>JAVMKO010000011.1:42059744-42728673 GCA_032164245.1 Sternotherus odoratus
CAGTTCCACTATACTAAGCAGAATGTGAAAATGAATGTTAAATCATGAATCAGAGAGGTAGCCATGTTAGTCTGGAACAGCAGAGGTAAAGAGTCCTGTGGCACCTTAAAGACTAACTAAAGTATTGAAGCATAAGCTTTCGTGGGTTAATATCTACTTCGTCGGATGCAAGCAGTTAAAGCATGGAATCAATCGTTCCTCATATGTACAATCCTGTCACAATCAATGACATTGGTCATGTAAGCAAGAGTGAAATCATAGTTTGCTATACCTGTTATTTTAAAGTGGATTATCTAAAAATTGACAACAGAAAATTACTATCTACTGCATGACTTTGTAGTTGTGTGTAAATATGTAGTAAATTCTTTCACAAAGCATTCCCAAATTCAGATCTTCTAACCAAAGTGTAAGCCCGGGGCAAATTTTTATGCCTGAGCTACAGTATTCATTCTTGAAAACAGGGAAGGGTCCATAAATGATATACTGACAGACTCTTAATTATTACTGTCCTGAAAAAAATATAGTTTAACAAAAGATCTCGGGGGGGGGGGGAGAAGAACAAACATAAAAACCCATATAGACTTAACCAATAAAATAATTAGACAATAAAAATCATAGGCAACAGATCTAGGACTTAGCTCAGAGTGTGAAAAAATGTACTGAATTAGTAAATATCTTTCACAATATCTTTTATTTTTAAGCATAAATTGACACATTCTGTGGCATTAATTTACACAGCAGGTGGCAGGTAACAGTCTTCTATATCACTATGCAAATGCATAGGAAGCAATTAAGTTTATTACAGGAGAAAAGCAGCTCAGTAGCCTTTTGAAAGAAGAGAGCCTTCCTGTTGGAATCCTCTGCTTTCCACTTATCTGTCATGAATGGATTTGAGCGAGTCAAATGCAACAGAAAAAATATCAGTACCACCCCTAAAACCTGGAACATGCATATCCTAACCTAAGCCAAACACTCTGCTGCACTGAATGCCATGGTATAGGGTTGATCCATTCCATAAACTAAGTAAACATATAAACAGAAGGACATGTACAATGTCATGACATAATTATCAAGAAAAGCATTTTTACAATATATTTACATTCTAATACAATTTCTATAATAATTGTATTGGGGTAGAATACATACAACCACTGGACAGCTGATTATTAATAACGGACACCATACTCTATGCAAAGAAAAGGAAGCAGCAAGTTTAATGATACACCATAAGATGGATGGATGAGAGAGGGACCAAGTTTTTAGAATAGTGTCCTATCAATTACAAATGAAGCAGAGCACTGCTTCAAGTTAGATGGAGAGAAAAGCTGACAAAACATGCAGCAGTTGCTTAGATGGGAATAGTGAAAAATCAAAGTGATGCTTAATAGGGGAGGCCTTAGCCCAGCAGTGGTCTGAAAAAAAGAGGTTACCTACATGTAACTGGAGATTCTTTGAGATGTGTAGTCCCGATCAGTATTTCACTGAGGGTTTATGCATGTGCACCATACGCCCAGAATTGGAGCATTTGAAAGTAGTGTCTGTTGGTCCATGTATGCACCCTGGCTCACCTCATGTTTGTATCCGAGATGATCAAGGACAGGGTGGACTGACCGTATTTCCGGGTCCTTCTGCACTTTGAATCAGACAAATTCATAATGGACAGGAAAGGAGGTTGGAAAGTGGAATACAGAGAGGGACCACACATCTTGAAGAATGTTCAGTTACAGGTAACCAACCGCCTCCTCTTCTTCAAGTGATGGTCTCTAGTGAAGGTGATTAACAAGCAGTACCAGAGGAGGGAGTGAGGATGAAGATGAAATGGCCATGTGGGGAACTGCCACACTGAAAGAGGCATCTGCTGTCAAGTTCTGTAGCAAGGTGTAGCACGTTGCAAAGGTGTATACATGTGGCCTCTCTACATATGTTCAGGAGTGGCACATCATGGAGGGAAGCCATGGTCAAAGTCTGGGCTCTCATGGAATGGGTCTGCACCCTGGTGGGGAGGAGGCAGCCCTGATGGTTGATAGCAAAGTTTAATGCAACCCAAAATCCATTTAAAGATTCTCTTGGTGGAGATGGCTTCTTCCAAGTCTATCTGCTACTGCAACATGCAATCGGGGAGTGGGGGTTTTCCTGATGGGCCTTGTTCTGTGCAGGTGGAAAGCTAAAGCTCGTTAGATATCTCAGGGGTGGGGTCAGCATTCCCCCACAGATGCATGTGGTTTTGTGAAGTGAACAGATTTATTGATGTGAAATTGGGAGAGTGTCTTTGGTAAGAATTTGGGGTGCAGATGCAGGGCAACTATCTTTGTGAAAAACTGCGAAAGGCCGATCCTCCATTATAGCTCTGAGTCTGCCAACCTTTCTTGCGGAAGTAATAGCAACAAGGTGACTTTAATGAAGAGGGACAGAGAGCACAATGGCAGTTATTAAAAGGGTGGTTTTGTTAGCTGGGGGATAAGAAGGTTCTGATGAGGCCCTTCCAAAACCTAGCAGTTAGCAGGTATGTAAAGACAGAATGACCTTCCACAATGTGTTGCGCAAGTGTGTTGTGCTAATTACTGTCAGGTAGACTTTCAGAGAGTTGATGGTGAGACCGAATGCCTTCAAGGATAGAAGGTACTTCAGGAGGAGGGGCATCCTCCCTGATGAAACTCCTTTTGTTGGGTCCAGGAGGCAAAGCATTTCCATTTGGCCTGGTAACACTATCTAATGTATTCTTTCCTGCTGGAGAGGATGTCTTACCTGAGTCAACCCAGCTGCTGGCCCAACCACTGGGCTAGCCCGAGCACTGGCCCAAGCCACCTTTGGATATCCCAGACCTTGGCTACCAGCTGAGCCCTGAGTCCAGGCAAAGGCTGGAGCTGAGCCACATCGGCTTCTGGGGAGGGGAGGGTGGTGCATGGGTGGGGCCACTGCCTAGGTTAGGGGAGGCTTAGCCTCCCCTGGCCTATAATAACCACTGCCCCTGTGGGTTGATATGTGAAGCAGATTGCAATCAGAATTACCACTCTGTCTTGTCAGATCTTGAGGAGCACTCAAGGCAGAAGCAGTAGAGGAGAGACAGCATAGTTGATTTGGTTCATCTGATGAGCTGAGAGGAGAATCTCAGGCAGCTTTCTGTACTGTAATAGTCTCTTTTGAGGGGACAAGGCAACAATGAGATGGACACAAGGGGATCCCAAGCTCTTCTAACCCAGAAATGTCTAGATGATGCAATGTGCCATAATATTAAGTGTAAAACAATGTTAAGGCCCAGAAAGTAATCTGAAAACATCCCCACCATCAGCACTTAAACAATTCAATCCTACAAGCCCCTGCCATATTGAAACCCTGCTGATACATACAAAAGACTACAGAAGAGCAGCTAACACTTAAACACCTATGAGCTCTGTTAGTATGTGTGTGTCACTTCCTACACTTTACACACTGACTTTGGCTGACTCTTTGATGTTTCATAGATTTAAGGCTTAGAAAGGACCACCAGGGTCAGTCAGTCTTGTAATTCCACCATAGACAGTGTGCCTGTCTGATCTTTGATGTGCACTGTTTATTTGCAGCACTTAAAGATGGAAACCCCTTTGCCTGTATTTTAAATTTCTCTCAAGTAGCAAAACTTGTCATAACAAATCTGTGGCCATGCTCCACGCACCCCCCAGCCATCAGCTATTCAACAAATACAGAGCATATGGGAATAGGATATACTGCAGGGGTTCTTAAACTGTGGGTCGTCAACCCTATTTTAACCGGGTCGTCAAGGCTGGCGTTAGACTTGCTGGGACCTAGGGCTGAAGCCTGAATCTCACCACCCTGGGCAGTGGGCCTCAGGCTTCAGATTCTGCTCAGGTTACAAGCCCCCCTTCCCAAGGCTCAAGCCCTTAGGCCTCAGCTTTAGTCCCCCACGCCCGGGGCAGCGGGGCTCAAGCTTTGGTCCCTCCTCCTGGGGTCATGTAGTTCAGTGGTCCCCAACCTTTTTATCACCGCGGACCGGTCAACGATCAACAATTTTACTGCGGCCTGGGGGAGGGGGGGTTGAACCGCCAGGCTCTGCCTGCGCCGCCGCCTTCCTGCCTGCTCCGCCTGCTCTGCCTGCGCCACCGCCTGCCGCCTGCCTGCGCCGCCGCCTGCTGCCTGTCGCCGCCTGCCTGCCTGACGCCTGCCTGCCTGACGCCGCCTCACCGCTCCCGCTCTTGTGCGGCCCAGTACCAATTGATCCACGGACCAGTACCGGTCCGCGGCCCGGGGGTTGGGGACCACTGATGTAGTTAATCTTTCTTGTCAGAAGGGGGGTCACGGTGCAATGAAGTTTGAGAATCCTTGGAATATAGTAGAGTTTCCTCCAAGACATAAGCCTCTACTGGTTGTGCTAGGAAAAATATCTGCTAGCTGCCAGTTGCATCACTGCCACCAGTAAACTGTGAAACATTCATGCTTGTTTAGGGTTTGTTTAATTTATTTGATTTACTATATAAACTGCACTCAATTATCTGTCCTAAGGGTTAGAACACTCTGGATCTATCAGGTAAGCAAGGGAAGCAAATTCCTAACTCAAGAGCACCCCAGCCCTATCAAAAAGGGCCCTATCAAAATGGGGAAGCCGGCTGAGTCACACCAATCACTACTTTCACAAAAGCAAGGCAGATGGCATTTTTACTGGGGGGGGGGGGGGAAGAGCGTCTTCCGTGAGAGGTAACAGAACCTTCTAAACTATCAATATAGCTATACTGTGTCTGTAATTATGGCATATACATGTAGACTTTGCTCTGTCCAACTATGATTTTCATGTTAACTTGTATCAATATTTCAAACTCAGCATCCTTATATTCTGACAAAGTAACTTCTGACTGTATGCAACAAAAGGACTTCTGACTGAATGCAAGAAACCAAGCAATTCTGCTCTTCATTCTCTAGATACAGTGTAAACATTATAACAGACATGGGAAGATAAGCTTCTCTGTCCACTGATGGTTGCTACTGTTATCCCAGCATGGGGTCAGAAGTTAATGCACCCAAATTAAGCAGGCCCAGCTCAGGAACCTGATGCTATTTTATTACAGCTTAAACCCCTGCTTTAGAGAATGAAGCTGTAAAGCTGCTCAGCTGGAGAATGAAGATATTTGCTTAAAAGTAAAGCAGATCAGTTCACCCACGATACCAAGAGATAAGGTAAAGTTAAGGACCTACTAACCTGCAATGAGAACAGCTTACTTGAAGCAATCTGAACAGTAACTAGTGACAGGAAAATTAATGTGATAAAGGTGCAGGAATGAAAGAAGAACACTTTAATCTCACTCCAGAGCATTAACTGTTGTACCACTCTTTGTATAACATACTCTGAAGATACAGAACAAACTATAAACTCTAGGGCTAAGTGGCCTAAGATAAATCATTGGCCATTTACCTGAAGACCCAGAAATGAAGGATGGTCCAGTAGTGAGGGCACTCGCTTAAGGGTATGTCTACACTTCGAGTTGTGGGTTTGATTGGCAGATGGATGGGACATACCCACACTAGTCTGATAGAGGTAGTGAGCAAAAAATAAGAGTGTAGCCACAACAATACAAGAGCTAACCACACTGCCTACATTCCTGTCAGATCATAGACACAAACTCAGGGTGGCCAGCCTCTCACACCACTGCTGCTATGTTCTTTAGGCGCACTAACTTAATCTAAACTAGCATGGGTATGTCTCCTTGTGCTGGCTATCACATCTCCAGCTTTTCAAAGTGCAGACATATCCTAAGATTGTGAGGTGCTCAGATACTATGGTGATAAGTACTTAAAATGGATACATATAGAGTTCAAATCCAATGCTAAATCACAAGTGAAAAAGGGTTAGTGGAGTCCCCATAATTCAAAATAAACAAACCATATCACAAAACCTAGTACAGTTTAACTGTTTCTACTCTTGAAAGACAAGGAAGGAAATGGGAATTTTTACAGGTCAGGCTAAAGTCCATTGCAGTATTGCCAAATCTTCCTATTTTATCATGAGTCTTGCAATAATTAGATTTTTCTTAAAACCCCAGTTCCTGGACTCATTTTAGTATGCAAACTCTTAGGGCAAGGTGGGTATTTTTATTTTGTTTAAAGTTTCTAGCCCTCATAGTAGTGAATATAAAGAACCCAACGTTTATTTTCAATCTCTTGTGCTGTTTAATCCAGTCGCGTGATCTTCTGGAGCCAACCTTGTGATTTTTTGATTATTTGTGACTGGGAACATTGCACTGGCAGAGGTCTGAATCAAAGCCTGCACCGCACCCTTCCTGATGAAGACTTGGATTTACATTCCCGGGGGGGGGGGGAGAGAGAGAGAAAAAGCAGTCCACAAATGTAGACTTACAAAAATAAAACTGTTGCCTCCTGAAAAAACAACAGTTGTGAGATGTAGATGTCCAATTGGTGATCTACAGGACTCATTCACACCCAGAGCTTGGTCTCCAGCGAGTAGGATTGAAAGTGTTGCATTTACAGTCACGGGGCAGCCCAGAGATGATGCCAAGGAGTAGCAGGCATCCTTCCAAAATATTTCCCACTATCCCTTCCACTACCCCATCTGACCAGAGAAGTAGAATAGCAGCCAAGACAGTTTGTTCCTGTACTATAGTGTATGAGACATAACTGTGGAAGTGATTAGTGAAACGCAAGCAGCTAGTTCTTCACCTCAGAGAGCAAGGAGATTGCTGCTGAAATGCACAGTCTATACAATACACCAGTGGAAGTGAGATTCAAACCAATGACCATCCTGTGTCCCTGCTTGGTTGGGGAATATCTCTGAAGACTATGTGTCCGCAATGGAGTGAGTCTCTCTCTCTCTCTCTCTCTCACACACACACACACACACTTACACTTTCAGAAGGCCTGGCTTCATTGAGTCCAAAACAACTAACCTGCAAGAGTGCAGGAGCCTGGCTCCCCACCCCCATTTCTGACCACAGATAGCTAAAAAGGGTAGGGAAGAATGCAGCAGCATTGTTTGTATCATCACTTCCCCTCCTAGGGTGACCAGACAGCATGAGTCAAAAATCAGGACAGAGGGTGGGGGTAATAGGAGCCTATATAAGAAAAAGACCCAAAAATTGGGACTGTCCCTATAAAATCGGGACATCTAGTTACCCTATCCCCTCCCCACGTTAGACAAGCTTTTCAACCTATCACTAGGCTGACCATATTTCCTTGAGACAAAAACGGGACATTGGGATAGCAAAAACGGGACGGGATTATATAGTATTCTGTATTCATGAAAAAGTAAGACGATAAAAAAAGTTTTATTACATGAACATACAGTAGACTCTCAATTATCCGGGATGATCGGGAAAACCTTAATCCCAGTTAATAAAATCCCAGATAATCAAGCATCTACTGGGGGGGGGGGGTCGCCGCCGCACTGGGGTGTGTGTGTGTGGGGGGGAAGGTGGTGGTCCCACCACCTGCCCCAGTCAGCTCCCGCTGCCAGCCTGGGTGTAGGGAACCCAGGCTGGCAGTGGGAGCTCAGACCCCGGCTAGCAGGAGCATGCGGGGAAACTCTAAAGCGGCAGCCGGCTGAGCACTCACCCTGCCGCCGCTTAGGGTTTTCCCCCCAGGCTCCTGCCAGCCTGGGTCTCAGCTCCCGCGCCAGCCTGGGTTCCCTACACCCAGGCTGGCAGTGGGAGCTGACTGGGGCAGGCAGCAGGACCCCGGCTGGCAGGAGCCTGGGGAGAGAGCCCAAAGCGGCAGTGGTCTGAGCAGTCAGCCTGCCGCCGCTTTGGGATTCCCCCCAGGCTCCTGCCAGCGGGGGTCTCAGTCCGCTGCCGGCCTGGGCTTCCTACAGCCAGGCTGGCAGCAAGTTGAGACCCTGGCTGGCAAGGGATCCACTGGGGGAAACCCCAAAGCGGTGGCAGGCTGACTGCTCAGACCGCTGCCGCTTTGGGCTTTCCCCCCAGGCTCCTGCCAGCTGGGGTCTCAGCCCGCTGCCAGCCTGGGTTTCCTACACCCAGGCTGGAAACAGGCTGAGACCCCAGCTCTTAAGGGGCCAGTGGGAGAAGCCTCAAAGCAACAGCAGGTTAAGGCTGAGCCCGCCACCACTTTGGGGCTTCCCCTACTTCCCCCCCACCCCCTTCACTCACAGCCCTGGACCCCCCCAGTACCTCCCTTCACAGACAACCCTGTGTCCCCCACTTCCCCCCCACACCTTCACACATGGCCCCATGACCCCACCCCCTTCACTCACAGCCCTGGACCCCCCCCCCAGTACCCTCCTTCACACACAACCCTGTGCCCCCCATTCCATGCCCCCCACTACCCCAGTACCCCCTTCACACACAGCCTCGTGCCCACCACCTACCACCCCCTTCACAAGCAGCCATGGCCCCCCACTTCCCCTGTGCCCCTCTTCACATGCAGCCCCAGTACCTCCCTTCACACACAACCCTGTGCCCCCCACTTCCGCCCACAACCCCTATGCACCCCCTCTTTCCCCCTGCCCCCCTCACATGCAGCCATGGCCCCCCACCCCATACTCCCTCCCCCCCTAACCCCCCCCCCCCCGGTCCCCCGCACCTTCACGTGCCTTGAGCAGCACGGTGTTGTTGGTGACGATGTTCTCCAGCTCCATGGGGCCCGGGGCGGCGCCGCCTCCTCCCCGCCCGGGCTCGCGCTGCCTCCGGTTCCGCTCCGCGCCCGCCCCAGCTGCCAGCCTCGCCCCCTGGCTCCCTGAGCTCGGGCGCTTGCAATCCCCGCACTTGCACCTCCCGCGCAGCCCCCTCATTGGGCTGCACATGGCGTTTCCTCCACATGGGGGAAGCGGGGGGAGCGAGGCGCCAGGCAGCCCCTGCCCAGCCAGCAGTTCCACTCCGCCCCACGTGGGGGCGGCCCAGCCAATCGCGCCCTGCGGGCGGGCTCTGCAGCGGCAGAGGGGAGGGGAGAGCAGGCCAGGGAGGGGAAGGGACTGAAGGGCTGCGGGAGGGGGTGGGAGGAGGCGGGACCCGGCCGTGGGTCCCTGAAAAAACGGGACAAATTTGATATTTATGGCAAAAAGACGGGACAGTCCAAAAATATGTAAAAAACGGGACTGTCCCGTTCAAAACGGGACGTATGGTCAGCCTACCTATCACAGATCTCCTTGCCTCAAATGAATGCTGGAAGCACTCCAGGAATAGAGTAGCCATGGTACATGTGCCATAGAGCTGACCTCCCGTCAGAAGAGCTCATTGAAACAGTGAAAAACCAGCAACAAAACACCCCAGATGGTTTAATTATAAATAGCTTTGGGTTCCCACCCACATCAAGCCTCTCTTGTCTTACACAAAGCATGGCTGCAGGACTCAAAAGCAGCCTTGAACAGGAAGCCCATAGAACACGCTTCTTGCATGTGGAGTTTAAGCTGTTATTCATGTTGAGAGGGAAAGGGGATATTTCTAAATAAGTGTTTGTTCCCCAAATACACGGAACCATGAGTTGTTTTGCTTGGAGTCTGAATAGACTTGAGCTATCCACTGCCATCAGACATGGTGTCCATGAATATTCTGCTGACCACCCTTATGTTCTACTGGCAGTCTCAGCAGAGAAAGGGGGTTGAATAGGCAGAATTGAGACACTATTAGCATAGCTCACAGAGATCTGAAACTAATTCTTGAGCCTCACACCTCCATTTGCTAATCTGACCTCAGGCCTCCTATGCGTTCTGTTGCTATCCAATTCCTTCTCGGCACTCTCTCTGCCTCACCATTATATGTGTGGGTGGGCATGTTTGGGGGGTTCATTTTGTTTTGCTAAAGGTGGTAGCTCCCTGGAGCTTATATGCAACCCCCTGGTTTGTTGACACAACCGTGCCAATCCTCCTTGGTTCTTCCCAGAAGGAATTTCCTTGTGAATACATGTAGAACACACCTCTGTTATTAAAAGTAAATCACTTTCAGGTTCTCCAAGGTTTGCAAACAGCAATTTTTTCAGTATCACCTGGGTTTCTGGTTTATCTTTGTACAAACAGCAGAGGAATGTGAATCATTGCAGATTTTCCTTTGTGAAGATCAGAATTCTACAATCACCAGGCAAAGGGGAATTTGTCAAACCTGGTCAGAGATAAATTGAATTTACACTTCTGGGTTAGACAGGCACTGCTTGTAGTTTGAGAAACATTCATCCATCAGCCTAGAATTGTAATAGGGAAAACATTCTGTGATGTATAGAGAATAATAGCTCCACTGAAGGGGTCGGATGTTAATGGGAAATAGGTGCATGCAGTTGATGGTCACAGAAAAAGTGGGGAAGAAATTAGCATCAGCTTTCTCTTTCTGAGATTGCAGGAGAGGTGGGGCAAGGGAACCACACAGAGCAGCCCACTGTCAGCTTCCTTTTCCACCCCATCCCTCTACCCCCCTGAATTCATTACTGCTGGAGGGAAGAGAGACTATAAGAGGTTTCCAATCAAACTTTTATACTCAAAAGCTGCTGCTGCTGCTGGGGGAAAATTCTTCAGCCCAGCTCAAATTACATAGTCACAGAACCATGGAGTCCAAATAACCCAACATATATGATCTTAGCCAGAAGGCAGACTCGGCCTTCTGGCTAAGATCATATATGTTGGGTTATTTGGACTCCATGATTCGGTGGCTATGTAATTTGAGCTGGGCTGAAGAATTTTCTCCCAGCAGCACACAGCTTTTGAGTATAAATACTACAATATGCAAAAAGCCCTTCTGAAGGATCACTGAAGTCAGCTCACTGGACTTCACTACATAAACGACACATGATGACCAGACAAGAAGAGACTCTGCATTCCAAGTGTAAACAGAACAGATGAATCTCACAGATTTCCAAAGAAATCATTTAACTCTGCACTGTAAAACCTCCTGCTGCAACTAATCTGGAAAGCCACCAGCCTCTCCTTGAAATCCCTTCTCAAGGCCCTCTTCTGCTGTGACACCTAAAAGACATTTGCCAATAAATGCTAGCTGGGCTGTAGGACAGATGGAGATAGCTGCTATCATTCATAGATTTAAAAAAAAAATTGGAGTCATCCAATTGTGTATATAGCTAACCTAGGTCCCTGTGTGATCTGATTGTTATTGCTCTTGTCCTCCTTCCTGTCTGCTGTTCCTTACATGCACTTTTAAAATTAGACCATGGGCTCCTGGGGGGCAATGTTTACACAGTGCCCAATAAAGCTGGTCAGGAATTTTTTTGACAAACCATTTTTCATCAAAACCAAAACTTTGAGAGTCTACTGTACATTTTTACAAGATTATCCAGGATGATAGGCAAAAAATTAATTCTGGTTAATAAAATCCCGGATAATCACCATCCATAGGAAATATGGGGCCGGGGGGTTGATTCACCAGCCACCCTGCGCTGGGGGGAAGGGGTGATGGTTCACTGGCTGCCCTGCACCCTGGTGGGGGGGGTTGTGTGTGCGCGCTTGGGGCAGCAGCAAAGCCAGAGCCAGCCCTGCGAGTTGTGCATATATTTTTTTGACATTCTGGTTAATCCACATCCTGGTTAATCCAATCCTGGATAATCGAGAGTCTACTGTATCCATTTTGATAACACTTACCAGGAAGGTTTCTTAGGTCCAGGATGGAATCTCAGATAAAACCAAATCCAGAGCGCACACAAGAACAGACAACAGTCCATCGGTTAGGGCACTCAGTTGGGATGTGGGAGATGCAAGGACAAGCATGTCCCATCTGACTGTCCTAGCTACTTGGCAATAAAGTCAGCCTCTCTCTGTCCTGATGAATATTTAATCTATATATATAAAAGTCAAGTGGTGTATGTATGTGTGTATGTATGTATGTATGTATGTACGTATGACTGCGAACTCCTCCCGCACCGTTTGAGCCAGAGACTTGAAATTTGGTACAGTGAGGGGTCTTGGGGTCTAGATGCTGGTAAGGGTCGAAAAATTTTCGGATCTCACCTCTGACGCCCCCCAGGGGTGAAAGTCTTTCAGGGCCAATCACATCGGCTGGGCGGTTAGGTGGTGATGATGTCATAATACCCCCCTCCAACAGACACCTCACTCGCTCAGCTCACCCCTCCCTCCTCCAACGGAACCCCGGAGATCCCTCAGTTCTCTGCCCCTCCCCCCTCCCAACGGAACCCCGGAGATCCCTCCACTCTCTGCCCCTCCCCCCTCCCAACGGAACCCCGGAGATCCCTCAGTTCTCTGCCCCTCCCCCCTCCCAATGGAACCCCGGAGATCCCTCAGTTCTCTGCCCCTCCCCCCTCCCAACAGAACCCCAGAGATCCCTCAGTTCTCTGCCCCTCTCCCCTCCCAACGGAACCCCGGAGAGCCCTCAGTTCTCTGCCCCTCCCACCTCAACCCCGGACTCCATCAGCTCTGTGCCCCCCCCCCACCTGCGAAGGTCCCCGGAATCCCTCGGCTCTGGGCCCCCTCCCCCCCTGCGACGGATCTGAGTTGGGTTTGGTGGGACGGTAAGTGAGGTGGGGGTGTCGGGTTCGGTCGGGGGGTGAGGTGGGGGTGTTGGGTTTGCTTGGGGGGGTGAGGTGGGGGTGTCAGGTTTGGTCGGGGGGTAAGTGAGCCGGGGGGGTGTCGGGGTTGGTCTGGGGGTGTGGGAAGGTGTCGGGGGGGTGAGGGGTGTGGTGTGGGTGTTGGGTTTGGTCTGGGGGGGGAAGGTGTTGGGGTGGGTGCCCAGACCAAACCCGACACCCCCCCCCCGGCTCACTTACCCCCCGACCAAACCCGACACCGCCACCTCACCCCCACCAACCGCAACACCCCCTGACCAACCCCAACACCCACCCCTCACCCCTCACCCACCCCAACACCTTCCCACCCCCCCCCCCAGACCAAACCCGACACCCCCTGGCTCACTTACCCCCCGACCGAACCCGACACTCCCACCTCACCCCCCCAAGCAAACCCGACACCCCCACCTCACCCCCCCACCAACCGCAACACCCCCTGACCAACCCCAACACCCACACCTCACCCCTCACCCACCACGACACCTTCCCACCCCCCCAGACCAAACCCGACACCTCCCCGGCTCACTTACCCCCGACCGAACCCGACACCCCTACCTCATCCCCCCAAGCAAACCTGACACCCCCACCTCAACCCCCCACCAACCGCAACACCCCCTGACCAACCGCAACACTCACCCCTCACCCACCCCAACACCTTCCCACCCCCCCAGACCAAACCCTACACCCCCCGGCTCACTTACCCCCCGACCAAACCCGACAACCCCACCTGACCCCCCCAAGCAAACCCAACACCCCCACCTGACCCCCCGACCAAACCCGACACCCCCCCCCCCGGCTCACGGTGCACTGTGTAGCACACAGATTATTAAATACACTGTTCGGTCGGGGGGTGAGGTGGGGGTGTCGGGTTTGCTCAGGGGGTGAGGTGGGGGTGTCGGGTTTGGTCGGGGGGTGAGGTGGGGGTGTTGGGTTTGTTTTGGGGGGTCAGGTGGGGTTGTCGGGTTTGGTCGGGGGGTAAGTGAGCCGGGGGGTCTTGGGGTTGGTCGGGGGGGTGGGAAGGTGTCAGGGTGGGTGAAGGGTGGGTGTTGGGGTTGGTCAGGGGGTGTCAACTGTCTGCCCCCTCCCCACCTCCGACTGACCCGAGCAACGCCGGGCACTTATGCTAGTAATTTATACAGAGTGAAAAAGCTCCAACAGGAGAGAGAGACTCATTCCAGAATAGCCAAATTCCTCTAGGATCAGAGAGTGCCAGGTTCAAGTCCTGCCTGTTCAGAGCAGGGATTTGAAACCAGGGTCTCCCACATCCCAAGTGAGTGTCCTAACCATTGGGCTATTGACTATTTGGGCAGAAGTGGGGAGAAATACACTTTCCCTCTTGCCCACACCCCAACTACAAAAAGTCTCAGTTTTGTTCCAATGCAGAATGGGAACATTTTTTGAAATTGCCACAATTTTCACAGGATAGGAAAACTGTTCCCTCTACTGACTAGCACAATGGGGCCCTGATCCTGACTGATGCCTTTAGTCACTACTGTTGCAAAAGTACTAATATATAACTCTTGGGAGAGTCATGGTTTTCTCCACACTCAGAAATACTTGCTTTCTGTTCACTCACTAGGAATAAAAATCAAACCAGTATCATTCTCATTTATAGTGCATATATCGCTTTTATTTTGTGTTTACATGGAACCATTAAGATCTACAAAGTAAAATAAATGAACAACAAATGGCAAGCGAAAGTCACAATAATGACCTGAACCAAATTAGAAAACAAGTGTCACTGTGACTACCTATACATGGCTGGAATTTTTAAGAAACGTGTGGCACATGCCCTAACAACTCAAGCATAAACATTATTACTCCTAATCTCATGCACAACCCAAATCCCCAAAAAGCACAAATTTCGCTAATAAGAGTCTTATTTATAGAAAAACCTAAAGCTACATGGAGAAATATTCTTGTTATGCTTACTTTTGGTTTTAAATTGAAGAGGACAAGAATAAATTAAGACTTATTCTCATGGAGGATTGGATAACAGACCTCAAGAAAAGCCTGTGTTGCAGGATATAATGCTGGGCTGCATTAGATGATGCTTTTCCTTCCAAAATGTCTCTGAATCAATCATGCCATTAGAGGCTCTACTGCACTGGGAGTAAGTACTGAACTATTTTTCAGATGATATGTAAATAAGGGATCCTGAACACCTACGATCATTAAACAGCCCACGGCATATTTTGCAAGGGTATTTTATTGTTGCTGCTGCTTTGGCCAAATCCTAATTTATGGAACTACAATCTGCCTAGCTAAATTCCCCATGCAGTTGAAAATAGTATCCTACATTTTTCTGGAAGTGCAGAAATGGTTGAATCTAGAGCTGGGGAGTAAATGGTTTTCAAATCCAGTGAGAATTAATTTTTTCCCCATCCTCAATCAGAACAAAAAGCTGAAACTGGAAATTTTCTTGAACCATGTCCTCTCCCCCCAAAAAAATTCATTTTGAAATTTTCCATTTAAATATTGACCTTTATGTTTAGATATTTACTATGATTTATTTTTGAAAGAAATTTTGAAATTGTGAAAAGTTGACACTTTCAAAAAATATCAAAAATTGTTCAAAATGGGAAATTCATCAAAACTGACCTTTTTCAATGTTGTCTCCGGTGTTGTTGAAGCTGTGCTGATCCCAGGATATGAGAGACACAAAGTAGGTTGTGTAATATGTTTTATCGGACCAACTTCTAATGGTGAAAGAGACACGCTTTCAAGTTCCAAAGTTTTTCAGGTCTTGGAAGAAGGCAGCTCTGAGGTAGTCGTCTGCGTAGCTTGAAAGCTTGTCCCTTTCATTAACAGAAGTTGGTCCAATAAGAGGTATTACCCCACCCATCTTGTCTCACCTTTTTTCCAATAAAAAGTTTTGGCTTCAACAAATCAGAACATTTCTTTGAAAAATGCATGAGCAGCTCTGGTTGAATCCAGTGATGCATAAAGTGATTAATTTATATATGGGTTGGAAAGTGCTTTGGGTCCCTTCAATGTGAAAGGCACTATATGGCAAATGAAGAAGGCCCGGTCTACACTCAAAATTTAGTGTAAGTATAGATATGTTGGTTAGGGGTGCAATTTTGTTTGTCTGCTTTTCTTTTACCGACATAGTTGAAATGATAAAGGCCTTGTGTAGATACAATTATACCAGCAAAAAAGTGTTTTGTCAGAATAGCATATTTGCTTGATATAAGCTATACCAGCAAATCCTTCATAATGTAGACAAAGTTTTAAACACATACAAATCTCCAGCTGACTTCAATAGAAAAGTTTATCAGGAACATTTACTGAAGGCAATGAGACTTTTGCTTGAGTAAAAACCTGTAAAGACTTAAGGTTTCGGGCCTTTAAGATGTACATTTTGAGTAAAAGATATAATTTGTGAGAAGTGATGCTCTACATATCCCCATAACTTTGAACAGACTAACAACATGGGTCTTGGGAACTATTTCTGCCTCTTCACCTTCCTTTCAACACTTGTAGCTACAAAAGCACATTATTTACCTCACTCCACACTTTTATTAATTTGACAGAAGGTGGCAAGGAATGTCTCCATGGGAACAATGAGTGCCACCCGCAAAAGATCTATGAGTTGGCAAATGGAATCATTCATTATTTGCAGCTAACTAAAAAATCTAAGTGAAAAGCTGCATATTTGTGTTTTATACATTTCTCTTCCTCGTGTTTTATCTTGGTAAGAAGTTATAAATACAGCAGATACCTCATGCAATCCTGCCACAGAACTAGAAAACATACAATCACTCTCTTTTACCGTAGAGATGGCTGCATATTATGGTGGACCAACAACTCCAGTAAGGTAAGGGTACTATTCCCCTTAGTTGTGCTGACTTTGCTGTGAGTGAAGAGATTACTCTACTTTCTGGTATACTGCACACTTTAAAGCACAAACAAAATACATCTTTCATGTTAGATCATCAAAATATTTTATAGATCATGCTATATTTCTCTCACTTCACATCACTGAGATACTGCATAGCTAATTCTAATCTAATTCCTCTAAAACCAAATCCAATAATGTCAAAGTTCTACTGAACATTTATGATACTAAAATGTCACAAATAAGTTGGTTTTTTATTGCACGTTCTTTATATTTCTATTTTCTCTAGGACTGAAACATATCCCATATATCCTTCACATTGAAAATTGCCCAAAGCTTACTGGTAGACATGAAGTGCAAGAAGTTCTATGGTTTATTAATCTCAATTTATTTAGGTTTGGCAGACAATATAAAACTAACAGCGTTCTGATTGCTTACATTTCACAATATCCCTATGTACAGAAGTACGACTGTTGGCAGAGTTGGCCACTTAAAGTACAGTACTTTGCTTCTAAAAATGCTGAACAGGAGTTTCAAGGGTTTAGCTATCTTGATTAATGTCACAGCTCCTAGGAAACTAATACACAATGCTATATGTGTTGTGCAACTGTATCCTAGTTTTCTATTATGTTACTGACAGTCTTTTCTTCTCCAAACCACAGATTCCAGCACAAATATTCTTCTATATGTCATAGGGCATTTTTTTAAAAATTGCACTCAAGGATCTTTTAAAACCTGTATTTTAATATATATTCATTGGACCTTGTTTTTAAGATCTAGCAAAAAGAAAAAAAAAACAGAATCAAAGAGGCAAAACACTTAAAATTCCTGAGTTTTAATCCCAGCTCTCACACTCCTTCCCTCTATTACTTTGGACAAATCATTTAACTGCTCTGCCTCAGTTTTCCCTTACATAAAATGGGGAAATACACATATCTGGGAAATTGCACACACATTCTGGAAGCACTAGGACCTAAGTGGTGTCCCCTGCATCCACCAATGTGGGCTTGGGAGAAAGCTGCAAAGAGGAGCTATCCTGAGATTCCATCTAGTTAAGGGCAGAAGCAGCCAAATCAGGGACCTATGGTCGTCCTGAGACCTTTCTACAGTTTTCAATGGACTTTCTCTGTCCTGTGCTGATTGGCTGTTTCCTTTAATCATCCCACTCCTCCTCCTTCTGTCACTTCACCTCAGTGTCACTCTTACCCTATTCACCCCTTCCTTGTCCCCTGCACCTCCTTTCCCTGCACTTTCCCCTCTCCCTGCGATCTCCCCTCTCCCTTCTCTGCAGCTTATCCCCTCCTAAATAAATCCACCAAAGAAAAAGAAAAAGTCATGGAACTCAGAATCCAAGTACAGGAAAAATCAAAGCAGCATCTGAGATTTCTTACCATTTTCCATGATCACCTGATCTTGCTCTTGATGTTGGTGCTTGACTTGAGTAACAGGTTTCTATTGCTTATGTGCTTTGGCAATAAATCATTTCACTCACAGCAGGTATGTACTTGCTTGTTCTCAGACACCTATATGATATAAACTACACAGACTGATGGGGCCTAATCCTGCTCCCATAAAAGTCAATAGAAAACCTGCCACTGAAGTCAATAGGGGATGGATCTGGCCCACAGTGCTGAGTTTTCTCAGACAGAGTTGAGTTCCTCTCTAAGGGTCCAGTACTGAAGACCGGACACACAGAAGCGATTCCACTGACTCCCAAGCCAAAGCCAAAACTACATGAATAAGAGCTACAAGATTAGGCCTTAATTTATTTCTTACTGTGGAACACAGAGTCATTTCAAGGGTTGCCAGGTGTCCAGTTTTCAACCAGAACACTCAGTTGAAAACATACCCTGATGGCTCTGCGTTAAAAGTCCAGTTGGCAATGCAGTGGGGGCCCGGAGCCAAGGCAGGCTTCCTATCTGCCTTGGCTCCACACAGTTCCTGGAAGTGTCCACCAGATCCTTGCAGCTCCTAGGCACAGGGAGGCTCCACGCACTGCCACCACCCGAGTGCTGGGTCTGTAGCTCCGATTGGCCAGGAACTGCAACCAATGGGAACTGCAGGGGCAGTGCCTGCAGGGGTGAGGACAGCATGTAGTGCTGCAGAGCCTCCCAAACCCCCACTGGAGCCCTCACCCCATCTCCCTGCCCCAGCCCAGAGTCCTCTCCTGTACCCCAAACCATCCCCAGCCCCACCCCAAAATCCACACCCAGCCAGAGCTCTCACCGCCCCTGCACCCCAACCTCCTGCCCCTGACTCAACCCCTCCCACCCCAAAACCCTCATCCCTGGCCTCAAGCCCCCTCCTGTACCCTAAACCCTTCATCCCCAACCCCACCCCAGAGCCCACACCCCCAACTGGAGCCCTCATGACCCCCTGCAACCTAACGCCCTGCCCCAACCCAGTGAAAATGAGTGTGGGTGGGGGAGAGGAAGCAAGAGAAGTGGGGGGATGGAGCATGCGGGGGGTGGGGTCTCAGAAGAGGCAGGGCATGGGCATAGCCTTGGCCTCTGGGAAGGGGCAGGCAGGGGTGTTCAGTTTAGTGCTATTAGAAAGTTAACAACCGTAGGTTCATTCCCAGGTCAGAATGATTAACTTGTAGGCCAGCAGAGAACAATTGCCAATGTTGTTTATATGCCTACTTCCATCCTAATAATGCCCACCACACCAGGGAGCTGCGAACCTCTGAACGAGGCCCTTAAGTTTGACTCTTTGCAGCCTTGCCTCACTCAGTTACCTCCAAAACTGAAAATGTGTCCTCACTAAATCTCAGTAGTCTAGCTGTCTCATCTCTCTCGCTCACTGCCCCTGAAGGGTTGTTGTCTCCACATCCCTTCAAAAGAAAATCCAACATGCATAAGTAAGTCATAGATCAACGTCATTAAGCCTGAACTGTCTCTGTCCAAGTTATTTTTAACGGACCCATCCCCCGAATATCTCAACATGCGCACTAAGGCTCCTGCTCCATCATTGTAACCTGGTAAAAGTTTACACTTAAACTAAAATCATTTTTCCCTCACAAACTCTTATAATTTCTACTTATCCAGTTTAAGACAAACCAGCTACTTGCTAATATATGTTACAACACCTGTCACCACTTAACCTGAAGTTCTCTTGAACCAGCCCTTACAGTGTTTGCATAAAATTTCTAGGTACTCCTGTAACATTACTACAAGAGGAGGTAGAAAAGGGATCACCTTAATGAGATGTCGGATTACATCTCCTGGTCTCCCTCTGAAAATGTGTACAGCTGAGGAGCATAAAGTCACTGTTTCTTATTTTTCTCTCTAACAGCAACACTCTTTGTGCACACCTGACAAAAAATGAGATGCCTTCATGCTAGTGCTAATAGCCCTAAGAGAAAGAGCAAAGATATCAGGACTTGCATTCCATGAGAAAATCTGGGCTGTGTTAACCCACAGTGGCAATCATCCAGATACAAGGAAAAAGCATTGCTATTGATATACCATTCTTTAGTACTCAGAAGACATAGACAGGTTCCATTATATGGACATGAAGAAATTACATTTTGAACACTGCCCAATCAAAATAATTAGAGCTTTTAAAAAATGGGTTGGGAGGAGAGAATCTGGGGGAGGGGACCAGGAAAGGAATCAGAAGCTGTTTTTGTTGTTCAGGTTTCAAGAAATAATTTGTTTTCATGTATTCCAAACTTTTAGTGCATTTTAATAGAAACTTTCTGTTTTCATTCTCCCTACCTCTTTGTATTTCTCTCTCATTTTCCCCTCCTTTCCCACTGAAATGGGGAGAGAAGAAAAAAAAGAGGGAGGAGAGGAAAGTAAGAAAACAAAAAGTTACTATTCTCAGTTTAATTGAAAAAAATGTTTTATGGGAAGTTTTGATTTTGAAAAAAAGCCATTTCTCAAACAACAAAAAAAGCTTTTTAATTAAATTGTTTTGGACCAGTTCTATAAATAATTCTATATCAAAAAGAAAAATGTCCAAAGTTCAGGAGGGGTGTAGTTGGTTTGGAGGGGGGGGGGCATATTTTAGGATGGCTGAAATCAATTGCCTATTGAAATCAATGGCAAAACTACCATTGTCTTCAATAAGGCCAGGACTTAACCCTATATTTTCAAAAATTATTTTCATTGAACAGTTTTCATGAACCCCAAAAGAAAACTGCAGAATACAGTTATCTTTATATGAGAGCTCCAGAACCTAGGTAAACAGGCCAATGTCTCTCACCAAGGAGAGGTGAAAAAAACAGTGGGAACATAACAGATTGTCAAGGCTTCTAGATACCAGAGACTGTCCTTCTGGCTAAGGAGCACTCGATCAGATTCCCTCTAGAGTATTTCAGGACCTCTCTTTAATCTAGAGATCCAAATGGAGGAGAAAGCAATGGAGCTCTGCTTATGCCCCATTTAAAACTGAATTATGATAAAGCCATTAGAAACAATCCCCACCCTGAAAACTGTGTTGTAGAACGTTCTAATTAGTGTTTAATCATAAACAGCTACTTTATAAAGGAAGAGGTAGTAAAACAAACTGCAGTTTGAAAAACCAAAGCAAGCAGTAACTATGAAAGCAAAGCCACAGGGAGAAAATAAGCTATCATCTGCATAAAAGAGAAGACAACTCTTTGTAGTAGGATATGATGATGCTTATACAAGGCTGGATGAACCTAACTTGAACCTTCCTAAATCTGATTACCCAACTGTTGTAATTAACCTTTTCCCTGCTAGTCCCCTTGCCACACCTGTTGTGCTATCATCCACTGCATTGGTTTCAAAGGGTTGGTAGGATACACTTAATACATTCAGCAGGTGTATTTGATTTAGATGTGCCTAGACTGTTTCTTAACAGTTAAGATTATAACATCTGTCCACCCATAACAGTAATCTAAACTGCTAATCCACATGAGGGACACAGAGGATAAGAACAATAGAGATAGCCTCTTATACAAGGCTATACTCTTATATAGGATATTTAGTAAAACTTACACTGGCAAGCTATTTGGTTGCCAGTTATCCTTCAGTTAAATACATAACTTGATTGCAAATACGCAGTATCTGTGCAAGTCTGGCCCCTGATCCCATCAGTCCCTCCCCCCTCCCCAGTCCTTAGTTATAGCATTGCTTAAAAGAAAGGATAAGAAAAAAGAGATAGCAACAGCTAACAAGTCTACAGCAAAGCCTATTGTTTTAAAGTGATATAGTTTAATTTTCTTTGCTCAGTGGCCATTAATTTCCCTGAATGGGAGCTGCAGTGCAAACACTTTGATAAACAGGGAGAAAGCTGGTGTGGTTTCACTATACCCCCACTGTGTCCTTTGTGGAAAAGCCATTTTTAACACCTTACAGCAAAACACACCAGTGAGTCCCAAAAGTTAGCCTGATGCCTCTGAAAGGACACAACTGCAATCATTTGAAACCGACAAGGTTTTTTTTTTTTTTTTCTGGTTTGGGTTCTTTTAAGCCAGTTTTTGATAGAGCTTCCTTTATATCCTATCATTTAAAAAAAAACTTTCGAAAAGCGTTATGGTTTTCCCTCTTGCCCCGTTTAAGTGTTTGAGGGGCTTTTCAACAAGGAAGAAAATGTTGACTATAAACCTGGTGCTGTCAAATTAAAGTAAACAAACTGAAAAACTGATTTTTCTTCATTAACTTCTGTACAGTCCAGCCATCTTGGAAATTCTGAGTAAAGTTCAGGAAACACACATTTTCAAGGAGAAGTGTGATCTTCAAGTTCACGGTGCCTCTCTAAAGTAACAATGTAATGGGGGGAAAAATCACCACTGTCACTCCCTTACTAAAGACTAATATCAGTAGGTCCTACATTAAAGTGCAGGCCTGAAAAGGGGAACTAAACTTGTATGCAGTATACAGAACCAGAGGGAAAAGCAGAAGAGTTTCCTTGGTCACACGTATAGGAGTCTGAGTTATTACTTGCAGCACAGATTCCCATCTGCATAGACCTGTGTGCCCACAGCTATGCACAAAGTTGCAGAACCAGGATTAGATTCCACATTATCTTATTACAACTCCTATGTCTATGGATATTGGCAAATAGGACCATCACATTTTGATCTGTATTTGTACAGTGCATAGTACAATGAGATGCTGTTCCGTGACTCGGACTTCTAGGTAATACCAATTTTTTTTTAAAAAAAATATCAGTTTATATAGTTCCCAACTATACACACAAACATTTTGATTAGGTCAAGTCCTGATGCATTACCTGGTGATTTATTGCTTTAAAAGAAAGAAGACATCATTGGAAAATAAAATCTGAATACCACATAGGTGAAAACACACCACAAACTAAAGAGCTTGACAATTCCATTCCTTAGAAAATCCACTGTCAATGCACGGACACTGCAAGGAGCCACAGCCCATTTAACAAGTATCACAAATACACCTTAACAACTATTCTTTTGTTCTAGATCAAAACTACATGGAGAGAGTTGGAAACAGAATAAGCTTTTATCCTTCAGAGTAATTACTATAAAATGAAGATCAATAATTAATATCAGCTCCTCAACAGTACTGGACCTTACTCTAAAAGAAAGAGCTTCAATATACACAGCATCTGATAAGTTCTTGGCAGATTTTAATTAAAAACAATGGGAGTCTGTCTTTAAACCCATGAGGTATCAGTGTCCTGCTAAACTCTTAACTGCCAAGGAGCCATGAAGCAGTGCATTTGCAATTTTCTCAACAAGCTAAAGAAAGCCGGGGGACTAATTTAATGGGGGTAAGGCCAAGTACAATTAGTGTATATTCTACACTCGTAGGTCACATGCCTTGCTTTTAAGCCATCTCAAATATACCTACCCTCTCCCTCTATCTGGCCTCCATAATCTGTTTCCAAGTTACAGAACATCCCTTTCAATTGGAGCACACCATCTTACTGGCCCTTGATTTAAAAACAAAACCACCCGTTGCACATTTTCAAATAATTTTAGGAAATGAGAAACAAGTAATTAGAATTCAAGAAAGGGACATTTTGAACAAGGACACAGAAGCAATTTTATGCAAAGCTTAAAGAGGATCTCTAATGTCCACATAGGACAGACAGAACGTCACTTTTTAAGATGTGATACAAAAACCATTCTCACTGTAAAATAAGTGGGCTCTCAATTTCTGTATATTGGTAAGATGAAGGACTGAATCAATTATGTACAACAGCAGCACCACAAGTGCACAGCTTTGTAATAACCTGTAACCTTTCAGTAAGTTGTGTTAAGAAATTTAAGAATGTCTTTGCAGTTCAAGTAATCCCAAGGGAAACGTTTCTGCATGTTGACCTTCTGAAACAGCCTTCAGTTTTTAGGGAAGGGAATAATAATTCAAATGCTGTGTTAATCTTGTATTGGATTATCTGGCAAAAGTAATTAAAAGTTATACAGGAGTGATAGAAGCATGAACATCTACAAAATATTTAGAAATTAATATAGATACAAAATCAACTTCCAGAACAAAAAATTCCTAATAGTGGACATAGGAAGGATTCAGGGAGCCAGTTAACTTTGAAGGCTAAATACTGTAAGTAGCTTTCAGGATAAATCTGTCTTTTCTCTCAGCAAACAGTCCTACTATTCATACCTCAGAACACCTATTAGGGACTCAACTGTGCATTTCAATAAAAGATGAATTATTCATTAAATAAAAGATGCACTTCACAAGGTGAAAGTGATCATTTACAAACATGGAGCAGGCTTTCTGGCAGGTGGCTGGCATTAGAGCTGTTTTCACACAACAGATCTTCTGCAGCACTCATGCATGACCTTGGGATAAAGAACAAAATACAGAAATGAAGAGCTAATTTACTGTTCTCGGGATACATTTCATTTCACAGAACAGACAAAAAATACTTACTATGCCGCCAATATCTTTTACAATTACATATCATACGTGTGCATCCCCAACCCTGCACACAGCTTCCCAGCAATAACATCTCCCTTCTTCTACTCCTTCTTTTCCCCTTCTGTAACTGGAACCCCTCCCCCCGCCCTTTTTTCCCCTTTCCACCACCCTTTCTCCTGGACTTTCATTTTAGCTCCTCCTGTGTCTTCTAAGCCATCTCCAAGCACGGGTTTTCCTTAGTCTTGCTCCCTCAAATAAATGTTAGGTATTTGGTAGCGCATGATGAGGGAAGAGAGCAGGTCAGAGGGCTCAGTTCTCCTGGTCTAATAAGCAGCAGAGAATATTAGTTTGATCAGCATTCAGTTCCCTGAAAACAGGGAAAGGAAGCTAAGCAGTGATCAGCACTGTCATGTGACACTGGCAAAGTAGTACAGAAAGAGCCAGTTCCCATTTCTAACACTGAAAATGGTTAGAATAGGCGAACAGCAAGAAGCTACTTTGCCCCTCTCTTCTTCACTGTCCAGCTACTACCATCCTAGCTTCCCTCCTACCTGACTTTCTGATGCAGATTTAAAGAAACAGTGAACGTATTCTCGCAAGCTCTAGCAACAGTTAGTTACATGTATCATTAGTAGCTAGCCATAGTTCTACCAATACAATTTGGTGGCACCACAAGAATTAGCTGATAGAGTGACTAGAATGTAACCTTCCTTCCATTTTGAGCATTACAAGATATTAGCAGCAGATGCAGGGCCGGCAACAGAAATTTTGGGGCCCCCTACTCTGATCGTTTGGGGCCCCCAACACCCCCAGCCTCCCCAGCCTATTCTCCTTCCCTCCATGCCTGACCCGCCCAGCTCAGCCTCCCCCCCACCAAACCTCCTTCCCTCCCGCACCCACGCCTCGCTGGCCCCCGGTGGGGGAGGCGATAGAGCCGGCATCCTGTGGTGCCGGGGGGCTCCCCCCCCAGCCAAGGGCTGGCCCGGCTCTTGCTGCAGGTGGGCGGGGGAAGCGCTGCAGCCGGGGGTGCCTCGGGGCGACTCCTGGGGCGCAGGACGAGCCACCGGCTGAAGGGCTCGGGAGGCAGCCGGCTGTTAACACAGCCGGGAAAGAGCGGTCAGGGAGATGAGGTGCCCAGGGGGGACGACTATGGGTACAGCTGTGTACCAGTCCCTGGACTTAACGGGGCCCCCCTTAAGTCCGGGGCCCGGTACAGCTCTACCCGTAGTACCCCCCTGTCGCTGGCCCGGAGCAGATGCTACTACTTCTCCTGCTCTCCAGTGTTAGTAGCAATCTCCAACTTGACACACACAGAATCACAGCACAATGAGTCCCAGTGAGGGGGGAAAATGTGGCAAAACATGCAGTAAATGAGACAATGGATTTTTTAAAATGACAAATGTGCATTATCTGCATAGCCCCATTTTAAACAAGTCCCTTAAATAGTCATTTATCGCATATGAAGTTACACTAGAACTGCCTGCAGATCTACAAATAGAACTAGATCTCCAAAGTTCCACAAGCTCATCCCTTTCTCTGCATCCCCATGACCTGTTCATCCTCCACAAGCCTTTCTGTGAAACTGACTAGACTTTTTGAAATAAAATGAGTTTGATGGCAAATAGACGGCACAGCTCCAGATGTTACGCTCTAGTAAATAAGTAATTTAATATCCTATTTTAAACTAGCCCCGATAGAGAATTGACTGATCTTTCAAGACAAAATTTTTTCACATCATTTTTAAAAACAGATATATCATAACATTATAGTCACCCCTTTTACTCCCCCAATTCCACAATAATAGAAATTTTAGGCTTGGGGCATTGAGGAAGAGTGGATTTTCAAATAATATGGAAAGTATACAAAATACTTGCAAAGTTGTCCCTGTATGAGGCCTGTAAAGGTCATGGAGAACTTGGCAATAAGAGGCATCTCTCATCAACACAACAGTTTAGCAGCCAGCAGCATACAGACTGTGCAGAACATTATTCAGTTACAGAAATCAAGCTCTAAAAGGCAGCAACAAAAAGGCACTGAGATTTCTTACAGGAAGAAAATGAAAGAAAATGCAGTAGAAACTGAACACAGAAAAGGCCATGGATTCCTTTCCAAGGGACATACAGTAGACTCTCGATTATCCGGGATGATCGGGAAAACCTTAATCTCGGTTAATAAAATCCTGGATAATCAAGCGTCTACTGGGTGGGGTTCATCTGCCGCCCTGGGGTGGGGTGGGGGGATGGTGGTGGTCCCACCACCTGTCCCAGTCAGCTCCCGCTGCCAGCCTGGGTGTAGGAAGCCCAGGCTGGCAGCCCAAGCTCAGACCCCGGCTGGCAGGAGCCTGCGGGGAAACTCTAAAGCGGCAGCCGGCTGAGCACTCACCCTGCCGCCGCTTTGGAGTTTTCCCCCCAGGCTCTTGCCAGCCGGGGTCTCAGCTCCCGCTGCCAGCCTGGGTTCCCTACACCCAGGCTGGCAGCGGGAGCTGACTGGGGCAGGCGGCAGGAGCCTGGGGAGAGAGCCCAAAGAGGCGACGGGCTGAGCACTCAACCTGCCGCCACTTTGGGATTCCCCCCAGGCTCCTGCCAGCCAGGGTCTCAGCCCGCTGCCAGCCTGGGCTTCCTACACCCAGGCTGGCAGCAAGTTGAGACCCCGGCTGGCAAGGATCCACTGGGGGAAACCCCAAAGCTGCGGCAGGCTGACTGCTCAACCGGCCGCCGCTTTGGGCTCTCTCCCCGGGGTCCTGCCGCCTGCCCCAGTCAGCTCCCGCTGTCAGCCTGGGTTCCCTGCACCCAGGCTGGCAGCGGGAGCTGACTGGGGCAGGTGGCAGGAGCCTGGGGAGACAGCCCAAAGCGGCGGCGGGCTCAGCACTCAACCTGCTGCCGCTTTGGGCTTTCCCCCAGGCTCCTGCCAGCCGGGGTCTCAGCCCGCTGCCAGCCTTGGTTTCCTACACCCAGGCTGGAAGCAGGTTGAGACCCCAGCTCGTAAGGGGCCAGTGGGAGAAGCCCCAAAGCAGCGGCTGGCTAAGGCTGAGCCCGCCGCTGCTTTGGGGCTTCCCCTACCGACCCGTTTAGACATCCCGGTTAATCTGCAGCCCGGTTAACCCGCGCCCGGATAATCGGGAGTCTACTGTAAATAGTTCTGAAGAAATGTTTACACAGGGAATAAGAATTCAAACCCCACAAACAGTCTTTGCATACATGACACATTACTGCTATCACAGGTGCCTTATATAGACTAGTGGTGCACCTAGTCCGGCCTCTTCTCTCCAACACTGTCTAATCGCAAATGCTTCAGAGGAAGGTGCAAGAAATGTCACAATGGAATATCTTGCCCATAAAGGGAGTTTCTTGTCCTAGCCCATATCAGTTAGTGATTTGATTAGAGATTCATAGGTTCCAAGGCCAGAAGGGACTGGAGGCATAAAGGCTCACATCCTTGATAACTTTGTCCTCTGAGAAATAATTGTGGATTCATTGTAAGTGTGGAACATCTAATTATTTACATAAGGTTTTATGATATGTGGTGGCAAGGAGTTTTGCAGACTAATTACATATGGTGTAAAAAAATTCCTTTTATCATCTTTAAATATATTGTCTTTCAGTTTTATTCTATTTCCTTATTTTTATTTTATGAGAAAAGGTAAACAGAAGCACCTGATTTACCTCTTCTCTACCATTCCATATTTTGTGTTCTCATCTCTCCTCTCAACTAAACTATCTCAGTCTTCTCAATCTCTCCTCATATAGAAGTCTCTCCATGGCTCTAATCATTTTTGTCACCCATCTCTGGACATTTTCAATATCTTCCATATCTAATTTTGAGAAGGGGTCAGGTCTCTGAACATAATATTCCAGGTAAGAGTGAACCATCAATTTATATAACAGGACTATAATATTTTTAGTGGAGGGGATCAAAAATGAGGTATATGGGGAGAGAGAAATCAAATATTGTGAACATTTCCAATTAAAACTTTGTCAACCTTTTTCTCACTAGCTCTAATTTTCAGTATGATTTTCTATCCCATTCTTGAGACATTCAAACCACTTTGATTTTTGAACAATACTGTGCACTGAGCTAGACACAATGCCATGGGTATTTTCTAAGAGAAATTACAGTTAATTTGCTAAAAGTTAGGCTATTTGGTGTGCTAGACAAGTTTGAAACCAGTCTTCTCTTCTAAATTATCCTGGAGCTAATTGAAGTGTTGTATTTCAAAGGGATGAGGAGCACATAATAAAAATCAAATCTCCTGAGTGACTGTTCTTCAAGTAGGAAAACAATATCTTCACGGGAAGAGTACCAAGAGCTTTTCTATAGAATGTATTTACCAAAGTTAAGTCAAGATCCAGCAATATACGGTAGTGCTCAGCCTTTTCAAAACAAATCTGATGCTTTGTTGACTCCATTGCAGAAACTTAAACAGAAAGCTTTAATGCTTTCATCAAAAATCTCCTAAAATGACCTACCTCGTTCAGCAATTTTCTTTCCTTATATTATATTTTTTGAGCATTGCATGCCTCCTTGAGAAAACTGTGATGATAGATTGATGGTTATGACCCTAAGATTCTTCAAACTTTTGTTTTTAATGAAATGAAGGTGGCTGTTGCTAGTTTCTGTGGGCTGAGAGCCAAACCATGTAATAGAAGTCTATGCTTCTCACATCCTTCTGATGTTCAAAGTCAATGTGTACAGTCCAGAAACAAAACACACATGTTATGACTAAAAGAACATTCCAAAAGAAAGACTTTTCCCCCCAAGGGCTTGAAGCAAATAGTGCTAGGGAAATACTGCCCTAATGTCAGAGATAGATATAACATGATGTTCAAGCACTCAGCAACTCTTATTCATCAAATTAAATTCAGGCATTCATAAAGTACTCCAATTATAGAGACTCCATAATGTAAAAAAAAACAAATTGCTCCAGAGCATAATGCTTACAACAGATTTATGTATGTTACTTCACAAGAGTTGTGCAGCTTCCCTGAAATGGATCATAATGTTTAAAAAGATACAGGCAGACCCTTGACCTTGGGGTTAGTTTTTTTCAAAGACAGGGAATGCAGTGCTGCTGCAGGGTTAGAGCAGAGACTGGTCGCCAAGCTCCTGGACGCTATTCTCAGCTCTACCACTGACATACTGAGTGATCTTGGACAGATCACTTCACCGCATCTGTGGCTCCGCCTCCACTCTTCAACCTACTCCAGAGGGTTGGTGTGGACAGTATGTCAACACAGTAAACTGTGCTATGACAAAAATAACTTCACATAATGTTTAAACTTCCAAGCGTGTCTTGTTCTATCTCACCATGTTTCAGTGTTGAACTAGACATCATACAGATCTCAAGGTTGAAATCTCCTTCTGATTCAGCTATCAATGACAAGTGAAAACCAAGAGTACCTAGACCAGGGGTGGACAACCTGGCTCTTCAGAAGTTAATATGCAGCTCCTTGTATAGGCACCAATTCCGGGACAGGAGCTACAGGTGCCAACTTTCCAATGAGCCAGGGGTGCTCACTGCTCAACCCCAGGCTCTGCCACAGGCCCTTCCCCCTCTCCACCCCTTCTCACCTCCTCCCGAGTTTGCTGGGCCCTCGATCCCCCCGATCCTCCCCGAGACTCCTGCACACCACAAAAACAGCTGATCAGGTGGTGGGGGAAGGGAGAGGGACATGCCGATTGGCAGGACTGCTGGTGAGTGTGAGGCACTGTGGGGGAAACTGATGGGGGGCTGCTGACCTATTACCATGGCTCTTTGGCAATGTACATTGGAAAATTCTGGCTCCTTCTCAGGCTGGCCACCCATGACCTAGACTGACTTCGGTAGTGACCCCACCTTCACACTGAAGTAAAAATAAGAGAAGAATCTGGCCCTCTGTATTTAAATTTGCATAGATCCCAATTTAGCAAAACATTTAAGCATGTGATTACATCCCACTTACTGCAGTGGAACATAGCCACAGGCAAACATGCTGTGCTGAATCAGGGCTGTGAAGCTGTGCACCCTCTCCTCAGAGCCCAGACTAGATTTAGTTCAGCAATGCAGAACCTCTCATTGTACAGTACAGCACCAGGGCCGGCGACAGGGGGGTACTATGGGTAGAGCTGTACCAGGCCCTGGACTTAAGGGGGCCCCCTTAAGTCCAGGGCCGGTACACAACTGTACCCGTAGTCGTCCCCCCTTGTCGCCGGGCCTGGTGCTGTACTGTACAATGAGAGGTCCAGGGGGGGGAAGGGCGCACGGGTGCCGGGGGGGGGGGGGGGAGAGCAGCAAGGGCGGCTCGCGCTCTCTCAGGCCGCAGCTCGCGCTCCCGCAGGACCCCGCCAGGCACGAGAGTGCAGCGAAGGGCGAGCGCCAGCAGCGAGCGCCCAGGCAGTGGCAATGCTCGGAGGCTCGCACTGCCCCCAGCCGCTGTCAGCTGGGGGGGGAAGCGCCGGCTGGTATGTCTGGTAGCCGGCAGGGAGGAGGCCAGGCTGGGCGGATGGGGAGGGGAGGAGGTTAGGCTGGGGGAGGAGATTTGGTTGGGTGGCCCGGGTCAGGCAGGGCGGGAAGGAGAATGGGTGGGGGTGGGGGGCCCAAACGATCAGAGTAGGGGGCCCCCAATGATCAGAGTAGGGGGGCCCCAAACAATCAGAGTAGGGGGCCCCAAAATTTCTGTCGCCGGCCCTGTACAGCACCATTAGAAACATTATCCCAAAAAGTCAGAAAACTCCTCTGAAGCATTTGATACTGACCACTGTTGGAGACAGGATATTGGAGTAGATGCTAATATGACAGTTGCTAATGTTCAGGAAATATCTATAAGTTAAGACTGGGAAAAACAGAATCCAGGACGGATAGAAGGGTTTTGGATTTGTGGTCTACAGTGTACAATCACTCTCTCGGCTTGTGTCTGTCATTACAGATTAACCCTCTAAGCAGCCCTGTAGGAACCTCTGTGTGGTGATAAAAGCGAGCTTTTAAAGTTTTCATCATTCCCAGAAGCTTCATTTGAGGCCTGCTGACAGTCCCAGGTTAGAATATGGCTGCCTTTTTAGGTCTTCTGCATTTACAAAGCAATTTCTCCTCTCAAGGATGTGTTGTGTGGGAAGGTGCAGGGGCCCATCACTTTTACTCCTGGTACCTCATCATTCCGCTGTCTGTGACAATTTTTTTTTAAAGTTATACTCTGTTAATTGGGGTTCCATTTTTCTTGCTTTTTAGGACAAAATATAACGGTATGTATAATCACTGACCTCTCTTTCTGCAATGGTGTCTTGTACTCTTCCATTGTCATGATACCATCTTTTAAGGCTACCACAAGAATTAATTTTGCTAGAACAAGCCCAAGATATTAAAGCTGAAACGGAAAGAAGAAAAAATGCCAGTTGTCTTATTAGTACCTTATTTTCACACTAAAAATAAGATTACAATGACACCGTCTGCCCCATGTCCAGAGTGAATGCATAAGGCATTATTCAGAAATCTCACAAACTACAGAAAAGTGTCAAATATTCATTCAGAAAGTAATATTGTGCTCCAGTATATACTGAAGGGTAAAATATCTTTAATAATTGTCTTTCAAACTTCATGTTTCTCCATGTAACATCCTTGAGAACCATACTTGGAAAAAAGACCAGAAGAGCTCACTCCTTGAAAATACTATGTGTTTTTTTTTAAAGATAAACACAATTGCTTTCTAAAAAAAAACCCAAATATTTCCCATAGCCCATGTGTTTTCAAGGGTAGAAACCTTGTGAGAAACTGTGCATCCTTAACTCCAATGGAAATCAACTGAAATTGATTGTATTCTATCTTAGGACTTTATACTACTGCCCATCACTATAGTCTCCCACATAAAATCAATAAAAATAGCGACGTTCCTAGGGGATTTCATGGAGTCACTGACCCATGCCTCCCACTGACTGCCTCCCTTTATAGGGTCAAGTCTTGGCTTGAAGATAGGGGATTTTTATTTTTGTTTTTTTGAGAGATAGCTGGCAGGGGTTGGGAATAAAAGGAGTATTTTAATTGTGAGCTTCACTTAATGGTAGAAATTTCTTCTCAAAGAGGAAGGCTTTCCAATGCTTCCTAAAGATAGTCAGATTTTTGATTTGCTCTTCTCCAGTGTAAAATTGCTCCATAGCTGGATGTTCGCAACAGAGGATGCTTTGACTCCAGCTCTCACATGCTTTGAAATATGCATTGTCCTAAAGGAGAACAACCATCATAGTGGTCCATAAATCAAAATTTAGTCTTGGATGTACTGGGGCTTGATCCATTAACTATTTTAAAAATTAGGACCAAGGTCTTAAACTGGCTTTGGGAAGAGGTCTAGGAGCCAATGGAAAGACTTGAGCACAAGCCTGATGGCACAGTGATCTGAGCTATAACTTCAGTCTTAGCTGGATTCAGCTTGAGACAGCTACTCTTCACCAAAGAGCCAGTGTCTTGTAGGCATTCTGACATTTTAGCAGTAGCAGTGGTTGCATCAGCTAAGATCCAAATACAGAGTTAAGTATCATTGACACCGTGCTTACCACACTTAGCATTGCACACACCTGGGACCTTGGACAGCTGTGCACCTATGCACAAGGAAAACATGGACTTTGGGACTTTTCTATTGCACATTCTTACATTTCTGAACACTTAGAGCTTCATTAAACCAAAACTAAATTATTCTGTCCTAGCAAAGACACTACTGCTCAGTTAGATCCTAAAATTATTCCTAAGATCACATACTGATGGGACAGCATCATTTTCTTTGCACAAAGTATCTTTTGAATTGCACAACAGATGCCTTTACTGAAATACACACATTTCAAACAATTCAGGCTTCTGTAGCACTACATGAGACAATCTGGAACCCAATCCAATATAGAGAGTTATAAATACTATGGTTATGTCCAGCTATTGTTATGTCCAGATACTGTCATGCCAAGAGAGATGGCTACAGCAATGAATTGTGCCAGCAATTTAATTTAATCCAAATTTAAGTTTGGATAGATTTCCTTAGGATTATATATTGCCTGTACTCTATGAACATCATTCACAATGCATGGAATTCCACTGCAGATTTAAGCTAAAATATGGGCCTCAGAAAAAAACAAAGTTTATTACAAAATTGAACTTGGTTTTTTCAGGGGCATCTATGTGTATCATTGGCTTGAATCAGACCCAAAATGTTTTGGATGATATGTACATATGGCTACTTATGCACATACATACACACAGAGAGAAACCAGCAAGAGGCAAGCAAGTAATGCTGTAAAGATCATGGAAGTAACAATAATTTGTAGTTTTGACATGGCAGTAATTATTCAAGACCCCCAAGTCATGCTCTGAAATGTGATCTTAAGTATTACTTTTTCTTGAATTGTTGCATGCTGGCAAGATCAAAATGTAGAAAAACCACATTAGTAGGTATTGTGGCACATATTTCTGAGGTGAAGAAAAAGATTGATGTGCTTTTTACTAAGTGTTTAGCATACCATGCTAACTGCAGCCTCCAGGAACTGCCCTTGCACTGTCAGATACATTATTGGCCATTACACTACAGGAAACACATATGCAGCCAAAGCCACCTCTGTTAAAACTTGGGTTAAAAATTCAGGAAGTTTTCTGAACCACTGATCATTGCAACGACAGGTCAATATGTCCAGCAGAGAGAGAGATTTGGGTGATTTGTCAACATTCAGGATGTAAAAGTGCATCCATGCACAACCTGCTACTAAGTCATTATTAACCCTTTTGTGGCAGAGGCATCCAGGCTGGGAAAGAGTTACAACAAAGTTCTTTATTTGAACCATTCTTATTGTAAAACTGATTACATCAGCCTCAGATTTCAGGGGAGATTTAAACATATGTACATCACCACCAAAACTGCCACCAGTCCTGAAATTTGAAGAGTAGCTAGGATGGAGATGCATACAACCCCATGAATATTTTTTCTTCTATGGGACAAAAAGATGGCAACCTTATCTGTGTCCAGAGCAGAATTGTAATTAGGCCACAGCTATAGCAGATTGTCAAAAAATCATGTGGTACTTTCTGTGGCTGGAAAAATCCCTAAATGACTACAAAGAGTTTAATGTAATAAATTCCATCCAATCTATACCAGATACTGTTAGAAGCCAACAATATTTTATTGAGATTAATGATTGAACTCAGTCCCAAAGTGGGTTTGGAAGAAGTTGTTTAACAATTGCTTCAGTGGTACAGAAAAAGCAAACTTTACTGGTGAATGTTTGTTCAACTATACTAAAGAGGATTTTGCTAAATGAAAATGACCATTTGACAAGGATTATAGCTATTACCTGAGCCTCCATGAGGATTCCCATGTCTCTTAACTACCCCTTCAAAGGACACTAGCTACATTTACATGTAGAACACCACTCTCAAAGCCAGGAACAGTCATAAAAAAATAAACAAAACACAGAGAAATAAAATCTAATTGTGAATTTTATTATTGCTCCATTCATTTTAACAATCCTTGTAAAAAAAAAAAAGGCCCATGACATCATTTAGAAGTGGTTAACCACAGATAAAGTTGCAAACATGGATTTTACTAGTTAAAAGAGCATTCCGTCAGTTAGACCTCGTCTCTTTTTTTATTTCTGCACTTAGAGTTCATTTCCTCAGATCTGGCAGTGAACTGTCCAGATTAAAATGTATCTTTCAGTTACATATCCTCTTTAATGTGGGTTTACATCAGTTCTAACATGCAACCTACCCAGACTGGAATTCATTCAATATGGGTCTAGCCAGGTTGATGACTACTTTCAAGATATCCCTCTTCAATTTAATCAACAGCCAAAAAATGTTTTATATCTATGTAAAAGTAATTAAGTCAAGACCAACATATTACAGAAGTCATCCCTTCCACTTACTGTTGAAGTGTTGTGTCAAACAATAGTAACTGAGTCCGGAGGAAAGTTTTAAAAACAACTGGGGTTAAACCACATATTCAGAGACAAATACCTTTGAGTTTCCACAGAATTCCATCATTAAAGCTCTAAAGTAGGGTATCAACAGACTCAGAAGGAACAAGTTAGAAGCATTAAATCATAAGAATTCTCAGCACGGATCCCTGAAATAGGAAAATGTATCTGTTTGGGTACCAGTACAAGCAACTCTATCAAGGCCCTAAAATTGAGACACCCCTCAAAATGCATTTTCAGAAAAATTTCTAATGAAGTTTCTTGATAATGATTCACAAACAAAACTACGGTAGACTTTGAATGAAAAATGCATGTTGAATGTCAACATTTTAAATCTTCATTACAGAATCATAGTGTGTGCTCCAAACTCCCCTCCACAAATATATTAAGAAGATAATAAACTAACTTATAACACTGAAAAATAAAACTGAAGGATTGCTAAATGGTAAAATTAAAAGCTGTTATATTTTAATGATGTGTAATTATGTATAGTGAATGAGTACAGACTAGGAAACACTTAGGCCAACGCCTCACTGGCAAGTGTGTGTTTTTGCCAATTCTTTGATATACCTTGCTGAACCGCTTAAAATGTGGTTATTGCTGACAGAACAAAGTTGTGTTGGAAGTTTTGAGATTAAAATATTCAAACCGGTAACAACAAAAAACCCTTTTTCTGGGAAGGACCCGGAGCAAGGAGACACAAAAACAATATGGCACTGAAACCGCAAAACTAGCAGAAAAAATACAGAAGTGGGGTAACTGAAACTTTAACATGCATAATGTACACGTTACCATAAACCCAAAGGGCTGATGTATTAAAAGCCAACTGGTTAAGTAATCTATAATATACGAATGTATAAGAGACCAAACTGGAGAAACACCAGACCAGAAACTGAAGGAAAGATAGGACCAAGGGGTCAGAGAAGACAATGATTCCCACGGAATGTAACTTGGCACTATTTACCAATTCTGTCTTCTGTAATTATATGTCTGGCATAAATGTATGTCCAGACACTATAAGTGGCAACAATTCTCTCTGAAATTGTATAAATAAAGGCAAAAATTGATTAAGCCTAAATTGGATGGACTCAGTTTCCCAAGTTTTACTCCATTACGTCAATGAAAACTGTCAGTGTCCTGGTTTTCAGAGCTCCTTAAAAAAAAGTTATGTGCCAGGCATTGTAACCCCCGTAGACTCTGGCAGCCTGCAGGAGCCACCAGCCAAACCAACAAAACTGACAGCAAGCTCAGTAAGTGGATTCAAAATTCTGATGCCACTATTTGCCAGGCTGGTCATTTGTAGGCAGCCTACCATTCTTCTTGCCAGTAATCAGCTTAACCAGCTGTGACTCTCTCAGTTTCAGGGCAGTTCAAATCCTCTAGTCAGCTTTACATTAAACATAGCCCCCTCCATCCACCCAAGTTTCTGAAGACTGCTTCAGAGCAATTCCTAGCCACAGTGTGTAGCTGCATGAGGAGGCAAGAGGAAAACAGGGATTCCAGCCCCTCCCACCAAACTTTCAAAACCCTTCCTAGTCTGTACCTCTCAATTATTCCACCATGTACTCACCCAGCCCCCAAAGCCCTGTGAGACCCTGTCCTAGCTCAGGTCACCCTAGCCAAAAGGCACCAACAATATTTCTAGTGTAGTTCTGAAAGAAGCTGCCTTTCCCTAATTAACTCTTATGTGGGCCACATGGAGGTCCCCCTAAGCATGTATGAATTTTGTAGAGGTGATCACATTTTCAGGTGTTCAGCACCCCCAGCTGGCCAGATTTCTCAAGAGGGTTCTCCTACTTAAATATGAAAAAGAGTTCATATTTTCCAAAGCGCTCAGCTCCTGGCTGCGCCCATTGTGACACTTTTAGGCAGGTTGTCAAAAGACATCTGCACCCAACATGCTGAACTCCATTCAAAAATCTGGCCCACACTGTAGGCATGCAAGTGTTTTCTACTGGTCTAAGGATTTTGCAGAGTTGCTGTTTTGTTCTTATGTGATTTTAAAGTCTACAGCTGAAATCCTGGTCCCTTTCAAATCAATGGGAGTTTTATATTGACTTTCAGGGTTGGAGGGGGAGGAGGATTAATTTCAGTAATGCAGCTAAAAATGAAATTCTTCTCTGGAAGGGAGGGCAACATTGCAATAGTTTGGAATTCAAACACAACAGCTACAGCCAAATAAAGGTGCAGCAATCAGTCCATTATTACTATTATACATGTCACACTCAAAAATGTATTAGTCCATTTTTTAAGCTGCTTTATTCTTAAATGCAAAAAAGAAGTGGGAAGGATTTTAAAAAATGACTTGCTGCCTGTGCTGAAGGTTTATTCATGTTTTCCAGCCAATGGCTCCTTTATGGCTGTCATTCCATAGTGGTTACTTCTATTTGCTTTGCTTTTCCCAGGTGGGCCTCCCCAGTGCAAAGTAAAATGGAGAGTGGATAAGAATTGACAGGCTGTTTACACTGGCACAGGTGCTATCACATGAAGTTTTGGCTGTTCTACACTGGTTGGACAGTTCTTGGATTCATTCTTTGCCAGGTAATTAGTTGTCCAGGGCAACATGAAGTTTAGATTTTATGGAGACCTCTGGCCTTTCTTTCCCCTAGGAGCTGCTGTAAAGATGTCAACATGTAAGTGACTTGTTTCCAACACAATTCAAAAATGACACAAACCTGGATGGAAAACTTTGAGTCACTCAGTCTTAATTTAAATGTGCTATGTATAGTGACTAATACACACTATGAAATGCACTAAAAAAGGACTTTAATACTAGATTCGTGCTCTCTAGCTCAGCACTGGTGAAAGGTAAGAGAACTCAGTATAAATAATACAGCAACCCTACTATTTCAAAGCTTGCCCCTACAAGACTGGTCAATCAATTAAATCACTTCTGGCTTTGAAGCCAGTGTAAATCGAGCGTGCCAGCTCGAAGTTTCTCTTCTTCCCCTATTTATTCTTTCTCAGCTACCCCACTGTGCCTGCTGCATCTGGCTTTGTTTGGACTGCTACAAACAATGCTTTCCTGCCAAACAACCCCTTATTTGTCAAATCACTGGGATGTTACTAGAATCAATGCTGGACAGTAAAAGGCGGGAAATCTACTGTGGCATTTACCTACGACTATCTCTGAGCAGACACATGAGTTGACAAAAAAGGTCAGAATTTCAGACCCTGGTGACTAGGTGCCACCCACAAATCCCGTGTTTACAGAACTTGCATTTGAACAAACAGCATTTGCACCAAACAAAAAACAAAAAACAGGAGTCAATGCTACAGAACCCACCTAGCATGTGTAAATGCAGATTTAGCGTACGTGAAAAACTTGCATGTGTTCAATTCAGTCTGAAAACATTATCTTAGAACATTTTTCACCTGGTTAACATCAGTACAGATTTTACCTTCTGAGTCTCTTCACCCACGTGGGTGGTGTAAACTGGCTGTTCTCTGCAATTGTCTCTAGCAACACCACTGTATATCCTTTGGGAGTCAGGTTTCAGAGCACTGGGGGCAAACAAGTAATTACAAATGGCAGGTGTCGATAAGGATGGATACTTTTTGGCTAAGCGGACAACTTGATTCATAACTTAAAATGACAACTAAACCAATATCTAAAAACCTCAGGCCACCATCCACCTGCCTCCCATTTCAATAAATTAAACCACAACACCCATGCTCCTAGCTTGGGTATTTTGTGATCATTCAACATAACCTGCACAATTGCTTCGAAGCCCAAAAGGACCCACATAATCTGATGACCAAAAGCCCCGCAAACATCCAAAGCATGATTAAAAAACAGGAAGCAACACTTTAAATTGGCTCAAAACCAGTGAGCGCTACAGGAGGGAGAATATTTGCGATAGCAGAGATGGAACAGGAAGAAGCCTGCTTCTAAACTACCTTTTAAAGGTGGTGTCCCATCAGCCAATCTTAGCTGCCTTTATAGACCCCAAGATTGACCAATGGTAATACCCCTCTCCAACAAGAAAGTTCTGGGGTTGGTCAAGAGGTGCCACAGCAACACATAGAGTGTGACCTGGCCCTCTGACCTCATAAAAATGGCTCCAAATTAAAGGGCCTGTATATATTTATGTCTATATTGCAAGCTATTTGTAGTGCTTGAGGAGGGGTAGCAGGGAAGCTATTGTGAACCTGAATGTTGAAATTCAGTTTATCCCGGTGTGTACAAAAGTGGGCACGTTCATTTTATTTGAACAATTCGCCCTGCAATCTTCCAAACTAGCATAGTGACAACTGCCCTTCATTTTTGAATGACAAATAGTTTCTAAACAAGGTTCGGATGTGTGTTTAATTAGCAGCATACTTGAATGAGTATAAATTAGGGCTCAAGCCTATACTTCAGAGCTTTGAGAGTACAAAGTGTTATATAGCATTTGTGCACGTAGCCAGTTCAAATTTTCTTCTCAGCCCTACACCTAATTTCTCTCAAGCAGTTATACATCTGTTCCACACACTGAATCCCTTATTTCCTATAACTAATGAAGCAGAAAGCCTGGTTCATTTGTCACATCTTTCTGGTTGTTTGATTAAACAGTGATTATTAACCACCTAACTGGATTCCTTCACAGGAAAATTGGGAGGGGCTTGCCTTCAAGGTTATGCAGTTTAACTTTCAATGCCCTGTAGTTCTAAACCCTCCTATTTTCTTCAAGGAAAGGTTTTGAAAACATTCCTATTTTTGATATTTGGTATAAGAGACTAATTTTATATGTAATTCAAATTCTTTTTAGTCCTGAAATCTTTTTAAATCTTGAAATCCCCTGAAATGTGGGATTCACTTGGAAATTGCACTAGATGCATGGGGTAATATGAATCATAAAAGTAGTTAAACAAATACTACTAGGAGTAAAATACAGCTACTCTATTCCAATACCCTCTATGTTAATAGACAGACAAATAGAAGAGTTAAGTTATTTGTCAACTCATATCAAAGGATCTACCAAAATAAAAATCACTTCTTATAAAGCCCTTTGCTCTGTGATCCTCAGAATAGGAGCACTTAAAACATGTATAGAAAATGCTGGTCTTAGATGTCTGTCTGTCTGTGTGTGTGTCTCTCTCTCCCTCTCCCTCCCTCCCCCTCCCCCCCCGCCCCCCAAGCACTACACAATTTAGCTCGGCTATTAGTCCCTGCTCAGGAGAATATCACAACTGGAATTGTTGGATGATGCAGGGCAAAGACAGAGGTACCCAGTATGTTGAGACTGAAGATGCTACCCAAGGAACCTTGAACAATACAGAACCTCCATTAGTAAGTTTTATTAAATTATCCTCCACCATAACTTTTAGATTGGAAGATCACTGGAGCAAAGATTGTCTATATTTGTGTCTTAAGCATCAATAACATGCTTGTCATATTAACAGAACAACAAGCACTGGCAGTGGCTGATTTTGATTGTTTTTTAAAAAAATGTAAAAGCAGTAAAGACACCACGAAAGCTCATCCCTCAAATGTCTGCTAACCCATCTGTATTAAATCACATCCACTCACTTGGGAAAATAGGAATTTTATGGCCCAATCCTGCCAAACCTTTAATGAGCCAAATTTCAATGGGTCTGCACTTGAGCCAGGGTTTACAGGATCAGGCCCTTAATGATGTGTTCTGCTCTAAAGCATCCAGCATTTGCCAGGCTAGCTTTATATTTCAGCAAAACAATAATTAAGTAAAATACATTTAGTGTAGTAATTGAAGAGCTATCAGACTCCTGGGTGGAAGAGATGGGTTGGGATACTAACTTGTGCCAGCAGAACCACCTGTCAGCCACGTGCTTTTAATAGCACAGAAGTGTTTAAACTGCACAGGTTTTTTCAGGCAGGTTATTATGAAACATGAATGGCATTCACCTGCAGGTAGACTGTGCTCTAATCCTAATCTCTGCTTTACTGTCTCTTTCCAGAGTTGAAAGGATTTGCTGGAAGCAGAAAATAAGTGAGAATGTTTGAGAGGGAATTTTGGGAATCAACATCACAGCTTTCAGGCTATATCAGATTCTTGCTCCTCACATAAATGCAGATGAATAAAACAGAGAGAAAAGAACAGCTGGTATTTGAACAACTACCCTCAGTCATTTTATACTTGAGACATGAACTTTGGTAGTTCCATAGCTCCACTCCAGGAAACTACTCTCCCACCAACAGCCTTCCTCCAACTGTACCATGCAACAGCTGCCCTTGTTCTGCCAGGGACTTTCCTTTCTTCCTTTCCTTTTATTTCAGATTTGTATAGACAACCTTTTGGAAAAGCTGCTCCAGAGCCTTCTCTTCCACTCTCTTACCTGTTCTGTGTCTAGCACTAAAGATAATAGCTGCTGCTCAATGGTTACCCATCTCCTCAGTAGATGGAGTGCAGGGAAAGAAGGGAAAGTGCTATATAATGCGAAGTGATTTGGAAAATCAGGTTCTAGTCATCTCAGAGTGGGCACCAAAATTAGTGGAAATTGGACCTTAATATCTCTGTGCCTCTCCTCCCCATCTGTAAAATGGAGCCAATGCCTATCAGGGATGTGGTGAAGATAAATTAATGCTCGTGAAGCACTTGGATACTGTTGTGGGACGCTCCAAAGAAAAGCCCCAGAGGAAATTAATAATTCAGTCTTCAGAACTGGGTTTGAACGATGTGCAGCAGATAAGGCCACACAGCTGTACGTTTGTACAGTGCCGGACATAACAGGGCCCTGACCTAACAGTAAGTCTCTAGACATTATCATGATTTGAATGTTCAACAACTACTGATTTTGGATTAGATTCACATAAAGGTTAAGGACACTGCGATCCATTACCAATCCCATGCACCACCTGGTCCCATTGTTATGTCATCTGAATGTATTATCCACATATAATGGACAGCATTAAAGAGCCAATTAACAGTTCTCACAAGTCCGTCATATGCTAAGTATGGCGTGTGTTGGGGCAGGGGAGAGGAATAGAATGTGGTAGTCTAACTGCTATGCTAGCAATTGCCAATTTGTTAATGGCAACCATCTACGATACATAGTTTGTCAGATCTAAACCTAAAGATCTGCCAAACCTATTTGGAAGGATGTGTTCTACTTTGCAGAAAGCTGATCTCTTACTACCACTTACTCCACTGTTCCCAATAGATGACTTGACTAGATTTCATGCTAGGATAGTCAACTTATTCATAATACTCTTCTGTTTAATACAAATGTGGAAACAGAATTCAGATCCCATGTGCCTTTCCCACTTGTGTATATTTAACTGCTCCTTTGTAATTGTGCTGTCACAGCATTAACAAATATCCCAAGTCTCTTGCTCCTGAAAGAAAAACAAAAACTTAAGCTCATCACACCTTCCATTGCTTTTTTCCATTAAATATAATGTCAGGGGTCAGCAACCTTTCAGAAGTGGTGTGCCAAGTTCACTGTAATTTAAGGTTTCATGGGCCATTAATACATTTTAACGTTTTAGAAAGTCTCTCTCCCTAAGTCTATATTATATTAATAAACTATTGTTGTATTTAAAGTAAATAAGGTTTTTAAAATATTGAAGAAGCTTCATTTAATATAAAATTAAAATGAAGATCTTATCAGTTTAGCGTGATGCTTTTCCTTGCAAAGTTTTCCATTGTGGGCCACAACAGGGGGCGGCTGATGAGCGCTGGGCCCAGGCCAGGAGCATGGACCCAGGCTGGCTGCTGGAACCCCAGACCGGCAGCGGGCTGAGTGGGGCCGGCAGCTGGTATCCCAGACTGACCGCCAGTCTAGGCTTCCTGCCACCCAGGGTCCCAGCTGCCGGACCCGCTCAGCCCGCTGCCAGTCTGGGGTCCCACAGAACTCATAAGGGCCACGAAAAAAAGACATGGGTTTAGGCATTAAATCTTATACTTGGGCTTGATTTGGAATTCAAAGTCTGCATGGATTTCAATGAGTTATAGATGCAGATGTAATGCAAAATTTAAGCCTTTAGTCTAGTCCAAAAATTGATATTCAGTTTCTTATCCTATTTAATAATCGGCTAGAGAGGTTTGTGTGAAGCCATCATGCGCAGTAGAGACGGTCCGGACTAACGGCATGTTGGGAGGTATAGCATGCTGGGAGGTGTAGTTCGGCAGCACAACATGGCCGCCGCGTGTACGCCGCTGAGAGGGAAGCAGGGTCTGGATCAGGGGCCTAGGGCAGGAGGGTGGCTGGGCGCAATAGGCGCAGGCAGGGGGCTCTGGCCGGGCGGGGCGTGGGAAGGGGGCTCTGGGCCGGCGGGGTGGAGGCGCCCGGGCATGGCCCGGCCAGCTGCGCCCATCCTAGCCGGGGCCATTGGAGTGGAGGAGGGGGAGAGAGCTGAGCGAGCGGGAGCCTTGGAGTGGGTGGGAGGGGGGCTGAACGAGCGGGGGGGGCGGCTGAACGAGCGGGGTGGAGGGCCGTGGGGGGAGGAGGGGAGGCTGAATGAGGGGGGGGGAGGGGGGGGAGGGGAGGCTGAACGAGTGGGGGGGCTGAGCGGGGGGTGCGCTTTGAGAGGGGGGGCTGAGCGGGGGGGGGGGGCATTACTGTTGGCCCGTGTCCATTGGCTTTTACACTAGTATATTCATAAAAGCCAAATAGGCAGCTCTCTGGGTGAAGTGTTCAGAATAACTATTTAAAGAGAAGAATTCTTGGTGGCAAAGTTCATGTTTAATCATAAAAATAAAGTGTGAACTTTCTAAAACCACCAAATAAAGCCTGTCAGGAGCACAGCAATGTGTGCAATCCTCTAAAAATCGTATTGCATGCTCCAACACGTTCACTTAGCTGCATCTGGGCCTATAATGAAAGCAGCTGAATTCTTACTTCAATAAGAACATAGAGTTGGTTAACTTTACATGGGCCCAACCTGAAAATGAGAAGTGCTTATAAAACTGTCAACTGTTGTATTCATTTAGATGGAATATATGATCCCAAAGAGTTAAAGGTGTTAAGATACCCTAGTCATAGTCCAACATTAAACATTTTTAAACAAGGTTCAGAAAGACCTCATCCTGCTTGGTCCCATGGCAAATACATTATTAAACATCTTTTTAACCTTTTAATAAAGCTACAGAAAAGAAAAATAATCAAGCATTTGATATATAAAGCATTAAATAAGGCTTTCTTTTAAATAAAAATCCCTTGTTCCCTTTCCGTTTAGCTAGAGAATTCTTAAGAAAAAGAACCCAAAGAAAACCAAAGAAAAATAAAAGATGGGCGCCCCAATTTTTTCTTTTTTGTGTGCCTTTAAATTGCAGGGGGCGTGACTTGGAGAAAAATGGTAACAGGCATTTTCCCCTGGCTAGTAAGCTTAATTCCCAAGATACTAGGTGTGTAAATCTTTCAAGCCCTGTCCCCAAAACCTCTCATTAATTCAGTAATCCTGTGACCCAAGAAGCTAATTGTGATCATGGGAAAGAGGGAGCTGTAGATCACATTTTTCTTAGGCAGTAAATAAATCTGAGGTAGTAAATTCTCCTGTTTTATTTGTATACTAAAATAGTTTTGCAATACATGAGGCATGATCACTATTGGAGGATAGAAAAGGATTGTATGGGACAGGAACAGGCACAATGTCTTGGTAGTAAGCCAAAAAGAAAGAATGACAATCTGACATCCAAGTGAACAACCAACCCTTAGACTTAGAGAAGTGAGGTTATCAGAATGTATCTGCCAACTGACAGGCACTTATTACCTTAACCTCCATTAGATGTTCACTACTCAAAGAGCTGTTAACAAGTACATGCTTGAATACGAGGTATCATCTATCAGACAGGGCAACCAAGTGGAGTTGTCAATAGGATGACAGGCTAGATCTGAACTGGTTAAAAAAAAAAGCCCTTGGTAAAATTTCCCTAGGGAAAGAGGCAGTTGAAGAATTTCAAAGGAATGTAATGCATAGATTGCATGCAAGCAAGCTGTAATGGCATTTCCCTTTCTCATTTTGGTTTTATCATCATTACCTGAGATCAAGCAGGGTACAATAATAATCTTTACGCCTTTTTAAAGTTGTTAGCATCCTGGTGGCCTTTAAGTTTTGCAGAGGTAAGTGAGATCCCCTGAAACAATCACATGGTATTTCGATACAAGGTACATCCTAGTGGCTGTGCATGCTGCTCAAGACCTGAGATGAAACCCAGTGTCTAATCAGCCTAACCATGTTGCACAGTATCCATTTTGCATCTCATTTGCTTGGAACACTTTGTTGCTTGACTTCTGCTTTTTAACAATTAAATGAATTTACCCTGAATTTGAACAAGCATAGGAAATGATCATTAGCTTGAATTTGCATTCCACAAAAGGAATATTGAATTGACATTTACCTGTAAAGGAAGGCTATATCTTCAAGTGTGAGGTTGCAAAATATAATCCACCATTCACCCAATCAATTACCGAAGCACACAGATGCTAATAATTGGACAGGCCTACAGATCAGGGACAGTAAGCCACCTTTGTGCCCCAGATAAGCACAGATCAGTTGAATTGGAGGATCTGGAGCAACATCCCAGCTTGCTGTTGGATTTTTTTTTTTAACTGAAATGAATGTGGGCTTTGGAACATTTGTATTTTTAATTATTTTGTTGTTTAACACAAATTATAACTTCTGAGAAAATGTTTGGGTTTTTATAAACTCAGCTTGTTTACAGCCAATTCGTGGGCATATTTTGTAGAAAGCAGACAAAAGACTTGTGTGGACAAAGTCAGATTTTGGAGTAGTTTGAAACTTTACTGGGTAGCTCAGATTCCAGCTGAATTTTCTCTCCCCTGTAACGTTTGTGTAATAAACATTAGGCAAAAGACAATATCATGCAGTCTTACAACCATGAGGGGCTGAGAACTGAGTACAAATAATGGCAATGACAAGTATGAGTGAGGTTCTGCATTACTTGACCCAGACAGGCAGACAGTGGCCTTCTGGAAAGAAAGAAGATTTGAACCCAGACCACAATGTTACTGTGACAACTCTAGTCATGAAGCGATGAGCTGTGGGGAATCTGGTTGGAAGGAGCAATGGCCAAATTTGTTTTCCTAACTAACCTTCACTTTTGATGGGAGAAACAGCAGCAGTCAGAGCCACCCCCCGAGCAATGTAAATGACACAGACCTAAATGCAGGTGTGGGCAGTGCTATGTTGGCAGGAGAAACTCTCCCACTGACATAGCTCTCGCCACCTGTGGAGGTGGAGTAATTATGTCGACGGGAGAGCTCTCCCCCCTCAGCACAGAGCATCTGCACTAGCATAGCGGCACAACTACATCAATACAGCTGCACTGCTGTAGCAATTCTAGTGTAGACTAGCCCTAAGTGAAGTTTCTTCTATGGTGAAAGGAAGCTCAGTGGTAGTAGGCCAGGCTTTGGAGTCAAGTGGACATGCATGGTTCATGCCAAGTTACCAATATTCTATGATACTAGGTTCCCTGTTTTCCCTATTGATTTCAGAAACTTCTAATCACAGTTCTATATATTCAAATGAGCTTTGAGTTTTAGTGCCACTTTGTTACAACAGAATCATTGCAATCATCAAGACAAGTATTGTAGCTGCACTTTTTTTTTTTTTTTTTACAGGAATAGATGCCAGATGACTGTATAACTACAGTAAAACCTCGATTTAACGGACCTCGATTTAACGGACTTCGGATGCAACGGACAAAATTTCTGATCCATATCAGACCGTGACCCCTCCCTGCTGTGGCCCCAGTCCCCTTCCCTGGCGGCCGTCTGCTGGCTCCCGGCTGCCGCCCCGGTCCCGGCAGCAGGTGGGCTGGCTCCTGGCTGCTGCCCGGGTCCCAGCAGCAGGCGGGCTGCGGAGCTGCCGCCCCGACCCTGTGGCAGGCGGGCTGCTGCTCCGACAGCTCAGGATTTTTTTTTTATTAAATAACGGACTTTTTGATTTAACGGACACCCCCTCGCCCAAATTAGTCCATTAAATGGAGGTTTTACTGTATTAACATCTACAGTTATGCAAGTTTCAACTGCAGTAAAGGTAATCACCTCCACATTTCAGGGCATAACCTGTGAGGGTCAAAGAGGCATTCCTAACCGCAACCTCATGTTAATGACATTGCACACATGTATTAGACAGATTTTAGTCTTCCTTTGAAACAGATGTTGGGCACTGCCTGAGACATATTACTGGTCTAAGATCTATGATCTAGTCTACTGTGTCAACCTGTGTGTTCAAATATTCAAAAAAATCTCTGTATTCTACAGTCTGAAGGTTAAGTCTTATTTTCGACTGCAGTTATTTACTCATCTAGCTATTTAAAGATACATGACAGCAATCCACTAAAAATCACATAAGGATGTTCAGAATAGCAATACTATTACTGTCAACGGTTTATAATCCACTACAGAAAAGTGGACAGTCTTCTATATAAACTTGCCATTTAAATAAGTGGGCAAAAATCACAGCACTTCACATTTAAACCTAGTATAAACCAAATAAAGTAAAGTGAAGCACTGTTCCTATCACCGGTGTCAATCTTTAAACCTAACTAATCACTTAATCCAGGGTGGGACTAAGAATTTCAAATTCATCTTCTCTATCACTTGCATCTACAAGTACAATTTTATTAGGCTGTAAGAAAAATATTCCTAGAAAATCCATCAGCTAATTTGTCTGGAAGCTCTCACCCACAGAGGTATTTTTGACAGACAAAAATTTAGACATGAGGAAAAAATCCCAGACCTCCTGCCTCCTTGTATTGTGCCTCAACCACATCCTCCTCCTATCATTAGGAAAGATAACAATCAGCTCATCTGAAGTACCTATTGCCATAATATCAACATGCTGCACTGATGTGTTTAAGCCCTACCAAGTGTGGCAGGGTGCTGACCAGGAGTGACTGAGCCAGCCCTGCTGCCCCTTTAAGAGAGCAAAAACCTCTGCAAGCCTTCCTGGCTGGGAAAGGCTAATCAGCCACCTGGGCTGCAGAGAGCTCAAGCTCAAGCTGATACACCTGGCAGCCTAGAGGGGATATAAACCCTGGGAGGAAGAAAGCCAGCCGAAGGAGGTAGAGAAGGGGGAAGGAAGGGAGTGAGAGAGAAGGAGACTGGGGAGACAGGAGGAAGGAGTATTGAGACTCTGGATCCCTGTGAGCCAGGAAGGGGGTTGCCTTCCTGAGCAGGAGCTGTCTCCCTGAGCAGAGTCTGTTAATGCTGTACCTTGCTGGTGGGGGGTTGCACTGTAAATAAAAGGACACTGGTGAAGCCACAAAGGACCCTCCTGCCTGTTTTTGGAGTGGGCAACAAGCGGATCTCCTACACAAGTTAGCCTATATACATTTTCACCTGGTTTGAAATTCCTGATTTATAGGCAATGGGTTCATTTAGCTTATCAAAAACACAAAACAAAACACCTCACTAGACTGAATGGTTTGTGCTGTAACTGATTTAAATTTAGATTGGAGGCCAAATTCTGCCCATGATACACGTGCACAGCTTTCACCAATGTAAATGAGGGAAAAACTTGACCTGGTACGTTCTCAAATCAAATAACTTTTTTTCAATACTCTGGTTCTTTTAATTTGACTCAAATTTTAAAAAGCTTCATTTTCAAACAACTACTTAGCAGAGATCAGATTTTTATGGCCCATCTAAACTGCAGACATGATGGTGTTGAGATACTCAGTTATATCACAGTCGTATCCAGTTCTGAGTACTACCCAGAGTATGTAACCATAACTGGAAATGGGCCAGCCAACATGCAGATAGCGGAGTCGGATTTGATAGTCAACCTAACAGAGATGGAATGGGATCAGAGGACAGGCGCAAGCCAAGAGGCACCCACCAGGGGGAGGGAAACCATCTCTGAGAAGCCCTGGGATGGGTGGGCAAAAACACTTCCATAAGTGGACAGCGGCATCACTTGGCCCAATCCACTCACTGAAGCCCAGTGCAATGCTTGAAAGGCCAGCTATACCCTCGCCCCACAGAGTTAGCTGTGTGATTGAAGCTCTAGTGGGAGGGAGTCACACAGCCAGTCTGCCAATGGCATATAATGTTCATGCTGAGGCATTCACACTTCAAATCACTGTCCACATCATGCTACACCCTCCTAGGTACAGATCCATCTGCCCATCAGTGGGTGAGGAAGATGGTAGTTAATGGGGAGACATTCATTGGATGGAGAAATACTGGGAAATGCTAAGACTATAGTTAAGCTGCAGTCATGAAACCCCATCAAATGCTCTCAGGATATGAAATCTGGTTTAAAGTTTCTGGTGTAAAAGCCTTCACTCAGCCTACAGCACAGATGTCTATCCAAACCTAGGAATGGCCAGGCTAGTACAGGCACATTGTCAGATATCCCACAGTCTTCCCTTTTGGGGAATGATATTATGGCTTTAAAAAGAAGGCGGGGTCAATCAGACACCCTCAGGTAGCACCAGACATGAAAGTGACTGTCAGCCAAACTTCAAATGGGGTAGCTGACAAGGAGGAAGCTAGTGTCCAAGAGGAATCAGGTTATCTCCACAGAGTATGCAAACAAATACATGGGGGGTGTGGGAAATGAGAGACCCCTGTCCTTCAGATAATTAAGTTCTCTGCCAACCCTGAAAAGAGACCCAAAGGCAGTACAGAGCATGGTATTGGCAGTGTCTCCGGCCAAAAGTAGGGACACTGACACTAGAGCGGGTGCGGTGCACTGCCAAATCTATGATTCCCACCCCAGAGGGGGAAATGCCCTAATAAAGTGGAGGACAGCTGCCTGGGAAATTACAGTGATAACTACAGCTAGGAAGGACAGGGGATTCTTCCTACAGTCTCTATCTAATGGTCTGTAAAACATGAAGCCAGATGGGACTGGGAGAGGGAAGTCTCTTCACCTACACTCAGTGCCTAGGGTCTGGGGAACAAGAGGCCACCATAGAGGAGTAGAAGGATCATTACTCCTCCTCCTTCCTCCAGAAAAACAGAAGTTGGGCCACCAGAAGCCTCAGGTCCCAACCTCCAAGGAGATGGCATAGAGAAAGGAATTTTGCTAAGGAGCAAAGTTTGAAGACTCTCCCTTGCATGGCCCCTTTGCTGTTAAAATCAGCTGCATGGTTGACCTCACAGGGAAGCAGCCCTAACATGTTTCTCCCTGTAGATAGGTAAGCATTATTATTCCCACTTAACAGATAGGAAAACACAGAAAGTAAGTGATTTATCCAGAACTAGTTAGTTAGAATTACAACTAGAACCCAGGTCTCCTGAGTACCGTCCCATGATCTAATCACATCACTACACTGCTCATATAGTTCTCACTGTAGCTTTGTAAAGCACAGTACATTTAAAGCACAGAAATTTGAACAAACATTTGTTTCACTACACACATATACACGCTCTTAGGGCAAGTCTACACTATAAAATTTATTTGACCTAAGTTCCATTGATGTACAGCCATCGCAGTAATTAAATCACTTCTGCCTGTCAATTATGCTCCTTGTGTCAGCAGTGCATGTCCTCCCAACCAGAGCTTGCATTGATGCAGAAAGCAGTGCACAGTGAGTAGCTATCCCACTATGCAGGTTGCCACCATTTAGCGCAGGGTGTTTTAGGAGGGGTTTGCAATGCCTCATGAGGGCAAACGAGTTGTGCAGCGGTATCTGGGGACATGGTTTCAACATCCCATGATGCAGTTTTTCCATCCCAGAATTTTTTCTGCATCCCATAATGTTTCATGCCTCTTTTCAAAAGCCCAGCAAACCAGGGCATTTGCCATCGGTGTGAGAACCCTGGATCCTACACAGCTCTGCATTATTGCAATGAGTGTTGCAAACACAACGTGCCTGATCCTGCCGTATTTGCAGAACTGCCAGAGTATCCGAGCAGCAGAACAAGACAATTCCTTAGAGGCTGCCTTGCTGCTGGACCAAGAAAGAAACAATTAAATGTGGTTGCTGTAGTAACGAAGAGTCCTGTGGCACCTTAAAGACAATGTGGTTGCTGGCATTCATGGAGCAGCTGCAGACAGCAGAGCACCACCTCTGGGCCAGACAGACAAGCACTGACTGGTGGGATTGCATTGTTATGGAGGTATGGGATGATGAGTAGTGGCTGCAGAACTGTTGGATGCGCAAGGCCACATTCCTGGAAGCGTGTGCGGAACTCACCTCAGCCCTCTGCCATAGCAACACCAAAATGAGAGCTGCACGGACAGTGGAGAAGTAAGTGGTGATGACTGCGTGGCAGCTTGCAATGCCAGATTGCTACCGATCAGTCAGGAATCTCTTTGGAGTTAGGATAGGCACTCTGAGGGTTGTGGTGATGCAAGTGTGCAAGGCCATTAATTGTATCCTGCTGCAAAGGACTGTGACTCTGGCAATGTGCAGGATATAGTGGATGGGTTTGTAGCCAAGGGGTTCCTGAACTGCAGTGGGATGATATATGACCCTAACCCAGACCGCCTTGCCACAGAGAACATCAACTGAAAGGGCTACTTTTCTATTGCATGTGGTGGTGGATCACTGGGGATGTTTTGCCAACTTCAGCGCAGGATGGTCAGGGAAGGTGCATGATGCACCCATCTTTAAGAACATAGACCTGTTGAGAAAGCTGCAAGGAGGGACCTTCTTTCCAGACTGACAGATTACCATTGCGGATGTTGAGATGCCAATAGTGATCCTGGGAGACCCAGCTTACCCCTTACTTCTGTGGCTGTTTACTGGCCACCCCGACAGCAGCAAGGAGCACTTCAGTTACAGCCTGAGCCAGTGCAGAATCTGCCTTTGGCCATTTGAAAGGCCGCTGGTGCGGTCTACTCACAAAATTAGACCTCAGTAGGAAAAAAAAATCTCAATGGTGATAGCTGTGCGCTTCATAATATCTGTGAAGAAAAGGAGGAAAAGTTTATGCCAGAGTGGAGGGTGGAAGAGGAATGGTTGTCAGCTGATTTGGAGCAGCCAGATTCCAGGGCTATAAGAAGAGCTTAACAGGGACGCAGGGAATAATTGAAAGACCCTCTTAATAGTGAGCCATAGTAATGTGTTTCTGTAGTGTGCTCTGCCTGGCATTGTTTTTGTGCACCCTGGTATGAACCTTGTAATGAGTGCAGGGAGGAACATCATACATGTACCTATTGCCATTATCTCTGAATGATGCTAGACCCAGTGAACTAGTAAAGATAAATTCAGTTTCCATAACTAGCCATTTATTCCAAACATAGCCAAATAGACATATTTATAACTGAATGAGACTTTATAAATACAGAGAAAAGAACCTTTGAATGGTAAAGAACAGTCCTTTTCATTTCACAAACACATACACCAACCATGTCTCTCACGGGTCAGTGTATGTGCAGCTGTGACTGTCTGTACTGTCCTCCAGGGTGGAGTGGTGGGTGTAGAGCAGCAGCCCCAGACACCACATGGAATGGGAGGTGGGAAGAGGTAGGAGGTCCCGAAATGCAGCTCTCTGGGCTGCTGAGGGAGGTGAGCACAGATCTGCTAAAACTGAGGGCTTGGCTACACTTGCAGCTGTAGAGTGCTTTGGGTTAAACCAGCCTTCGCAGAGCGCACTAGAGAAAGTGCTCCCGTCTGTCCACACTGACAGCTGTAAGCGCACTGGTGTGGCCACATTTGCAGCACTTGCAGCAGCATTGGGAGTGGTGCATTATGGGCAGCTATCCCAGCATTCAAGTGGCTGCAATGTGCTTTTCAAACGCGGGGGTGGGGTGGAGTGTGTTGTATGTATATGGAGAGAGAGAGAGAGAGAGAGAGAGAGTAGGGTTTTGGGATGCTGAGAGTGTCTCAGCACCCTATCTTGTAAATTCAGACCCCCGTCTTCCTGCCTCTCTCTCACTCACTCAGTAAATGTTTGCTTTGCCTACAGCCACTGTCTGAAACGGAGCTTTGAAAAGGCACTTCCTTATTCCTACAGTGATTTCACAACAAAGAGAAGAATGACCACTTGACTTAAGGGGATTATGGGGCGTTTCCAGAAGTCAATCTCCTCATTCACACTGACCCTGAAATGTCTCACCCAATATGCAACAGCCATTAATCCTCTCACCAAGGTGGAGTACCAGGAATGCTCCAGGGAGGGAGTCAGAGAGCTCTACATGCTTTACCAGTGTGGACAGGGAGTGAGATAGAGCACTCTGGGTGGCTTTATTGTGGTATAAAGTGCAAGTGTAGTCAAGCCCTGAAGGTCATCAAATGTTTCCAGCATGCCTGTGTCTTGAGAAGCACTAGCATGTCCTGCTGCATGTCTCTCTCCTGTGCTTTTCTCCTCTCTGCTGTATCCCTGTCTGTTCTGTCCATGAAAGTGATCCTCCAAGCCTGTGCTCGGCTTGCAAGATCTCTTGGACCATGTCATCCCATGTCCTCTTCCTTATCTGGCTGAGCCGCTCTGCCAACGTGAATGGAGAGTCCCTCAAGGCCACATTTCTATCTGCAAAAGATACAATGCATAGAGCTACTATTGAGAGTGTACTCACAAGATAAATGGAAACTCACTCCCTTTGTTCCACACAAGATCCAAGCACTACATTCTCACTTCTCCTTGGGATTCACGGAGCACAGTGGCAGTCCCAACCATGGGACAGCTTGCAGGGGATTGTGTGGAAATCGGGCAAATTGGGACCATTCAGGAGGCCCCAAACAACAATTCAAAGTTGAATTCTTTAACCAGGTGCTAGATTATGCACTACAGTCAGTTGAAAAACGTTTCATGCAGCCCAAGGAATACAGCAGTATATTTGGGATGTTGTATGATATTCCAAAACTCCTCACTATACCTGAAGACGACCTACACCAACAATGCAGAGGACTAGAGACAGCTGTGACACATGATGACATGCACAATAGTGATACGATTGATTTAGGTGATGAACTGAAAGCCCTTTCAAGATACATTTCAGCAGGATCAATTCCAAAGGCTGTTCTGGACTATGTGTGCACAAATAAGATGATCACCCTATTTCCAAATGCCTTTATTGCTTTGATCATACTTCTAACACTTCCTGTAACAGTTGCCAGTAGAGAACACAACTTCTCCAAGCTGAAGTTAATAAAAACACATCTACGCTCCACAATGACACAGGAGAGGCTGGTCGGCCTTGCAACCATTTCAACAGAGCATGAGCTACCCCGGACTGTGGACCTTCAGGAAGCAGTTCAAATCTTTGCAACCAAGAAGGCACAGAAAGCACCATTTTGATTATTCAAACAGATTAAAAAATGCCAGTGTTTACTATGCAGACAAGAAAAGTTACATTTGCTGTTCAGGCGTTTGAAAATTGTTACTTAAAAATTTTGAACAAGGCATTTGAAGATCTCCTTTATTGGGTAGGGAGCAGAGCAGTATCATGAAAGGAGAAGAACAGGAAGACGGCAGAATTTAGACCTTTCAAAGTTTTGGCCCAAACAAGGGGGCATGGGGACATCATTTGACCTCCCCACCTCAGATGCCAAAATGTTGTGGGCTGCCCTGTCCCTAGCACCCACATAACTGACACAATGCCAGATTCCACCTGTGTGAAAGGGAGAGCATTCCCTTTTCCCTACCTCACATCTGCAGATGGGCAGGGACAAAGTCCGAGGAGGATAAATCCACTGGGTGGAGAGGATTGCATTGCCACTAGTAGGAGGTGACACTCTCTCTCCTGCAAAGTCCCCAACAGCGCAGAAGGAGAAGTCATCTTCTGCAGTTCCTGTACCTTCCCCTCGAAGCAGCTTGTAGAGGCTGCACTAGCTAATCACCATCCACAATTTATGGACTCACTCTCCTCTCTGCTGCATCATCCAGCAGAAAATGAGAGGGACAAAGCATGCACCATCTGGTGCCAGCAGGAGGTGGAAATCATAAGATGTGCTTCAGGGATCAACATGCTGGATCCATCCCATATAAGCTGATCACATGATTTACTAGCCACCCTACCGTTAACATTCCACGGATAGAGTGCCAGATGTCAAGTGTGGGAGACACAGCTCTGATAAAGCTGGGCTAACACCCAGTGCCCTATCACTATCTGCTTTGGGAAGGATGTCATTAAAAGGATGGAACTGACTACAAAACAGAACACAGTGACTGTTGTGTTGGGAAATCTAACCCACTTAGAGTGATCAAAGGAGATGCAGGAGGAGAGGGAATGGCTCTTGTGGACATAAGTGGTAGCTAAGCTAATTGTGCCAATAAACTGGAAGAACAAACTGATACCAAACATGAAGCGCTGGCCTCTTAACCAGGACTAAATGGGACAACTCCCTTCATCCAGACTATAAAATGAACATCTACAATTACATCTGGATGCCATTACTAGAACTGCATAGGAAGTAATTGACCATGTGCTATCCACTTCTTGCACAAAGTGGCTTGATTATTTGGAAGCGGTGACTAGCCAGAGTTGGGTCATCCTCCATCGAATTTTGTATTCTCTGTTTTCATACACATTTAAGGGCTTTCTTTACCTGCTGGCATGATTTTAATCACAAGTTTTACATTTTGAGGTGTTTTCTTTGTTTGCTTTCCTTTATTTTAAAATCTAGTGTATTTATTATAAAACCCAGTGAATTAGTTAATCTATTAACATTACTATGACCAGATAAAGCACTATCAGGTCCAAAGGATTAGTAAATGTAATAATATATACAAACGTCTCATAAAAACAGGACACCTGATTTATACTTTGGATTTAAAGCATTTAATAATGAGCACCAGACACCCCTCAGATTTTCACTCTCACTCTTGTTTCTTGAATGTTAAAGTTTTCATCTCATTCATCCACAAAATTTAGATCTAACCTCTCTCTTTGAAGTAATGCTGTCTGCCTTTCCATGTATTACATGCCACTACAGTGGCTATAAAAAGAATGGTAAACTGTACACCGCAGACAAATGGATAGATCTGTTAGTAATGGACTGTAAGGTTATACCGGATGTCCACATGCCTTGAATGCACTGAGAAGCAGGAGATCAAAGGCCAAGTGATTTCAACAATCCCAGAAGCAAAAGGATCCTACATCACTGCATTGCTTGACACAGCCCATCTTCTGGGAATTACTTGGTTAAACGTTTACAACAACCTGTCAATGGGAAAGTCAGCATGGGATCTAATTGTTAAAAGCAAAGGCCTGGGTGCTTCTATTTCCTGGTCTGACAGTAATTCACTGTGACCAAGGACAAATCACTGCACGCCTACCTCAGTTTACCCATCTCCAAACCAGAAATAACACGGACACGTTTCATCTGAACCGGGGGCAGAGGGGGGAGAAGGGTTGTGGGGTTTTAATTAAACTTTAGACGGGCTGAAAGGGGCTGCCGGACTCAGTCAGACACAAAGTATCAGTAAAAAGCTCCGCTCTATGGACAACCCCCCCCGCCCCCCGGCTAGGCGGATCGGGCCTGTTGTCATAAAGCCCGTGTGCCCCCCCGTGAGGACTGACTCGCCTGGGTGGGGAGTTATTTCACGGCAGCGAGGGGCTGAGCTGCGCTCACAGACGCCGAGCCCGGGGCGGTCACCCCGAGAGCCCCCCGGGAGCTGGGGAGACAAGGGCCAGTGGCCGCAGAAAGCTCCGGCTCCGTGCCCCGGCTCTGGGCGCAGCGGGACAGGACGGACCCAGACCCGGACCCTGCCCGCTCGGAACCGGCCCCGCCGCCGCCCTCCTCCCTCACACCCCGGCCCCGAGCGGCCGCGGGCCGGGCAAAGCCTGCAGCCAGCGGAGCCACCAGCCCGCCCCTGCCCCGAGCACTCACCCCTCAGCTGCAGCCTCCCCCGCGCCTAGTGCAGCGGCCGGGGCTGCCGAGCCCCCTCCCGGCCCGTCCCCGTCTGCGGCTCGGGAGCAGCGTCCGCGCCAGGCGGCGGAGGGGCGAGCAGCAGCCGCCGGAGCCGCGCCCCTCCCACGCGCCTCACCTGGGCGTTCTCCCGGGGGCAGGCTCCAGGGCGAAGTCCCCGCCGGGCGGGGCGGTCTCCGGGAGCGTCCCCGAAACCCCGGGGGGTGCGTGGCGCCGAAGGCAGCGACAAGGTCCATCCGCAGAGCGCTGCGCACCTGCCCCCTGCAGCGACGGAGTGCGGGGCCCCGGGGATTTCCAGGGTGCTGCTTAGCAGGGGAGCAGTAGACGCCGGCTCTCCCGTGGGGCAACGCTGCCCCGAGACCCCCCCCCTTACAGTGGGGCTTGACACCCCTACCGCCATGCTTGTGGGCACTCAGGGCACAGGTAGCTTGCGGGCGGCGTCCAGCAGGCGTAACTGGACCCTGCAAGGAGGAGGTTCAGGGTTGGGTCTGGGAGCGGAGCACAACCCTGGGTTGCAGAGTCCAAGCCGCTTACATGCCGGAGGCTGTGGGTGAAGGGGAGGAGGGTATCACAGGGGAGCAGGGCAAGGCTGCCTCCCAGAGTCGAATAATAGAGGGAGGAGCAGATCACCAGTCCAGATACCACCACGGGAGGTCACAAGGGGTTCTCACCTTTTGCTTTCTGAGGCCCCCCCACAACATGCCATAAAAACTCCAGGGCCCAGCAGTGGAGTGAGGGACTCAGGCATAAGTGTAGTTTGACTTCTGTTTTGGGTGTACAGGGGCATCAAAGCATCAAAACAGTCAATTGTTAACTCCCAGATTTATAGGCAGAATAACCTCCATTCTCACACCAGTGATCAGCAAGAAACAGATTGGAAAATAGTCTATCCAAGAACACGTTTACGTACATATACTTTGCTGACTACTATGCCTCTGGCCAGCTAATCAGAAGGGCAGCAGCCAAAAGTTGCAATGCCTACAGTGAAGTAAGAGGCCTTCATCTGACATTGAGCATCCATCATGAAGAAGGAGCTACCTATTGCTGACCGAAGAGCCTCCTACCCACAAATGCTAATTTGAGTGTTTAAAGGTTGGTATGGATCCCAAGTGAAGCAAAGGAATGGAACATATAGTGAAGATGCAAGTGATGAAGAATGTCAGCTCACGCACCTTTTCAAGTGAGGGTATGTTTATACAGGGAAAAAAAAGCTTAGAGTCTCAGAGCACAAATCTCTACACTGCTATTTTTAGCTTGTTTGTGTGAACCCTTTGAGCACAGTTGACCTAGGCTCCGAGACTCGCAGACATGGATTTTTTTTGTGTGTGCACCTATGGGTATCCAAAGAAATCAACTTTTATATCAAGCCTAAACTCCCTTGCAGTTTAATTCTCAAATAAGGGTTTTAGTGCATCATTTAAACACAAATTTAACCATAAAAACCAAACATTAGATGGCTCAGAAAGGGAAGTTGTGAGGATGAAAGAGCCTTCCCACATTGCACTGTGTGTGCAGAGGCTTGTTATAATTGGAGCACGGAAAGCAGACAGTGTCACTATGATTAAGCTCCCTAAAGGGGATAGAATGAAAGCAGGACTATGCCCTACCATCTCTCCCTCACGTGTGTCAGCCAGCAAAGCATGAGTGGATGGAAGATTTGGGTGGGGAGCTGGAAGGGAAGAAGCACTTGTAAAAAGGGGGGCGGGGGGAGGGAGTAGAGTCCCCACTCCCGCACAAGCTCCCCTAGAGCACAAAAAACTGACTACCTCCCGCACCTTTAGGGTAGGATTAAAATGCAGACATTTTTCAAGTGCTCCAATACATTTATACAGCTTGCCACAAAAATAATTAACTTCTATAATGCCAGGAGCTGAGTTTTCTTGGTGAAAAAAGCCAAAGACATGTCAGCACCATAGACATTGTTAATACATGCCACAAACACAGCATACAAGAAAGTTTAATTCAATTTTATTTTCCACTTCAACAGTTTTAAAATGGTACATTATGCAGTCTGCCAGTGTATCCATACATCTTTAATAGACAGTATCTTAGAACCAAGATTAAAAGATTTATCCATGGAAGAGGGAGAGGGGTTCAGATCTGCTGTAAAGAGTTTAATACATTACAGCATCATTTGCTGTAGTGGCAATTTATTCCCCTTGTTACCACCAAAACGTGTCCACAATTTAATTTTTCCTAAAATGAACACTACTCTACAGATACACAGAGCCCAGAAAATACACAGCTGCAGTACACATTACACACTTTACAAACTAGACACGTATAATTCTACAGAATGCCTCAGTCCTCATAGTCCTCCTGAAATGACAAGTATTTAAAATTGACAGACAAAGGTGTTTAAGACAGACTCTTAAGTGGTGTTTCTGTATTTGTTTAGCAGATATTTGTGTGTTTTTCAGTCATAAAGTCCTTAAAGCAAAAATATCACAGCAAAGGTCAATTAAGATTATCCTGCTAGTACGATTTAATGATTCCCTTTCTTGTCACATGTATCTACTTTATATTATAAAAAGTTATTTTCCCCTCCTTGCTGTACCTCCCCAAAGGAAAATTACATTAACGCTATTGTATGAAGCCACATCCTCAATCACCTATTTCTTTCAGATATATGGAATCCAAAGACTAATTTGGTTTAGTTAGAGATTTGTTCATATTTAATGAACCGATGAGGATAGCACTCTATTTCACATATTCTACAGTTACAAATCTACCTGAGAACTGCAAGGGTATGTTAATTCCTGGTTCTTCGTAAACTGAAGTTTAAAAAAGTCACTCACTCAGAAGTCTGTTGTAGACAGACATTAATGTAGTTAATCTATTTTTAAAAGTTTCCAATACATTCAGGATAATCTATTCTCACCCTTGTTTGGTGAAATACACAATTGGTTGCACATATCATCCAGGATCTTTCTGGCTTTTAAAGCATTCCTTACTTTCTGCAAAACCCCATTTCAATAAATAAAAAGAGGATAAAACACAAGAGAATAGAACTCAGTTAAAAAACCAACTGAGCAGGAACATGCTGTTAATTAGTAGCAAAATGAAAAATGTGCATTTTAGTTCTATATTGCAAATCAATCCATGAAATTATCTCCATTATCTTAGTGAAACTTGTCCCGTGTGAAGTTTTACATATGAAATTTAATCTAAATTATTTAAAGCAGTTTCCTTGCAAACAAACATTACAATAAATATGAAATTTGACATTCAAAGAGGAAAGAAAGGAAGCACAACAGCATTAAGTGAAATAGTAAAGTTCAAACTTTTGAGTTCTGAGTAGCAGAGGCATGGTTTCCATTGGTGTATAAAAAATGTCAGATACTGTAAAAGTAGTACAAAAATGTTGAATGCAAATTATGTAGGATGAAATTAAACCATTATCTAAAAGAGTCTTGAGAATGGAAGATGCTAGCAGCAGTATAAATTATAGCAACACATTCATGAGTTCAAATTATGTAAATGTTCAGTTCTCCATTTTGAGGATTACAGTATAATACAGCTCTTCAGCATTTCAGTGATAAAGTTATCATAGGCAGGATCAAAAAGTTAACTCTGAAGTGCCTAAATGATCTAAGCTAGATGGACTGACTGGCTGATCAGCACTAGCATGATTATCTAAGAGACATCAGAGCTAACTCAATGAAACTGAAGATAACTATCTAAACTATTATGCATAACACAATGATTTTGTTTTTTTGTTCTGATGTGAAACCTAGGCTTTGTTTTTAAGCTAGAAGCAATTTTTAAATATAGCTGTGTGACAGATTTCAAATCAAATCTACAGGAAAAACATTCTACAGTAGTCCAGTTATATGACTTCAGTGTATGAAGAAATAGTACAGAATGTTTGATGTACAATAAAATGATAGTAATTCACAGTTTGCATTCCTCTCAGACAATGGTTTTAGAAACAAAAGAAGAAGAGAGTTGATACTTTGTTAAATATACAAATTTTAGCTATACACAGATATTAAGATAGCATAGGGTAACTTTGAAATAGTCTTGAATATGACAAGTTCACAGCTCATTTTCCTCATGGTGCCTATGCTCATATTTAAAGAAAGAAAACCTAGGAAAATACAAAATAAATTAAATGCAAATTTTCAGTCTTTATTAAATACTTTTAACAAAATGCTCCCCAAAATAGTGCATCATTTTTAAAAAAATAAATTAAATCCAACTTACTGTGCTATAATTGAGAGCTTTCTAAATAATTTCTGTAAGGAAAAAAATGTCTGAAGTCAATCCAGAAACTTTAGATATTCTCTATGGCAGGTTAAATATTTTTAAATATATGTCTACTAACACGCTGGACACATTCAGAACCTCAAAACTAACCTCAACATTATACCTATCTCACAGAACTGGAAGGACCTTGAAAGGTCATTGAATCCAGTCCCCTAACTTCACTAGCAGGACCAAGTACTGTCCCTGACAGATTTTTGCCTCAGATCCCTAAATGGTCCCCTCAAGGACTGAACTCTCGATACCCTGGGTTTAACAGGCCAATGCTCAAACCACTGAGCTATCCCTCCCCCCTTGAAATAAGAATAAACAGCAGCAACCAAGACTAGAGGAATATACTCTTGCTTTAGTCATCTTGAAATCTATACTGCTTTTAGACAGTGAAACAAATGCAGTATGTATCCAACATAAGAGCTTTGAATTTGGCCTGCTAACCTAGTTTTTCCATGATGATTCCACTGCCCCCTGCTGTGAAGATGGAAACTTCATATCTGGCACTAAAAGAGAATCCAAAAAAGGCGAGTAGTCTCTTTACTGGTTGAATGAACTAAAGTTATCCAGAGGCAGACTTGCATATTATCAAGTTCCAGTACACTCTTTGCCCTTGCACAATGCTGTATTAAGACATACCATCTTCCTAAATTCTCTTTGCACAGCACAATTGAAGCATGTGCCCCCATGCTCTTTTAGAAGTACTCAATAGAATTTTCTCTGGGTACCCAAGAGACTAATAACTCCCATTTCTGAATTTGAATATGAACAGATCAGGGCTTGCCAGAAATATGATGGGAGGGGGGGAGATTTTTTTCACTTTTTTCAAGACAAGAGTTCTGCAGCATTTTGAAAAGTTTCAGAATTTCATGATGAACAATGCTTATAAACTCATGGCTAGCTATCAAATTCAGGGAATACCCATCTCATCATGGGCAGAAGTACAAGCAGATCAGATGTCAAGATAGTTTGTGTGACCACTGAACTTCAAACTGTAATGCTATACTAACAGATTTCTCTCCATTCCATAGTTCGATCTTTAACAAGTATGACAGTAAAGGATATTTTTATAGAGATCCAAAGATTTTACCAGGATATTAAAAATGCTTCTTTGGGGAAATTTACTTCAGAAAATGTGTTTAAATTATTTTAATCATATAGCAGCACATTTTCATCACCTAAAATATAAAATAATATGTATATTGTACAGTAAATCAGTCAAGATAAAACACAATCAATTGCCTTTGATGGCACTTGGTCGATGAATGATTAACTCTTTGATGCCAGAAGTCAGGATTTACTGATGCCACAGAGTACTTCAAACAGCATCAGTGCCAGCAGAGAAGCCCTAACCTAACCAGCGCCAAGGGGTAAAATTAAGCCGATGGAAGATATTTTGAATGGCAGACCTTCTATTGTTACTTAGATGGATATGTTACAGATATTGTACATGTTTCCAAAGAAGAGCTGAGCTGAATACACTTCTGTACACACGGAGATTCTATGAAGCTCAAAGTATTTGAAAACAGTGCACTGCAGATGGCTGTAGAAAGCACATGATGGCCAGGACGCAGAGCAGGTTGAAGAAAAAAAATATCAGTGAATTAATGTCTGTCTTTTAACATGCTAAGTGGAGCCTGACCTGTCAAAAGAGGAGAAGAGAAAAGTTAACACAAGGGAACATTTATTGGGCCCAATCCTGTGAGCAGATTACTCACATAAAGAACTTCAAACACAGGAGCAGGGCAGATATCATAAATGGGATTACTCATATGCTTAAAATTAACCATGCATCTAAGCATTTGCAGGATGGGGCCTTAGACAGTAAGCTATGAGGACAGGACATTTTTTCTTATCTATTTTTAAAGCCCCTAGTACACAATTGGCACAATACATAAGGATATTAATAACCATGGTGAAAATCATTCTTTTCCATCTGAAATATAATATGAAGTCCTTATTTAAATATGTCCTACTGGACTATTTACAATCAGAATGCTTAATTGTTTTTTCCTCCTTTCCCCCCAACTTTTTAATAGGGCTTTCCCTCTATTGCTAGGTATATGGATATAACAATAGAGATGTACAATTTCATAATGGAATATATTTAAAGGTGGTTTTAGGTAGCTAAATGTCCCTAATAACAAAGCCATTTGTCTAAATATTATTTAGTAAGAAACATATCTGTACTTGAGTTTGTAACCACAGAAAGATGTGGATAAAGAAAAACAAATCACATCCAACGATTCAATGTATGTCTTAACATAGAGATGCTCATCTGCTTGTACAACCTACATCCTTCTTATCCACCACAAAAAATGGAAACAAATAATTTTAGGAAACAAAGTTGAAAGTATATAAAATAGCAAAGTACAAGGAGGAGCTACTTAAAGTACATTAAAATAATTTCACAAACAGCAACTTGGAAGAACTGTCTTCCAAGAAAAATATTTGATTTTAAATCATATAATAGGTTTCCCATTATATATCAAAATTCACTGTTTCATTTGCCTATCACTAAACAAATTAATATATTGAATACTTTTCTGTGTGCCTGGTTATGACAATTATTGGGGATTAGAGGAAGATCAAAGTCTTGCTGCCAGGCAATCCAATTATTCACTTTTTCTTGTAAGTTTGTTATTATAAATAAAAAAGATTAAATGCTAGCATCCAAAATGCAATTAAAAAGTCAATAGAGCCAACATTTCTTTTTACTTGTGTTTTCAGTACCAAAACACTGAAAACTTTTTCTTTAAGTTTGCTCTGAAACAAATGCAGGGACAGTATTTCAGCTTCTACTCACTCTGCTCATAAATTCTTGCCAACTAACCAGAGCAGTTTTTAATATATGCTTTTTATTGGTTGATTAAATAATGTTCTATCTTGCATAAGGATGGGGAGGTGCTGGGAACGTACCATAGATTTTAGGATTAGGAAAAGGCACAGAGATACATGACTAGCCTATGTTTACACAGTATTTCATTCATACAGATCCCAACAAATACTGCTTTAATAATTTCAGTAGACCAGAGTGGCATTACGTCTATTGTAATAGTATTTCCATTTGAATTTCCCCACCTCTTGCCAAATAAGGTGTCATGCCAATTTCAGCAACTATCAAATAAAAGTTGGAGGAGCAGGGAACAAGCCTCCTTGAATACTGAAACATGAACACATTCATATATCAAGGAAGATCTGAATACACTTGTCGGCTTCCTACCTATCGTTGGCTAGTCTATTTGGTATTTCCATACAGTTAGCGGTTTCCAAGCACACCAGCTTGCTTATTTGTATATCATTATCTGGATAATGATTTCCAGGTTGCAGGTCAGCATTTCAGAGTAGTGTTGCTGGTGTGCTGGTAGTAAAAGTTTTGGGGAACATTTTTGTGTTCACTAAACATCTCTCTACCATGGTGGGGTGTGTGTGTGTGTGTGTGTGTGTGTGTCTGTGTGTGTGTGAGAGAGAGAGAGAGAGAGAGAGAGAGAGAGAGAGAGAGAGAGAGATGAAAGGCTTTGGCTTTCCACACTTGACCCTCCATGGCTCAGATCCCCAGCTGCACCAGAGTTCTGCTCACTGTCACTTTCCGCTGTCCCATGAATCAGGGGAGCAGAAGACAGGTCCAGCCCCAGCTATAATTAGAGCAGAATCAAGAATGCTCAAAACTGTGCCTGAATGTCACAGCCCCACAAAAGCCACCGAACAGCCATAAATGGCCATAGTGCCACACTGCTCTGGACATGCCCAAAAAACAAGAACTGCTACATTTTTTTCCTCTTCTTCAGCACCCAGCTCAAAGTCAACAATGTGGATTACTACAGTCATGCTTCAAGGAGCAGTCAGGCCCTGGCTTTGTGTTTTATTTATTCACTTTTTAAAAAAAGCTGCTATTAATACAAATTATTTTTGTAACTTAAAACAAACACATGTAAACAACTCATTTAGGTTTAAGCATTCTTTGCAGTGTTTGCAACCTAGACATTTGTATGACAGAATGAAAATCAGAAAGTAAAAACGGACTACTCTATTTGCAGTGTCCAAAATGAGCAAAATGCAACAACTTCCTTCTCACGCCCTTAACCATTCTTTCTCCTCTACACCAGATTAATGGTGAAAAATAAATGAGCGATTTGAAATTTGCAGTTTTAAAAACTTAAGTTGCATTTAGTAACACAAGTAGACTCTTCTTTTAAATGTAGTTTTTAACTTGGCCATGTATCTTTAAATTCCCTGGCTGAGCATCACAGAAACTAAGATGCTCAACCAAATTCTAGTACAGTAAACCCTCGATTTTACGGACCCCGATTTAACGGACTTCGGATGCAACGGACAAAATTTCCGATGCATCCGAAATCCGTTTTGGGGGCTGCCGGCTCCCGCCCCAGGGAGCCGGCTGGGTTGACAGCTCCCGCCCGGCTCCCCCCAGCGGGGACCCCTGCGGGAGCTGTCAACCCCCCCCCCCCCGCCCCCCCTACCGGCTCCCCGCAACGGGGAGCCGGGCGGGGGGGGGGGGGGCGTTTGAGAGCCCCCGCTCGGCTCCCCGCAGCGGGAAGCCGGGCGGGGGGTTTGACAGCTCCCGCCGGGCTTCCCGCTGGGGGGAGCCGAGCGGGAGCTGTCAACCCCCCCACCTGGCTCCTCGCAGCGGGGAGCCGGGCGGGGGGGGGGGGGCGTTTGAGAGCCCCCGCTCGGCTCCCCGCAGCGGGAAGCCGGGTGGGGGGGTTTGACAGCTCCCGCCAGGCTTCCCGCTGGGGGGAGCCGAGCGGGAGCTGTCAACCCCCCCGCCTGGCTCCTCGCAGCGGGGAGCCGGGCGGGGGGGGGGGGGCGTTTGAGAGCCCCCGCTCGGCTCCCCGCAGCGGGAAGCCGGGCGGGGGGTTTGACAGCTCCCGCCGGGCTTCCCGCTGGGGGGAGCCGAGCGGGAGCTGTCAACCCCCCCACCTGGCTCCTCGCAGCGGGGAGCCGGGCGGGGGGGGGGGGGCGTTTGAGAGCCCCCGCTCGGCTCCCCGCAGCGGGAAGCCGGGCGGGGGGGTTTGACAGCTCCCGCCAGGCTTCCCGCTGGGGGGAGCCGAGCGGGAGCTGTCAACCCCCCCGCCTGGCTCCTCGCAGCGGGGAGCCGGGCGGGGGGGGGCGTTTGAGAGCCCCCGCTCGGCTCCCCGCAGCGGGAAGCCGGGCGGGGGGGTTTGACAGCTCCCGCCAGGCTTCCCGCTGGGGGGAGCCGGGCGGGAGCTGTCAACCCCCCCGCCTGGCTCCCCGGAACGGGGAGCCGGGCGGGGGGAGTGGTGGTTGAGAGCCTCCGCTCGGCTCCCCGCAGCGGGAAGCCGGGCGGGGGGGGTTGAGAGCTCCCGCCCGGCTCCCCGCTGGGGGGAGCCGAGCGGGAGCTGTCAAACCCCCCCGCCCGGCTCCCCGCAACGGGGAGCCGGGCGGGGGGGGGGCGTTTGAGAGCCCCCGCTCGGCTCCCCCCAGCTGGAAGCCGGGCGGGAGCTGTCAACCCCCCCGCCCGGCTCCCCGCAACGGAGAGCCGGGCGGGGGGGGGGGGGGCGTTTGAGAGCCCCCGCTCGGCTCCCCGCAGCGGGAAGCCGGGCGGGGGGTTTGACAGATCCCCCTCGGCTCCCCCCAGCTGGAAGCCAGGCGGGAGCTGTCAACCCCCCGCCCGGCTCCCCGCAGCGGGGAGCCGGGCGGTGGGAGGGGGTGGGGTGGGCTGACTCACGGCTGGCTCCATATAACGGACTAATTCAGGCGGGGGGGTGTCCATTGTCACCCGAAAGTCCGTTATTTAATGATTTTAAAAAATTATTAAATAACGGACTTTCGGTTTTAACAGACACCCCCCCGCCCGAATTAGTCCGTTATATCAAGGTTTCACTGTATTTGGGATTGATTTGCAGCTAGTCAGGAGGAGATGGTGTGTGTGCAGAGGGAGAACGTGTTTATAAATAAAACAAAAATCTCCCACTACCCACTTTTCCCCAAAAGTCAAAATTTGTTAAATTCTAAAAATGTATTTGAATTTCAAAAAATTTTGAACAGCTTTAGTTTGATCCACTCTGAGTTTGTAATGACAAGAATTGGTTCAGAATTGGCTAAGTAATTGTGGAACTGAAGTAGAAATTTAGAATTCCTTGATGTTCTGTCTACATTAGACACTGGGACCAGAGTAACTATATTGATTACTTACATCTGAGCCAGGTTTTAATGCAGACACAGTCACATACAGGGGACATGTTTCATTTCAGAAACATCATGTGTCAGTGTCCCCGAAATTAAAATATTTCCAAAATCTCTGTGGTTTGCAGGAAATTTCCAGTTTCAGCCTGATTTAGTTCCAGTGTCTGTTGATACAGGCTGTTTAGCAAGAGTGTGCTCCTGCAACATGGAAACAGCAAACAGGGTGTCTCTGAGAAGATGACCGCTACTGCAGTTTTGTTTGTTTGAGGGCTTCCTGTACCTGCCTTGTAGCAGATTTGATTTTGCCATTTATTATTGTACTTTTGAGCAGATGATTTCCTAAAGGCACACCTAGTATATGCCGATACAGTTTCTTTTCCCCTGTATAGTTCTTGATGCAAAGCTTCTCATATGCCTCTTACTGTATATTTTTCCTTTGTACTTATGTGTAAATGACAATACAATGAAGTTTTTAGCTTATGTTGCTGGCAAGACCAAAAAGCAAACTTCAATTAAGAATGAGCTAATACATGAAAAACCCCAGCAAAGGCTTGCCCTATTCATCTATAGCAAAAATATGCTGCCTGTAGCCACAGGACTCAAGGCAAATAGAATCAGCAAAAACAACCCTCACCGAATATTAAATAGCGTGAATGTGATTAGACGGATGGTTTGCATGCATGTATGACAAGAAACATTCTCAGCAAAAACCCACAGTATCCAAGAATGCTTAGTGCCTAAAGGAAGCAGCACATTTTCAAACAAGAAACCAGAGAAAAGTCACACAATAGCAGCATAAGAGCTGTCCTTAAGGGATGGGGGAAAAAAGTCAAAATCACTGGAAAGAATGTAACCATCCCCCAGCCTCTTTCACAACTGATAGGCACCTGGCTAGAGTCCAAGTTATTTTAGCCCGTGCAATGGAACTGTACAGCTAAGTAAACCCACTAGCTTCCTAAAATGATAATTAGAATTTTAAAATATCAAAGAAATAAAACACTTTTAGGAGACAGTGAGCGGATACATTGCCTGTCCTCCCAGTAGAAGCACCTTTGCTCATTTGAAATCCTCATGACTAATTTAAACTGTTAGCAAATAATTTTTCAATAGAAATCTACCAGGAAAATATATAAAAGCTAACAATATGTTTACAAAAAACTTAGATATTAACATCAACATGGAGTTAACCATGTGAAATCAGCACACTGTTCCAGTGGCAATCCTGGCCACATTTACTAGAGTTTAAAGATGATGAATCTGCTGAGAAAGGGGGATAATTGGATAGCTAGGAATTTCCAGCCTTTAGGAAACAAATCTGTGAAGCAGTCATGCACACAAAAACGGGGTAGGGGGAGCTCTTAACAACCACATTTCCTTTCTTCATGAGCAATTCCTTTAAAAACATTTTCAAGAGTGTCACACTGGCTCCACCTGGTGCTCAAATATTGAAGAACTTTCATGGTTCTCACTGCTGGACAAATATTTTTAATGAGCTTCACATTCGCGGAGCTAACGTAAACCAATAAAGAATGTATGAAAAAATTACAAACTATATCTGAGTTGGGATATTTAGCCACAATCTAAATATACATTGAAAAGTTTCTAGATGAGGAAAAAGCCATATGAACATATCAAAGCTGTACATGCAGACAAATGCTTAGGCAAAGCTGAGAAAGCAGAGAGGAGAGGAAACATTTAAAGCCAGCCAACTGATTAAAGGATTAGGCTCCACAGATGCATACATTTTAAGCTCAGAAGGGTGATCACCTACTCTGATCTCCTGCATAACACAAGCCATAGGACTTCCCTGAATGAATACCTGTTTCACATCCAATAGCTAGTCTAACTAGAGCATATCTTTTAGAAAAACATCCAGTCTTGTTTTAAATATTTCCAGTGATGAAGAATCCACCACAGCCCTTAATTAGTTGTTCCAGTGGTTAATTATCCTTACTGATAAGAAGCTGTGCCATATTTCCATTCAGAATTGATCCAATTCAACTTCCAGCCATGGAATCTTGGTATATTTTTGTCCACTAGAAGGAAAAGACCACTATTAGCAAATTTCTGTTCCCCATACAGGTATTCATAAGACACTGATCAAGTCACCCCTTAGCCTAGAAAAGGTTAGGCTGAATAGATTGAGTCTTTTGAATCTAATATAAAGGCAGGTTTTCCAATCCTTTAATCATTCTTATGGCTCTTCTCTGAGCCCTTTCCAATTTTTCAATGTCCTTCTTGACTTGTGGATACTAGAAATGGGCACAGTGATCCATTAGCCATCACTAACAATGACAAATGCAGAGGTAATATAACCTATCTGTGCCTGCTCAGTATTTCCCTGTTTGTACACCCACAGATCACACTGTGGAGCAGACAATGTGTCTCAGTAGATAGAGAACTGAACTAGGACTTGGGTTCTGTTCCTGGATCTGCCTCTGGCCTGCTGTGAAACCATGAGCAAGTTACTTTACCTCCTTGCCTCAGTTTCTCCTTCTGTAAACTGGGGATAATGACACTGACCTCCCTTTGGGAAGCACTTTGAGATCTACTGATGAAAAATGCTATACAAGAGCTAGATATTAATATAATTATTAGCAGCCCTTTCGGCCATAGCATCACATTGTGAGCTCATGTTAGCTAATTATCCACCATGACCCCAGTGCTTCCCATGAGAGAGTCCCCCACTCTGTAAGTATGGCCTATACTCTTTGTTCTTAGATGCATGACTTTATATTTGACCTTACTAACACACAAAATGTTTGCTTGCACCCAATTTACCAAGCACTCCAGATTGGTCTGTATCAATGACCTGTCCTCTTCATTATTCACCGCTCCCCCAATATTTGGGTCATCTGCAAACTTCATCAGCAATGATTTTATGTTAGGTAGCATAAGGACAACCAACTTCTGAGATTGGACCCTGCATCTAGAAACACTCAATGATAATTTCTCATTTACTATAACCTGGAGACCTATAAATTAGCCAGATTTTAATCCATTTGGCATGTGTCATGTTGATTTTGCATTGTTCTAGGTTTTTAATCAAAATGTGCATATTTTACAAATAAATCTGTGCAGATAAACACACACACACACACAAAATCACAATGAGATAGATAAGGAGGAAACAACACATGAAAGATATGGTCTGACTCTGCAGATAGTGTATTAAAACTGCAGTGATGCTTGATGTAATGTAATTGCCTCTATTTTATATCCTGAATGTTGCTTGTATTGCATGATCCTAGGGGAGAAAAAAGCCTTCCTGAAAACCACCTTTGTCATTCATACCTTTGTTTACAATGCTGTAAGATCTTTGCCACTAAACATCAATGAAAGTCATAATACATGAACTAGAGCTGGGCAGAATTTTTTCTCTAAACAAGAACATTTTTTTCATCAGAAAATGCCACTTGATCAAAACAACTTTTTTCCCACAGGAAAGAGTTGGTTTGGATGAAAAAATTTCAACTTAAAGATTTGGAAGTTATCCAAACTTTTCAATTTGACATTTTCAAAACAAAAATTTTAGTTTTCTGGTTCAAAGCATCTGCTAATAACTGTAAAAAAAATGGTCAAAGTAAAAAAAAAATCAAAATTATCAAAGCAAAATATTTTAATTGACCCAAACCAATTTTTTTTAATTTTTGGTTTGTGAAAATTTGCAAATTTTGATTTTTTTTAATCTCAATTTGACATGGGAACATTTTTTAAATCTCCAACATTTTTGCAGGATTATAAAAACATTTCCCACCCAGTTCTAGTATAAACAACCCAACTCCCCTTTCCTTTCCTATCAAAAACACAGAGCTAATCTCAACATGTTGGCCAACACCTATCCCCTTCCCCCGGCTAAATGGCAGAATGGCTAAGGCATCAGCCCACTACCATATTGTTCTCCCTTCTGTTTTCAACTACCACCACTGCTCTAGCTGCTCGCATTACTGAGTTTTGTAAAATGTGGTGCAAGAAAATGAACATTTCTTTGTAACAGGTGCAGAGGATTTAAACAAAGGATGGTTCTCTCTGAAACTTGTTCTGCTTGTCTGCTATCTGGAAGTATAGTCACCTTAATTCAGTACTGGATAAAGCCACAGCTAATCAAAGAGAAGTTGCCTAATTTCACCTTCCTCCATTTTACATCAGGAACAGAACACTTTTCATCGGCATTTTTATAAGACACCAGTTTTTGTAAATCCTACGAAGTTTCCAAATTGTTGCTTTTTGCTCCCCTGTGGCATGCCACTTTCCATAAGCAACATTGACTGTACATGCCTGAAGATACGCCGTTCCTGTAGCAATATAGACCTACCGGATGGCTCCATCTCTCAAGTCGTCTCTCACCTTTATGGCATGAGATTTGCTTCTGAAAGTTCAGATTCTGAATGGGGTCCAGTAGACATCTTCATTACCCAAGCATCTAGAATTACTGAACAGCTCATTTCTGCATGTATGCATTCGCATACACACAAAATAGTTGCTCTTAAACTTTTCAGCTACATATCCATTACCTCTGGATACCCTAGGTATTCTCTACCCTACTGCAAACAATGAGAGCACATTATGTTCTTCAAAGCAAAAAATGGAAAGTTTGAAGGGCAGTCACTGTACATGGGGAATCCTCTCAGGTTTTACTTTGGTACATTCCATATTTCAGCCTATATTTGTAACAACAGTTCTGTTTACATAAGAACACACCCACAATGAGAAGGTTGCTTGCACATTGTTGTAGCTGTGTTGTTCCAAGAGAGACGGGGTGGAGGGGGAGGTAATATATTTTACAGGACCAAAGAGAGAAGCTTTCAGGCCACACAAAGCTCTTCTTCAGGTCTGGGCGTAATGAAAAAGGACAGATAATCTAAACCAGCAGCTTGCAAAGTGTTCTGACAGTGCATGCCTTCTCACTACAATGGTTATTAATGTTCTTCATAACTTACCTCTGTTCCATTCTATGCATCCGATGAAGTGGGCTATAGCTTATGCTGAAATAAACTGGTTAGTCTCTAAAGTGCTACAAAGTCTTCCTCGTCTTATTTACAGATACAGACTAACATGGCTGCTAATCTTAATCCTTCATAACTAAATCACCAGAAAAATAGATTCCATACAAAAGCCTTCACAGGGTTTCCAAAAGCAAGTCTGGGATATAAAAATTTTGAACAGCAGATTTAAAAGTCATCTTGAACTCACTTACTGTTTATTTCATGTTCTGGTAGTAACTGGAGTTTGACATTCCTCCTCCACCTCGGATAGCATGAACAGCTGTTGGAGAAGATGCTGGATAATGGCCAGGGCGTATAGGCTTGGCTGTAGTGTGAAAAACAAAACAAAATTTAGCACTCATAGCAGCATCTGCACCTCACTTTCTGTTCTAGCACATCACTACAGTGTAGTAAAGTAACTGTTCTAGGCATTTCCTGAACATCTTCAATAGTTTGGGCCAAATTCTGGCTGTGGGGAAAGTGACAACTTCCCTCACCCTGCCCACAGACACATGCTGCAAAGATGATCACTTGCGCTTGTTTTCTGCCAGCGATCATCCCTCTATACAACCACCTCATACATTCTGTTTCTTGAGAAAGTGTTTCTCAGTGCAGCTGAGTGGGGAAGACTGTACAGGGTGATTACTTGTTGAGTTGGCCAGTCAGGTACTTGCATATGCCCACTTTCCTCCCACTACTATGGAGGAGATGAAAAGGCATCTTTGGGGATGGAAACAGAAAAAGTGTGTACAGAAGTGAGAGGATGAGAAAGAGGAGAGAAAAGGGAGGAAGAGCAAAACGGGGGATAGAAAAGACAGCCCAACTTAAAAAAGGTCATTAGAAGTACACAAGACAAATTAAGCTATCTAAATCAGTAAACAAATATCTGAGGAGCTTCATCTTTCAGGCAGGCTATGTTCTATAAAAGTGAGGTCCCTGAAGTGTCCATGGGTGGGGTGTGCACAGCCTGTGGCCCTGCCCCACTCTGCCAGAAGCCCCACTCCCTTTTCACCCCCCTCCACCCCCCCCAGCCAATCCTCTGGTGCCTAGAGCAGTCCAGAGGAGCCCAGAGCCCTGGCCATCCAGAGCAGTCCAGAGGAGCCCCTAGACTGGGCCATCAGGAGTAGTTCTGAGCCCCGCCATGGCCTGTCCCCAGGGCTGTGGCAGGGAACATTAACAGAGGTTTGGAGAGGTATAGCCTTCCCCAGCCTTCGTTACCTGCCACCCATGGAAGTGTCCTTCCTGTAAGGAATGGTGCACTGGTGAAACACAGCTGGGAATCAATAGTTTTCCCTGGATGCCTTCTACTATCACAGCACTTTTAAAACGTACACAAAGTTTGTGAACAACCCAATACCTTGTTTGCTTTCGGTCCTTACCAATCTGAGCAGAATGTGCTCTCCTTGCCATGTTCTTGGCTCTTACAGCCTCTTTAATTCGATCTACCTCCTGCTGGTAGCGTTTGCGGTCCCGCATGGCATTCTCCTTGGCTTCTTTCAGTGCACTCTCCAGAGTCTTAACTCTCTCTGCTGTAGCTCGAAGTCGTTTTTCCAGCTTAGGAAGCTCACAGCGAAGATCTGCATTATCACGTACCAACTGTAGTAGGAAGAAGAAGAAATGATATTACTGCCTTTGCAAAGTCATATCGTCTAATGGATAAGCCATCAAGTCATGCGGGGAAAGAAGATTTCACGGTCATCCCTATAGAAATATACTGGGGCAAAACAAATAGGTTTCTGTAAAATTCATTGTAAAGTACATAGGAAAGAGGACGTTTTTTCAGCTATAATGATGTAGGGCCTGGTATTCACTTGTTCTTCCACTGAAAACCTGAAAGTTTTGTATGCTGTGTTTTAATAGTTTTGTTGGTCCCAGAATACTCTCTCTCTCTCTTTGCCCGTCACCCCCCAGCCGGGGTATGGGCCACCAACCACAGATCTCTCCATTTCCGGTGTTGGTGTTTCAGTAGCAATGCGTTCCCTCATGGGGTGGAGTTGCTAGCCCCACGCCCATGTTAAGCCTACAGCACCTGGTATTCCTAGGAGGTCTCCCATCTAGCCAGACCCGACCCTGGTATTCCTAGCACCTGGTATTCCTAGGTATTCCCAGGTGCTGGTATTCCGAGCACCTGGTAATCCTAGGAGGTCTCCCAGTACTAGCCAGGCCCGATCCTGCTTAGCTTCCGAGATCAGATGGGATCGGGCGTGTTCAGGGTGGTTTAGCCATATCCCAGAATACTAGAGACATATAAATAAATGTATATATATGCCAAGCTTCACATGCTTCATGACACATGCATTCATTACACAAACATTGTGAGTACAGGAGACCAACTCAGACTCCAATTTACTCCTGATGCAATTAATTTTAACTGAATATCATGGCAATTTAAACATTATTTCAATCAAACAATATCTGAGGCAAATTACCTTGAATAAATTATCCTTGTGTAATTATATAGATAATTAGTCTCAATTACAAAGTCATCCATCAAAAAAGGTCAATTAAAAATGTAATTTAGAATAATATAAAATAGTAACAAGTTAACAGCATTCTCCTATGGCTAGAAGACCATGGTTAAAAATTAACTGAAGAAAAGAAACTACTTGACTAGCCCACTTTCTATTTAGAGTGACTGCTAAAATCGAAGCCAAAGGTATTAGTCCCACCTGTTTGTGAACTTTTGTAAGTTGCTCCAGATTGTTCTCAAGAAAGGAAATTTTTTGCTTCTGAGCAGCACTTCCTCCTCCATCATCGCTGTCCAGTTCAACACTCTGCACAGAAAGCAAATTATAAAATTACAGTGAAACCTCGATTTAACGGACTAATTCGGGCGAGGGGGTGTCCGTTAAAGCCGAAAGTCCGTTATTTAATAATTTTTTAAATCATTAAATAACAGGACTTTTGGCTTTAACCGACACCCTCTCACCCGAATTAGTCCCTTATATAGAGGTTTTAGGGGGGCTTTGACAGCTCCCGCCGGGCGGGCTGACAGTTCCCCCGGCTCCCCGCAGCGGGGAGCCAGGCGGGCGGGCTGACAGTTCCCGCTGCGGGGAGCCCGGCGGGAGCTGTCAAACCCCCCCCCGCCTGCTGCGGGGAGCCCGGGGGAACTGTCAGCCCGCCGCCCGGGGGAACTGTCAGCCCGCCCGCCCGCCTGGCTCCCCGCTGCGGGGAACCCGGCGGGAACTGTCAGCCCGCCCGCCTGGCTCCCCGCTGCGGGGAGCCCGGCGGGAACTGTCAGCCCGCCCGCTTGGCTCCCCACAGCGGGGAGCCCGGCGGGAACTGTCAGCCCGCCCGCCTAGCTCCCCGCTGCGGGGAGCCCGGCGGGAACTGTCAGCCTGCCCGCCGGGCTCCCCGCTGCGGGGAGCCCGGCGGGAGCTGTGAAACCCCTCCCACCCCCGCTCCCGCCCGCCGGGCTGTCAGCCCGCCCGCCGGGCTCCCCGCTGCGGGGAGCCCGGCGGGAACTGTCAGCCCGCCCGCTTGGCTCCCCACAGCGGGGAGCCCGGCGGGAACTGTCAGCCCGCCCGCCTAGCTCCCCGCTGCGGGGAGCCCGGCGGGAACTGTCAGCCTGCCCGCCGGGCTCCCCGCTGCGGGGAGCCCGGCGGGAGCTGTGAAACCCCTCCCACCCCCGCTCCCGCCCGCCGGGCTGTCAGCCCGCCCGCCGGGCTCCCCGCTGCGGGGAGCCCGGGGGAACTGTCAGCCCGCCCGCCTAGCTCCCCGCTGCGGGGAGCCCGGTGGGAACTGTCAGCCCGCCCGCCTGGCTCCCCGCTGCGGGGAGCCCGGCGGGAACTGTCAGCCCGCCCGCCTGGCTCCCCACAGCGGGGAGCCCGGCGGGAACTGTCAGCCCGCCCGCTTGGCTCCCCACAGCGGGGAGCCCGGTGGGAACTGTCAGCCCGCCCGCCTGGCTCCCCGCTGCGGGGAGCCCGGCGGGAACTGTCAGCCCGCCCGCCTGGCTCCCCACAGCGGGGAGCCCGGCGGGAACTGTCAGCCCGCCCGCTTGGCTCCCCACAGCGGGGAGCCCGGCGGGAACTGTCAGCCCGCCCGCCTAGCTCCCCGCTGCGGGGAGCCCGGTGGGAACTGTCAGCCCGCCCGCCTGGCTCCCCGCTGCGGGGAGCCCGGCGGGAACTGTCAGCCCGCCCGCCTGGCTCCCCACAGCGGGGAGCCCGGCGGGAACTGTCAGCCTGCCCGCCGGGCTCCCCGCTGTGGGGAGCCCGGCGGGAGCTGTCAAACCCTCCCCCCCCCCCCCCTCCGCCCGGCTCCCCTGCAGCGGGGAGCCCGGCGGGTGCTGTGAAACCCCTCCCACCCCCGCTCCCGCCCGCCGGGCTGTCAGCCCGCCCGCCGGGCTCCCCGCAGTGGGGAGCCCGGGGGAACTGTCAGCCCGCCCGCCAGGCTCCCCGCAGTGGGGAGCCCGGCGGGAACTGTCAGCCCGCCCGCTTCGCTCCCCGGTGCGGGGAGCCCAGCGGGAACTGTCAGCCCGCCCGCTTCGCTCCCCGGTGCGGGGAGCCCGGCGGGAACTGTCAGCCCGCCCGCTTCGCTCCCCACAGCGGGGAGCCCGGCGGGAACTGTCAGCCCGCCCGCCCGCCTGGCTCCCCGCTGCGGGGAACCCGGCAGGAACTGTCAGCCCGCCCGCCGGGCTCCCCGCTGCGGGGAGCCCGGTGGGAACTGTCAGCCCGCCCGCCTGGCTCCCCGCTGCGGGGAGCCCGGCGGGAACTGTCAGCCCGCCCGCCTGGCTCCCCACAGCGGGGAGCCCAGCGGGAACTGTCAGCCCGCCCGCTTGGCTCCCTGCTGCGGGGAGCCTGGCGGGAACTGTCAGCCCGCCCGCCGGGCTCCCCGCAGCGGGAAGCCAGGCGGGAGCTGTCAACGCCCCCCTCTCCGCTCCCGCCCGCCGCCCGCCTGGCTCCTGGGGGGGGTTGACAGCTCCCGCCGGGCTCCCCGGGGCAGGAGCCGGCAGCCCCCAATAACGGATTTCGGATGCATCGGGAAATTTTGTCCGTTGCATCCGAAGTCCGTTAAATAGGGGTCCGTTAAATCGAGGGTTTACTGTAGAGTGAAACTTTTGAACCCAAGGAGGAAAGCTAGGGTTTGTTGGGGGTCTTGTAAGCTCCCCAAAGGGAGACTACTTCTTAACAAACAAGTCAAAAAGGCAATGCTTTTTCTGTTCATTTTGTGTTCTCAACAGCTACATTCCCTCAATATAGAAATTAAACAAATACAAACCTTCACAAAAAAACCTTAAGGATCTGGAAAAGGGAGATCTGTGAAACCTTTTGACTAGCTTTCATAGTGATAAAAATTTCAGTTTGTCTATGATAAAAAATACCTTAAATTCTGCTAAAAAATCATCTGTCAGAGGTGCACGATGAATTTCTCAAATTTATTTCGCCTGGGGAAAGGATGAGGAATTCTGGACCATAAAAAAGAACCAAAGCCCACAATTATGGCTCAGGTCAGCACAAGTTTTAGGTGTGAGTTTGGGGCAGTTCTGGTTCACTAAACTCTGAGTCAGTAACTGAACTGATAAGTGAGATCAGTCCATTTCACTGAATAACTAGTTAGAGGGAAAAGCCTCAAAAACAGGAGCTGAAGCAGAATTCAACTTTCCTAGACAGATCTGAGAGCACTCCAAAGCTCACTCCCCCAGTGTGCAACCAGAAGGGGAACAGCAAGGTCTCAGGCTCCTGGAAACCAAGGTAATTGGGCATGGTATAAGAACACTGATAAATTACAAGTCTGCTGGATTTACATCAGGAATTATATACCCCAAGAAACACAATTGCTTGGCAAGATTTTTACTGGGGGTAGGGGGGAAACTCTGTTAAAATAAAATCCAAGTAAGATTTGAACTTACTTTTTTGACACGAGTGGTGAGGTCTTGAACAAAGAGTTTTCGTAGGTTGTGGAGGGTCTGAAGTTCTCTTGCCTGGAAACAGAATTTAAACAAAAATTCAGTAAAATTTTGCAGACACTGTTTTAAGAACACGTAGGGTACATTAGATAAGTATTTATGCAGGTATGCCTGAAAACACCCATATATTATTACTATTTAAGTAACTTTAACTGACAGTAGTTAATTAGCATTAGTTGACAGTAGGGCATAAATTTGGGATGTAATAGGTGTGGGGGAATCTGGTGGTTTCACAAAGGTGATTATCTAATATGAACAGTACCTCTAGATCAGTTCTCACCTTACTGTCCATAATCATTTCACATCAGCCAAAACTGAACTGATTGTAAAAGGGAGAAAAACCCATCGCAATGAGTTAAGGCTTAGTTCATGTGACTAAAAGCAAGCAATTATAATTATCATAAAACCCAAACCCTTGTTTATACAGGTTCTGTCTCAGTCACATCTCCATAGTTCATTGTTTTTGGCTATGTGTCTGCAGTGAAATTCTTTCTGAAGACACATCTAAGACACTGAAGAAAAAAAATAAGCCAACCAGAAAGAGAGTCTCAAAAGCTGGCTGTGGCGACATGTCCCCAGCTATTAAATGACACTAAATCATTGAGCGTTGGATTCATGCTATGATAAATTTTCTGGACAAACCTATGCACTGAAAGATGGTGAGGTCTTTAGATACCAAGGTAATAGGAGCCTTATTAATCCTTTGCCCATTCTGTGAATGGCAGAGAAACCATTTACAAGAAGGAAATGTGCATAACCATTTGGATACACAATGAATTCCAATTCATTCTCTGCTTTTTATATGTTGCACTGGTATGAAGGATAGGCCCAAAATTGATAAGCACAACCTTTGTTTTTCTACCTTATTGCATCTTCTCAATTAGAACTGGCCACTCAATAAATCAGGAATGATAAGACAATAAGCTTTAGGACTGCCACTTCTTATCTTTATCACTTACTGGTAAAAACTAGCAAGTGATTCTGAACCCAAAAAAGGAGATGCTACTGCAAAAGGACAAATGGAAGTGCTTACTTCCAATTATCCACAGATATTAAAAAAAAAAAAAAAAAAAACAGTAGAAAAATGTGAGGTACAATTATCCACATATACTGTTATATTCATAACATACAGCTTACATTGTTCTGAGGCAGTGCCAAATATACCTAGACCATCCCTCACAGGTGTTTCTCCAACCTGTTCTTAAAAACCTCCAGGGATGGGGATTCCACAACCTCCCTTAGAAGCCTGTTCCAGAGCTTAACTATCCTTATACTTGGAAAGTTTTTCCTAATATAAAACTAAATTTTCCTGGTTGCAGATTATGCCCATTACTTCTTGTCCTATCTAGAAAGGACATGGAGCAGAATTTATCATTTTCCTCTTTATAACAGCCCTTAACATATCTGAAGACTTATCAGATCACCATCAGTTTTCAGTTCTTAAGACTAAACATACCCAGATTTTTTAACATTTCGTCATACATCAGCTTTTCTAAATCTTTTATCATTTTTGTAGCTCTCCTCAGGACTCTCTGCAATTTCTCCATATCTTCTTAAAGTATGGCACCCAAAACTCGATACAGTACTCCACCTAAGGCCTTACTAGTGTCAAGGAGAGTGGGACAATTAATTCACTTGTATTGTAATCAAGAAGATAACCACTATTGTTTCAGCCAGCCTTTTATCTCTTCCAAAAGACTTGTATATTGTACAAAGTCAAAGTAAGAGTTTGATTTCATAGGATCATTCTGAAGACATAACTAGTTCTTCAAAAGAAGTGTTCTTTCAGTACTGATTGTGGAGCATAATGCATTTTATACAGGATTATACTGATTGGACAGAGACGAAAGTATTAACATCTCTGAAAAACGCAATTTAAATGTATTAATTTAATATATTCATTATGACATATTAAATCATAAATATCAAGTATTGGAAGTCTTGTAGAGTGAGGCATTTGAGATGAGTATATGTAGAATGATCGGTAAACAGATTAGTAAAATAGCTTTAGAAAATTTAGAAATAAGGTCTAACCCTAGAGATGGGCAAATGTGGTTCAGATCCTGAATGCATTCAAATCAAGTTCAAGACAGAAAGACAGTTTGGAAATATACGACTTTTTAAAATTTATTTCTCACCTAAGCTGGTCTCATTTTCTCACAAAAATGTAGGCAACAAGCACACACAAAAAGACTGGCAACAAATCACTGCCTTGCAAAAAAGCTGATGTTTTAGTTATAACATACCACAGTTTCCTCCAGCCCTTTAAGATCTTCTCTTGCTTGTTCCCTTTTATCATTAAGCAATCTAAAAAGAGAAACCATTATGTAAGTCAAACAAACTGAAATCATGAAAATAAAAGAACATGAAACAGAATAACATCAATCAAAGTTTTCAGATTTGGGTGGAACAGGTGTGCCTACATTTGCAAATCTGAGTAAATTGCACATCTGCTTGTTTGCAGGTGCAATTACCCAACTGCACACACACATGCAGTCTTTTTTAGCAGTAATGACTGGGCCACCATCTCCATTTTTACATACATCTCCTGCAACTGTATTTGAAAAATTAATCTTCTATATTTTCAGGGAAGTCTGAGAAAGAGCCCAAAAAGCAATGGGTGGTTTTCTTAGTGGTGGATTGTTTGTTTTTACAGTACAATAAGCCAGTCTGCAATCTTGAAATGAGCAAGACAGTTTCAGTTTATCTCCTTGCACAAGGTAACAAAAAAAGAGCTCTGAAAACCTTATTTTGGGAATATACTAACACCCCCACACACACACACACACACAAAGAAAAGGACATAACCAGTATAGTGTGTCCTGTGATTTGCAGGTTAGCCTGGGTATTGGGATGGGTCTTCCGTATGAGTATTTTCGTGTAAATGCTTCTCACTAGGAGACAATCTGGGATGAGTAGGCAGGAAGAAAGACATGGCCCAAGGTGGTCAGCTTCCACTTACGAGTTGTTAAGGGACAACACCATAAATATTAGCTCTGGTGACTCTGGCATGGTCCTGGACAACCTACAGAACGGTCTGACCAGGATGGTTCGAAGCTGGGCAACACTCGAAGTAGCCTTCTGGAGAACAAAGAATCCTTGTAGGGTTTAAAAGGGTGTAAAGGGGGAACCAGACAGACACACTGACTATGCAGGTGTCTGAAAAAGCTAGGCCTGCCTCGGTTGCCATTATGGGATGGTAATACTTTAGATAAGATAGACATGTTTACACATTGTTAATTTAAAATCCACTTTTCTCTAATAGTTTGATCCAGTTGTTAAATAAAAATGCTGTGCTTTAAGAAGGTTGTTGGTCACAATGTCACTTGTCCCTGAAGGAAGGAAACAGGTGCCTGAAACCCAGCCGGATCTGCTGAGTGATATTCCATCTTTTGTGGTACCTATATGGCCTTCTCTGTTCCCATAGCATCCAAGCACCTCAGTCTTTAGTGTATTTATCCTCACAACGCGCCTCTGGGAAATAGGGAAGTTCTAGTATCCACATTTTACAGATGTGCATATGAGGCAAGACAGGCAAAGTGACTTGCCGAAGATCACACAAGAAATCTGTTGGCAGAACAGGGAACTGAACCTGTGCCCCCCAAGTTTTAGGACAGTGTCCTAATCACTGTACCATCCTTCCCCTCTAAGTGGCTGGTATACAAAGGATAATCTAAGAATGGAAGAATTAAGTGATTTCATCCCAAAGCAGATAAGGCCTATAACTTGAGCAGGTGCACTCAAAGAGATTAGAAAGGAATCAGAGCCTGTAAGTATGACAATATACAAGAAACAAAGCTTAAAGAGATCAGAGAAGGAGACTGCAAACTTACATAAGCTTTTCCAATTTCATTTCTCTTTCCTGATCTTCTATTTTCAATTTATCATAATCAGAGCTCAATTTCTCTTGTTCCAATTGCAGCTTCTGGTTCATACTGAAATAAGAAGGGGAGAAATCTATCCAGCTTGATACAAACTATTGTAGGTAAAACACAAAGAAACCTTCACATCCAGAACAGAGTTACCCACAGAGAATGAACCTACAGTTCTGCTGAGAGATTCTGGTATTTATACTAACCATGAAGGATCATTACCTGGAATAATAGCCTTCATTTAAATATTTGGGGGAAACAAAACATATAAACATCTCTTGTCCCCTCTCCCACATACCCCTTTTAAACCTCAAGGGCACAACCTGTACTTCCAAAACTATTCTGTTTTCACATTTCTCATTCTCCTGTTATGATGCCTCATCCCTTTTATAAATGCAGTGGAAAATATGAGCATTACGTTGGGATGAGACAAATTTAATTAACTATTTACAGAACCCAGGGTATAGCAGTAAGTAGCACAGTGCCCTGCACTGTACTTTACATCATAATTCTATTGAGAGAGAATTCCAGTGCAGAGTCATGCACTGGAAGTACAGAGGTGGCTTCAGTATGTTTTCGGGGTACTTCATCAACCACTATATGCTGAAACTGGTGATGCCAAGAAAAAACAGCGCAAGTGCTGGAACAGGAAGCAGCTGGAGTTTACTGCCTAGTAGCTGTTTGAAGAACCAGAAAGGCTGTGGCAGGACCAGTCACCATGACAGGTGTTTAGAGTCCTTATTTTTCCAATTTGTTCTCATTTACTATTTCTATTATCTATAAGCCTTTAAGCATAACATTATTCTGTCTTTCTTCATCCCCTCCACAATTCATTTTATTGAAGTAGCTACACAACAAGGAAAAGAACAGTTTAATCCATAATATTCTATATTTTTCTGTCCCTTTTTCTTCAAAATAAGTACAGAATAGTTATATAGGGTACCTGTACATGCTGGTTTCTATGGCCAGCTAGTGCTAGTAGAACTCTGAGATACATAGGTATGGATGGAAGAACACTTTAGACCAGTCTAGAAAAGGGATAAATGACAGGGAAACAATGAGCGAGCATACTCTCTGATTTCATCAATGATTTTCTGCTTCTCTTCAATCTCATCTCGTAGCCTGGACAGCTGTTTCTGGTGGGCTTCCCTGTGACTCTCCATCTGTTGCTCCAGCGCCTTCTGCAGTTTGAAAAACAGAAACAGTACATTTCAATAGTTTATCTGCTTTTGCTAATGCAAAAATAAATCCTTTCTTTTCTGTACACATGAGGTAAGTCAAACTTATAGTTCTAGATTTAAAAAACAAATCAGATCAAAACTTTACTCAATATACTGATTTATATAGACAGCGGTACCATTTATTGCACCAAGTGCTTGATTCATTACTATGCATCTGTCTTAGGTGGGGAAGCCCTGATTTCTCTGTGGCTTTGCAAGGAACATGTACAGGAAAATGCCAGTTGTGTGTTACTAAGCATACGCCAAGAATTACAGCTGCTCCTGCCATCTTCTATACCAGTGTACCCATCTGTTTACCAGAAAAATTAGTTCTGCAGATGAAGAACAGCCAAAGGGGGGGGGCGGAGTAAGAGGCGGAAGCAGCTTACCCATGACACTACTGCTGAACTTCTGGAGCTAGAGATTTTTCAAGTACTTGGGAAAGCTATATTTTTATTCTCTCTTTTTTTGGCTGGATATTACATAGGACATTTTTCCTCACACCAGACATGGAATAATTCTACATGGCTGTTTCATTTAATCATTAATTCAGGTTTTTTAATCAGAGGTCAAATTCTTGAAGATAAGTTACTTATCCCTGTTAAATACAGGATTTCTTCCCCCCACCCCCCACTTCACACAAACTGTAATCCTCCTCAAAAAATGTACCAATTCTCTACATTATTGCTTAATATTTCCTCCTTGCAAACAGGAAGGATAAATATCAGAAAATGTGGTTTGGCTTTATGATTCATTAGGTCATTCTTAGGAGGAGGTATTCAAAGTTATTTCCAAATGACTGAGCAATTGTTTAAATATGATCTGGCCTTTCCTTATTAAATTCCAGTATAAAAATTGCATTGATCCATAAGGCCTGATTCACCACTTAACTAATTTACTTCAATAGATTTCTACTGGTATAAAACTGAAGTAATATAGTGGTGAATCAGGCTCATTTTTGTGTTTTAGTTAAGGAAACTATTTCCAATTGTGAGTGCTATATTAGGCATTGAATTTCTCTCCTTGGTTCAAATGAAGAAGTGGATTTACCAAAACCTTTTTGATTAAATTTATACAAATCTTTCAACTGAATCTTTTCACCTTTTGAAGTTAGCTCAACTTCCAAACCATTCACCTCTGATATTTTGGCTAGAATGTGCTCCTTCCTCCCACCCACCCCCAGCTTTCCTTTATCAACATTATCAAGCTCTTCCCTTTCAAATCATGAAAGTCACTCTTACGTGGCATGTAGGTTTCCCAGTGGAAATTGATGGTCCTGATAGATTATAAAAGTTTATTAAAAATTATTGGGCACCATGTGTGCATCCAAAAGCAGAATTCACAATGTCAGTTTGACATGTGTTCTTGGTGAGAAACAGTCTATAATTGTGGCCTGCAATGCTACCTTCATTTCCTCTGCATCCTGAAGCAGGGTTAGATGCTCCTTCTCTTTATCCTGGAAGCTGACTTCATGCATTTTTTCTATTAAAAGTTTAAAAAAAAAAAAAAAAGAAGGTTAAGAAATCAACCAGAGACTTACTTGATGCACTGAATCTGAGAATCAGCGCTCACTTCAGGAATGTCACATATTACCCATCTCCAATACATTTTTAATGGTAACAAAAATAAATGTGCACACTAACAGTCATTTGTTGAGAAAGAGCCCTGCATAGCCATATGGGAGTCTATGTGAGGTGACGTGTGGATAACCCATCCATCATGTTTGCCATTTATCACAGGGTCATACCCCCCCATATGCCTATAACTCCTCCCCATTCCCAGCATCCTCATATCTACTTGTGACCCTTCCCACGCTCATGTCATGGTGACTTCCATCCTTTTCCTCTACCTTTTCAGAGGATCCAAAGCATCTGACGCCACACCTACTCCTAAGGATAGATGGGGAAGCCTGAAGGTGGAGGCAAAACACAACTTGCCAAAATGTTAAATAATGAATTCTCTGATAGCCTGCTGCTCCTGGAGTCCAAAAGGACCCCCAACAAGGAATATGGTGTGATGTTCTGGTTGGCAGGCATATGGTAGAAATCAGGACCCACTGTGGCAGTGTGTGCTACAGAGGCTTAAGGACACTAGAGAGAATTGCTCTTGCAACATACAAATTTATTGAAACAAAAACCTAATTCGCAATCCATAAAATACAATGACTGTATTTGCAGGATGTAACATAGCAGCTAGTAAAGGAGCATTTCACCCAGGATCAAACAAGGAGCAGTCAACCCACAGTTACTTGTATGGATCAGCAACTAGGGGAATTATTCCAGTTGGACTGGACTCCAAGAATATTACAGTACCATGGAGGGCCTGATGCTACTTCCACTGAATGAACTAGGCTGCTGTGGCTTGACTGAGTTTCATAACAAGCACAATGTGTACTGCAAGTCACTGAACTGTGTGATATTGACTCAGTTGTACTGTTCTATGACTGAATACTAAGCATGCAGGACAAATTATTAGGAGGATGGGGAAAATCATTTGTTGTCAGATTTGCACATTCAGGTTTCCAGTTAGCTACATCAGGGTAGCCTTTTTAGCATCTGCTTTTGCTTCAAAAGGACCCTGAACAATGCCTAGAATTAGGCAAGTGAATTGAAATCCCAGTTATCCAATCTGGCTCAGCCATGTCATCCTTCTAATAATGGGAGGAATGAATGGTAAGTGGGCTGGGGCAACCATTATTTGGGAGGAAAGCCAGAAAAAATGCAGGATGCGCAGATGAGTTGCCAATGTGCCAGTTGGATTGAACTAAATTTTCTAGCCTATAGGGGCAAAATGTCTGTGACCAGAGGTCCCGCACAATTAATTACCCCACTTTAAGTACAGTACCTTGAGCACGCAACTTCGCCAGCTCTTCATTAAGTGAGTCTTGTGACTCTTCTAGGTGCCTTCTCTTCTGTTCCATATTTTGCATGTAGTCTGTAAGGGACTTAATCTTTGCTTCATGCTTTAAAAAAAGTGAACAATAAGCAGATATAACTGGTAAAGATTGTAATTTAGAAATTCAGATGCTCTCTTCCTATAAAGATTTGGGACATGTGAAAGCTCTCTGCATCCACAGCTACCTACTAGAAGGACATGCTGTACAGATATAACACCAACACCATCTTAATTCGTTGTGGCCTGTGGTTAATACTATGCAGCATGACAGGTATTTCCACAATACCATATTGAATGCAGGACTAGCTTGTTGTCAAACAGAAGCAATATTTTAAAGTCAAATTCTCTTAACATTACAATGGAATATATAATTGAGTAGCTTTCTGGTCATCTCAAGCTGTTCTACTAGGAAGTCAGATGTGTTGGTCAACAACAACACTGATCATTTGCATCTTCTTTTTTAGCATGACTTTAAACAAGAAAGGTCACTTTAATTAATAAAAATAGCAGCTGACAGATTTCCAAGGTAAAAAGAACAAAATAAAATATATTTTGAAACATTATTTCATTTTAAGAAGACCTACCTCAGCATGAAGAAGATGTCTAGTTTTTGAGTTCACATTATACCTCCGCATTAAGGGCAAAAGCTTGAAAGGTGCTAAGTACCTTCTAACCTTAATAGGAGTTGGAAGAGTTCAGCACCTCTCAGGACTGAGTTTTCAATGAAAAGTGCGGGTCAAATTCCACATCTAGCATGGTGACAGTCTGCTAGATTTCTAAGTTTGACAAGAAGCGTTTGGAATGCTCGTTCCCCAAAGTGGGAAATTAGAGCAGCACATGACAGAGAGACTCAGTTTTAAGGGCTCAATTTAACAGTCCAAACTTCTGTTAACTGTTATTAAGTTTCCTTCTAGGCTTAAAAACAGACGGAGGCTCAGCATGATCTTATTCACAGGGCTCCCAGAATGAAAGAAAAAAAGTTCACCTGCTTGAAAGAATTAATCTGGTTGGTTTCCACACAGCACTAAAAGCGTTCAAAGACCAGACCAGAGGTGTAGACTATCAGTCTCAGCACAGTAGTGAGTTCCACTCCCACTTCTGATCCTGCCTCATTCAATGGCCTCTGGCAAGTCACTTAACCTTTTTGCCTCAGATTCTCTATCTTTATAGAGGTGTTGAGGGGAATAATTCGGTAACATTTGTTAAGTGCTTTGAACATGGAAAGGGCTATGTAACTGTTAAGTATTACCAGACTCCAGTACACACTTTCATTGATTTAAAAAAAAAAAGCCCTGGGATAAGATCATTCACATGCATGGTTCATTTCACATTTCTGAACAAATGATCTCTCCAGTCACAAATTGATCTCATGTCTTTCTGAAACATTTAGGAGCATGTTACAACTTCTGTCTTTCCTTATCAAGATCTACAGCAAGTTCAATGGCTTGGGGAGCCACAGCAACTGCAAAACTGGGCCTGTCCCTACTTATATTTTAATGATAAACTCCCATTTTTTTCAGACTGAGTGCCAGCAAATTACATGTGGTGGACTCACAATCCCTCCCCTCAATCAGGGACCATGGAGATGACCATGTGGAATCAACAAAACACCATCATATTGGCAGTAGCTGGCATTCAGCACATTCCCTTCCCTTTCCCCCTTTAGGGTCACAAAAAGCCTGACCCAGAAGGAAAGCTCTTTTTCTGGTCACACAACAGCCACCAAGAAACTCTGCTGCTCAGAATTAGATGGTACCATTCTCCACAGTTTTAACAGTATCATTTCTTATACCATACTGTATATCTGCTAATGGGATGAACGCCTCTCCCTACATGTTTTACAAATGAGCTGGATATTTGTTAATTTCATTTGCATGTCATTTTTTAAAGTTAAAAGGCACAGTGTTAAAGGTCTAGAGTTGCAGAAATAGGGCTGTACTTTACAGTATGAGGGAGACAGAAATCGACAGCCAAGCAGGCATGATCTCATCACTGAGAAAGGGCATGTCTAAAGAAGGCTGGTGGTGGGGGGAGGAGATTTCAAGGCAGAAGAGGGTAAATCAGTGAGACTTCTGCCAAAGAGAGGAGGAGGAAAGAGGCATACTTGTGAAATGAGAAGCTGGCAGGCTGCAAGTTCCCGCTCACTGGCATTCATCTTCCTGTTGGAGTCTATCTGGGCACTCTCCAGCTGCTTGCTGCGGTTCACCAGAGATTTTACCTCAGACTTCATCTTACTAATGTATAGCCGTGCCATGGTGAACTCCTCCTCGATTACCCCATTCACATCTGCTAACTAAACACACAAAGAGTTGTACTGCTTAATACAGGCTTATAAAAGAAAATAGGCAAGGCAGAAAACTTTCTACGTGAACCAGTTGTCTAAAGCTAGGGAAATCTCAGTAATACACAGCAGAACGCACACGTCCTGGGAACACCAGCTTGGATTTTTTTCCCATTTACATTACAAGAGGTCATGTCATTCAACTTCTCAGAAACTTCATGGATAAAAGTCAGACAAAGGCCAAAAGTTAAGTCTTCCTGCTCTGGTTATAGCCACTGATCCAATGATTCAAAATTAAAAGTTGGAATAATTTAATTGCAGTGACACATTGCGGAAGAACTTTCCTGCTGGAGAGGCCATGAACCTCCCTTTTTAAAACGACATTATAAAGCACCTTCAATTGTTACTTGTTAACATTGAAAACTGTCCTGTAAAGACCTGGCTTCTATGTTAGAACAAAGCCTCCCCGAAATGGTAAGCATCTATTTTCAAGTACTGTACCCTTTAATATAATTTCATATACAATTACATGGCCACCAGAGATTGTTTTAACATTTTATGGAAGATTCAGTCTTGTGTTACTGGGGGAAAAAATGGTTAAAAAGAACTTCCAGATCAGATCACATTAATTTGAACAGAGCTCCCTGTCTTATATCAACCCTAGATTTACTGGCTATTTGTATCAGCTGAAAACTGAAATAGCATGACAGTTTCTTTAAATATTGCTTATTCTGAGATTCCAACACCTAGACTTCCAGAATGATCAAATACTTTCATATCAACTAATACACTAAGGAATATTCAGAACCTTTAGGAATCCAATGATAACAACAGAATTCCAGGAGCCCAATTTTTTCACAGTTCATTGAGCAAGGAATTCCTCGCCAAGCATGGATTTCCCTTCCCTCCCATACCCAAACATGCCTTCTAGTAACTCTTAAATGAACAGTTCATATTCCAGGAAATAATGATACAGGACATGTCATAAGAAACACATTGCCTGACAGACAAGGATCATGTTTTTCATAATCAGAGAGGAACTGAGCACTTGCAAATCCCATTGACTTCGGGTGAGAGAGAGATGGGTAAACAACAACTCTCCGGATCAGGTCCAAGGGGTGTGTCATGGGCAGGGTATTCAGTAGCACATACTTGTTTTTATCCTTGAGGTATAGGAAAAGAGAGATGCCAGCTCCAATATTCCAAGTGAAGCAAAGAGGAGAAAGTTAAGAAAAAGACAACATAAAATACTACTTGGAAATAGATTTGTCTTATGCAAACCTGCTGGGATGGTCTAGCAACTAGACATAACATTTAGCTTCAAAAGAAAAAAAAGTTACATTGTCAACAGTGTAAAGAGAATTTGTATATCACCTACAGAGAACAGTTTGTTTAGTTATGTGATGCACAGTTTTAGCCAATGGCCATTAAAATACCATTTCCAATGGTTAGAATTTCCTTTATCTACAGTGGCAGAAGTGAGAACCTTGAAGAATTTGGCCAGCTGTCTGTATTCAGAGGAGCCAGTCAGCATGCACATTTCAAAGACTGAGTAGCTGAAGATTTCAGGTATCTCCAGAAACATTTCTACGCCCAGAGTATTACTGTGTCAATATCATTTGTTTATTTTCCACTTTGTTATTCCACAGAAGAATAAACCATCAATACGTTTCCTCTCCTACACTGGCCATAGTCAGGTGTATGTTACAGTAATGCTGACATTTATGGGGTAATCAGCAAAATTCGCCAACACTGGAAATTGACGGACTTGACTTTTTCACCAATACTTTGATTTCCCTGAAAATTTGTGAAATTTCTAAATTCAGACAGTGTTTAAATGATAAGCCACGAACATTTCTCCTCACATGACTCCATCCTGATCTGTTGAACAGATACTAATACAAATCCTTGACTTCTCAAGAACAGAGAGTGCCCATCACCATACATTGGGTGGTAGTTTTATGACCTAGAAAAACATCCACTAAGACCAAACCAAAAATTATTTTAATTTGTGATCCAAGGAGGATTTAAATATCAGCCTACAGCAGTGAGAAGTTGGGGCTATAAATATCCATATCACCCATCATCAGAATTGCATCTTTATAGTCTTTTGAAAAAAGCAATAAGATCTGGCTTACCGTTTTAACATCATTGGTACCAATGATTCCTCCAATCTCTCCCAGATCTTTAAGCAGTAAGTTCAAGATCTCTGTAGCTCTCTTTTTCTGATGATTACTCAGTTCCTGCAACTGACCCAGCTCTCGTTGGGTGGCTGTTAAAGCTGTCTGAAAAAGATTTAAGAGATGAGATTATGAACCTGACCAAAGATACCCTTTATACAGAACAGCAATTATAGTTCAGAAACTGACAGTTCATACTCTGAGCAGAACAAACCCACAGGTCAGTTCTCCTATTTCAGCATTTAAAAGGTTGTCTTTATATGGGGTTTTTTTGTGTCTCCCCTTGGATACAGATATAACTGTGACCCCACATTTCATTTTCCATTGTTTCAGTGCCATTGCATGGATACAGCCTGGTCAATTATGGCTTTCATGCTAAAGGATTATTTATTTTATTCATCCTTTTGCAATCTTCACTTAGAGTCTGACATCAAAGTTACATATTAAACACACCATCATCATCTATATCAGGGTTTCTCAAACTGGGGGTCGTGACCCCCCGGGGGGTCGCCGAGCGCTCCCCGGGGAGTCGCGAGCTCCTGCCGCCGCAACTCGCGGCGACTGGGGCTGCGACCCGGCCCCCAGTCCCCACAGCGGGCGGGCTGGGGGCCGGCGCGCAGCCGGCAGCCCCCCCGCGGCTGGGACGGGGGACCGGGGCGCTCCCGGCAGCCCGCCCGCCTGCGGCAGGGACGGGGGACCCGGGCGGCTCCCGGCAGCCTGCCCGTGGCGGGGACGGGGGACCCGGGCGCATGCGCATTGTTGGGTTTTTTTGGTGGTTTTTTTTTTTTTTTTTGGTAATTCGTCGGCTTTTCGGTGGAGGGGTCGCGCCGCACCGCCGGATCACAAAAAGGGGTCGCGGTCTCAACTAGTTTGAGAACCGCTGATCTATATCTTTCTAGTGTTTGTACAGTAATGCCTTTTACCTAACTGCGTGTCCTTATCACCAGTGAAAGAACATTACTGTCGTGCTTTGCTCCTATAAATTACCATTATATTTTAAGTGTTGCATGCAAGTATCTGCCAACAATTACCACATAGTATCAGAGTCTACCAAAAATTTATTCTTCAAGATGGGCAAAACAAGAGGTAACTCATGGCAAACAGCTAATAGCTTCTCTACTTCCAGTTTTTAGCAACAACAGCTAGTAATACACTTGACTAGAATATTAATAAAAGATTTATAAATTGGTGCAGACTAGTGGGTGTCTGGGATTCCCCAAAAACTTTTACATCTTCCTAAAAATCAGTCTTTTTGAAGACAAACTGCATGTAAAACACAGATATCCGATAGAGGAATAATCAGCAATGCTCCTACTGTTTTCTGTGACAGTTCATCAGTCAGCTGTTCATTGGTTCGGGTCTTGTCCTCCACTTCTTGTGATTTCTGGTCATAATTGACAGCTAATTCCTCCAGTGCCTGAAGAACCTCTTTCACCTCATCTTTTGCAGCTTCATTTTCAATCTGAAGACGAGTCAGTTCCTCTTGGATCTTCTCATAATCTCTTCTAGTGGAAGCCAAAAGCTAGAAATAAATGCAGAGATCACAAGTAGGTCACTCTTCCCCCAAGAACTAGCTCAAAAGATTTACAACATTGACTACAAGAGATCTTGACACTCTACCAGAAACAATATCAGCAGCAGGTGTAATGTGCAAATATATCTTTGAAGAAACTAAGCAAAAAAATCTCTGAACCTCATAGAAAAGAAAGCTTAATCAAATGCTATTATGCCACACGATTCAGACAGAAACAAACTTATTTTGAGCAATTTCATAGCTTCAAATGCTTTTTCCACTCTGAATTCAATGCTGTCCAAGCTAAGAACCAAAATGAAAAAGACTTCAAGCCAAATTGTCACAACTTTGAAGTGAAACACATAATAAGCTGTATAAAGTAGCTTCGGGTGTCTGTGGCATTTTGTTATAGGGAATTATTTTAACATGAAAAACTGTGATAATCATTTTAGGTTGAGTTAAAGAAATTGTAGACAAACTTCTTTTAAAAAATTGCTCCTGTTTTCAGAGATCAACTTAAAATAAGCAATTTCACACGCAAAATGTTGATTAACAAAAAGAACACAGGTTTAGCAGACTGATGGCTGTCTCCAACCTTCCTGTTATACCCATTGTAGCAGGGTGACCAGCCGCTCCCTGCCTGAAAGGGCTGGAATAGCCCAGGGAAGGGGTTGTGGCTGAGAGCCAGCAAACTCCCAGGCTGATTGGGAAGCAGGCTCAGCTGGGTGGCCACACCCCAAACTCTCAGGCCTGTATAAAGGTCTAGGGAGGTCAGTCTCCTCTGTATCCAGAGGAAGACAGGCTTAGCTGCGGGGAGCCTTAAGCAAGGTACCTGGACTGGGGCAGGGTTGGGGCAAGGCACTGGGAGCTACGGAGCTCTAGCCTGAGAGCCCCAGGCTGCAAGGCCTGACAGAAGGCCTGACCCAGGGGTACTGGGGTTGCAGGGGGCAGCCCAGGGCTAGCATTAGAAGCAGCAGGCCAACCCCCCTTGCTGGTGGTGAGAGGCCATGATACTGCAGTCTGCCTCAGTGAGCGGAGGCAAGTGGTGACTGGCAGTGGCCAAGTCTGAGGCAAGGTGGGGATAGTGGGTGGAGGGTTCCCCAGGGAGGGGAGACCCTAAGACCAGTGGGGTACTGCAGGGGTGAAGCACCCCAAAGAGGGCACCGGGGTCCAGCAGGGACACGGGGCAGGGTTTCCCAGGGAGGGGAGACCCTAAGACCAGGGGGGTACTGCAGGGGTGCAGCACCCTCAGCTAGAGGGCACTGGGGTCCAGGAGGGACACAGGGCCAGAGTAGAAGTGGGACATCAGCCGGCAGAGGGCGCTCCGGAGGCTGGAGAGCTGATTCCCCAGATGACCAGCAGGAGGCACCGCCGGGGTGAGTCACCGCTCGCTTACACCATCTAATCCATTTCATTCTCAACTAGAAGGGACGTAGGTAAGTCTATAGGATGAAGAAGAATGTGAAGGGATCAATTTCCTATTGTACTCATATCCTAGTCCATCTTAATAAAAAAAATTAAATCATGGAAAATTCTTCAAAATTCAGATTGCACACACTCTGAACTGGAAAACCTCTCAAGTAAAGTTACCTCTAGGATAACAGTGTCAAAATAAAAGAGACAACTGAAAAAATATCTCCCAATATTTATTGCTAATAATACACTTTTGGAAAGTCACAAGTTGAAAAATCATTGTTTATTTTTTTAAACGAAAAAAAGCAGCACCAAATAAAGACTACAAAATTTCCTGCATCAATTAAAAGAAAGGGTAATTGATCGGAGTCATCCTGGACATTTATTCAGGAAATGCTTTTGTGTTTAAGGGTCTCACTTTATGGGTTGGCTTGCAGTGCTGTAGATGTAGTTCTCCTAGGCTACTCACAGCCCTTCGTGCCAAATTAGTAGTCCTGGTGTGTGCTGAGAATTAAATCCTGTCTGGCACGCCAGGGGAGTGGAGGGTTAAAACAATGAAGAAAAAAATGGAGATCTGAAAGATGGTGTGGTCGGCTCTTCTTTCTACTGCCACACTTCATGGGAGTGAGAAAAAGTTAGGTAAGTATGTGGTTGTCATCAGCCTGAACTACTGTCCACTACCTTTTCACCCCCAAACCTTGAGGAAGTTCAGCTCTAGAAACAAAACCAGACCTGAGATTGATCTCTCTAGATGCTGAATATATAGAAAAAGAAGGTGAAGAGATACTAAGAGTAAAGCTGGAAAATAAAAAGTAAGCAGGTTGGTTTCAGGACCCAAGCCCCTGCACCAAAAGTATGAAGAGATGATTCACCATTATGGAAATGCACCCAGCTGGTAATACTGTATCCTCAAAGTGAAGAGTAAGTTAATTAATCAGGACCTAGGGATAAGGGATGATTTAAACAATAATAACCAAACATCTTTAAACTATTTTTCCGCTAAACTGACATGGACTACTCTTTACAACTTATTTCAGGTATTTTGATGTTCTTACCACTGTGGTTTCAGAACACCAAAAATCTGCTTTATCAACAGAAGTTGACCCAAGAAAAGCCTAGTATTTTTTTTTAAAAAAAGTTGGTCAAACTGCAAAAAGAAAGCAAAGCAAAAAATAGAGACTTTAACTCACTATAAAACATTTCACCTTCTCCAAATTTTCTGAAAAATACCACAACTACATTTTGGAAGCTCAGTAAACGTGATTTAGCATTTGTATGGTACTTTACATCTTCACACAATTACTACTGTATCCTCTTACCATCTCTGTGAGGAAGGTAAGGGTCATCCTCATTTAAACACACACATATTCCTTTTCCAGACACAGACACTGATTTAAAGAGCCATTAACTGATTCACTTATGGCCTCAGAGCACATCAGTGGTAGTGCCAGGATGAAAACTCAAGAAAAATGGATTCCATTTTCCGCATTCCATTTTCCACTAAACTAAGCATTGCTGATTAGTAGGCTGCACAATCCTGGGGACTACTAATTCACCAGTAGTAATAATTTTTCCAGTGTAAGCATTCCCAAGGAAATCAGGTAATTGGCTAACATCCCCCTTGGGTTATATTTTACAAGATGAACGTAATGAAAAATACTCTACCAGCATTTTTCACTTTCAAAACCCCATAGTTACCATCCTCTATATCGGGGTAGGCCAATGATTTGGCCCAAGGGTAACATCGGGGAATAGAAATTGTACGGTGGGCCATGAATGCTCACAAAATTGGGGTTGGGTGTGAGGGGGGGTGCAGGCTCTGGGGTAGGACTGAGGATGAGGTGTTTGGGGTGTAGGAAGGTGCATCCCCTGACCCAGCGACCTGGCCAGAGCAAGGCAGAGCTGTGTGGTGGGGACCCTGACCCAGCCTCCCGGCCACAGCAGGGCCAAGACGTGGTACAGCTCACGGGCCAGCTTAAAACGGCCCGTAGGCCGTAGTTTGCCCTGCTCTATATTATGGCTCAGCAATATGCTGTACTCGAATGTGTGCCCATTTAGACTTCAAATTCTCAAGATGACCAAACTAACAAACCCAAAGTTTAAACCCTTCCATCTGTCACATAAGGCAACTCTTATCCAACAGATTTTTAGCCAGTTATGACATCTAGCAGTAAAGCTAATACAATAAAACAGTTGAAACACAAACGCTGCCTGTGAAACAAAACTTTTGTAACGAAGGTTCTTTGGATTTTTTTCTTTTACCTCATCTTGATCCAACATTTGTTGTTTTAGTTTCTCAGCCAACTGGCTCTGCTGGTTGATTTCATCATCCTGTAATATAATAAAAAGATTTATTTCTGTAGTTTGGATTTGAACCTTTTTCTTTTCTTTTGCAGGATCTGGATAACAGCAATGCCCCAAGATGGAAATAAAATAAGTATAAATATGGATGGGCAGAAGAAAAAGAATTATAAAGAACAACTACATGGTTAAAAATACATAAGTGATAAGATGTCTCAATAAAAATCATACCATGTAGCTAAGCAGAATTGCCTCAGATCATGACTAAGACACTTGAATGGCAGTAATGGCAGTAACTGCACAAAGTAAACAAACCCATGATAGTCAATTTGTAATTAAATAACATAACAAGATCTTCAGTACTAAGGTTGCAATTAAGGGCTTTTCCAAACACACACACACACACATCTCATCTCTTCCTGCTAAGACGGAAAGAATTCCAAAATCTTGACAATCATGGTGCCCCAAAATGGAGGTGCTTTAATAGGGAAAGATAAGTCAGCAGTTTCACTGTAAATGTTTGACTTTCTAAAGTTTAATTTAGCTGTGATAATATAGATATTATTTTATAAAAATATCTGCCATTCTATTCTGAATGGAAATAGATTAGAGATAGGTTTATTAAATAAGAACTAGGGCCAGCCCTGAACTTCATTTAAAAATACACCATCAAATAGGGGATGTGTACACTTTGTTACATTTATATCTTTCCTTCTCCATCAAAGACCTTGAAGGACACATTATCCACCTTTGTGTGTCTCCTGCAATTCCAGGTGTTCAATTCTATTGACATTTCAGATTTTTAGTTAAGACAATATCCTCAGGGTTAGAAATTGTTGTTGAATGCAGAAGTAGGATAGAGATGTCTGACTCCACTGAATATATTCTCTAAAAGCATGGATTCAGACAGACAGGTGAATCCTGGCAGCTGACAAAGTCACACTCATCCATTCTTGTGAACAGCGACGTCTATCTCTAAAACAACTCAACATCTAAGCGGCTGCTTTCGTGCCCCATCAGAGTCAATCAGAATTCTGAGTTTTACTGACGGCCATCCTAAACAGTAGATTGATTTCTGATGGCAAGGCCAGCTATCAAGTACAGTATATACTTCATTCCCAACACTTAAAATGGTCTTTCAGATTTCCTGGAAACATAAAATGCGGGTTCTTGTGCGTTACAAATGGGAAAGCCTTGTTTTTATATTGGGGAAAATCACCATCCTTCATATTCCCCACAATTGTGTAATAATGGATTGAATTGTGCATTCCTGTATTTTCTGGAGAAATAAATCTCAAAAAAGTGCAAGTGACTGGAACCATCTATAGTTAGTCCTTTGAAGAATAATTTAACCTGTGTGGGTTTAGAGGGGACAGGGGGAGATTAATTAGTTAAGTATTTTATGACTAGAATTTTTGCCTCTTGACAAGCTATGTGGAATAGCTGCAATATCACCATGCATCTCAGATGGTATTTTGAAAATCAAATCAAAGATGAAAACACTGCTTGATATTTCTGGGGTCAGACTGTGCATGGTTCTCTCCTAGAGCACAATGGAAAGCATATGTTCAAGTAGCCCTAACACATTCTCCCACTGCATTCAGGACCCAGAAACAAAAGCAGTCCCTGTGCTCCCCTGAGTCCAACAGTTTTTAAGCTATCAACAGAGAGCCAGTGCAGCTGTTTATCCATGATTTTCCATTTGCGCTGGACAATCCTGATGAAAAAAATACATGAGTTAAAATGAAGTTTTGGTTCAGGAATATTTTTAATCAATCATCAGTTTTTGCCAAAATGTCATTATCTTTTGGCACTCCTAACATGTATGCCTATAGTTAAAATCTCCTGAACAGAGGTATTTTCTTTTGTCATCCAAGCCCACCTACTCAGAATGATAGTTCCCAATGAATTGCTCTATCATATATTTGAGAAGTACTGATGATGTATTGGGACCTGCACAAGACAAATAAAAGACTCATGTCCCAAAATGTTTGCATTCTAGGAGACTGACGTAGATCAGACAAAATCTAAGACCTAAAGGATGGTCTTAGATTTTACTTATTAAATTTTAATTTAACATTTGTATCATGTTCTCTCCCCCAATCCCTCACCCCTGCCTTCTCCTAAATAACATTGAAATGAGGTGGTAGATAACTGATGTGGGTTCTGGATCTCCTGGAAAAGGTGAGGGATTCAGGAGGAACTGGGTCAGGCCCTTACAAAGTAATGTCAAGCTTTCTTAGACTTCAGTGAGAGCTGTATAGACATGTACATGAAGAGAGTCTGGAGTAAAACAGAATATAAGAATGGCCATATGGCCATACTGGGTCAGACCAAAGGTCCATCCACACCAGTATCCTGTCTACTGATAGTGACCAAAGCCAGGTGCCCCAGAGTGAGTGAATCTAACAGATAATGATCAAGTGATCTCTCTCCTGCCATGATGGATACAGCAGATCTAGTGGTGGGACTTCAAATCCTGGGTTGCTTCCTACCCACCCAGAAAGAAAATTCATGGGGCTCAAAAGGAAAATATAGAAAATCTGTGACCGCCACACTGAGAAATTATGTAAAATAGTAGCTTGGTAGTGGTTTAGTGAGTTTCAATTACATGGCTCGGGTGCCAAAATTCACTAGATGTAAAAAAAAAAAAAAAACCCAAAAAACTGGACTGGAAGGCTTTCCCCTGTTCTATTTTCATATCAGCCAGAGTGTACTGTATTAAATATCAAGCTGTAGATGATATCAGATGAGCCTACTGTTTTAGGATGATTCACCAGTGACAGAAAAGTCAAAGTCTATTTACTGTGCTGTGCAGTTATAGTAACAGTGGGACTGCATAAAGGAAAAAAATAATCCCTAGGACGAGAATTTACCATAAGCAGAGGCACTCAAGAGTAACAGCGGTGAGAACATAAAGTTCCTATACACAACACAGAAATTCCTAAAGCAGTTCAAACAGTTCCACACTAGTTAGACTGAAAATGAGCAACTTTGAGAAAGAAAACAGAAGGCAGTTAGGATATGCCTTCAAGCCAAGAACACATAGAGAGACTAGTTTAAATCAAAGTATAAAGCAGGGGAAATGTTTCTTAAAACTATTTAAAAAAACTGGAGTAAGCCAACAGCCCCCTCACCTGTGGGGAGGGGAAGCCTCATCAGTGCCTCTCACCACTGTGAGGGTAAGCAGCCATGCGCGTCCCTCCCAAGCTGTGAAGATGGAGGCTAGGCCTTTTCCAAACGGTAAACAGAAGGGACTACAGCTGGAAGCTTGGGAAGGATACAGCACTGATACTGAAACAGCTGGGTACATGTACCCATTGATTGTTGGGAAGTGTGGCGGGGTGTCCACCCGCCCCCTACTGGAACGGGCTTAGAAAAGCCCCAAAAGGGGTTTAAAATAGCCTGGGAGGCTAGCCTGCAAACTCCCAGGTTGATTGGGAGTTGGGTTCAGCTGTGTGGCCACGCCCCAAACACTCCCAGCCAGGATATAAGGGCTGGGAGACAGAGAAGCAGGGGCAGTCTCCTCTGCAGTCAGAGTGAGACAGGCCTGCTGCAGGAAGCCTTGAAGAAGGTACTAGGCTGGGTGCAGGGCTGGGTGCAGGGCTGGGTGCAGGGCTGGGGCTGGGGCTGGGGCTGGGGCTGGGGCTGGGGCTGGGCGGTAGGAGCTGGGGAAAGCTCTGGCCTGAGAGCCCCAGGCTGCAAGTGCAGGCAAGGGCCTAAAGTCAGTCTTCTCTGTTAGTAGAGGGAGACAGGGCCTGGCTGCACGGAGCCTGTACCGGGGTACCCAGACTGGGACAGGGCGAGGGCAAGGCAGCTGGGAGCCAGGGAGCCTAAGCTCTAGCGAGAAGGCCCCAGCTCGCTGAGCCTAGGGGAGGCCCGACTCACGGGGTACTGGGGGTTGCCAGGGGGCAGCCCAGGGCTGGTGATAGCAGCAGCAGGCCAAACCCTCCTTGCCTGTGATGAGAAGCCATGAGACTGCAGTCCGCCCCAGTGAGCGGGGGCAAGTAGTGACTGACAGTGGCACAATCTGAGGCGAGTTGGGGATAGTGGGTGGTGGGTTCCCTGGGGAGGGGAGACCCTAAAACCAGGGGGGGTACTGCAGGGTGCAGCACCCTCAGCAAGGGGCCCCGGGGTCTGGGAGGGACATGGGGCCAGCAAAGAAGCGGACGTCGGCCGGCAGAGGGCGCTCCCGAGTCAAAAGAGCTAATTCCCAGGACGACCAGACGGGGGCGCCGCCGGGTGAGTGACCGGCCCCGTGACAGGAAGTAGTTTGTGTACACAGAACAGACTCAAGAAAACAATTTTCAGACCTTATCATCCAGCTGTCTGTAGAGACTGGTAATCTCTTCATCATATTTCTGCTTCTCCTCAGTTGAGATGCTGGCAACAACAGGTGCAATGTTGTCAATGATGGGTGTGTTGTCACAGGGCTCCAGATTTTTCTGCTCCTTAGCACTGATCTGTTCATCCTCAGGCACTGCTTCTCCTGCAGTGGCAGAGAGGAAACAGTTGCAGGAAGCATGTCATTAGAATCCATGGGAAATAGAGGTAGTTCTGAAAACATGTTGCTTTGTGTGGATAAACAACCACCACCAAAATTTGGGTCTTAAAACTATATGACATTGTCCTTTTACTGGAATATACAAGTCAAAATCTGTGTCCACACTTATGTGGTGCTGACTGATTTCAGTGGGTTTTGTGCACACATCTTTGTTTCTACTACAACTTCATTTAGAGAGAACATCATCATTTTATGGAGTCTTCCCCCTAACAATGCTCTTCAGACAGACAGCCAATAATATATTTCTGATTGCAGTTAATCTGCTTCTAGGCCAGGCCAGTGAGACAGAATTGGGGGTGAGAAAATACATACATTAAAAAAAGGAGTCAGTTTGCTGTAAGAGCTGGTTACTCTGCATACAACCATGCATCTGTGTTCCCTTTTCTAAAATGCTACTGTCCCTATAGGATGGAAAGAAGATTTGGAAGATTACATTTAACAGACAGAGTCTAACATACAAGCATATTAGGAGATTATAAATTCCTAGCACTGCACAAGACCCAACACCAGGCAAACTGTCTCCATGGCAATTTCACTGCACTAATGGAGAAATATTCCCTGCACGGAAGTGGCCTGAATCTCCCGAGATGGCCCAAGAAAGCTATCATTACAGTCAGTTGACTGTAATAAGGAAGACAACCACAAACACCACCTGGGGAAAGAGCGTTCATATAAACGGAAAGGTTTGATTTCTCCTGCTTTCATCAAAATCAAAAGCATTTGCCTCTTCCCATTGAAGATTTTACATATGATGTTCAAAATGAGTGCAATTGATCTATCTTCTGACCACAAATTCAAAGGTTTTCATATCTGTCCATGCCAAATATCTGGTGTGCATTTAATTCAGATTATTAGCATTTTTTGTGTGTTGCATCCAATTAACTGTTCAATTACTAGCTGCATAAACACACAGGATTTGGCTGAAGTAAAAAAAAATTGTAATGACCCCATTCAAGTGCTTTTTCCAATAATTTATTTTTAAAAAGAAAAAAACTGCAGTCAAGTATTAAGTAAAGATAGGCACAGTTAACTATTTGTCAAAATGTCACTATTTGTCAGAATGCTGGAGTAGATAAAATCCTATAAATTGGCATTTACATGTTGAAATTTCAAACACCAAAAACTACCAACCAAATTACCTTCTCTCCCCCTACATGAGCTGAACCCTAAGCAGAGAGTGGAATAGCAATTCTACTCTTTGTGCTACTCAGAACAGCACATTTACTGATCTCCACAGAAATTCCATCTGAAAGCCACAGGAGGGCAGGCAGGTGGTCAGACTGACAGTCTCTAATGCAGTTCTAGCAGATTACTTATTCTAGTGCCAAACTCACACCAGGGAGATATCCAGCTATACTAGAGGCACCAGAAAGCAGAATTCCATGTTGGAATATAGTGATTAAAAAATTAAATAAAGGTGAGAAATTAATAGGATCCTTTATAAATATTCATGTATCTCTACTGTGCCTTGCCGAGACCCTATGTGAATTTTATTACTTATGAAAGATACTGAAACTATTTGAAGTCTTGCTAGCTGAAATAACTGGTCTAGCTCCAAAATCTGCTGTGCAGTTCACTACTTCCAGAAGCTGTTGGGACACTGGAGGAGAACAGAGCTTTGTGAAATGAGTGATAGCAGTTCCAGGGGCCAACCTCTGCTTTCAGCTGTACCAGTGTAAATCTAAAGCAACTCACTAACTTCAGTGCAGTTACTCCAGATTTACAATGGTTTAAATTAAAAATGGAATTTGGAGCCAGATGCCTTATAACAGCTGTACATACTGTTATTATGCTAGCTTAATTATTTGGTAACAAACCACAGTGAAAACCACATTAGAAAAGATCTCTTACAGGAAAAAAAATTAACATTACATTTTCGGTTCATAAATTTCATACTCATTTACCAAGTAAATGTTCTATGATTTCATGACTACAACAGCCCAGTTATTTCAGATGTACCTAAGTGAACACCATAGTAACAAATAAATTACAATATAATTTTCCATTCATTATGCAGTTGGACAAGCAACTGTGTAATTGCAGCTATCATACGACCATTTAGGCTCTAGAAAAATTACCTGAAATTGTGGTCAGTTGTAGTAAATGAATTCAATTTAGTGGTCAAGATAGACAAAATCATTTAATCACAAATTCTTTCATTTCTTTTGTGCAAAGCCATTGGAACACACCAAATTTGAAGGTTAAAATTAAACAGAAGACTGTTTTCAGATCTTGCTTCACACACAAAATCAATTCCAATATTTTGCCCCATCTGGGTGTTTTTATCAATTCCAAATGCAGAAAATGATCTTGTCATAAAAGTTATTACAGACAAATGTGAGCATCAGAGGGATGACCAACATGATCAATTCCAATGCTAGTATCTGTATATAGGATTTTTTTAAGCTTTGTTGAAAATTAGGATCTTCCTTGCATCTATGGATTTCCCAGAGCATGTACATTTCGTCTGAGTGTTAAAGAGTCAGGAGATTTCTACTATTCTGGGAAATGAGCTAAACTGGCGGAGGTTAGACTAGGATGAACCAGACAATGGCAGGGATTACTAGGATTGGCTGCAAGTGGTTACAGCCTGAAGGTCAGGTCAGCGATTCCAGTTGCTGTGAGGTGGAAGTTGCCATTAATTAGATGTTGGTTAAGTATGATAAACTTAAGGCAATATTGATTATTTAGCCTTGGGGTCATTTTGGTTTTTTTATGTTTTAGGCTTTAGTTCTCTATTGCATATGTTCCTAAAGTGCACAATAGAGCCCTGAAACTAAAAAAAAATCCAAACCGCAATAATTGGTATTGCTTTTAGAGGCTCCTAAATTGTGGTTCATGGACTCCTCCTCCTCCTAATTTTCTCAACTGCTAAACAGCATTAAGAGACACTAAAAATATATACTTCCTTAATACTACTTTTCATCATAAGCAACGTTGTAGCTGCCACAGACATTATATGATTATAAATGTGAGGGAAGCGGTCCACATACTCATGAAGAGGAGGAAGCAGATTGTTCATGAGACTTTCTCTGTAAAATATGGCCCTTACTATGAAGAGTTTGGGACCTCTAGTCTGTTATAACTTCAAGTAAATACCTCCTCTGAACTGGAGCGGTTTGGAAAAGTCACAAACTACCTTTTTAAGAATATCATCATTTTCCTCTCTCAAACCCTTAGAAAAAGATTGTGACCATCTCTGATATTGAGATAAGCACAGAGGTAGCTATGGCTGCTGTTCCCCATAACAGCAACGAAGGCACCTGCGGTCACAAAGGGCATGTCTACATTGCAGTTAAGACACCCACAGCTGGCACAGGCCAGCCGGCTTGGGCTCGTAGGGTTAACTGAGATATAGAAATATGGGCTCGAGCTGCAGCCTGAGCTCTGTGACCCACTCACCTCGACTCCAGTCTAAGTCAGAGTATCTACAATGCATTAAAAAGCCCCTGAGTCCGCTAGTCCAAGCCAGCCATGGGTTTTAAATGCAGTGCAGACATACCCCCCTAAGGGCAAAAAGTGATCTGAAGAGTCTAAGGAGCCATTAAAATGGCCAACTTTGCAGAGTGGTAATCTTGAAAGGAATTATTCTGCTTTAGCACAGTGATTCAAAGTGATAAGCAACATCAATTAAAAAAAGGCAGAAGATACAGCAACACATGAATTAAGCTGCTATACACATCCCATTCCCAAACTCAAAAGGCTTTAAAGTTTCTCCAAAGACATTATGGTGAAATTAGGTACTCATGAAATGAGTCTTTAGTACTGTGGTTAGACCAGTACAATGCAGACAGATGCTGTGCAAACTTCCTTATACAACTGTCACTCCAATTCAGTCCTGATTTATTACTTCCTATTCCAGTGCTGGTATTCCTCTGAGCAAAAAAACTGCTAGTTGGGGCAAATAATACAGCAGGTCAATAGTCTGCAGTCTAATGGTGACTCAAGCCCAGTTTTCATGAGGTGAGACTAGTGAACTAACTCACTAGGCCACCTTGATACCCCAAAGTTCCATTTGTTCTGGTTCTGTAATATATATGGATCTAGTAGACTGAATAATCACTTATCATAGAAGTGTCTTTTACCAGTTCAATATAGTTCATCATTTGGAAATTTTTGTGTGCATTTTTGTATGACTGTTTTGCAATTCAAAGAAAGATTTAAACATGTACAATTTAAAATAAATACATGTGTTGTTTCATTGTTTACCATTTCTCCACCTATTAAGTTCCATCTCCAGATGCTGGATAACATTCTTCAAACTCTTATTTTTGTCTTTTTCCTTCTCATATTTTTTCTTCCATTCTTCTGCAGTCAGCTCTAAATTCACAGAGACTGTGTTCTTAATAGTCTTGGCTCTGTGCAATAATAAGGAAGGCATGAAAATATAAGTGATTAAATTGTTTTCATCACAATATGTCTCTCAGCGTAACATAGGAAGGATTCAGATTTTAAAAAACAGATCCAAAACGCTGAATGTCTGCAACTTAGGAAATAAAGTACAACGTCACAGTTCACTCTTCTCTTAAACATCTTGGCCCCTTGGAACTTAGATATCAAATTTTTCATACAGCAAATGCAGCAACTGATTTATAAAGGGATCAATTCTCAAAAAGCAGATTCACTTTGAGGTACAGAAGTTGAAAAAAATCCCTTTAAAATTAAAAACAAAAAACCCACAACAACCATGCTGTGGGAAGCATTCAGCACCAGAAAGTTTTGCCTTAATTTTCTTCAAGTTAGTTAAAACTCATGTCGGTGAAGAATCCTCTCCCACAGCTTGGTTAGAAGGAGGATTCTGCATGCAGAGTTAGGAACAGATTTTCATGTAAATTTTGTGATTCACATTGGACAAGTAACACTGTATACCACGCTAGCACAGAAATATTGGCTCCAGCTGAATTTGCAGATGGAGTTTAAATAGGCTGAATGTAATTACCTAAATTGTAATGTGGTTGGGATGTCATGGCAAACCCTGTACTCTCAAAAGGAGAAAAATAAATCTTTAGTGACCACAGCTAGGGGATGAAAAACAGTGCTTTTGCCATTTCCACAACACTTTAAAATGATGCTACTGTGCTTAGTCCTTCCAGTGACAAGAAGTGACTTTGAACTCTTGACCAGTGTAGTTTCCTGCCATCATAACATTTATTTTTTCTTATAATCCAAGGAACAACAATACTATTTATATTTCTGTAGCTACCTTCAGAACAAACGCAATTTTTTTTAACTGCAGTTTGTACATAAACTGAAGCCTCCATTTAAAAACCAGTGTCCACCTAACTATAGTTCTCTTCTAAACACTCTGCAGTTCAGCTGGTTCAGAACATGCTACCAGAGCAAACAGCACAAACAATGTCCAGGCCAATCCTGAGACTCACCTTTGTCCAAACATTAGGGTAGACTTGGTTTCTGCTTCATTGAAGACGGAGGGAGAACAGCAAATAACAATGGTAGTTCTGCAGTTTCCACCTAGGGAGTCTTGAAGAATTCGTGTCATTTTGCTGTCTCGGTATGGAACGTGGGTTTTCTAAATGAAAGACAGATAAATTACTCTTCAAACAATATTTTTAATAGGCACATAAAGAGCACAAGGTACCAACAATTTAGACTTTACTGAGTTTGCAACATGTGACATAGGTATACTTGTTTTAATTCTATTAAGATGTGTTGTGCCTGCTAATAGTTCAACTGGTAGTCATTAGGAGTTAGTTTTCATTATACTTTGTAGATTAAATAGAAAAGGACAGTGTTACATTAGTTTACAGTTCAAAGCTAATACTCCCTTTCTCCTGTCTAAGTGGAGATGTCAGCTTATTTAATGTATCCATGGTAAAGAAAACAGATTGACAAACATAGCTTTTTAAATTATTATTTAGTAGCACAAAAAGTAAAAAAGGAATACTTACAGTTCCCTCTGCCAAGGCTGAGATCACATTGCCCAGAGCAGACAAAGACTTATTGATATTTTTAGCTTCATCAAGAACAGAGCCCTCTGCTCCAGTTTTGCTGACCTACCAGATAGCAGAAATAGTCAGACTAAACTGTCAATGAAAGCTTGTGCAAATAAAGTTACGATACAGAAAGAGACAATTGATAGGTTAAAGACCTTGGAAGAGAAAAAAGGTTATTTTAAAATGTTTCGAATACTTTTAAAGCATCTTGGAAAAAGTCTATTTAATGGCATTTTCCATCTCTCTCTTGGTTCTCTTCCTATTAGCTCAAAGTAGGAACATGGCCTATCGGTGGGTTCTTACTTGCTCAAAGGAACCACTGAGTTCAATGGGAATTTTAAGAAGTGTAGGATCAGGCCATATATTTCTTAATTGTACCATTGAAGGTATAATATATGCCTGATATTACTTCTGCATCCAGCCATGGGAAAATGCAACCTCACGGACAGTTGAAAAAAATTCCCATTAATTAACAGCCTAGTCTATTGAGAGCCTGCATAATTTTAGGTTTTCTTCTGAATGCCCCCAAACCAATTCAACAAATCACAAATCTGTGAATTTAAGGATGAAGGGAAGCTAACTGGGAACTCATTTTCCAAACAGCTATAACAATATTCTGAATTCTCTAGTGGACATACAATAAATTCATGCATTCATTTCTTTAAGTGCTTTTTGTTGCCACAATGTAAAGGCAATCTCCCATGGAGTTATCAACCAAGATATGAAGCAGACTATTTTACCAGCCATACAACATTTTATTTTACCCATTTGTATCTAAAGAGAGAAAAGTAAAGTCTATTGCCATCTATGCTATTTAAGTTTGATTATTTCTCAAATACTTCTTAGTGCAAAGCACGTGGGTGGAGAGCTGGAGAAATGCAACAGAGTCCTAAATTAGATCTGAAGTAATCCTTCTAACCAAGGAATTTTTTTACTACTATTTATTTACAGACAGACATTCTGTTCAACTGCATGTTAAGAACATTTTCTTTGATGTTCTGATCAATTCTGGGCAACAAAATGGAGACCTGTTCCATTGTAATTCTGTTGACTCAGAAGAATGAGCCCAAACAGATACAAATTTCATTCGGCTTAACATTTTTCTGTATCCAAATGAAAGCAAATATAGCTTATGGCATCGTGCCGAGAGACTCAGCAACAACATGTAGCCTTCAGCTATACTAACTGTATTAAATACTAATGTCTCAACACCCTAATATACTCAAAAACCTGAAGCACAGGAAATGGGATACCGGTATGTCTGAATTAAAACTACAGTAATGGCCCAATCTAACATTTTACAGAAAGATTACATGACCACTCTGAAACAAAAACTGGTGGAAAGTCTATACTCATGCCCATAACAGCTTTCTCTAGATGCCAGTGAACAAACTTGGCCTTCCATTAGAGTGAACATGAAGATATATGCTTTGATACAGAATGTGCAAAGTTATATGAAAATTATGTTGTTGCAATTCACTCCATTACAAATTAAAGACCAACCACAGATGCTGTGTTTTGCATTTAATTCTCATTAACACTACTGACCTGTTGCTTTTCCCCACCTTGAACTCCAAACATGTCACAGATTAAGTGTGAGCCAATATTTTTATCTACTTACTAGACTTTTAATAATAAATAAAATAATAACAACAATAAAGATTATACGTTTAGTTCCAGAAGTTACATAAGCTATATCCAGAGATTTAAGTTGCACCAAAAACCACTCAATTTAGGAATACAACAGTACTTCTAAGCCTGGTAAAAATTACTGATAAAAATGTATTCATTACCTTCTCACTTCCAGCCAAGTCCACCAGATAAAGCTTTCCACTAAGTTTCTTTTCAGTTTCCACATTCTCTTGTTTAATATTAATCAGGAAGATACTGTGGCTTCTAGAGCTGTGTTCATTCATATCTATAAACAAATAATACTTTTAATGGCTTTGTTTAACACTCCCATTTTTAGAGATTTTAAAAATCTGCCAATGTATGTTCTTATTTCATTTTAGCATAGTTGGCCTGTGACTAGTCAATAAGCATGGAAACTCCACACAATAGTCTACTCAGAAGTATAAATTTCAAAGAACAACTTCTTGAACTCCTTGAACATCTGAGTTGAAATGGATCTGAATGTAATTGTTGCCATGGTGTTCATCAGAAATGCACATGAGGATTTGTATGGGACTTTTAAAGACAAAATATAGGCACTAAGTGCTATTGTTTCTTTATATACTTCTTTGAGATCACTTACTTGTAACAGCTACATGGCGGTTTGCTTTCCCTTCATCAATGACATCCATAACTTCTTCAGGACTAGAGACAAACCTCTCTGTGCAGCCCTAGAAACACATAAATTCAGTATTTAGAAGTATAGAAAATGTGTCTTTGCATGGTAATGTAAAAATGTTCATCTTCCTCAGGCAAAAATAAATATCTAATATGAACATTCAAAAGAGATATGGCCAAAATCTGCCCTCAAATTGACTTCAGTGGGGTTTATGGAGGGTAACTTGAGAAGATTCTCCTCTCAGATTGTATTAAAGGATCAATCAAATCAAACACTCAAAATACGAGAATTCTATACAATCAGAAAATGCTGATGTATCAAATAACTTCCATTAGAACCTCTAAGTTCTTTTAGATTTCAGTGCCCCAATTACTTTTTCATTCCTAGCTCAAGAGCAGTGGGTAAGAGTGCTCTCCTTCTCTTCGGTAATATGGTAATGTTTATGGAATGATTTTGCCTTCTTTGTTCTCCCATCTGAGGAGAAGAGGTAAGAGAAAATAGAATACTTCCCCTTTTCATCAGAAATGTCCAATTTCTTTTTCTATGGAATTTAAGTAGAGTAGCAAGAAGCTGTCAAACAATCTACATTGTTGTTTGTAAAATGACAACATTTTGCATTATGTTTGTTGGAAGATTATTTATCAGCCAAACATAGCATCTATACCACTGAATTTTAAAGAAAAAATTATGCTCTTCAATTCTTCTCTATCATGTTCCATATTAAATATTAATATAAATGATTACATTTTGTTATACATGCTTTTAAAGTTAATCATTTAAAAACACTTGGGAAGTGAAGCAAAGAGAAAGGATTCAATCCGATCAATGTTTCACAAAACTGTTTAAATGCAAGGACTATTACAGCTACAATTCAGAACTGATTAAGCAACAACCATCCACAAACAATACAAAAACCGCCAAATTCACTAGTTCAACATGTGTTGGCATGTGCATGCATACACCCCTTATTTTCCTCACAATTGCTTTCATGTTCAGGGCTTTTACTGTGCAAATTCTATTGCCTCCACACACACAAAGTATCAGAGATGTAGCCGTTTTAGTCTGTATCCACAAAAACAACGAGGAGTTTGGTGCCACCGGACTCCTTGTTGTTCCCCCTCCCACCCCCATCCTCACCCCCACCCCCAGCCCCCCGCACGCGCACACACACACACACACACAAAGTGCATGTTAAGGAAGGTACAAATGGAAATCCCCACATAAAAGCAGAAGCTGGTTTAAGGACTCTGGAGTGGGGAAAAGGGAAAATGAACCAAATCAAGCATCTGAAAGTTTTATACCTTTACATATGGAACTCTGTTTTTATCTTCATGTACTGCAAGGTTCATTTTTGACACTAGAAGAAAGATTACATGTATTAAGAGTATTTCACTTACAAATTCTGTCAACTATCAAATTCAGAAAGAGGATATTTTTCCTGTTCCTTACTTTAAAAAAACGTTACCCTTAATTTCAGGGGAGGGTTTTTTATCTAAAATGATTTTTATGGCTGAGAGCTTTTATTGCACACTCCAAGCAATATAAACCTATATTGAAGAAACATAAACCCAACATGGATTTCCTGAACAAAGCAAATATTTCATAGGCTTAACAGAGTTCCAGTCAACTTCACTGCTCTTATGTTAATATTACAGTTCACCCCTCCCCTCCCCCATCTCCAGACTAGTTGAATAGGTGTAGGCTGGAACAAAACTTGAAACAATCTATTATTTTCGTAATGTTCCCAAATTCTTCTAGCCAATAGAAACATGGTAAAACACTGATTAAAGCTTGGTCTATTCTCATACTCTGGGCTAAAATTTAACTATGTCAATCTAAACTAACTGCTGACGAATACTGTAAAAATTCTGCATTTCAATTGCGAACTGGCTGTAAGACGTGATGTTTACATGTAAGTATGCATGAAAATAATGTTAGTTTGCAGAACTCAGAAGTAGTCTGGTTGGCAAGAAAATTCAACAGCTCAGAAGTCTATAGCTTATAAGCAAGCTATGTATATCTACACTGGACACAAATGCACCTCTGGTACTTGGATTTTGTACAGCACTGAAACATCCTCATTTACACAGAAAAGCTGTGGCACACAGTGTCTCAACAATTCAAATGCCCCTTCTAATATCATAAAGTGAGAGTCAGAAAATCAGATAACCTAAACCAGCTTAAATAAAATTTAGAAATTCATTCTTTCAGCTATAAATGTAATTCAAGTTTTTCAATACGACAACATTGAATCAATTATAAACAGGAAAGAAACACATTCTCCAACCCTCCCCTCCAGCTCAGCCAGTGGTGAGCAAAAAAGCATGCTGTTACTTACCATCAAGTAAGTCCCTTATTTTGTCCAAGTAAATTTCAAAGTAAGAAACCTAGTGCAAAACAAGTATTTGTTTTAGATTTAGAGCATTGACTCAAAAGTGTCCTTCACTACCTGCACTATCATACCTATGAAAATAAGAGGAGGCAAATGATTCAACCTAAAAGGTGTCCAGTACTACCCAGTGAAGGGTAATTTCACACTGGTCCATAAACAAAATATAGTGAATAAATCTACCTTTGTTCTTTTCTTTCACAAAGTCTATTGAGATATGCAGAATTAAAAATGCAAATTGAGATAGCAGAAAATTAATAAGCTCAATGTTACCTTAGCATCTGTAGTAAGATACCACTTTGACATCTGTAGAAGTTATACTGATGTACATTACAAGAAGACACTTTTACCAGGTTTAGTACAACATCTGCGTTAAAGTAGCTAATCCAAATTAAGCCCATCTTTAAAGTTAAGCACTTGCATAAGCGCTTTTTGAATCAGGACCAAAAGGAGAAGTGAGCTGGAGAGAAATGATGCTTTGTTTAAAAAAAGAAGAAAAAAATAGGGAGACAATGAAAAAACCCCTCAAAATAAAGGGATACCTCAACATTGGCATAAACAAGCAAAACCTCATTTAAATTAATAGAGCTGTGGCTACTAGTATCTGGATTAAGTTTTGTCCAGTGAGTATTTGTATAGTTAGGTTCCATTTTATCTGCATAATTTTATTTTAAGGAAAAATAAGATACACTCATAACTCTGTTGCCAATTTGTTTTAGAGTGACAAAAGATTCTTTAATCATTTACTTTAGCACTGTAGGCAATTAGGAGAGAACTTTATATTGTCAACTTATTTTGACATGTAATTACATCTATTGTAGATCAGCTCCATTACATTTGTAATGGAACAAAATCTTTATTTTCCTAGAGTTCACATCAAAGGCTAAAATGGTTAAGTAGATGGCACTACTAAGTAGATGAGATTTAATAAGGCAATGACTGGCAAGAAAGAAGTCTAAAAGATATGGCATCTATTCATTACAGGAGAAGACATGAACAGAGCTCATAGGTCTCAATTACAGTCTACTCCTGGACACCAAAAAAGTGTCAGACTTACACCTTCAAATCAAGAGGTGAAAGAGTGGGGGAAACAGATTTCATCATAAGCAGCTGAGCTGGTTGAAGTTTTTTTGTTTGAAGTAATTTGTCAAAAACCCAAGAAAGTACCTACATCAATATTTCCTGTTTATTTTGTCAGTAACTGCACATTAAACTCAGTGTTCTATGGTTGATAAGCCGTTAAACCAAATGCAAAGTTTTCAGACTGTGCCTCCTTATTTACTCTGTTTGACTGGATAATAAACTATTATCCATCTTGTTAGGGTCTTTTTATTGCGGATCTCATTAAATTTTAAACTTAAATCTCTTTCAAAATATTAGCTATTCAGGCAGAATAGTCAGGGTAGTTGTGTTATTGGGTAAAAGATTATTTTAATGGAATCATTCTTATTATTTAATGAAACCAGCTAGCTTACTGCATACATTTTAAAACAAATTTTTATATTTACAGCCATTGGAAGATTCTATTCTAAGTCATTTGAAATCCTGTCAACTCACTTGATCTAAGATTTTGCCAACACTAGCAATATTCAAACCCATAAGTCACGACTGCTGTAACTCTACCATGTAATCCACTCCATGCTAGCATTTTCATCATTGCTACCACTGATGGAGAATCACCAATGACCAACTCCAGATCTACATTTTGTTAATGCAGTTGCACCCAAAGCTGCAGGGATTCTACCCATATTTTGATACTATGCTATCACCATGGCATGCAAATGACTTTAATCCAATGGTAACTGGCCCAGTACTTAAACTAAATTGACTTCTAGACATATTTCAACAAGAGATTATTGTGGCTTAAACAAACAGGTTTAAAAACTGAAATTAGTGGCATAGCTTTAAGTGTCTGGGAGTAACAAGAAGTTGCCTGTTTATATATACACGCACACTAGTCACTGTGAGCTGTTACAGCACTCCCTTCCGCATCCTGCAATCAAGAGAAGTTTTGCCTGAGTAAGGAGAGGGGATTATGGCTCCATGCTTTCCAAAGACTGTGGAGCCCCATGCCTCAAAGCAGTCACTTATCTCTCACAGAAATAAATAAATACTGATGTGTTATTGTATAACACCTATAATCAGAGGATCTCAAAGCATTCTGCAAATATCAATGCTAATAAATTATTTCTTGTAACTATACTGTGAAGAGGCAAGAATCGCTGTTTTAGAAAAAGAGAAATGGAAGCACACAAAGCTTAAACTACTAGCTTCAATCAGTGGCAGAGATGGGAGTAAACTTTAGGTTGCTCAAGCCTCATTCTCATTTTTCAGGTTGGCACTCAGTCTAATTGACACCATCAACCTGTTTAATACATTTTTTATAAGTGATTGCTGACATTACTGGGTAAATTGGTCATATATTTAGGCTTTAAACAATAAAATAAATTTTAAAAAAGTTTTTTAAAAAAATCTTTAGAAATGTGTTCTCACAATAGTTAAAAGCATTATTTCCCCCCCCATACCTCAATTACTACAGAAGTGCTTAAAGAAAGATGTCTGCCAGTTAAATCTCTCAGACCTGTGATTTACTTACTACTGTGGTAAATGTGTTAACATCAAGCTCTTATATTACACTTTTATTCAGTAGAATTCAAAGCACTTTATAAAGGAGGTCAATATCATAATCCCCATTTTACATATGGGAAAACTGCGGCACAGAGGTAATCAGAATTTATCCAAGATCATCTAGCAGCCCAGTAATATAGCTAGAGGTAGAAGGGGAGGGAAGAGTGCTCTGGGCTGGGACCGAGGGGTCTGACGGGCAGGAAGGGGATCAGGGCTGGGGCAGGGTGTTGGGACACAGGAAGAAGTAAGGGGTGTAGGCTCCAGGTGGTGCTTACCTCAAGCGGTTCCCAGAAGCAGGGGCAAGTCACCCCTCTGCTTCCACACGAAGGCGTGGCCAGGCAGCTATACGCACCGTCCCCATCTGCAGGCATCGCCCCGTCCAAAAGCACTGCCCCTGCAGCTCCCATTGGCCGTGGCTACAGAGCCAGCGCTTCGGACAGGGGCAGTGTGTGGAGACCTCCTGGCTGCTCCTTCGTTTAGGGGCCAGAGGGGGGGACATGCCGCTGGTTCCAGGAGCCACGTGGAGCCACAGCATGCATGGAGTGGGCAAGCCCCCGACCCTGCTCCCCGGCAGGAGCTTGAGGGCCAGATTAAAAGTTCTGATGGGCTCAACGCAGCCCATAGTTTTCCCATCCCTGCTCTATAGTCTCTCACTAAAGTGCCACGCATACCAAGTTGTTAATAACTAATAACAAGGGCTGATCTGAAATTCCATGTATTTAAGTTATGGAAGCAATACAGAAAAACGGTGCATTATACCATTACAAAAAAGGAAAAATTCCAGCAAGATACTTTCCATAGCCTAACTACAGCAGACACAACTATATTGGATTCCTACACAAAAACCTCTTTTATGCTAATGGGTCTTAGAATCACCTAAGGAAAATGAAAAACCCTGCAGTGAAATGTTACATTTTGTAACAAGATTGAGTTTTACCATCCAGCTCATTCTCTTCCATCTGACCCATTACATAACATGTCATTTTGCATTTACCTTTATGTGAAACTCCAGGTTTTCATCCATGGAATAGATGTGATCAAAGATGTCATGTGCAATTCTTGGAATTATTCCCATTAGCTGATGGTCGTGCAGCTTCCCCTAAAGAAACAATGGCAAACTGTAACTTGGAAAGGGTTATTTGTGTGCCAAATAGAGATGGCCTTCCTCAACCAAATCTTCACACAGTGGGTACCTCTGAATACGTCCCCTGCTCTCTAGGAATTTGCTTGATGTAAAACATACATTAAAAGGTGGCAGAGTGACTCAATCTCTTAGCACGCTTCATTCTACAAAGTACCCACTAGTTTTGTCAGTTGATGGCGTTCTGAGCTGAATGCTCTCCTACTGCCATTAACACTCTGATTTAACTCGGAGAAAACACACAAACAAAATCCACTCTGAAAATATGGAATTGCCTTCTTGGTTAAATTGAGATATATGGAAACCTGCAGAAAAGAAAAACAACTCCTGAAGCTGCATTCATCAGATTCTGTTCTACCATTTCACTGGTGCAAGCAGCTGAAAGGGAGATCTGGTAAGGAGGATATTTTGGTTACACTGGCTTGATTTTGTCAGGCCAGCTGCCAAAATGGAGTCTGACAAACAGCACCATTCTCTGTATTAGTGGGCATAGCCAGCCTCCTATGCCCTATCAAGCAGTTCCAAATATTAAGTAAAAACAGCTTCCCTAGCTGAGTGACATCTTTCAGTTGCTTTCCTTTAAACAGATTCAAGAATAGCAGCCGTGTTAGTCTGTATCCGTAAAGAAAGCGAGGAATACGTGTAGCACCTCAGAGACTATCTAGTTTATTTCAGCAAATGCTGAAATAAACTAGTTAGTCTCTGAGGTGCTACACGTATTCCTCGCTTTCTTTATACAGATGAATCAATCAACCTTAAAGTGAATTGTGATGAGACCTTGAAACAAAAATCTTTCTATGAACATAACAGAAAAAGATCTCACACCTTGTGCAGTCATTTACGTTCACACATAGTTAAAGAAAGGGCTTGATGATACAATATAAAGGATTTTTTCCCATGATTATGGAATATTATTGAAACAAATGGACTCAAAAAAGATATGGTATGCAAAAACAAACGCCATAAAAGTGTTAACATCACTAATAAAAATCATCACCATCAGAGAAGATGTTGATTTCAGTATCATACTCCTACTTTTAAAAATTGAGTAGATATCCATGTTGTCATGAATCATGAGAAATCATTTTAAAAATAGACAGTAGTCATTTCTATGAGTAAAACCCATTTCAACTGTAAAAGCAACACACCCAAAAATCAGAGCAAGTTAGGAAGAAAAGTCTATGAATTTACAGACTAGTTATATAGATTTTTATATAATGTACAAATTTCTGGATTTTATTAGTTTGTCATATACAATGATCCTACCAGCCAGCTAGCTTTATTACTGTTTTCAGACAGTAATAATAGACAGTAGACACAACTTGCTGCATTTAAATACACTGGACTGGGTGGCTTGACAGTCATCTTATAAACATTAAGCCAGTCTGACAGAAATTAAACATGAAATTTGGTACATTCTGTATATAGCTGTCTATCTCAATGGTTTTGTTCAAAGTATTCACTAGTTTTCTGCCCTTGAATTACAGATCCAAGGGAAAAATACAATCAATTATACTGCAAAATGCCCCTTCCTAGAAAAGCAGAGCTCAGCTATATTTAGACTATGAATATTCAATTAATGTTAAAACTTGTATATGTTTCGGTATTTATACAAAACGTAACATTAGCCACTATATAGCTTGGCTTGGAAGAACTAGATTTTTATTGGTAAATGTAACTAAACATGATTTCACCATACAAAAACAAACCACTGTAAAAGTATTTTTATTGACAATAATTAAAATTTACAGATAGGCAAGGTAAGAAAAATATTGCCTGACAACTTAGCATTTGATTTAATTATATTTACTCTGTATATATTGAAAATGTGTAATTTAATGGTCATAAAGTTTAAACTTTTTGAATCTCAGTGTCGGTCATTAAATAGTCTGGTCTTTTCATAATTTCCTGTAACTTGGGACGTTTAAATCAATTAAAAAAATTTAAAAAATACTTAAACCCCATAATTTCACACAACTGAAAATTTTAATTAATGCAAGTAGAAATGCTTAAAATAAACATTGACTTTATCTGATGGGGAAAAAAATCATTCTGCCAAGCCTATAAGCATGACAACCCATTCAGCTCCTCAAAGAATGAGAAGCTTGCATTGTTCAGTACAGTGGTTCACTGCAGGCAGTGAGGAGGAAAACAGAGGTGATAACTTAGGTTTAATTTAATATGTTTCTGAATCCCTGATCATTTGGGGGGAGAGAGCGAGGGAGTGGAGATGATCCCATGCTTTATCTTGCCACCAAAAGGTTCATGCCTCATTGCCTATACTGTGCCATTAAGACAGGCTATTACTGAACTGGCACTGCAGTATAACTTTAATGTGATTAATTCTGGCCCTTTGGATCAGTCTGCAATCAGCTTTGCTAGCACGCCTGCCCTATAGTCCTGCTTGGAGTGTGCTTTCTCTAATGCGAAGAGACTTACACACACACACCATCTCACCTCAAATAAATGACAATGTAAAAACTAAAATAAAAAGTTCTCCTTTCCTCAGTGAGCTTCCACGCCACCCTCTCCTTATATACATAACCCAGTCCCAGAAAACAAAGGGTCTATATGAAAAAAGATAAATGAAGTGTGCACGCAAACTGAACATCCAGTATACACTTTGTACTCCTCTTCTAGGGACTTTTTCCCATTGAGGTCAGTAGGAACTTTCTTTAATGGAAGCAAGATCATGCTCACAGAGACATTTTTCCTCCTGCCACATAGAAATACTCTTTTCAAGAGGCTCAGTATAGTGGGATTTATTAACATTTGCACATTGTGATGCACTGAAATAGGAAGACATTTTATTCTAGTTCACTATAAATTGAGTTTCTGAAGCAGGTTCCACTGTATTCAAATTTTAAAAAGCATTCATGTCAACGTTGGAAGGCCTAGTCACACTGTGCTCTCATTGTTCCAGTTGTAACCTTAATAATGTTTTAGAGAAAAGTTCTACTGCTGCCATCCTGACAGTGCTGTCAGTGAACGCACCAAAACAGCAATGCTTTGCTCATGAAAACCCTTCATTTTAATAAGAACATTATTTCCCACATTTTAACATGGGAGACAAGCAGCTGCTAGTGACGTGTAACAGAGAGTGTGCTCTTATTTCAGGCCAGTGATAGCGAGGACCTATGGCAGACTTGCTTCTGAAGAGTCTAGAGTGAGCTCAAAGCCCATATGAATCAATTGAATGTAAGCACATGTGAGATTAGTGGACAAAAGAAAAGGTATCTCCTTATAAATGCAGATTTAAATGCAGAGTCTTATTTAGTTCAATGTGGCTCTCTCAGGCTTCCCTATGAAAATTACAAGTGCAAGACATGGATTTACCAGAGCTCCATTGTGCTACTTTGTCCTAAGTGTAACATTGAAATGTGAGATACTTCACATTTATTGCAGAAAATCCACCATAAAAGCTTCACCTTGAGGATTTAATATTTCTTCAATTTTAGATCGGCTTATGTTTTCCCCCTTTCAAGTACTGTAATGGCATTACAAGAGGATGTTGGGTTAAAAGAGGGATTAAAACTGAAAACAGACATGATTCCTCTTTAAATGTGACAGGTGGCTTTATTAAATTTTTTTAAAAAGTAAAAAAAAAGGAAGAAAATACCCCTTTTTCCACAGCAGGCAGTTCTCTTTATCAGAGTCTAGAATTCTGAATATAAATTGACTTGAAGAGATCTTGCCTCGTACTACGTGAAAGCACCAGCTCAAGCCTTGCAGACATTTTGATTTAATTACATTCTGAGCTCGTGGATTATTCAGTCATCCCACCATCTGTGTGGACTGAACTGATGTTTCCTCTCCCCTCCCACTCCAGCCCTCAATTTCCAAAAGGATATAAGAGCAGACTTAATTAGACATGAGCCGTCAATTATTAATTCCCTCTGTAAAGGAGCAATTGGGCCAAACAGCAATTCTACAAGCACCTGAAAACAAAACAAAAATTAAAAAGCTGAAAAAAATATTACTGGCTTTCTCCCTACACCTTTAGGTTAATTAGGCCATTGATATTGATCATTCAACCAATCTGCTTGATGCTGCTAAACAAGTCTGAGTAGAACTTCTTTGCTGGATGGAGCTGCTTCTTTCACAGCCTCACAGCCTTTTATTTAAGGTTTGTACCTTGAACTGAAAATATGCTGGAAAAACATTATCTATCTTCTTATATAGCCTTTGGAAGGCTCTTGCTGCAAGACAGATCTCAGCTTAACACTCAGACTGCATCACATGTAAGTAAACCCATCACACAATTGCATGTTTGCAGAGATTCACGGGACTAGATCAAGAGATCAAAATATCATCTAACTGCCTCTGCTTGTAGGGTACCTTCCCCTTGTTAAGGGGAAGATGCCCTGAGGCTTCAGACCACATTATACTTCTCTGTGCTGGAAACATGAATATACTCAGGGACTTATGCCTTTGGCCTTGCATTCCTCTCTTCAAGAGCAATGATTCAAAAGCTCAGCTTTTTATGCTGCAGCACGCTTGAGTAGAATTCCCATAAGAGGATTGCAAATGAGAAAAACAAAAATTGAAGGATGAATTTTCACAACGTTGCATGCAAAATGAGTACACAAACCCTAATTATTGCTTTTGTTTCGTGATTAAAAAATCCCATTCCAAACCTCTAAAAATACATACATCTAACCTGGTATGATACATCTGGAAAAGCTGCACTTTGCACTCAACATTCACTGTTCCTTATTTCAGCTACTTATCAATAAAAACCTTTGAGAAAATTCCACAATGAAAAAATTTCTACAAGCATTATAAATAAGACATATGTATGTTTTCTTACATACCACTTGTATGCCACAGAAGTACAATTCATTTTTCTAGGCATCCAGATGTCTGAAGCAACTGATTCCCTTTAATTCCCAAATTCCTATTCAGTTACAATCAAACATTGCTACTTTACCTCCATAGTATGTGTTTTTCCTGAAGATGTCTGTCCATAAGCAAAAATTGTTCCATTGTAGCCTTCAAGAACATCTGCAGGAAAGAAGAAAATAATCAAAATCCACACTATTGTCTTAAATGCTGCATTTTCAGAAAAGAACGTTTATCAAATCACCATTTACATTGATCAAATTCAATAAGAAAAATCAAGAGATTTGTGGAAAGAAACAGAAAAGGCCATAGATGCACTGAGTCACTATGTTATTGAAAAAAGTGGGATTTCTTTACAAGATCTAATTTAGATAACTAGAAAGTCATCTGTACCCCCTAAATTTATCAAGTACTGGAGAGAAAATGAAAAATATAAGTTTGATATCTACCATTCCCCATAGCCATGGTATTGGCAATATTTACAGCTTCGTTAAATTTTCCAGGAAGTGGGGGGGGAAGGGGGTGGCTGGAGGATTTGGAGTTTATTTTATTCTGATTGTACTTGGTGTTTATCTTAAGGCAGGATAAACAATCCTCTATAATGTGTTATTAGCACTATATTTTTAATTTATTGAATGGATGCCTATACACGTTTTTATAAAATCTAAAAATAAATAAATAGAGTAACCAGAACGTTTTAAACAAGGAGTCATCACACCAAAAATAAACACTCTAAAAAACAAAAACATATCACAAAGTATCAGTTTCTACAAATATAAATACAGGAGTGTTACGTACTCATGTGAGTAGGAAGTTTTCCTGAGCAATGGCCATCTACTTACGCAGCTTTTATTACAAAGCACTAAAATACACACACCACTTAAATCTCTAACCCTTATGGCTACCAGTAAACAAGCAAACCAAATCATTGACTATGAATCAAGTATAATCAATGCAGTGCTGTCTTTCTAGGTCTCTGCAGAGAGACAGCTCCAGAGTCTCTGTGGCTGCTCAGAGTTTCTCTATACTGCCACAAAGTGAAAAAATGACCATCATCTCAGTTTCTATTCCTGTGGTTTCACTCAGCGGTTGCAGAGGCTGGCTCTGGAGTCAGCGTAGCCCGCACCTGCTATACAAACCCAACATGGACTCTGGGTAGCTACTCTGCTCACTAGCCTGCTCTGAAGCTTACACAGACGTGTCTTCACTGTGATTGGATTCAAGCTTGCCTGGATTGGTTCACCGGTGCACAGCTCTTGCTGTGTAGCTATACCCTCAGTGTGGCACTGTGTCCCATTCTGACATATCTCTTGCCACTGAGGAGCGGTATAAAGAGACAGGCCACCTGCTACTGTAGCAGCCAGAAGGGGAGGGGAAAGAGAAAGAAAGAGCGCCCAAGCACATGTGTACACAAGAAATAAAAATGCTCTCCCCAACCCTCTAACATGCAGAGAAGGCTGCATGGAGACTTCAAATTGGTCAACCAACTATGAGCTGGAGGCTAGGTTAAAAAAAATTTAAAAAGAGTCCCAAGCAGGGTCCATGGACAATAACTTGGTAAGAACCCCAGTACTCTGTCCTTTCTCTGGTGCTTCCAGGATGAGGGAGAATTAATCCTCACCTCGGCACTGCCCTTTGACAATGGGCCCTCCCCATCTTTCCTAGCAGTCTTTGGCTTTTAGGTTTAGTTCTCTCTTGCTATTAGGTATCTGATAAGATTTCCAACCTCTGTTTCTGTGCAGGTTGGTGGGTATCAGGAGGGTACATGCATGGAGGGGCCCAGAGAGAAGAAAAGAGATTAACAGGATACATTAGGAGGGAGATAGAGATGAAGGGGGGGAAGTGGGAGAAAAAAAGAGAAAAATACAGGGAGACAGTTGAAAATATAAATGAACAGGAAAGGTGAAAGAAAAAAAAGAGGGAGTAGAGACTGAAGACAATTCAAGTGAAAAGACACCATGATCTGTTATACAATAAGATTGAAAAAGGAAAAGGAGTGAAGTTATAGTTTTCAAAATATATTAAAAAGAAAAGAAAGCTAGGAATACTTGTAGCACCTTAGAGACTAACCAGTTTATTTCAGAATAAGCTTTCATGGACTATAGCCCACTTCATCGGATGCACAGAATGGAACAGAAGTAAGATGCATTTATACACACGGAAAGAAGGGGGGAAGGGAAAAAAAGGTTGTACATTAGCATACCAATTCTAAGAAGCTGTTAAATCTGGATGGGGTTGATTGGTACAATGTTATACTTCAATAAAGCACACAGCAGTACATAATTGTTTTTTATTTACAATGTAAGCAAGATCTTCAGACAGGGATGGGGTTAATATACACAGGTATTGGTAACACTCATGGATTTTTAAGAACTCAGGGTAGTGGTACTGGGTAAATTTTTTGAGCCCTACAATCAAATAATGATGCAGAGCACAAGAGTATCTGTGCATTAAGGCGATTAAAACACATTTGCACTCGGATCATCTTATCTCCTCTTTCCACATATAAAAATATCACAGAAGTAAAATGTAATTTCCTCTTCCCTAGCGAGAGAAGGCTCGTAATAAATTCACAAATGGAAAAAGAGTATTAAAAGTCTACTCTGGTATAAACAAACTAGTCCATGAATTCAGCACAGCCCATTACATTTACCAAGGGGCCTCTAAACAGGTCTGAGTTTCTCTTTATTATTTCACAACATTCATTCAGAATTCCTTTTTGGAAGAAGCATCTTACTGATTTGCAGTTAAATGAAGTGTGAGCTAGGGCAGACAGAAATGCCTACAGCAGTATTATCCTGAATATTATACAGATAACAGTCTTCCCAGAGGTCTGGTTGCAGCTAGCCTTCAATTATTTATAGGCCCTGATTCTGACCACCATTATATCTACCACCAAAGCTAAACAAGTTCACTTGTAATTTCATGGGTGCAATTTTAATGCTACTTTTCTAGAAAGCTTGAGGCACATCAAACAAGCTGTTTAGAAGGTATGATGGTTAAAAGAAGGGGAATTCTCTCATTTAATATTTTCTTAACTTTTGTGAATAATCAAAACTTTAAAATGGCTTGTTTTAGAAACTCACATGTTGAGTTTCTATCTGTTGGTCTAGGCAACAGACAATGCCTGGGAAGCTTAGGAGAGCTGCTGTGGGTGGGTGGATAGGGAGGAATGCGTAAAGCAATGAGGATCTGGGAAATAGCTGTGGTGATAGTGAAAGCAAGACGAGAACCAGAATCAAACTTTGGGGGGAGGGATAGCTCAGTGGTTTGAGCACTGGCCTGCTAAACCCAGTCTTGTGAGTTCAATCCTAGAGGGGGCCATTTAGGCATATGGGGCTAAAATAGGGATTGGTCCTGCTTTGAGCAGGGGGTTGGACTAGATGATCTCCTGAGGTCCCTTCCAACTCTGAGATTCTATGTTGGGCAACAGCCCAGGATGCCATAAACGGGGTGAGTGGGGTGCCATGAAGAGGCAAGGGCACCTGGTGAAGCTTCCCCTGGGCCCCATCCTCTTCCCCATTTGTGCCCCGCACCTAGCTACGGCTTGCCATGTCCTTCCTCTCATCCACTCCCTCTCCCAAGGTGTGGGGGAAGGGAGGCCTCATAGGGAGGAGAGGAAGAATATTGCAAGGAAGGGGTGTGGCTGGGGAGGGGGATGGAGGAGGATCACAGGGAGCAGTGGAGGTCCATGGGAAGGGGTGAAAGAGAGGAGGGTCACACAAGGTATGGCTTGTGAGATATTTAAAAATTCAGATTTGCTGATCACTAATATCATGCCAAAGTACACATAACATGACGTGTAAAGTTATGAACATAAGCACATTTCCAAGATAAGTCTGGGGAGAGGCTAAGTCCGTTCTTCAGAGACAAAGTGCAAGCTGACGCCTCAGTCAGGTGTCAACAAGGCTGATGGACCTAAGTGCTAAGTGTCCATTCATTAGCAAGGAAGGGAGCTGGGACAACAATGTACATCTTAGCAAAAATACTGCATGGAGCTTCCTTTCTTCACCAGACAGCCTCTCCCCTTGTCTCCCAGGCGGAAGTGCTTCTGAAAGGGAAGGGGACAGGACTATAAAAAAGGGGCAGACAGCCCAAGAGATCACTCTCTCTCACTCCCTGCCAACCTCATTCTCTGCACCTGTGAAGACAAAAGGAAAAATCCATTGGACTTGGAGGAGGGGTCCTGACCTGAGAGTTTGGTCAGTAATCTGCTACAGCATATGGAGGAAAACTTTGCTTGAAACTAATATCATTTGTCGAGTTAAGCACTAAAAGCAGTTTTATTTTTCTTGTAACCACTTCTGACTTGTATACCTGTTTACTTACACTAAAAGTCTGTCTTGTAGTTAATAAGCTTGTTTTACTGTTTTATCTAATCCGGTGTGTTTAAATTGGAGTGTTTGGGTACTCTATTTAAAATAACAAACTAGCATAGTACTCCCTTAACAGTATAACAGACTAAATAGAGTTGTCATGTCAAGGAGCGGGCTGGGCAGTACAGGATATACATTTCTGGAGAACAGCTGGGACTGGAGGTATGTTGGAGCCACTCTGCAGCATAGACAAGGCTGGTAAGAGCCAAGGCGTGGCTGACAGCAGGACAGCCTTATCGGGGAGTGACTACATGCTGGAGGCTGTTTGTGAGCCGTCCAGGTTGGAGGCTACAGTAGCAAGGCATAATAAGGGACACCCCAGATTACAGGGCAGGTGTGACACAGCTATTCATTAGTCTGGATTGTGCCCTGGTATGTCATAATGGCATGTTATACAATTGCTATGCAACATTCACTGGCTCTAGAATGAAATATGGCATTTGCTTCAAGGGGTTGGTCCTGACCACTACTACCTTGAAGGTTCTAGGTTCAGGTTCTCTCATACCACATTTGGATGGATGTGTGCACACGCATACACTCACATACATGCTTGGTCCTTATCACTTTCTGTTTTCTCTCTCTTTCTCTCACTCTGTTTTTGCCCTTTTGGCTCGTAGTCTCTTTGTTACATGGACGATCTTCCTCTGCTTTGAGACTGAGCCTAGAACATTTAGGGTTCTGCTGCAATATATAAACAGAGAGGGTTCCACAGTGGAAAGCTTTCCCCATAAAATGTCCTCTTCCTTTGTGTGTGAGAGAGAGAGAGAGAGGTTTGCTCTGGCCTTTTCAGTTATATTGCCTTTGTTGACTGCAGCTCCTGCAAGCAGTCATGGAGAGGTGATCTGAACACAAGTGCCCCTCTTCTGAGTCATTCTTAATTCCTGACCCAACCTTCTGTGCAAACACATTAAGCATTTGTCTTTTCTTCAAACTCACTAAAATCCAAACGAAACTAATCCTTAATCCATGAAATCCCTGTTCCCACATGCCTGCTCTCCCTGCTTCCGTCTATCAACACAGTGAGCTCAGCCATGCTACAATTACTGTGTATGGTAAATATTAGTACATGCTGACCACTGATGGCCATGTCATATGGGGCCACATTCTCTGGCCCATTCACTTCATTTTTCTCCTTTGTTATCATTCCCGTCCTTGCTTCTTAGTCCTCTCCTACCCTCTAACAGAGTCTGTCTTCTCCTTTCCACAGTTTCTTTTTTTTTTTTAAAGCAGTGCTAAAGAATGGCCTGTAAAAAGGAAACACAAACTTGAAAATAGGGTCACTTGTGTGCTTAGACCTGTTTGTAGACTCTGTATAATAAAAGTTTGTGTGTGTTTTTAAATTTTAAAAAATAACTTCAGTGCTCCTATTTTCTGTGGCGAATAAATGCCTTTCTCCCAGAATTCAAGCCTTAAATAAAAAAGGCTTGTTCTGCTCATTCTGTTTAAACAGACAACTGGTATTTATATGTGGTACAAGATCCTAAGGCAAGACTTTCAAACATTAAATATAATCTAAAACAATATACAGTTTTTAAAATATTGTTGAATCAATTATCCTAGAGGTAGGCAGTATAATCTAGTAATTCTCTTCCACCTACAATTCTATAATTAAATATTCAAAAAAGTACACAAGTAACTTAAAGAGACCATCAATAAGCTATTCAATGAAAACTACCCAGAAGCAATTACTGCAAAGAAATCATTAAAACAATTCATTGCCTCTTCCTACACACACACAGTAAAAATTGCTACAACTAAAAAGCAAAGCCCACTGAATAGCTAGTTCTGGCCATTACATATTGACCATGTAGTTTAACAACAATGTCTAGTAACCATGGTGTTTAATTCATTTCTGTCAGCAGTATTCTTCCAATAGGACAGTGCATGAAAGACAAAGACCTCAGCCCTAATCATCTTTCTGTATAGGAAAAAAACTGAAGCCTTTTTTCTGATGATAAAAGACCAGATGAGAGTGGAAAGCAACAGGAAGGCAGTAAATAGAGCAAAAGAGAAAAGAATGACTATACGACCCACCACTGCATATTATAATCCTTCAAAAAAATAGATTTTACAAAGATCACCACACTGGAGAGATTAACAAATGCCTCTAAAATCTAGATGATTATACTACATAGATCGTTTCTGTACAAGTCTATGGTTGCATATGCTCCGTATATATAGGGATATGAAAATAATTTGGCTTAGCTATTGCTGTTTATTAAAAAGGACGGTTTTTCTGCTCTTTTGCTGAAAGTTCTCATTTAGAAAATTCTGTCAATGCAAATATTATAACTATTATTTTAGAAGCCGGTGGTCAGTCATTAAGCCAGCTGGCATTCTCTACAATTACATTAATCACAATGAAACCACTGGGTCCTGTGCGAGTATATTCTGAATAAGAATACAAGGTAACTACCAGAAAGCTACTTAAACATAAAAACAGTCTCGCACCCAGGATGCTAGCAAGATATCCTTTGTAAATATCTTTAATGGAATGCATTGAATCAGTGTTTTCCAAAAAAAAATAAAATTGAAAGCTGAGCCCCAACTCAGGAAAATGAAAACAATCGTTTTCCTACTTCCCCAACCCAACTTCCATGGTGTTGTTAAAGGCAGACCCTTCCTAATTTACACAATCCCTACAATTGGGCCCCCTCTTTTGGAAAATATTAAGTGTAGATCTTCATAACAGGGTACTTTTACCTTTTTTCCTAAAAAAAACAACAACCACAAACATACCTTGAGCTGTGAAAAAGTTATTACTGACATTTAAAACAACATCATTGACATTGGAGTTAAACCCCACCAAAAAGAATGAGGTAGTTCATACCTCAGAGCTGTTTCAGGCTCTCTATGAACTCAGGTAGATGGATATCCATCCATTACATCCACTTTGTGTTTTGAAGATTTCCTTTATAACCATAACAGCTGAAGACACAGCTTTCATTTGGGAGGTTGCGGGGAGAGAGAGACACTCTGGAGAATAACTGAGAGGTCGGTCCACACTTCCCCAGCCAGCCCTTCACGCCCCCAGGGAGCATGCCTCACACGGAGAGTAACACTGTATTAAACAACAGGCCAATGTACCTCTGTACAGTTTATAACATCCTAAAGGAGCATTGAAAAGCTACAAGCAAAGCTGTCCAGTGATTTCAACATCCAAAAAACTCAAATCGGCCAGAATGTCTTATTTGCCATTATGAAACAGAGCGAGGCTGACCTGGAGAGGTAGTGAACAACTACATGGCCACCTGCTATTGCTCATCACCTCTGGATCATATCCTTAGTGGGTGTTCAATAAGTTCAGGGTTCTCAAGTTAAACCATAAAACTGAAATGACTTATAGTAAAAAAAAAAAAAAAAAATCAGATGCAGGTGTGCAATCTGACAGTCACTAAGGTACATCTACACTGCAGCTTGGAGCGTGCCTCCCAGACCAGGCAGACAGACACATGCAAGCTCTAAGTGAGCTAGTGTGCTAATGAGCTAGCCAACCATGCTCACCCTCCAGGGGTCAGGCATGCTCACATGTTGGTGACCAGCCCACGCCTCACAGTCCACATGATTATTTTTAGAATACTAGATTGAGCAGAACTAACGCATGTCTGTCTACCCGGGCTCGGAGGCATGCTCCTAGGGCCAATGCAGATGTACATTTCCCATGTGTTTAGCTCCCTTTAATGGGTGATATCTGTGCACAAAACAGCAGAATCAAGCCCTTTGTGTTCTTTTCTTAAACAGGAACATCTTTGAGGCCATAAATTGTTCTAATAGATTACCTCATCAGCAGCTGATTTCCATCCTTTTAGCAAAACTGAAGTTTCTCATCTTTCTTGAAGACACTTTATCATATTCAATTGGATTGGTGACCAGGACCTGTCCTATGGTCCTACCCACATTTAGGAAAGTTTTTAGAAAGCAGTCTCTACTGTTTAGTGGGGGGGGGAGGGGGGGTTCAAATCAATTCCTGCTAACATGGGTTTAAAACAGGTTCCTTAGTCACAGTACAGCAGACAAACACATGTTAAACCAATCTTAGAAAGCCATTTTCTAGACGAGGTGCTTTCCTATTGTTTTACCTAGTGTAGGAAACAGTTTCTGACAGTGTTTTAAAATGTTTCCACACTCACTAAACAAACTGTGTTTAACCCATGTTAGCAGAAACTGCTTTTAAAACTCATTTATAAGCTGGTTCCTCCCAGGGGCTGAACTCCAATATAAATGGGACAATACAGCTTTTATAGTTTAATCCAGCAAAAAAAGCTAACATTCACATTTGCCATTATAGAGAGCAATTGTGACCTCACTTACCTTTAACAATCTGCTTGGCACAGGCATTATAAACTTGTTCCTGGGTCGTGTTTGGCGGTAACACTCTATCAAAGACATACGGTTTTGATTGCTGAAATAATAAAACACAAAGTAATGTTTTAGAAAATGATAAAAACTTATAGCCAAAGCAGTAAGAAGAAAGAACCCATTTAAGAGGCATCCTGATAAAAGGCATGGATGGCTGTTTAAATTAGGAAAGATGTCCAACGCAACAGAAATGATGCATTTCCATGAACAATGAATAAACGACCAGGGCCAGCTCTACCTTTTTTGCCACCCCAAGCAAACAAAACAAACAAACAAACAAAGCCGTTCGGATTGCACCACCACAAGAATGGATGGAATACCTACCTGCCCCTTAACAAGTGTCGCGCCAGGCACGTGCTTGCTCCGTTGGTGCCTGGAGCCAGCCCTGTAAATGACACATCTGGTGTTGTTTGAAAGTCTGTTCACAGTCATTAGAGCAAATATGGAGTGGCGCATGTTGCCCTCAAGTTTCCTATGTATTTAGCTCATTGAATTGGATAAAGTTAAAGAAAGTGGTAGGAAACAATGGGCTAAAATGGGACTAATGTAATCCTGAGCTCTTCCCCCTCTCTTGCAGAATTTAAGATAGAAGATCCATATTTCTAACCAAATCTATGACTGCAAAGGAATCGGTGTCAAAGTTTATCACAAACTTTCTACCACTCTAACGGTAGGGGTAAAGATCACTGAAGAGAGATCAAATGAATTCAAATTACAATCAGCTTTAAAAGCCCTGCACTGCTGTCTAACCAGCCCCATATCAGTCTTGACTGTTAGCACATTTTGGTTATTTGGAAAGAAAATAGCTGGGCTTCAGCTAAGTGCTGAAAATGCAAATAAGTTGAAGCATAGCAGACACCAAAGGAGGCAAGGAGCGGAAGGCGTAACCAGTTAGACTAGTAGACTGATCGTTTACTCAAAGAATTACAAAGACTTTCGGCTTGAACAATATTAATGCTTTTTTTGTGCTCTAGAAACAAATATGATTACAAAGTGACACGTGTTTATGAAACAAATACATTTGGCTTTGGGGATTTTATCAGGTTGCAGAAGTTTTATCAGGTTTTCTGCCACAAAAACAAAGTTAGCCACACCTTCTAAATTCCATGGCAAATTGTGCACTGAAAATATGTGAGTAAGTAACGGGAAAAACGATACGCATGCATTAACAAAGTGGAATCTGCTTTTCTTCCTTCTGGCAGCAACATGGGATTGGTCACAAAGAAATACATGCCAGCTATCCTGAAATAAACCTTTGATGTGGAAGACATTAAAAGGTAAATCATTTTAAAGACAGAAGCTTAGCTAGCATCCTCACAGATCAGTAAAAACAAGTAAATGCTAAGCTATCTTCACTTAAAATAAGATTTATTCAGTTAAATTCCATGAAGAACAGAAGCCAATTCTTCTCTCTCTATTTTTCCATCAAAGTATGCAATACTTCCAATCCAAAATACAATACTTGTTCTGAAACAGCATTACAGGGATTTCTAAGTAACTTCTTAAACTACAATAAAACACATACAAGATAAATTTAAAATATATTAGAAAAATCTATCCTTGAGATATGAAATACTGTAGATAACATATTATCAACCATTTTTTTAAAAAGTTGGAGGCACATAAAACTGTGTACTGTCCTGTTGTAATAAAGCATGTGTGGCATATTCTCAAAGCACAAATTTGAGTAGCCTATGTGAAATGAATTAATTGCCTTCTTCCAGTTCCTAGTTAACAGGTTTCCATCGCTCTCTCTCATGCACAGGCACAATCCCCTTTTTTGATATCTTAAGGGTTTATCTATACTGAGAAATTATTCTCGAACAGGGTAGGGTGTGAATTTAAAGTGCTATCGTTGTTCCGGAATAACTCCCTGAAAAGAACATCTTTTCCCACTTCAATTTAATCAACAATAGCTATCTAATTATTTTCCCCATGTAAGATGAGCCATGAGCAGAAAGATCAAAGAAGACCTGAACGTACACGGAGCCTGAACTACCCTCTCACCACAGACACATTTGCCCAGGTTAGGATTGAGGCCCATTAGCCAAGCAGTGTAGCTGACCTTGCACCATGTTGTTACCATGTACACTGAGAACTTCAGTCTCCAGGGCAATCGATCCAGCTTTTCCATGAGCGCTCAACAAAAATGCCCAGAGATCTTCAAGAACTCAGGTAGATGATCCATCATAATTTTGCTGTACACCGCTGAAAGGGAAAATTTCACCACAAGCACTATCAGCAAGTTACAAACATTAAATTGTTTTATTGATCAAACTAAAAAGTAAGAGTATGAGCAAACAGCCCAAAAAGTGCCCTGTAGGTTAAATTACCTTGTACAGTTATTTTGAAAAAAATGCCAGCGAGTTTATTTTATATCACTTCTAGGAGTCTCTTCACATTAATTTTTAATCCAGATAATCACTTTCACTTTAGAAAGGAGAGCTTCAAAAATGATATACTAACAATAAATAACTAAGGAAAATTAGACTGCAAGATTCATCACAGCTGTCTAGAACCATTAACTTCTGACCTTAGGAGACATCCCGGAAATCACACACTAAAATTAGAGATGGACCCAGGCACACGTTTGGACAAGCACTCAAACGCCTTAGAGTAGGGAGCTTTAGATCCAGGGCTTTGGTATAAAGTAATCTCTAACAAACACTGTTACTGGTACTCAAATTCTGGAGGTATTAAAGAATGCATCCCAATCTATCCAATTCAATGGACAGTGCTCTCTCTAGGAAGAGTTTATAATTATATTTAAGGTAGTATAAACAGGGTTCTCCAACTCCTCTATCCCCCACACACTCCTGCTTTAGGCTACCATCATCCCCCACCATGAGCTCCTCCCACACTTGTAAGTTTTTCAGGTTTAATCTTAATGTTATGCCCACCTGCTTTTGGAATGTTTAAAAGTATCATATAAACTCTTTACACTTTTGCTTTGTTTTCTTCCACATGTGAAAAAAGGTACAAATAGCAAATGTTTTATAAAATGAACTAATATGTGCTCACTAACTTGTAACAGCAACACACACACACGCACAAGTGTTAAGATAGTCTACAACCTTCATTCAGACTCCTAATGCATATGCATGACAACACAGTCTTCAATTACATAGTCATATATTTTTTCCACAAGATTATTGTGGCAATTCAGTCATAACTACTACCTGCTTAGGTATTTACCATGGAAAATAGGTCAAGACATTTTCAAGAAAGAATGATATAAGCAGGTACAAGAGAACAACACAGAGACTATGAGAGAGTATTACATTACATGTATACAGTATAATGTATTTACAGTGACATATACAGAGATCAGGAGGTGTGGGGAACAGTGCAGCCAGAATCTCAGTAGAATGTTCTAGAGGAGCCAGAAGAAGGGCTGCAACCTGACACACTAAACGGATGAGCATGGAGGTCTCCTTGCAGCACGCGGGACGGGTGTAAGGGGAGTTTGTGAATCGCACCAGGTGTGCACCCCATGTTCACAGATCCATAGAGGAGCTGTCAACTAGTATCCCCTGAGGATCACAGAACCAGAGTGGAGTACAGGCTGGCCCACTGGGGTTCCTCATCCTTCTAAAATGGTAAGAGGCCCAGTCACTTGGTGTTGGGGCAGGACACAAAGGAAGTGGATATTATGAAGCGTGAGCACATACAGATGGTCTCTGGATGAAGCTCAGAGGCAGACTGGGTGGGTGCTGTGCAGGCAGGTCAGGTGGTAGTGTGACCAGTCAGCAAGTGTGAAAAATCAGGACGGGGGTGGAGAGTAATAGAAGCCTATGTAAGAAAGAGACACCAAAATCAGGACTGTCCCTATAAATTGGGACATCACGCCACCCTATCAGGTGCCGTATTGGATGAGTCTAGGGAGGCTGACAGGACAGGGGCCCAATCATGAATGTCTGCAAGCTGGAAGTGAGGGGTGGGTGGGGAGCACTATCCTGCAGGGCCCAGAGCCCACACTCAAGGAAAGCTGGAGAAGCAGTCCCAGTCTCAGTCCCCAACCTCACTCTCAGCTCAGGGTCCCATTTTCCCTCCCCTGTCCCCAGCTTCCAGACAGTTTCTGCTCTCCATCCCAGGCTTCTTGTCCCAATCGATGCGCCGTATTCCCAGCCCAGCAGATCTGGCTTTTGACCACTCTGTGTTAAAATCCGACAGCTTCCTCCAGCAAGAAGAAAGATTCCCTGGTCTCAGTTCAAGTGCTTGGACCTGACACAGCCTGCAGCAGCCCAGACCTGCAATTGCAGGGAAAGACCCATTCAACTCCAGAGTGGGGCAGGCCTAGTGCAGAAAGAATCTTCAGGGAATTTAGCCGCCCAAACAGAGCATGTGCAAATTACTATTTTGCTGTTTTTGAGAATGAAGCAAGGGTAAAAGTACAGAGAAGAGTGCCTTTCACTAAGAGCTCTCTGCTCCCAGATGTACAAATCTAGACACTGTGGATAACAGCAGCACTTTGGGTAATCAAGCGTAAAGAGTGAGAACAGGTAAAGAGATGGTTTGTCCCAGACACATAGAAAGCCAGACAAGATGCAAAGGATGTGATTTAGTTAGGCCAGTGGCTCTCAGCCTTTCTAAACTAGTGACCCCTTTCAGGGATCTGATGTGTCTTGCATACTGCGAAGTTTCACCTCACTTAAAAACTACTTGCTTACAAAATTGGACATAAATTGCTTACTTTTTAGTTGTTTTTCAGTAATAGCATGCTTTCTTATGTTTACCATATTTTTTATTTTTACCATAAACAAATTTGATTAAATAAAAAGGAAGAGGCCAGTGGTTGAACTGAGTAAGGATTTTTTACCCAGGACATTTTCTGACCATAACTGCTCTTTATTTTAAAAAAAAATTAAATTCATCTAACAATAAATAAGATTTAAAGGTGTAAAAAAGGTGTAAAAAAGGTTTTACAGATAACTAATTTAATTACTCAGCTCATAATCTTTCTGGAATACCACAATCAATGTATGACAATAGTATTTTCCACAAACTATTAAACCCTGATAATAATCCCAATCCTCAATTGAAAAATAAACAAGAACAAGCAATTACATAGGAACAGACACTGCAGAGCAATTCAAGTCAGGAAATAGCTTGACAGACCACATAGCAGACTTGAGTATTTTGCTGGGATTGCTGGAATCTAGCACACAGCTGCAATGCAATTTGTAACTTTCAGTCTCTGCAGAAAGACTCTTTAACCTTTTGTAACATGTTCAAAGAGTACAGAAATTTTACACAATGAAATTGTTGATACAGTGGAATAGTTTGCAATCTAGAAATAGAAGTTCTAGAAGTCGCTCCTCAGATTTAGTTTCCCTGAATTCTTGTTAAAGTAGTAGACCTGGAAACTGTTCTCTTTGAAAATGCCTTAGAAACGAAGGCATGAACATAAAAAGTCTTCATAATGCATTGAAGACAACTTAAATAGCTAACTGATAAAAATAAATTCTTTAAGTACCCAACTTTCCATAAGCCTCTGGCTACAGCAGCGACTGCAAAATGCACTAAGTGAATAGAACACACAGTCTTCACTATTCATGAATTTTTGAAGTGTAATGCAATTTTGATTAGCCTAGTGTCTGTCCATTGTGAAGAGATACAGATGTATAGACTGTTTTAGGTCATCTAATCCATCCCTTTACCAGTGAAGGATTGTTCAACCTCCCAGCTTAGTCCAGTTTTAAGTGTCCCAAGTAATAGAATTTCCAAAACTTCCCTGGAGCAGCTATTCCACAGTAACAGGTCTTTGTTAGGAAACTGTTTAACCTAAATTTTCCTTTTACTTAATTTCACCTATTACTTCAAACTACACTCCATTCCAATATACATCCTTCTCCCCTCTTTGTGATCATACTGCTAGACAATCATGTCCTCAAAGAGAATGTGTCTCTGGGTATATCTACGCTGCAATTAGACACCCACAGAAGACCTAAGCTCACGGGGCTGTTTAATTGTGATGCACACATTCGAGCTCAGCCTGGAGCCCAGGCTCTAGGACCCTTCGAGATGGGAGGATCCCGGAACTCGGGCTGGACCCTGAGCCTGAACATCTACAGTGCAATTCAACAGCCCCTTAACCCAAGACCCACAAGCCTGAGTCAGCTGGCATGAGCCAGCCCTGGGTGTCTAGCTGGAGTGTAAACTTACCCTCAGCTTTCAGTCTTCGCTTTCCATCATAGCAAGAATGACACTCCAGTCAAACACCCCCCTCTCAAATAACAAAAACACCAACACCAGAAACAAACAGAAATCAAACAACAGAAACCCTATACCCCAAGCAGGTGTTTTACCTCTTAAGGAGAGACATTCTATGAAATTCATTCAGGACCTCGCTATCACTACTGATTTTACATGGAAGGTGCTCAGATACTATGGTGATGGGCAGCGGTTCTTGCATTTTGGTAGAAGGGCAAGTTTTTCATTAAAAATCATCAAAGTAAAGCCACAAATGGATTAATCCAAAAGAATGGTAAACACCATCTTTCTACAGCAGAGTAGGATGACTTTTTACTATCAGATATGATCAGGAATCCTACTGCCTATATTAAAGGAAATAAAGGACAAAGAATTAGGATGGGCTGGTAGGGAAGTTACTGGAATTAACTCAAAAGGTCTGGATTCTAATCACAGCTCTCCCACAAACTTGTGACATAGTGCAAATAATAAGTTACGTGACTTGCCCATTAATTTCTCCTGCTGCAAATACTTCCCACTTGACATGGGTGTTGAAAGGATACATTCATTTTGTAAGATGCTTAGATAACTACAGTGATGAGCACCAAGAAATACACATAAATCAGATAAATCAACTCCTCTCCCCCCATTTCTTATCTCTGAGAAAGTTTAAAATATTTCTCTACATCTTAACTTTGGTTCAAATATAGCAAGATGCACCATGCAGGGGGACCCCAGTGACACACAAAAGCAGCTTGCAGATGGGACCCTTAATTACTTTTCGATGTATGTAACACCTCACAATAATTTTCTCTCTCTCATACACAGCACTTGATTAATTCACAGCAAACAATGGACATTTTAACAGCAGCATTATCTATCTGCAGTTTAATTTAAGCTTCATTTTAGACTTCGCAGAGAAGAAGCCATGCAGAGAAGAAACTATGTTAATAATGAATTGGAAGGATTTAATCTGGAGCCTTGTATAACACTGATTTAAAATGCCCATTCACAACCTCATTATTTTGGTCATTTGACCATGTGCTGTGGAATTAAAATCATGAATTTCCAACTTAAGTTGCTTTCATAAGTCTAAAGGGCTTCCCCCAGCCTTCCTCCCTCTCTTTCCTCTTTAAATTACAGTAGACTCTCGATTATCCAGAATGATAGGGAAAAATTAATCCTGGTTAATAAAATCCTGGATAATCACCATCCATAGGAAATATGGGGGGGGGGGGGGAAGGGATTCACCAGCCACCCTGCACCAAGGGGAGGAGGTGTTGGTTCACTGGCTGCCCTGTGCCCTGGTGAAGTTTTTTTGTTTGTTTGTTCTTGGGGTGGGCCAAAGCTGACCCTGCAAGTTACTTGGGTTTTTTTTGTTTTTTTGACATCCTGGTTAATCCAAATTCTGGTTAACCCAATCCTGGATAATCGAGAGTCTACTGTATATGAATTAAGGCAGAATAAAAAACATATTTCAGATAGGAATAAATCCCTAATTTATTGTCTAAGATCACAGAAAAGCTGCTGCATTAAGAATCCAGGTGTAGATAAAGGCAGATCACAAAAGGGTAAATTTTTGCCAAAATGAGATTGCAAGGAGAAACCTGTTCTTCCAACACACGAGTTTGAGATGTTAGTTAGCACCCATCTAAAATAGGTGTAAATCTCTCTCATTATATTGGGCCACTATATGACACAGTATGTATCAAATGAACCACTAGCATAAACAGACACAATTCCAACACATATCAGTGAATCTGGATTTACTCTTTTACCTACAGATGCAGTTGAAATAGTACTACAGGAGAGAGCAAGACATTCTGTCCAACCTAAAACTTGTTCTCACGGTTTTCCACTAGTTTGTGTTACTGCAGTATGGGGGAAAAGTCACTGTGATTTTAGGTTAAAATGCCCTTATTAACATGGAATGTATTTGCAGTCCCATTCAGCACAAGTCACAAATCAATTCATTTTACTTCCACAAAACACAGCCAAAGTCAGTCGGAGCTAAACATTTAAAAATGCTGTTTTCCAACTGCCCTTAAAGCAAGCCACGCTCTCAGACCAAATTCTGAAGTCCTTAGGTAAACAAAAGTCACACAAGGACACTAGACACATTATTCCAGGCCACAAGTAACATATTGGCTTTCTTTTCCAATGCATTCAATGCTTTCCGTCTTCAATGGTGATGTTCCAGGGCCAGCAAGATGAGAAGCCCCAAGGTGAGAAGCATCCAACTAAAGCATTGCCAAGCAGACTGATGAATGAAAGATAGGCTCAGGATTTTTCTAACAATCCTTTACTCAAGTTTTACTTGGTTTGAGGACAAAAACCAAGGATAACATGCCTGCTTTCCTGAACCACTGGGTTGTAAAAATTAAAAGATAGGGTTCTAATTCATCTCCCATATTTGTTTTTGTACGTGTAGAATTAATACCTTGGAGACACTATCAAAACCTAGCTTTACAGAAGGACAAGGGGAAGAGACGTTACTGTTTGCAATACTCTCGTGAGAGTCCTGACACTAACACTCTGATACATGTGCACTTCTCTAATAAACCATCTTTATTTCCCTCCTTGCACTCAAAATTGCACCAGAATTACATTGCTTTTAATATTCCATTTTTTATAAAACACACAAAAGGACTCTGCTGCAGAACCACTAGAGAAATATCAAGTATTGTTTCCAAGTCTCATTTTAAAAAAACCTAGAAAATTAAAGATTATATTATACTATTCACACCAATATGGAAATTAATTTATTAATAAGATATTCTCAGCCAGATCATAACAATAGCAACAGACACACAATGCCCTCTCAAAAGTCAATGGCAAATGGTCATATTCAAATGAACTGCAAATGGAGCAAAGTCTTTATTTCACATGTGGGTTTTGTTTTTTGTTTTTTTTACAAAAGCATTCATATAAGCACGAAAGATAGGCAAAAACAACCTGAGAAATATTAAACATACTTTTGAGGAACCACAAATGATAAACAGAGCTGCTCATCATTAACTCTGCATATGGAAGAGAAGTGCAGCATCAGTGGTCATAGTAGGGACCCCCTTCATTGTAGCCCCACTTTGGCATCTTGGGTCAAGGTATCACTTACAGATTTATGGGAGACTAGATAGTTTAGGGGATTAGTAATGGGATACAGAGCATTCTAGGTCAGAGATTCAAATCCAAGCCACGTCAGCAGAGGTCATCATGAAATGAGGTGGCAGTCTTGGTCCACATAAACAGTATCCTTCTTGGCACTCTCAGCAAAGCCAAGGCCTGAATAGGAATGGAGAGCTAACTTAGCTGCTTACTGCTCGAGGTGGTCTCTCCCAGGGTAGACATACATTGGAAGGAAAACAAGGTGCTGTACAATACCTGTTCTGTTGGCAGTGGACTTGAGCCAACACAGTGGGCAAGCACATATAAAACTTCCATATTCAAAAATAGTAAAGGCCCGTATATTTCTGCACGAGATTTATTGCCTGTTGTCCACACGCTCTGGTTTCCTCTGCAACGCTATCCATGATATATCCAAGTCAAAGTAACTGAAACAGGTATTTCCACAAACTCTGAATATTTAACCTCAAGTCTACCATAACAGTAACAATTCCATTACTGTTAACAATAACCATAGATAGCAAATGTTATTACTAGAAACAATATTCGATCATTAAGGGTTTTTTTCCATTCTACATGAGAAAAACTGTAGATTCTTAGAAGTCAAAATCAAATAGTGTTCCAAGGTAGCAAAAAGAGTGAGACAACAGAGCCTGTGATCTAGTAAGTGCAGCAAGTATGTTACTAGGCCCTATGAATGCCTAAATTCTAGTCCCTGCTGCATCACTGACTGACTCATTGTGAAGCCATAAGCAAGTCACTTGAACAGACTAACTCATTTGGCACACAAAGTAATTTCCAATCTTTGAGTCTCTCGACCGTTCCTATTTGTTAATGTTTTTACAACACTCTGAGCATTTATATTATGCTCTAAATTTTGAGTATTACCAGCCTACCTCAGCTGCTTTGCACATAACACAATTTTAAAAACACATTTAAAAAAAAATTAATAGAATTCGTGTTGGCAAATTACAGCACAACCAGTTGCATACCTCCTTCCATCCCTCCATAAGGCTCATCTTTGGAGAACTACATGCAAAATACATGGACATAAAAGATAGCAAGCACTCAGACAAGGCTAAAGCTAGGCATCAACACTGAAATTTTAGCCACCATCATAGCTGCACAAGCACACACTTCTAGTTTACCTGGTTTCAGACTATTTACATATAGTGTAAATTGTTTATGTAGGAGCTTGCACCAATGCAGCTACACCAGGGGCTAAAATCCCATTGTCCAAAAGGCTTCCCAAATCCCAATTGTCATCAAAGCAGGTACTGCTCTGTCTCTGTAAGTGATACAAAGACTGGCTGCTCATGGCAGATTCCTCTTTTGAGAGTGAGTGAAGACTGCAACCAGAGAGAGATCCTATTACACTTATGTATGTGTAAACATTTTGATTATTTATTGCATGCAAGCCATCTCTTTGTAGTGGTACTTCTATAGATTCCCCTCCATTGACTGTGCAGCAGTCTAATTTCTGCTTTGTGTATGATATTATTACAGCATGGTATAAGCTTGATTAATGTAACTTGTACCTAGAAGCTCACCATATAAAGAGCAAGAGACAAAATGACAAATAACTATCAGTAAGAAATACACAGAATCTATTTGTTAAAGCTGTACATTCCATCTCTCTGGTGTTCCACATGCGTTGGACATCATGTTCTCTCTTCACAATCACTAAATTCTTGTCACTGTGCAATACTTTGATTTCAGTTGCCATTTCCTTAGGGTTACGAGACAGAAAATGTGCAAAATCAGGACAGAGGGTTGGGGGGGGAATAGACACTATACAAGACAAAGACCTAAATGTTGGGACTGTCCCAATAAAAATCAGGACATCTGGTCACCCTACATTTCCTTCAATTCTGTTCTCATCTAGACTTGTGTGCTTCACCCTCCTCTTGACATTTTATGCTCCATCCATGACCATCTTTTTTAAACAAATCCATTTTCTAATCCGAGGAAGGGAACAGCAGCCCACCCGAGAGGTACAAAATGGTCACTAATTGAGTCAGTCACTGGAAGCTTTGATTCTAACAAGACGACATTGATCAGTGGGGCTCCTCTGTAAAAGGAAGTCCAGATCCTTTTATTCATGATCTTGAAATCCATGAGCTTCTGTTCAGTCTGAAGAAATATTTTCCTGATGAATCTTCTCTCATTAATTTGAGAAAGAAAACAGAAGGAATCTGCAGGGAGGAGGAAGAGGAAAGGACTACACACAATTAACAGTAAACAAATTGGGACAAACGTGCAAGTGACTAGTCAGCCAAGTTTTCTAGCTAAAGATGTCAGATTCTCAGATGGGGAAATGCTGGTATCCCAAATCTTAGTACCAGGGAGAAATAAAACACACCTAAATATGTACTTCCTTAATAAACCCACAAGAGGATGGGTCAGCTAGCTGTAATGCGTAGCTCTTTAGGGAACTAGAAGCAACCAAACTCAGAACACATAGGATATTCACTGAAGATCTGGATTTTAAAATATGGCTACTCAGAACAGCACTCTCACACATTAACCTTCTTTCCAGAACACAAAGGACCAGGATTGCCAGATACCTTAGCATTTGTGCTCTACTGGCATCATTAAGCTCATCAATCCTGTTTGTAACATCAAGGCATGATGCATAAATCCTTCCCCAAATCATTCTGTCTGGCAGGCATTCCCTGGGAAAAGCAGTCACTAAGATCATTGCACTGAAGAACCACAAGCAGCTGCTCTTTTTATTAAGATAAAATCTGTGTCAGATGGCTTGTATTTTTTATTTCTAGTATTTCCTATCCCAATTGCCAGCATGCAATGTCCTATTTTCACTGTCCACTAGGTAAAATATGCACTGTTGACTTACATTTTGAAAGGGCCAAAAACTGTACAGCATGTTTATATTTTTAAAAATCTAATCATTTGGCAGATTAATTTATTATTAGGAGCATTAGGATGGTCGTGGCCTGCACATATCATCAGAGCCACAATTACATAGCTAAAGACAGTCCCTATACAGAGAAGTTTACAATATAAATCAACAAGACAGACAAAGGTTGAGAGAAGGGGGATTGAGATGCATAAAGATTAAGTGACTTGCTCAACAGCACACAAAACTGTGACAGAGCCAGGAATTAAAGCCAGAATTCTTGAGTCCCTGGTCAATATCTTAATCAGAAAACCATTCAACTGCAGAAGTATTGTTAAACCTAAACAGGTTATGAGGTGCATCAAGCTACAGCAGCATGTAGAGCAGCAGTCGCCAACCAGTGGTCCGTGGAACTGGTGGTCCACGAGAAAATTTTGGTGGTCCCTGGAGAAATTTGGACATTATTTGCAATTTTTAGGAAGATAAGTCCCTAGTAAAGGCTTCTTATTTGATAGCACTTCAAATCGCGAAAAGTAGAAAGCCGTATATGATTGGAGAAGAATTAATTAAGCCTTGCTTGTTACAAGCCTGTGAAGAGGTTTTGGGGAAACAGGCTGTCCAGAAACTGAAAGTAATTCCTATGTCCGCTAACACTGTGAAGCGCAGAACTGAAGACATGGCCGAAGATATTGAAAATCAAGTGATTGAAATGGTGAAAAATTCAACGTTTTATTCAATTCAACTCGACGAATCAAGAGACATAACTAACAAGGCAGTTCTCCTTTGTTTTGTGAGGTTTGAGTGTCAAGGAGAGCTCAAGGAAGAACTCCTCTGTTTGCTCAACTTGCTGGGTAGAACAACCGGCTCTGAGATTTTCGATGCACTTAATGGTTATTTCCTGAGACACGGTATTGAATGGAAGAAATGTGTTGGGATATGCACAGACGGTGCCACAAGCATGACCGGGCATCATTTAGGAGTTGTTACAAAAGTGAAAGATGTTGGACACCCAGACATCTTGTTCACTCATTGTATTATACATCGTGAGCAACTTGTGGTGAAAAGAATGTCTCCAGAACTGCACGAAGTACTCTCTGATGTAATTAAAATTGTAAATGAAATTCGGCACAAAGCGCTCAATTCTCGAATATTTGAGGCACTTTGTGAAGAAATGGGCTCTCAATATACTCATCTTCTTCTTCATGCTGAGGTGAGATGGCTGTTGAGGGGCAAAATACTAACCCGATTGTTCGACCTGCACCAAGAAGTCAAGTTATTCTTCCAGCAGCAAAATAATTCGAAATTCCAAGATCTCTCGTCCGACGATGATTGGCTAGCCAAGCTTGCATACCGGGCAGATATTTTTTCACTGTTAAACGAGATAAACACATCCTTGCAAGGCAGCTTACGGGCGTGTTCACACTGCGAGGTAAAATGGATGCATTTCAAAAGAAAATATTGCTGTGGCAAATGCAGTTGGCTAAAGAAGATCTGCAAATGTTCCCAAATCTTGATGAGTATATGAAAGAGGAGGATGTCAACCGACAGGTAATAACCATTGTTCAACAGCACTTATGGTCGCTCACAGAATCTTTTGGCCGTTATTACCCAAAGGAAGAGGACCCCAGACATGGCAATATGTGGGTAATGGATCCATTTTCGGCGAAAATTGAAGATAGCAATTTGAGCATGAAAGAAAAAGAAAGCCTAATCGATCTATCATCCGACGACAGTTCAAAGCTAAATTCCACTCGTCCTCATCAAGACATCATTTTTGGCCCTCCCTAAAAAGTGAGTACCCAGTGCTGAGTGAAAAAGCCATCAAATTTTGATTCCATTTGCAACAACCTATCTGTGTGAAAAGACATTCTCATCTGTTACAGCAATCAAAAATAAGTACTGCTGTTGGCTTGAAATACAAACGGCTCTCCGTGTTGCAGTGACGTCATTGGAGCCAAGAATCCATAAACTTATTTCAAACAAGCAGCAACAAATATCACACTAATAATTTTGTTATAATTAAACAAGTGCATTTCATATTAATAAAATGGAACTTTTATGATCATTATTTTATAAATGTTTGTACCTTTTTAAAAAAATTCATGTTAGTGGTCCGCGGGATTCAAAATTGTGAGTTTAGTGGTCCGTGAGGTCCGAAAGGTTGGCGACCACTGATGTAGAGAACACACCAATGGACATAAAAAATCTGTATTTCAGTCAAGGTCCAATGTAAATGCCTCATACAGCCATTACAAGAGTAAAAGGGAGAAGGGGTTAAAAAGCAGAAATACTGTGTGGTACAACATTCACTAATTCTGCTGATGCAACAAAGGTAACAGGCAAATAAATGATTCAGGCTGAAGTTAGAAAACATCCACTTCAATAAGCTTTTCCAAAAGTCTAGTACTCCTGGGGGAATTCTGCACCACTGCAGCCACACAGAATTCATGTTGCCCGGAGATTATTTTTTTCTTCACAGAAAATAGATTTTGCCAGAGAGCTGCTGCAATTACCCCTTTTGCCCACCAGAGGCTGCTGTGGCACCAGAACAGAGGGCAGCTGGCTTGCAGGCCAGAGAAGCCAGCTGCAGAGAGGAAGGAGGAGAGCTGAATTCCTCACAGCACCCTGCTTGTGGAGACAGATGAGGAGACACAGGATATGGGGGGACAGACAGAGCGAGGCACACTGAGCTGCTGGGGGGGGGATCTCACACAGACTGGGGTTCAGAGGGAATAGTGGGGGAACAGAATGGGGCAGTGCACAGAGCTAGTAGGGTGACAGCATTGAGCCAAGAGCTGAATGGGTAGTAGGGGTGCAGGGATACATGGGGACAGGGGAAAATGTTCCTGACTGAATGGGAGAGGCTAGGGGTCAGCCAGAGTCTGCCTGGGGGAGGCTCCCCAACTCCCTAAAAAAAAACCCTCCACCCCAAAAAAAAAAACCTGTTCCATACTTTCCTCCCTCCTCCCTGCAACATACCCCCAATAACCCTCCAGGTTCACTTCCAGGCTCCTTCCCAGCAATTATGTTCCTCTCCCTCAACTTCTCTGTTACCCTTACCTCCCCCAAGCCTTTGCACTGCCCACGGCTTCTGAGGGGTTTCTGTATTGTAGTTTAAATGAATTATTCCAAGTTCTGTATTAATATGCCTAGTAAAGAATCTATTTATCAGAAAACATTTCCTTTTTTGTTGTCTATATTGTTACAGATGTACTTGCTGACAGGTATTTTAAAATAAATTACCAAAATAATTGAAACTGGCATAATTATTTTGTGCTATTTTCACAAAACAAGATATGCAAAAAAATTGCAGAATTTAAATTATTGAGTGCAGAATATTTTGGCACAGAATTCCCCCAGGATTAACAGCAAGTCATCAGGAACACCACATAGCACAAAGGAAAGCTTCCCTGTCAGGAAGCACATTCTGGCAGAGTGATTAATAGATGAAAGGTCTACTGAACACAGCATTTGTTACTGCAGCAAACAAGTTAGCCATTTCTGAATGTGCAGCACTGTCAGTTTTTACACAAAACTGAATGAGCAGCCTTTAAAATGTTTTTGATTAAGGACAGGGACAGTTCAGACTCACATGCACGTTCCACTGCTGTGACAAATGCAGAAAGTCACAGAGCTATTTTGAGGATGTACTGCCTGCCTCAGCAAGATGGTGATAAAACTGATTTTAGATTAACTGGGTATCAGTATTATCACTTTCAGGACAGACATAGAACACCCCACCATTAACAAGACTATACCGTAAGAGAAAATGTAACAGAAGGCAGTGAAGCATTCTAGTCTAATGCTTAGAACAGAGAATTGGCAGTCAGTTCATTCCACTCCTAAATCCCATTCCCACTTCTGACGACAGCTTGCAGAGTATCCTGAAGAAGAAAGTCCCTCTCTATGCCTGTCTGTTAATGGAGGATACCACTTCACATGGGAGAGGAGAGGTTTAACATTTGAAAGGTGCTTTAGGCTTCATGAGAGTAGTAGGCTGAAAAGGCAGGAGCCATTTTTATTCCAAACGATAAAAACAACAACAACAACACACACACACTCCACACAGTTACAGTTAATATGTGACAACATTTAGAAAACTTAAGCAGCACTTAAGACATCATAAATCCTGCACTGTCCACATAAACACAAATCCTCATCAAGTATAAAGAAATGCATATTTCAGCATAACCACCTTACCTCTGACTTGTACACGGTTTTGGGAAGTAGATATGCACTGCCGAAGGAATAAATGATTAAGTTTGAACTCAATGAAAAGGGGGAGCCATGAGATTATTACTCCTTCCCTGAAGCAAAGTTAGATCAACAGGCCAGATCATTTTAGCAATTGCATTTTCTAACCAATTAAAAGATTATGAAGTCAGTATTGGGAACACTAGAGAAGAGGTGTCTGCTGCAGTCAAGAGCACTGCACGCATTTTTGTTGCATGTCTAGAAACAAAAAGGTTAGATTTTAAAATTATTTTGGAAGCAACAGCTGGAAGATCTGATCTGAGCTGTATGGGGTGAAGGAGAACAAAATTATTTAAATTAAAAAGGAGCACATGCTGACTGGCCAAACCTAAACAAGAGACGTCTCATTGGATGAATACCTGACAAGATATGTCCATTCATTGTGCTCTGTAGCTAAGTTAGTCTCAAATACACATTCAGCAAAGTCCACCTTTGTGCTAAACATTGTAAAATGTGCAAGAGAGATCATAAATATATTAAGTACTAAGAACAAAGATTGGCTTTTTGATTCCAAACAACACTTAACTCACTAGGCTCTAGTCCTTCCCAGCAAAGTCACTCTCTGCTTTAGGCAACCTACTTGAAAAATGTAGCTAATAATTATTTGCTCTCCAGATGTAAGATCTCAAACACTATACAAAAGTGGGTATTATTATCCAAATCTTGGTTCATATAAATACAGATATTTGAAGTATTTTGCAAGAGGAACAATAGTCAGGATTTAGTTAACAACTCCACTAAAGACAAACCCTCTATTACTCAGTTACCCCAATTTGGATAATAGGCTTGTGCACATTCCCCCTAGTGAATGGATCATTTATAGTTAGGGATCTCGCCTGAGAAAACCAGGTTCAATTCCTTTCTCTGCCACAGACTTTCTACATGACTCCAAGTCAGTCTCTCTGTGCTCAGTTCCTGATCTATAACATGAGGCTAATAGTACTTTCCTATATCACTGGGTGCTGTCAAAATACTTACACTAGAAAGATTGTGAGGCGCTCAGATTAGAGAAATACGGGTGGAGGGGAAAATGGTAACTTTCAAGGGGGTAGAAGACCTTTTTCTGCTCCCCTCCAGCTGCCCCCCCCCATACGGTCCAATATGGAAAAATTAGAAGTTTGGGGAAAACATGGTAGAATCGCTTTCTTAGAGGTTTTTAAGGTCAGGCTTGATAAAGCCCTGGCTGGAATGATTTAGTTGGGGATTGGTCCTGCTTTAAGCGCGGGGTTGGACTAGATGACCTCCAGAGGTCCCTTCCAACCCTAATATTCTATGATTCTAAAGAAACTGTTACATGAAATATTTTCTCTTGGACTGAGCAGTTAACATTTTTAAAATAATGTTTAAAATATTGTTATTGCTAGCCTTCAGTCCTTTAGAAAGCATTTTAATGAGTATTAGAAATGAAAGTACTTTATTTACAAATTTTATAGTCTTAGGCTATTACAATTCTTATATACCATAGGTACACAGTCTGAAGTACATAAATTTCAGAATCAGAAGTTGTGGCTCTTTCAGACATGGATTCTGGTTAGATGTAGAAAGTTAAGCTATGCTAGCATTTCCAAGAATACATTAGTAACTATTTAAGTTATAGTATACTTAGGATGACCATATTTCCTTATGCTGAATATGGGACACTTAGTAAAATTACTCATATTCAAGCAAGTTCAATGGCAATCAATCAGAACCATGCAGCACAAACATTCAAATTAACATCAAGTTGACTGAGACCCTGTTAAAAAGAAGTACTGCTTAGTTGGATTCTTTTTATTTACCTTACCTGTAAGGCTCACATGAGGAGGGGTGACAGACACACCTGTACACCTCTCTCACATGGGGAGGGGGCGATGTGTTACCAACTGACCTAACCCTCCCTGCCCAGTGCTCTCCACCCTCCACACCTGGTTGAGCTCTTGGGATGGACCTGCCTCTCTCAGTACCTGGCGCCGCATGTTCCTGAAATCATAGAATATCAGAGTTGGAAGGAATCATCTAATTCAACCCCCTGCTCAAAGCAGGATCAACCCCCAATTAAATCATCCTAAATGGCTCAAGGATTGAACTTACAACCCTGGGTTTAGCAGGCCAATTCTCAAAAAACTGAGCTCTCTCTCCCCCTGAGAGGAGGAGGGGGGAGGCATGCAGGGTCACATCTCCCCACCCCCCTGAGCTTTCTGCCAGGGTTCACACCAGTATGTAGCCAACAGTAGCTTTTTGGCAATGTGCGGGAGGGAAGGGAGCTGCTTCCAGCCACAGAGGTGGTGTGGGGGATGACCTGGCCCATGTCTTTGCAGCGCTCATCTCTTCCCCGCTTTTTCCCAGGGCGCTGGCCTAGCCAGAGGGAATGGGGGAAGGAAGGAGCCTGCCGGACAGGCTGTTGGTGAGCTGAGCACTCACAACAAGGGCTGGTTCTCCTCACAGTGCTGGGAATGAGACACACTGCTGGGGGGGGGGGGAATACAGAGGACCAGCGGAGCTGGGGAGGTGAAGGGTCAAAGCAGGGAGAGGACAGTAAAGACTGATTGTTGGGCCCTTACTGTCAGAAATTACATGTAACCAGCCATCGCATGGCGCCTGCCCACACTCACCAGCCATCACAGTGCACAGTCAGTGCCAGCTGGAAGCGGGACAGAGCCCAGCGGGCCAAGAGTCAGCACGCAGCGGGGGGCTGCAATGACGGACCTGCAGGAGGATCCAATATAGAGCTTCACATCACTTTCTTAACCAAAACAGCCACTGCTCCCCAGTTTACCTCGGGGGAGTGGACAACCTCATACAAAGTCTCCTCTGATCATAAAAAAAATCCAGATGGATTGAGCAGTATTCTCTGAAACCTTCTCTTACGACTGTACCAGAGTGAACAAGACTATCCAGAAGTCAATTTCAGGACTACCATCGACTGCCTCCCCTGAGATGTACCAACAACACAATGAAGTCTGCCAAACTAGAAAGATATAGGCAAGTCCAGCTGCTGAATACATTGCAAGCAATTAGAATTCCTCTAAATCTTTACATCTACCACTGCTGTTAACACAGAGCTTTGGTGCATGTAAACACACAACATAATATATAATGGGAAAGCCTCCTTGAAAAATCCATTGAAGCCTCATACTTGCTGGAATAGCTACAACAGCGAAGAAACACTGTCACAAAACAACAGTGAAGTTAACAGAAGTTCTTACTGCAAATCAGAGATTTGAAATTACTGCCTAAAGAATGTGTAAATATACCATTAAATAAGGGAAACATTACTGCCTAAAGAATGTGTAAATATACCATTAAATAAGGGAAACATTTAAACTCTTTTACAAAGGTTACGACACAAATCAGGTCGGTTTTGAATTAAATGTGCATGCCTAACTACAGCATTACTAAGGCACAATACATTTAACTGAAGTATTAGATACATTTTTGACATATCTTGTAACATTTTTAACAGATCTTGTAACATCAAAGACATATGACAAACTAAATGTCAATTGGGAGACTTATTTTCACTTCTATGGGGACTCCCAGTAGAGGGCCTCAACATGCTTTACAAAAATTAGTTCATCTTCACTTGATAGGTGAGTCACAGGAAAGGTAAGATAGGACTTCTTGAGTTTTATTCCCAGCTCTGCCAAAGATTAAATGCACAGTCTCCTGCCTTTGCAGAAGCCGTAGGTTTCTTCTCTTTGCACCAAGAGCAGGGGGCAGGAAAAGAAAAGAAAAAGCCTATCATTGGATAGGCAGGACCATCTTGTAACAACAGAAAGGTTTGCTTTGGGATGCTTCAGACAAACGTATCCAGGTCACCTTCATTAGAAACGGGTTAATGACACTTGTGGTTGCCAGATGTCAATGATAATGAGGAACCAAGATTTCCTGAAGGTTAGTGTTTCAGCACCTTGCACAGCTCCCATTACAGACAGGCTGCAACATGGGAATTTAGCTCTCTGCCATGGACTCAGGCACTTAGCACCACATCTCCTCACGTTAACCATTCACCCATATGTCAAAGCTGGAAACTAAGCCTTCGCTCCCCCGTCCACTCTGCCTGTGCCTCTCACGGCAGAGTACAGGAGTTGACAGGAGAGCACTCGGGTCGATTTATCGCATCTAGACTAGACGCGATAAATTGACGCCCACTGGATTGATCACTTGAGGTGTGCCACACAAGGCACGTTAAAGCGCCGCAGTGTTGCCAGTGTAGACTAGCCCTTAGAAGTGTCCTAATCATGTACTAACCCAGCCAAGCTTGTGAAATCTGGCAGGATCAGAGATGAGGTGGTGTGAAGGAAAACAAATTTAAATGTGAGAATACAGAAATGTTTGCAGGAAGCCCTTATCTGTACAATGTACATTTGCTGTTAAATCTCTCATTGCCCTAAATTATAATCGAGAACGCAATATATTAGATTTTTAAATGTATTGGGTGGTTGGCTGTTTTTCAAAGAGGGAAGCTGCAAAAATTAATTTCTTAATAAAGAAAGCAGTTGCAGATCCAGCCCTCGTGTACCAGACAATTAACTCCTCCATTAGAACCAGAAACTCTACTCCACTAATTATTCCACTGTAGTAAGAACTCCGCCTCCTAAACAGCTTCCCCTTCAATTAATTATTAAGTATAACAGTACCTAGAGCAACCTACTCTTTTTAGCAGTTCCAACAATACCTCCCTGGGTGGCTACAACTACAGTCCTTAAATTAGTGAAAAATGTTTGTTCTGCAGCAGACAGGGAAGCCTTATAAACTGAAAGAAAATGTGGTACTTATAAAAGATGTGTCCCATTCACCTTGAGCTAATTAATGGGTTGGAGTAAGAGGGAAATCACGACAGAAATAAAGTAACAGATTTGCCACCACTCTGCTGTTCCATCTCTATAAATAATCAGGCATGGATACAACACAGCCCAACATTACAGGAAAGTTAGCAAAGCATGACACATCTTATACAAAAAGTAGAAAGATGAAAGTCATCCGGTCAGCCATATGCTTTGCAATTTATCAATTTATGTCATAATGTAGGAAACCCTGACAGTGTGGGAGAATTAGTCATGTTTTCTAAAGGAGAAAAACCCACCACATATTTGTATCATTTCATGGTGCCTTTGGAGATTATAGGCTTCAAAGACATGATATGTTTATCTCAGCAAGCTGCTTGTGCTTCATTACAGGTATTGAATATGAGCTCTTTCATAGAAATAATGCTTAAATTTCATGGGAATAAAGAATTTAGAAGGGTGCTGGGAAATGGACTAAAGATACACAGTTATAACACATTAAAGGTTTCCAGCTTAAGTTTTCCCACTAGAAAAACTGTAACAAAAATATATCATACACCGAATGAATGGCTGTTCATCAAGTATGTATTGTGTGTGTTGAATAAAAGGAAAGAAAAAATCTCTACGACCCATGGGTAAATATATTTTCTCAAAAAGGTATTTAAAACACATTTAACTGAACAAACTGATTTTAAATTCTTGACATCTAACCTATCAACTTCACTAGCAATGTAGCCATTCCCATCCCATATCAATCTCTGAGAGTATAATTTCTAGTATTTCTAGGGTGTCTCACATCAAGATATGATGGTCTACCCTTGTGCATTGAGAGGTGGAAATATCTGTGTGGATTTCATTAAAAGAGCCATGTGCCATGCAGCAAAAGAAACCACCAAATCATGGGAACGACTTTCAAGAACCAATGAGGATTTTTATGCCACATTGTCACTGCTCTACTATCCATTTTTAGGTCTTTTTGCTAAATAAGCTAATTAGGCATGAATGATCCAGATAAATAGTCTGCAAAGATCTTTAAACAGAAAGCATTTATGGATCTAATTCTCTTTTTACTAGTGCAACTTTCATTAACTTCACTATCATTCCTGCATAAGAGAGAGAGAATAGTCTGACCTGAAACTTTAAGGAGGAAATATATTGTCAGTAGTACACAGTCATAATTCTCAGTGGTAAACACATTAGAAAACTAGGTAAAAATAGACACTGTTTCCCTAGAGGAAGGGAGTATCATTTGTGTCTGACAAGTAGTGTGTGTGTGTGTTGCGCTGTGAAACATCATTTGACCTTTTGCTCCTTATATTCCTACATGTTCTGTAGTGTCTGATTAACAAAAGAAAAAATTATTCAATGTCTCTTCACAAAAATGTAGTCACTGAACACAATAAGCAATCTTTAGAGCAGTTCAAGGCTGAAACTTGATAGATAGGACTTCCCTGTGGGGGAACAAACTATGCTAGTATAAGGACCTTTAGGCTTGTTCCATTTTTCCTTACTGGTTTTACTCTCTCACACACACTTTGAGGTCCTGTATCATAGCCACCATCCTTCTAGTCAAGTACAACTGGCAAGGACTTGGTTTAAAGCCAACCAGTGCTGCACTTAGGCAGCTGGAATGCATCCTGTTCAGCAACAACTAAAAACAAAACACTCCTCTCCCTCCAACCCCTAAGTTGCCTGCACAAGAGATGTTCAAAACTCAGCAGATTCAGCATGCAGAGGTACCTGCCAATATTTTGCACTAGTTCAGCCCTAAGTTTCATCTCAAAAAGGAATGTGAAACCAGAACCAAAAGTTAATTTCTGTCTCCTTTCTGGAAATCGAAAACACTGGCATGGCATTAGGAAAGCCAGAAATTAGTTCAGAAAATCCACATTGCTAAATATCACAACTAAAACTAAAGAACATGAGTTTCTGCCTTTCACTAACAGCAAGCTTCAAAATGAGTGGGCACTACAGATCCACCTGAAGAACAAAGAAAGAACTTGTTCCTGCATTTTCCTCAATTCAGTTCAATTCCTTGCTCTTTATTTTTTAAATTTTGGGGGGAAATATATTGTGGGCCTACAAATTTAGCTGGAAAAAAAAATCTTTTTACATCACAAGCAGTTTATTTCCTCGCACTCTCTCTGTGTATCCCTCACAGTCCCCAATCCTGCAAACACTGAGGTATGTGAGTACAGTAGCTGCAGGAGTCAAGTGTTTTCAGGTCCCCAAGCTAGCAAGATACTTCACTGGCTAAGCTGAACACACTGCTTAACACTCACAGAATACAAGGGGGGAAAAACTGCCAATGAAAATACATTTGCAGACACATCAAGCAAAACCAAATAGCTAACAGAGTCACCTTGAGGCTACAGAGGAACAAAGACAACAAACTAGACAGCAGTCTACTGAAAAATATGTTGTGAAGCTCAATAAGGAATCCAGTAGCTTAGTTCAAAGTGAACTGCAAACTCTCGATTATCCAAGATTGGGTTAACCAGGTTGTGGATTAACCCAGATGTCAAAAAAATACCCGCAACTCACAGGGCCGGCTCTGGCTTTGTTGCTGCCCCAAGCGCACACACACAAAAATAACCCCACCAGGGCGCAGGGCAGCCAGTGAACCAACACCCACTCCCTGGTGCAGGGTGGCTGGTGAACCAACTTTCCTATGGATGGTGATTATTCAGGATTTTATTAACCAGGATTATTTTTTTCCCTATCATCCTGGATAATCAAGAGTCTACTGTATTGCTTTTGTCTCTTAGTCCCCTACTATGATCAAGGCCAGTTGGTCATCATGGCAACAAAAAGGGTTAAGTCACAGTAAAAATGCAGAAGTCCTCATTTGAATTTAAAAATAAACCATGGCATACTAAAATTTTCAGTATTATATTGTTGGCCATGAAAAATTGAGAAAAGTTAAATAGTCTCCAATTTGCAATTAAAAATTGATTAAAGTCATTTAATTGTATTAGTTTATCCATACGAAACAGCACACTTGTACAGCCAAATCTGAGAAGATTTGTGGAGGAGGCTGGTTCAGGTGACAAAGGCCATGGATGAAATCTCACTCCTATTAACGTCAAGGGGAATTTTGCCATTGACTTCAATAGGGCCAGGATTTGATCGTTTTAGATAAGCAAATTCTGACAGTCACAGAGTCACGGGTAGGATAAATATACAGCTTTATTCATGATGTATAGAAATAGACTCTAAGATGTCCCAAAAGAAGTTGGGGGAGGAGGGATCATTTGCCTTTTTAAAAAAATAGAAAGAAAAGAAACAGCAGTAATTATACATCTTCCCATCCTGTAGTTGCTGGAGTACCTTCTGAAGCCCCACAAAACTGTAATAGGGGAGAACAACAAGAGGTGCATGATGTTGAATATTTCACAAAGGAAGAATTTCCCCCAAGCTGTTTGTCGGGAGCTTGAGTTAAGAAAAAGAAAAATCTCACTTTAAGAGTTCAGGAGAGTTGGATTAGACCCCTTCTCCCCTTTCCGTTATTCAAATTTCAATCTTATCTTTTGTGATGAAAAAACTCCACTAGTTTTACAGTCTTCTCAGAGAAAAATCAGTCCTGATATTGCTGAAGAAAAAGAAAAAGATGCTGGACTAACAAAAAACCCACTTTTTGGCCTTTATTCAGAAGCAACAAAGGACCATTTGAAATTGTGGTTGATTTGTTTAATTTAGTTTTGCAGTTCCATCTTAATAACTTTATGAATGTTGAAGAGCGCGCTTCTAAAATGAAGACGATGCTGGGAATATTTTCAACCAGAAATGTGAATTTTCTGTGGGTAAGTATTACTAGTTATTGGATCTGAGCATTCAATCACACACACTAAATAATGAAGATTGATAATACTTTCCATTATTAATAGTATATTGCAGTAGTACCCACAGGTTCCAGTTAAGGTCAAGGCCTCAAGTGTGAAAATATTCTAATGTATGTTTATCATTCAAAAACTGTAAAGAGATACAGAAAAAATCAGCCCCCCTCAGCCCCATTTAAACTAGCTGATTTCTCACAAGCATCATGGCATTGAACCCAACTCAGGAGATACAGTTTTTTCTGTTTAATGTGACAGACTTACAACTAAGCAAATCAAGGGCTAGTCTACACTATGGGGGGGAGGGGTCAATCTAAGTTGCACAACCAACAATGAATAATGTAGCTGAAGCTGACATACTTTGATCTACTGGTGTCTACACTGCAGTTTGTTGACAGGAGATGCTCTCCCGTCAATTCTCCTTGCGCTTCTCGTTGAAGTGGAGTACCAGAGTCAATGCTAGAGCAATTGGTGGTTGATTTATTGCATCTATATGAGACACTATAAATCAACTTCTGTTGGATCGATCACTACCAGTTGATCTAGCCAGTAGTGTAGACAAGCCCTAAGTCTCATTGGATGTCACTAGGTCTTCCCAGAACCTGCCTATGTCATGAGAAAGAGAAAGGAAGAAGCTGTTCTGGTTGAGACAAGCTTTCCAGGATGATAAACTAAAGGTGCTGAAGATTTATCCTGCCAAACCACAAATTATACACAAGGGTCAAAATACACTTTTACATGTCATAAATTAGAGACAGACTTCCAATGCACAAAAACAAGAAAATATCTGTTTTTCCTTTGTCTTTGGAGAGAGCAGCTAATGCTTTATAGTGATGTTTGAACAATTTCTTCAGCTGAATCATTTTAAACTGAACTCAGTGTTTTCCAAAGAACTATATTATAAGCAGAAATGTGCTATAACCAGAATTACAATTTGCACATGATTTCACTTCCATGACAAAAAAATACGACTGTATGTTCAATTTCTCTGTAGGCTGATTTAGTCAAACAGATTCCAGTTTCTTAAAAACAATTCGACTTTTAGTTTAATTAAATATACTTTGTGTGTTTTTTAAGATCACAACATTTGCATTAAAATCTTTCATAAGGTTTCATCTCTTCCTGCTAATTATTTCTCCTTCATTCTAAACATTAATGGCCTGAAGTCACAATCCTCTGTTTTTGACATCAGATTAATTGCTGTGGAGATTCTTATTACAACTCAAGGTGAGGAATGAGAGCTTATCTGCTCAGAAAGCAAATATCCTGTTTTGATACAATGCCCTCCATAATTAAAAAAAGAGAAGAGAAATAGACTTTTCTATAACATTTATCTCAAAACATTTCAGTCTTTCATGAGTCATTTAGCAGCTCTCTAATGAAAAAGTGCTTGTCCTTCCAATAAATTCTAACAGTAGCTGTAAGCAATTGAAATAAGAACCTTGTTAGTAACCAACTAGCCATTTATGTGGTTTATTATTTATTTATTGATCTTAAGCACTTTAAGTATTTTGTTATAAAAATAAACCTTATAATGAGTAGCATAAATATGGCTATGATAACTGCAGGCCAAAATACAAAACAAAGCACCAAGAGAAAACAAAATCCAGCAAGTCAGACAAATACTAGCTCAAGTAGAAGAAATGAAGATCACCAAAGCCCCATGCTGGCAGACTGCCAAAAAGAGCCCATTCCAAAGATAAAGACCTCAGTTGGAAAACTTCAGCTCTAAGAACTCACAGCAAAGACACTGCAGACAATCTTAACTGCCATGATAAACAAACAGACCCAGAGAGTTGGGTCCCAGATAGGGTGTCTTGTTTTTAAAAGGGACAGTCCCACAGTTAAACCCTCCTGCAGGTGTCCTGACTTTCTTAAAAATGGTAAAATTGTCCCAAAATTTCTGTCTCTCTTCCCTCCCCCTCCCACCCATCTGTACTGGTGGTTCCTACTGCTGGCCAGATCCCTGATTGTCAACCACCCCACTCATCAACAGTGGGGAGGGGGGGCAATGACCAAAGATGGGGGTGGGGGTGCAAGGCTAGTCATCTCCCCCCCCCCTTCACTGGAAGCAGGTCTCATCCCTGCCCTCCCACACAGGTCTGAAAGCCTGCTGCTGGCCACTTTCTGGTGTGAATCCTGGCAGAAATCTGGCAAGGGGGAGGGTGACCCTGCATGCCACCCTCATGAGCTGTCTCAGGAAGATGTAGTACCAGGAGAGGCGGGTCCATCCTGGGGGCCAAGCCAAGCATGGAGGGCAGAGAGCACGGGGAAGGAAGAGTGGGGTCTGTCGGTCACCGCCCCTGTGTGAGAGAGGTGTATGGGAATGTCTGTGTGACCTATCCCCATGTGAACCCTGAAGTCTTAAAGATAAGAAGGTAAATAAAAGAATCCAACTTTTTTTTTTTAACAGGGGTTCAGTTAACTTGATGTTAATTTGAACATTTGTACTGCATAGTTCTGATTGATTGCCATTGAACTTGCTTCAATATAACTAATTTTACTAAGTGTCCCGTATTCAGCATAGGGAAATATGGTCACTCTAGTCTAGTCCCAGATCATGCAGGGATCCAAATAACCACATACAGTAAAACCTCCATTTAACGGACTAATTCGGGCGAGGGGTTGTCCGTTAAATCCAAAAGTCTGTTATTTAGTAAAAAAAAATAAAAAATAAAACAAGCTGTGGGAGCAGCAGCCCGCCCGCCACAGGGCAGGGCCGGCGACAGAAATTTTGGGGCCCCCTACTGTGATCGTTGGGGGGCCCCTACTCTGATCTTTGGGGCCTCCCAGCCTATTCTGCCCCAGTCAGCTCCCGCTGCCAGCCTGGTTGTAGGGAACCCAGGCTGGCAGCGGGAGCTCAGACCCCGGCTAGCAGGAGCTTGCAGGGAAACTCTAAAGTGGCAGGCGGTTGAGCGCTCAGCCGGTTGAGCGCTCAGACTGCCGCCGCTTTGGGGTTTCCCCCAGTGGATCCTTGCCAGCCGGGGTCTCAACTTGCTGCCAGCCTGGCTGTAGGAAGCCCAGGCTGGCAGCGGGTTGAGACCCCGGCTGGCAGGAGCCTGGGGGGAAAACCCCAAAGCGGCGGCAGTCTGAGCGCTCAACCGGCTGAGCGCTCAACCGGCTGCCACTTTAGAGTTTCCCTGCAAGCTCCTGCTAGCCGGGGTCTGAGCTCCCGCTGCCAGCCTGGGTTCCCTACAACCAGGCTGGCAGCGGGAGCTGACTGGGGCAGAATAGGCTGGGGGGGCCCCCAACGATCACAGTAGGGGGCCCCCCAATGATCACAGTAGGGGGGCCCAAAATTTCTGTCGCCGGCCCTGGAGCCGGCATGCAGCCCGCCCGCTGCCTGGACCCGGGCGGCAGCGGGGAGCTGGCAGTCAGCCCCCGAAAAACGGATTTGGGATGCATCGGACTTGCTCATAAATTTTGTCCGTTGCATCCGAAGTCCGTTAAATCGGGGTCCGTTAAATCGGGGTTTTACTGTAGATTGCTTTTTTTTAGTGATCATGTTAGATATGAAGATTACCTCCCAATGTGATATGCTGGTGGAACAAGAATATTGGCCTGTCCAGAAATCTTGTCACTGGGACCTGGAGTAGTGAACTGATGTTTAAATATATATTGTAGACTTTGTGGTAGAAAGAAATACCACGTGCGGATCTACTTATACAAGGATGAACATTTCAACTATATCACTAACTTGCCCACGGAATGAGATTTTACTGCACTGTGCTTCCCGATCTACTGGAATATGTAACCATTTATCAAGGTGCCTCTATAAATAATGCATAATGAAACGTACCGACTGCTTTACATACAAACTATACTCAGCAGCTACACACTGCAAAACTAGACTTTGGTTCCTGCTTGGAACAGACAGATGAGGATTTCAGCTCGGCCTCCTGCTTCTCTCTTTGACCTCCCATAGCTCTGATGCAAACACAATGCCAAACCGGTGCCACAAAATGATCATTGACCTGGCACATTCAGGGAGCACAAAACACACGGAGTAACCCCGGGGCGGGGGCTCAGACGCGCGCGAGAACTCCACGCGCTACCCCGCGCGCACAGCAAGGGAGGCTCTTCGGTCCCTTCAAGGTAAGAAACTTTCCCGGGAGAGAAGGCGGCCTCCAGCGGCTGCCGCAAGGAGCTGGCAAAGGGGCTGAAGGGAACCCAGCACTGTCCCCAGCACACGCAGCCCCTACACCTCTCTCCTGCCATCTGCGCCGAGCGCAGCCTGGCGGGGTTGAACACTGGCGATGCAGAGGCTGAGAGCAAGCCAAGCCCCCCCCCCCCCCCCCCGGGAGGGGGATATACACACACTCCGAGCTCGGCCATTCTCCCCCGAAATTGTTGTCACCTGCCAATCATCTGAGGTACCCCAGGAGCCAGGGAGAGCGGCGCGAGCATGCCCAGTGCACAGAATGACATCAGCCTGAGCAATGCTGGGGGTGGGGAGGCTACACGGCGCCCCAGGTGGGAAGCGAGGCCGGCTCCCTTCCATCCCTCCCCAGCGCAGGTCCCGAGGCGGGGAGCGCGGCGCGCCCAGCCTGGCCCCGGGGCTGGAGCCGGTCCCCGGGGGACAGCCGCGGTGTGCAGAGCAGGCTGGTGCCACCCGCCCCGCTCCGAGGAACTTGTTCCCCCTGCATCCCCCAGACCCTTCTCCTCCCAACCGGGGGCCGCTTGGGGGGGGGGGGTAATAAACCCCAAGTCAAACGATGGGGTGGGGAGGGGAGGAACCCTGGGGCAGAGACCCCAGACCCCTCCTGGAGAAAGCGGCTTCCCCTGCAATTCTGCGGCAGGAGCCTGCACAGAGCCCCCGCTAGCTACACGGGAGCCCTGGGTCCGGCATAACCCCCCGCCCCCGGAGCGGGGACAATGGGCCGCGGCAGGGAGGGAGCCAGGTGCCCGGGTGGGGGGCGGCGCACGAAGGGCGGGGGGGGGGGTGCTTTTTGCCCAGGCAGGCTGCAGAGGAGGCTCAGCCCCGCGGTGGCTGGGACCGGGGGGGGCACACCCCGGCCAGACTTACCCCGATCACCACCGTCTCCTCGCCTTTGAACTTGGGGATGAATTTGTCCCCGCGGAGGATCTCCGCCTCGTTGAGGGGCCGGAACCGGCACATCACTTTGATGCTGCATTCGGCTGGGTCCGCCATCTCGGGGCGGGGGGATGCTGAAGGGCGACCTGCAACCCGGCCACCTAATGCCTCCAGCCAGGCGGCGCCCGCAAGCGCCCGCGCTGCCCTCAGCCGGTCCGGGGGCGGGGGGAGCTACAGGGAGCAGCGACCCTGCATTGTCCGGCGCCAACCCCAGCCGGCCCCGCGGCAGAAGCAGCTCTGCGGAGCGCCGGGGCGGGGCTGGCCCCCCGGGCGGGGACTGCGGGGGGCTCCGGGCGGGCAGCGAGCAGACAAAGCGGCCGCTCCTCGGCCCCTTCAGCTCCCGCAGCCTCTTGCGAGCCCCCCCACCCCTCGCCTCCCCCACAGGCTTTGTGACTTCACCGCATTACACCAACCCCTCCCAAAAGCCGGGCTGGAGGAGCCAGCTAAGCATGCTGGGGGATGTAGTCCTCCGAGGGACGGACAGGTGGGATGCTGAACGGTGAAGAGAAAGGAATAGACCCTGCCCCCCTTTCTTTGCATGTCTGACTAACTACCCATAGCTGGGGGGTAAGAATTGATGGGTAGCGGCGGTGGGCGCTATTTTGAAAGCTTGTTTCAGCTCCCCAACTGAGAGGAAATCCCTTTCTGATTAGATCAGGGTGAAATGTTTGGAAGTTTCACAAATCACACACAACTCAAAAGTGTTTCACAATGACAAACTTGTTTTCCCCGGTTTTGGGAAATTTGCAAGCTGCATCCGACGAAGTGGGTATTAGCCCACGAAAGCTTATGCTTCAATACTTTAGTTAGTCTTTAAGGTGCCACAGGACTCTTTGTTACCTCTACATCTGAAATGATCTGGCTGTGAAAATCACAAGAGGTGGAGGAAGCCAAAGAGGTTTGAAAGCCGCAGCCCCCTGACAATAGCATGTTGTAATAAAGATGCTATTTTCTGTATATGGAAACTATTGTGTGTTTACACACAGATCACTGTTTTATTATGGTCCAATTAATAACTTAATATGAAAGATACAATACCATACCCTGATTATTGTGCAGGATTAGTCAGGAATCAAACATATGACTACAGCTGTCAAGCTCCAAAAGGGCAGTAATGTGCTAAGTGTTGGGACTCTCCTGACTGGATTGTTTTTAGGGTATCATAACTCAGGCAAGTTTCAGAGTAGCAGCTGTGGTAGTCTGTATCCACAGAAAGAACAAGGAGTACTTGTGGCACCTTAGAACCTAACAAATTTATTTGGGTATAAGCTTTCATGGACCAACTCTAAAAAGCTAATTAATTAAGATGAACTATTGTCAGTAGAAGAAAACTTTTGTAGTGGTAATCAGGATGGCCCATTTCAGACAAGTGTGAGTAATAGTATAGGGGCAGTTAATGTGGGGAAATAGATTCAATTTGTCCAATGACCCAACCACTCCCAGTCTTTGTTCAAGCCTAAATTAATAGTATCCAGTTTGCAAATTAATTCCAGTTCAGTAGTTTTTCATGGGAATCTGTTTCTGAAGTTTTTTTGTTGAAGAACTGCCACTTTTAAGTCTGTTACTGCGTGACCCAAGAGACTGAAGTGTTCTCTTACTTGTTTTTGAATGTCAGATTTGTGTCCATTTATTCTTTTGTGTAGAGATTGTCTGGTTTGGCAGAGGGGCATTGCTGGCACGTGATGGCAAATATCACATTGGTAGATGTGCAGATGAACAAGCCCCTGATGGTATGGCTGATGTGATTAGGTCCTATGATGGTGTAACAAATAGATATGTGGAAAGAGTTGGCATTGGGGTTTGTTGCAAGGATAGGTTCCTAGGTTAGTGGGTTTTCTTTGTGTGTGTATGTGTGATTGCTGGTGAGCATTTGCTTCACATTGGGGGCTGCCTGTAAGCGAGGACTGGCAGTTCTCGAGCCAATCGCTTGACACTTGGAATAATTCTACCTTAGGCTCAGATCTAACCTACCAGTTTTGAGCCTGTTGTGTGTCTCTCTCTTTTTATTTTATTTTTTAAAGAAGAGATATGCAAAAATTAGATTAAGAACCTCTGTTGCCATTATTTCATAATGATGGAAAGCCATCATCACCACTACAGACTTTAAAGAAAGCGAGGAATATTTGTAGCACCTTAGAGACTAACTAGTTTATTTCAGCATAAGCGTTCATGGTTAGGGTTAGGGCTACGCTATTGCCTGCACAGCTACGCTATTGCCTGCACAGAGTATCAGTTTGTCTCACAATCATTATTGCACATGGCCCTCATGTAAGTTGCTATCCATTAGTTTCATTGCTACAAGCCATATCTTCTTAGGCATGGCCAAGTCAAAAGTGCTTTAGCTTCATTTTATTTTAGCTATTGGTTTGTTCTCTGGTAGATGCCATACCTTCCTTGCTACCTATTCACAAACGATCCATTTCTAAACTAAACTTTTGATCTGAGCTCCAAAGAGCCGAGAAGCGAGTATGATGTAGCAATTATTATAGCAGTTTCTCTAAAGCACTAAATGAACATTAATGAGAGCTCTGACAACCTCTTCCCCCCGCCCCTTCTCAGGGAGCAAAATAGGCAGTTTTACCAATCTACGGTAGTTATTTGTTGAGTACCATAAATATGCCAACTACTATACAAACATAGAAGTCTAGGTCTCAAGCTTAAAGATCTTACAAATTAATCAGAGCTAAGAACATAGGTTCAGAGGCCCATGTGTTAGAAGCCCTTTATCTGTAACATGAAGATTATGCAGCAGTATTTCAAGTGTGAGGGATAGCATAGAAGAAGACAAAGATATGAATGGGGAAACATTCAAAGACGTTAGGTTGGAAGGAATTCTCTCTGTGCCACTCCAATAGTTTGCCATTTATATTCTATTCAGGACCAAGCCATACAAGATTTAGCTGTGGTTGCCCTCAATAAATGTATTAGAACTACTCTGTCAGTAAAATGGCATAGTAACGCTGATCAAAAGCAAAATATATACTCATATGATCCAAAACAAATCAGCAGAGATTCAATACCAGAATATATTTACCATGCCTATTTCTTTATAAAGAATCCATGTGTGTGTGTGAGAGAGAGATGAAGAATGTAAAGTGCAATAAACTAGAAAACTCCAGGCACTCTCTTTATTGCATAGTATCCATTAATATATCCACATGCACCTAGCCTTGTTAGGTATCCATCACCAGTATATGAAATGTGTTACATAAAGTAAAAATATGAAGTACTGACCAAGAAAAGCCTAAAACCCTAGAAGTCAATTCGCCCTCACATAAGTGCACACAAGTCTCCTGGCTTTCAGTAAGAACTGCACATGCTTTTATGAGGGCAAAATTAAGCCCTAAGGAAAAGGAAGGCAGTGAGAGGCTTAAATGAAGTATCAGTGCTAATGTTGGATGCCTGAACATAACTGAGAGAAGATTGATAAGCCTGATCATTTGCTGTTCAAACAATACTGACAGGGAAGCACCCTTAGGCAATTAGAAGAGATAAATGAAGCTCAGCTTGACAGGGAATGTATATGGTTACAAAGGCAGGCAGGCAGGCAGGCATTTCAGACTCTGCCACCTTCAATCTTAGAAAAGCAAACAAGCTTTACAGTAATCAAAGCTAAGCAAATTGCATATTCTCAACCCCTGCCCAAAAGGAGCTCATCATGGCTGCTGAATGCTGTGAGCAAGAATCATTCTTGTCAGCTGGTAAGGAGGAACTGTTGCCTAAACCTGTGCATGGACTCTCAACCTCTGCAGTCAGTTTCCTTCAAACAGAATTCCTACCAGATTGCATTAGTGTGAGGCTGAGTCACACTCATGCAAACGGGGGAGTGGGGACAGTTCTTTTGCATGTCCTAGGAGATTCGTCTTCATTTTTCTCTTTAGTGGTGGTAACCTCATTAAGGTGGGCTGACATCAGCTCAGCAGGCAGTTTAGTGTGGGATCCCATACAGTTCTGAAAAAAACAACTACATCTGTGATAAATGAAGAGGGGTTGGGGGGGGGGAGAGGGAAAGTAGCTTCCTTTTATGGGCACCCAGCCAGCTAGTTAGCTATACAATCCCTCTTGGTAGCTGTTCTCTGTTTGCTTTACCTGTAAAGGGTTAAGAAAACCCATAGGTAAAAAGAAGGGAGTGGGTACCTGACCAAAAGAGCCAATGGGAGGGCTAGAACTTTTAAAATTGGGGGGGAAATTTTCCTTTGACCCATTTGTGTCTCCTCTTTCTGGGGAAAACAACAATCTGAGCTGAACTATGACATAGGAAGCTTTAAGCCAGGTATGAAAAACCATCAGAACATATCTAAAGATTGCTTATCTGAACCCCCAGATATGTAAGTAAGTCGGGGAACATCTAGGAAGATGTGATTAGGTTATTTCTTTTACTTCTTATTGGCTTGTGGACTCCTCTGTGCTAACCACACATGCTTTTGTTTTGCTTGTAACCTTTAAGATGAACCTCAAGAGAGCTATTGTGAAGCTTGATTTTTGTAATAGTTTTTTTGATCGAGCAAAAAGCCTAAGTTCCAGATGTATTTTCTTTTTTGTTTGTTTGTTTTTAATCAAATGTATCTTTTTTAAGAATGGGATCAGATTTTTGTCTTCCTAAGAGGTTTGTTTGTTTAATTAGCTAGGGGCAACAGCTGATTTTCTGTTTTTCTTTCTCAGCTTTTCCCTGGAGGGGCAGAGGGACAGCTTGAGGGTACCCCACAGGAAGGAATTCCCAAGTGCACCTTATTGGGTTCTCAAAAGGGGTTTTGGGTTTTTTTGCCTTTGGGTGGTGGCAGCATCTGACTATCCAAGGTCAGAGAGAAGCTGTAACCTTGAGAGTTTAATACAAGATAGAAGAGGCTAGTGTTAATGTTTAGAATCCTTGCAGGCCCCCATCTTGTGAACTCAAAGGGATGGACTACACTTCGGGGTGGGGGTTGATCTAAGATACGCACTTTCAGCTACCTTAGGTCTACTTACCTGGCCGTCCCCACAGCGGCAGGTCAATTGCGGCCGCTGCCGGGCCAACTCCTGCTGAGGTGGAGTACAGGCTTTGCTTCAGGGATCGATTTATTGCATCTAGTTGAGATGCGAAAAATCAATCCCAGATACACCGAGCGCTACCCGCCGATCTGGTGGATTGTGTAGACATACACAAAGTGTCAGAGTGGGGAATCAGCCTTGACAACATCAAAGGTGGCCTTGACAACATCAAATGTGCAGTGTGTGGTAGACTATTACTGTATAGTGTGATTTGTTCCTACAGCTTATCAACTAATTAACATGGTTCCCCATATACTTCAAGCTTTTCCCTAGCCTCAGACTGCAGATTTACAATTCATGACCAATGGGTGATGTCTTATGAAAGACCATTCTGACTAATTTATATTTCCAGTTTCTTCATTACTAAGGAACTATTTTTGAGCAAACTAGAACAGTTTTTAGTCTCTTATTAGGATCATTGTAGTTCCCACCCCATAATAAGACAGACACTCTTCTGCAAACTTTCGTACTATAAGGCTTCCCACCCCCTTGCCTTCTCTTTACATAGTATTGTCAACAAAATAGCCTGAGTCCTTGCTAAATCTTACTTCAACATAGTCCCAACAACTTTATTATCCCATCAAAACCAATACAGTGCTCTACATAGCTCTAGAACACAAAGCCTGCTTTATTCTCTGTTGAACTGCAAACACCCTTAGGAGAATTAGCCAGAGCCCCATCTTACAGCATGGGTGAGACCTGTTCTCTCTCTCTTTATGGAGTATATAAGGAGTTGCTGATACTTATGTTCAATAAGGAGAACAAAGGACTAATCTTGATATGAGAGAGCTGTTCCCATCTCACTGTTCCATAAGAAGGGAGCCATCCAGTCCCCTTTCTGTCACTTGCTCACTAAGGGTTTGTGTACACACACACACACACACACACCCCCACACACACACACAGTCCCTGGATTGGCAGGTAGCGATCAATCCATCCGGGGTTAATTTATTGCGTCTAGTCTAAAATAACAAATCAATTCCCAAGTGCTCTCCTGTGCTGGGGCTGGTGCCAGAGCAGCTAAGACTTGAGGTGACTGAGGTTACCCAGCACTGGGGAGGCCCTGTGTGTGTGTGTGGGGGGGGGGGTATTCCACGTGGTACTGGGGAGGGGGCTGGAGGTGCTGGGGCTGCTCCCCTGTGCTTGATGGGAATGTGGGGGGGCCTGCACCACCTCCCATTCTTCACTTACAGTCCAGGGGAACTGTGCACTACCCACCTGCCTTGTGCTCAGGGGAGTCCCCACATCACCCACCTGCTTGACAGTTTGAAGTGGTGGGGAGAGGGGACTGGTGGCCACAGAAGGGGAGCCTCTGGCAAGGGAAGGGGTCGGAGCCATGGGTGAGGGTAGGGCTCACTTGGGGCTAGCCTCACCCAACCGACGGTTCACCTGCTGCCCATGCAAACTGATCAGTTAACCACACACCTCATTTGGAACTGGAAGTACACAATTAGGCAACAGCAGAGCCAAGAAAGCAAATACTGTACATTAAAGGGAAAGTTAAAAAAAAAAAGATTTGACAAAGTAAGGAAACTTTCTGTGCTTGTTTTGTTTAAATTAAGATGGTTAAAGGCAGCATTTTTCTTCTACATAGTAGAGTTTCAAAGCTGAATTAAGTCAATGTTCGGTTGTAAACTTCTGAAAGAACCTTAATGTTTAGTTCAGAATTACAACCATTTCAGTTATGAACAACCTCCATTTCCCAGGTGTTTATAACATTCAGGCTCCACTGTCCGTGTAAGTAGTTCAGAACTGGGGGACTATGGGTCTTAATCCAGCAATTTGTTCCATGGAGGGAGACCCCTAACCCATGTGGTTTAATGGGGCTGCCGGCAGGCATAGAGAGTTAGCCCAGAATAACATATTGCAGAACTGGGCTATGTGAAGTCAGCTTGGTTTTTACATTCATTTCCCTTCCCTCATGCTCTCCCTCCCTTGTCTTTGCATGTTATGGTGATTAAAATTAAAGTACAACACATTTATCCAAGCCTCCCACCCCCCTCCAAAAGCCCACAGTCCCTTTGATGGCCATATGAAAATAAATACATACACGGTTCCCTTCTACTCTCACAGAGAAGTGCTGCTAGATGTTCCCAAAAGTATTTCCTACAGGGTGGTGTGAGGCCAATTTGTTTCTCTCTAGTGCATTTCAGAAAGAGGTTTAGTTGAAACAGCCTGGACCCTGCAATTCAGGGCACTGTATCTTAGCAAAAATACTTTCTGTGGTCAAGCACCATGAGCTTGGACTTCTGCATTTACAATTGAGCAGAACACTGGATAATGTGCACATGTAAGAGTACATGTGGACATATAGAGTATGGCTTTCACTCTATATAGAGTATGGCTTTCACTCTAGCTGATAACCCCTTTCCCCGCACCCCAATATTATGGCCTTTTCTCAGAGCTCCTTTCCAATCATCATATAGCACCAAGAAGCACCTGAGCCTCCTGGGAGTTAGAATACAGCTAGACCATACTTAGCTTGACTGAGGAAGGAAGCAACATCATGCTCCCACTAGAATGCTTAGGCCACTCCATGGCTCAGGGAAGGAGCAAGGAGTAAGGTGGTGGCCCTTGACTTTATTCCTTCCAATCCCCACTGGAGTAATATGTTTCTGCAGTGACATAAGGAGAGAGACGTCCCTGGCCCTTGGAGCTATGCCCCCCCTCCCCCCCCGGGCTTCTGCAACCTTCCTCACCAAAAATCCACAGAATGCTCAGCCTCTTTATATAGTGTCTTAATGCCACTTGCTGTATTATTGTGAAAGACTGTACCCCGATGTTTACCGTTTCAAGACTATGATAAATTTTGTACAGTGTGTCTTGTGAGGTATCATTCAAAAACTCGTAATTTGCTGATTATTGTCCTGGTAAAATGTGTGGCAACACTGTATGTAAGGTTATAAAATTCTACTGTATGAGATTTCTGAAATAGATGCCAAATTTAGAAAAACAGGCACAAACCCGTTCCCCAGAGACAAAAGGCAAACTAGCACATCAGCCATGTGTCAACAAAATCAAATGGACTATCACCGGGTGAAGTGGCCATTCTTTGGCTTGAGTAAGAAATTTACATCTTTGCAAAGAAAGCAGCTACAAGTTCCCATTCCACAGACTGTCACCTGCATCCTCGCTGGAGCTGATTCTCAAAGAAGAGAATTGCTATAAAAAAGTGGGTAAACTCCCTAGATTATCTCCCCTGTCGTTTCTACTCACAGCATCAACAATAGTTGAAGGACAAAGGAAGCCTCATGGAACTGGGGAGGGATCCTAGCTGAAAGAATCAGCCAGTAAGAGTGCTAGAATATGTGGTGAGAGACCCTTTTGCTTTAAAAGTTCATTTAACTTGTTAAGTATTAGTTTGTGAATTATCTTTTATTTCTTTCTAATCAATTCTCACTTCTATTCCTCAGTACTTGTATTACTTAAAATCTATCTTTCTGTAGTTAATAGACTGACATGTTTGGGAAACTTCATTTGGGATAACATTTGTGCATATCATTTTCTATTCATGAAATGATGGACTTTATATGAGCTTGTGTTGTGTGGGGTGGGGTGGGGGAAGACTGGGCAGTACAAGACGCATTTCTGGAAGAAAGTCTGGGACTGGGAGTTCGTGGTGTTGCCCATAGTGTAATTCACGAGCGGCTGGATATAGCACTCACCTGGGATAATTTACATGCTGGAGGCTGTGTGGGCAGACCAGGAGTTGTTGCTTTCACAGCAAAGAAGTGTAAAAGGCACCCCAGGTTAGAGAATTGATGGGCCACATCTATCCATCAATCTGGATTTTACCCTGGGTAACATCACAACTAGATCTGGCTCTGGCACATGCTTCTTAGAGATTTATTTGGAGCATTTCAAGCCCAAAGTACTTTATCTGAGAATGTAACAAGCACATGAAAGGGGAGGGAGGGGGAAGAGAAGAATTGGACTATAATTTGGAATTCAGCTTTCCCTTGAAATATGCACCACTTGTTCCCATTTCACCAGAGCATGCCTGACAAATTCCCCAGTATAGGAGCTTTTGTACATTGAGTAGATGAGTGATCCTTTAAAACATGTTGGGAATTAATAGCTTTTTTTTTTTTTTTTTTAATAACACTGTGCACCTAAGGCAGAGACAGACATTTGGCCAAGATCAGTTGGATCATCTCAGGCATTTCTACATTCAATAAAATAATAAATCTGTGCTTTTTATACTTTATAATTTTATTTACTTTTTATTTTTACATTTAAAGTTACTAACAAACCATAAAATAGATTTATGATGAAACGGGTAATTGTTTATGTTGGGCTATCTTCCCCAAGTGCCAATGACTTACTGCAGTTTATCTCAACAAAGGTTAGTATTATAGTGGAATTTCTCTATCTATTGAGAATACTTCTACATAGCTAACTGGCACTGGAGAAAATATTTGCATGGATATACACGCCAATGCAATTATGAATAGTGCAATATATGATTTTAGGTGTGTGGTTTGCACTTTATTGTTCTAATACTATTTTTCAACAGTTACTATCAAATGCAAATGTAATCAGGGGATAAAATGCTAACAAATACATATTTAATGTGCCTAAGCTTACCAAAATTATACATTTCTGATCAATTTAGCAAAGTATTTCTCATGTCACTGTAGCCAGCAGGAGTTTGAATTAAGAACCTCTTAATTTTTAAAAATCTCCCATATTTCATGTAGAAACCAGACAATATGTTAACATAAGCCCTGATTCTGTAAATCCTTAGGTTAGCTTTACTACCATGATTAGTACTATTGACTTCAATGGTAGTAAAGTTAAGTTAATCTTTGAGTGTTTGCAGGATCAGAGCCATGATTAGCACAGAATCATGTTTACTTATTCTTCTAAGGGCCAATCCTGTGAAGTGAGCCACACCTTCAACTTTCTCTTATTTCACTGGGACTGGAGGATGCTCAGCTTTCTTCAGGATAAGTTTGAAAGCAGAACAACAGCTAGTTTCAAAAGGGAAAGATACAAATCAACCAAATTATTAGAGGGGGGATGAAGTCTGTTGGGTCAAGGGTTTGTATTAAGTTTAAATATTAACATTAATAAACATTCGTAGGAGATCTTTGTGAGCTACACCTTGGATGAAGAACATGCATTTTGAAAATCCCTACCCGTTTTGTATGCAGAAGCTCTGTCCCTAACTCACGCCATTGTTCCTGCTCACTATAGTTGGTCCTAACAGAAGCTCCCAAGAAATGGAAGAGCTGCAGCAGCCTATGATCTGCAATAGTTGTACACAGTAGAGTGAGTTAATGACTCAATTTTAGCCATTATTCCTAATTTCCTGGATTATATCAGTTTAAACTAGGCCGTAGTTATGTTAATGTAATGCCTGTTCTGGGAGCAATACTGCTTTTTAGTGATGAGCTACTTACTCCCCAGACTCCCTTGCAGACTCCATAAAGCTGCCTTTCCATGGAGGAGGGCTGCAGGCTGCTCTTTCCAAAGCCTGAGAACTCTGTTTGGATGTGTTTATTATTTACAGAACACCATAAGCATATGTGACATTTAACAAAGAAACAAGACCTTGCCTTGGGGCACCTACAGTCTAATGTTAGCATTACACACACAATGAACACAAGGTGCTCAATCCCCTGGGCAGAGTACATCCAATCCCAGGTCGTGCAAGTTAACAACAAGAAACAATGCCTGGGTCTTGAACTCTAAACTTGCTTGATCAAAACTGTGGCCTATTTAGTCCAGGCCTTTTGTACTCCCACACCCCAATCTGGATCTATGCTGGATATGTGATATGCATGTGCCTTGAAAACCCTGTACTTACTACCTACAATCACCCATAACCCCAGCCTGACTCCAGATGTCCAGTACCTTACCTCTCAATCTGCGTTGTTTTTATGTTTAACATTAGCTTTAATAAAAATTTTAACTCTGTTCTTGCCTCTGACTATGGCAAGTGCTTTCAGAGGAACATGCGAGTTAACACAGTAGTTGTGAAATAACCTGCTCATAGGAAAAATTTCTACCTAATCACATACGGTATTGCTGCGTTTACATTTTTTGCTTCTGAAAGAAGGGTGGTACGTTAGAATTTATCTCTATATTCGAGTGACAGGACGTTTTGATGTGGCTAATACAAAATACTTTAGTTAGTTTAAAACTGTAATCCCACGGAAGGTGTAGAGCCGTGCAAGAACTAGAACCTCTGTTGGGCAGGACATCCTCATGATTTTTACACATGGGTTTGCTTCACTTCATTATTTTTTTTTAAAAAGAACAAGATGTCATTGAACTCTGTAAAAAGTCAAAGTTTAGATTTCAACAAAATGGAATTTTCCAATGGAAAAATGTTCAGGGACAAAATTTTTGACTGGTTCTACTAAGAAGCAAGTTAAGAAAAGCTATTTTTGGCCCTGATTGAGAAAAAAGCATGCAAGCCTTTGCTTAACTTCAAGTTTGAGTAAGCCCGTAAGGAAAGCACTTAACTATGTGCCTACGTTATATTGAATGCAATGGAATTAGCCATGTGTTTAAAATTAAGCATGGCTATGCGAATTTTGCTGAAGTAAGGTTTGGTTATGTTTCATCTGCAAATGTGATTGTGCTTATTAAACACAATTGAGTTAGTTTAATTTTACTACTTATTAATAATCATTTTAGGATAAACCCATTTAAAAAGTACAAAATTAAGTAATTTCATAAGCTGCCCTAATACCATTTTCTTTTCTAGAAGATCTAGACCAGTGGCTCTCAACATTTCCAGACTACTGTATCTCTTTCAGGAGTCTGAATTGTCTTGCACTCCCCCTAGTCTCACCTCAAACTATTTGCTTACAAAATCAGACATAAAAATACAAAAGTGTTACAGCCACACTATTACTGAAAGAGCTTTTTCTCCTTTTTACCATATAATAACAAAACAAATAAAATGGAATATAAATATTGTACCTACATTTCAGTGTATATTATATAGAGCAGAATAAATGTAATTGTATGAAATTATAGTGTGTATGGATGTTGCTAGTGCTTTTTAGGTAGCCTGTGGTAAAATTAGGCAAATCTCTAGAAACTTTGATATACCCCCTGGAAGACATCTGTGTAATCCTGGGCTACATGTACCCTTGGTTGAGAACCTGGGAGGTACATAAGAAGGCTGCCTCCTTTAATTTTCTTTCTAAACTATTCCAAACATTTTCAATGATTACACAAAATCCCCTGAGTTTTACTGCGTGGCAAAGTAACACTTTTGTTGCTTTTAAAAAGCAAAGCAAAATCCTTTTGGAGAAATGTCTACAGAGTGAAATACATTGCTGGCTTACGGTGCCATCTTCTGGTGTCATTTCCAAAGCTGCCTCACCTAGTCACGTATTTGTATGCAAGTGCGTAGGATGATGTGTGTCTAAAAGGCACTTTATGCTGAAAGCAACTTTCAGTGAAAAGAATGAATTCATTCACACACACACACACGTCCAGTAGCTAGGGAACCCACTCCCCCGCTCTAACCACTCTCGTTACTTATCCTGCTAACTTACATGGCTTTAAGCATAGTATTAGTATACACATGTAACTTTTTAATTAACATCTTAAAACCAAAATTAACCTTCATCCTATACAAAGCTACTATTTTCATTTATACCATCATTGGTTCATGTGAGAAATGTTGAGTCATTAAGTGCATTTACTAGGTGCCTTATAAATACCTAGAGACAATTTGATATGCTAAAGAATGAATGCCATCTCCTATTATTTTGTATGGTCTCTCCCCCCCCCCCCCTTTTGTCTCTTTGTCCTACATTTCAAAGACCAGTTGGGTCGTAACAGCTTGTCTGCTATATTGCCAGATCTGCTGCACGTGTTTCCTTTTCCACTTAGAAAGAAATTTGTTTTACTGTTAATTGCAATCTAGGAAAGAGGGAAAAGGAAGGAGCAGGCTTGCTTTTGCTCATGAGGGCTTCTGAAATAGGAAAAGATGTATTTTCCTTCATAACTTTGAGAGTGGAGCTAAGGATATCTCCAAACAGTCTTGGGCCTATGAATGGAAGAAGCAGAAGCAGGACTCTACATTTTGAAGACATGCCTCCCCTCCAAGGCTGAACCCAGAGAGCTGGAAATATGGCTGCTCTGGATAAACAGAATCTGTTGTCTTCCATCATGGAGCGGAGTTCTTCTGAATAATACTGGAATCTCGAAGGAGGCCAGATGGTTTTGAATGGAAGGCCACTGCTGAGCCCACCATGGAGTAGACATGTCACAACTCTTGCAAGGCAGCATCGAGCTGGCAGATATTTCCAGCAAATGTGAAAGCCATGTCAGGAATTCATCTTGGAGAATGAGCTAGGACACACTCCTGATGTTCTCTACCAACCATATCACAGATGGCAGGCGAAGGGGCAACCAGAGTAGAAGGTTCAGAGTCAGAGTCCTCTTTTTCCGAAGTGTCCACAGGCAAGGGCAGAACAGGAGGAAGGCTGCAAGTCTTCTCACCTGCAAGGGAAGAAAGGAACAAACCAAAGAAAGGATTGAGAAAGAGGGCTCATTAAGTGGAAGGAAGAGAGCACTGTTTAAATTGTTTTTTGGATCGGCAGGAAGAGAAAATGCCTACACCAGGAGAAAGTAGTAAGGGTTGCATAGTCTTGTCCAGCTGAGGTGAGGGAGGTTGGACCAAAGAATGGAAACCTCTTAACTGGTTCAGGGGAATCTCTTGTCTGGCTCCTCTGATTCAGGGTTAATTCCTGGTCCTTCTGCACAGCTGGGCAGGGACATGCAGTGGGATCACCTTTCAACTCAACAGTACTTCCACTGCCAGCCGGCTGTTGAGGGCACTCACGGTAAACAGGCCCCACAACAGGTGGCTGAAGTGGATTGGAGCAGGAGAGGAAGAGGTTCCTCTTCCTGTCTTCTTCTGCGGCTGCTACATAAAAAATTAGTGACCATCTGAAGGAAAGGAAAAAGATCTCAAGGAATCAGGAAAATCTGGGAAGAGTTATGAGAAAGGCTCGGTGCCATACCTTTCTTGATCTGCATTGTCTCCTTTTCTAAGAAAAAAGGAGCAACTTCCATGGTTTGTACTGGCTTCCCAACCCTGGAATATCTAAGTCAAATACCCACTTAGCTAATAAACTTCTAGTTTATATTATTAAACAGTTGGGATTCTGAAATTTCTGTTCTAAAAACAGTAATATTAGGACAATTGTCCTCATGATCCATTATGAAATGGATTATACTGGGGTTCTGATTTGTTAGGTTTTGTTCATGAATCAGCATTTGGTTTGTGGTAGCTATAATCTGTTTATCACAATGGGATACATATCCACTGTGAAACTAAAGATCAGGAGGAAAGTCATGACTTTGTATTATGCATGCAAGAGAGGTTCTGAAAACATCTTAACCTTATGCCAACATCCTACAGAACAGGCCAGATCCCGTGTTTGTTTTCACTGCTATCATCTGTGTTGGTTTCGATCTGCTTTTATTTATTTATTTTTAATTCAAGTATAAATTGGACGATGCAAAAGAGAATCTTTGAAACACCACAAAAATAGCAACAATGGGTGGAACATTGCCCTCAGTTGAACAGATGCAGTTCCAGTGAAACTAGCCTGTAACTGACGTTGGAATTTAGCTCATTATATTTAGGTGGTATTCCTCAAACTCCCAGGGCACTTGCATCTGATGTTTTTTGCTGATATGTTCCTTGAGCACCTCCCATCAGAATGAACACAAGTGATTTGGTACAAGTCAATATTTATAATCTAATTGCTTGCCCCACTATTAGACTCAATTATTTGACAAATGTCTTAATGCAGTTTTCAGGGTCAATTTCTTATCATCTTGAACCCAATTTTCAAAAATCATTATTTGGTGCAATTTTAGGGAATGTAATTTTGTCAGGGCGTACAGGTAATTTGAAAGAAATTAACAAAAATGTATCAAACTAATATATCAAGCAATCATTCAGTCCTACAGTATATATATGGATGGATCTTTACATTGTGTTCAAAACCCAAAGGAAAAACCTGAAGTTGAATTACGTCTGAACTATTTTTTGTTGCCAGACCACATCATCTTTAATAATTAATAACCATCAAAGTACAAAATAGAGTTTAACTTACACTGAGGATAAGTCTTTATGTTCACAATAAAAGTCAAAGACAGATATTGTATCATTAACACACAGCAGACTGCCGTCATAGAAACATAACTCACTTGATGGTAATTCCTGCTCCATTTAGGCATAAAGAGAAATTAAGAATAGTTTCTGACTAGAGTTCAGATTTAATTTTTTTTGTAGATTCATGCTGGAATTCAATATTATTTGTCACTTCTTTTCTTTTTCCAATACTATTTAAAAGACAATGAAAGTGATGAAAATTAACCCGAGACCCGCTATGATTCATCAACATGGTCTTAAGCAATATGCATACTACATATTGATTATGAATGGAGCAATCAGTTTAATAATTCATGGATAGTTTTTTGGCTGCATGTGCTCATATTGGAAAATACTATAGTATTTAGACTTACATTTTAAAAAGTAATATGCCTAGCTATTGTAGATAACTATAGATAGTCAATTAGTTAAATACGAATTAAACTGACATCCAGAGGACAGTAGAAATTTTCTGGTTACTTTACAATGGACAAAGTGGCTATTAACCCCATTAGTTCCACTGCTTGTTTTTAAAAAGTTACATTGTTCCTGCAAAATCTAGAAGCATGTCAAAATGTGACTTTATAACTTTGTCTGTACTATGTCAACTAAAGATATTTGGCTTCTGGGTCAAGTTAAACATCCATGATACCAAGGAAATGGTTCTCTCAAATGTCTGAACAAAGGCGCAGGACGAGGACTTTCAATAAAACTGACAGCAGCCTCATATGGGCCCGGAAGATACTGAATTCTGTTTGGCATTTAATGCCACAGCAATTTATGAGAGGTCAGTGAACGGGCTTTTTTTGTTTTTGTTTTTGTTTTTGCGCAAGCTTCTTTCACCTTTGGGTGCTAAACCAAGGATAAATGTATTTGTGGGACCTCTAAGATATGGCTGACCTCACAGCAAACAAAGAAAATTTCATTTTTAAACACAGCTCAGGCTATAGCCCCAATAAAGTGTATATCAAAAGTGGCACCTGAGTCAGAGTTAAAATAAATTCATTATTCACTGCAAACTGTTAACAAGAATAGTGTGATCAGTTCTATTTTACAGTAAAAATACATTACATACTGCTAATCCTTTACATGGAATCCACTCCAAAGTTTATAGTATTGCCCAGGCACGCTTATAAAATAGCCTTTGAAGAATATAAAGATGCCCTCTTCACTACCACTCCACATTTGGCCATAATGCATTCTAGGTAAGCTCCAGTCAGAGGTTTTTCAAGTAACTAAAGACCAACTCTTCTCTAGAAAGCCACAAAGGGTGACTGCTAGGTAACCAACACATTCTCAGTCTAATTTACTATGAACAGAGTCTAAATTAGTTTGAACTAAATATTTTAGTTGTAATCTGCTACATACAATACTTTCAATCTTCAACAGGATGCTTTCATGTGCTCACAATTCCTTAACATTTTTATGAACAAAAGGCCTTTTGGGCTATCTAAACTAGACACAGAAGTAGAAATGATAGCATTCTCTGTTAGCTATGTCAAAACAGAAGACAGATGGTTCTGCAATATGCTCTCTAATAATCTGACCAATAACAAGTGAGAAATTTAGCATTCATACTTCATATCACATAAGCTCTATTTACAAAAGCACCTCTAGTTCTACACAAAATCCAAAATAATCGTCGAAGGGTATGTGAATGTAAAGAACAATTTATCAATCATGCAGGGCACTGTGGCAGATATAGGCTGAATGCTAAGGGTGAATACCCATGCATTGCCTTCCAAAATCCCACACTCATCCTTTACCCATTACCATTTCCAGTGGTACAGGGCTTCCAGGGTCTGTGGAGAAATATGCAAGAAATGCTCCTTGAAACTCCCCCAAAACCTCACCTCTCTCTTCTGATGGCCCTTATAATCTTTTTAAAGAGAAAAATGGTATTAGTTATCAGTAACAACAGGGAATACTTCTTGGACCGCCTACAGCATCTCCGGCTGCTGGATAGTTCTCTGATAGACCAGAGCTGGAAAATACTTCAAAACAATATATACTGGATTACCTGTAACAGAATAAAACAGGTAATGGGAGGGAAAAGTGTCTTTGAAGACAAACAATATATCTTTATGAAATGGCTAAAAAAAGGCATACATTTCTCTCATGGCACACAGGAAGAAGGACACGTAGACCTTGTTGAAGGAGAAAGCACTATTTACTCTTTTTTATGTGTTTCTGTGCAAAACCTGCAATATGAACTGAAGAACTAATTAAAACCAACCCTCAGAGCAAGGCAGAAGTCTAAGCTCTCATTTTACCTGCTGCTCTTCATGCTGGCAAGTCAATACAGTTCAGCTTCAATGAGATACACTATCTCGATACAACATTGTCTTCGGGAGCCAAAAAATCGTACCACGGTATAGGTGAAACCACGGTATATCGAAGTCAGACAATGCACTGATCCACCGGAGATTGCAGCCACACACCCTGGAGTGCTCCTTTACCGTGATATATCAGAATTTGCCTTATGTCGGACCGCGTTATATTGAGGTAGCAGTGTAGTTATAAAACATGCACGAACTCAGAATAAATTAGATTTAATTGCAGGGCTAAACTGTGGCTGTTATCCAAGCACTCACATGATGGAGTAGTAAATTTCCAGTAAAATGGTTCTATTTTACTGGAAAGGTCTTGTATGAAGCAACTCTTTGCAACACATTAGATGGGAATTATTTCTGTGATTTGTAATATACTCTAATCTATCTAAAGTATGTACAGCAGAACCCCCGAATTACAAACACCTCGGGAATGGAGGTTGTTCGTAACTCTGTAATGTTCATATCTCTGAACAAAATATTATGGTTGTTTATAACTGAACATTGACTTAATTCAGCTTTGAAACTTTACTATTCAGAAGAAAAATGCAACTTTTAACCAACTTATTTAAATGAAACAAGCACAGAAACAGTTTCCTTACTTCAACAATTTTTTTCTTAAACTCCCCCCCCCCTTTTTTTGTGTGGAATTTAATGTTTAATACAGTACTGTTCAGTATTTGCTCCTTTTTTTGGTCTCTGCTTCCCGATTGCATATTTCCAGTTCCAAATGAGGTATGTGGTTGACTGGTCAATTTGTAATTTGGATGTTTGTAATTCCGGGGCTCTACTGTATAGGATTCCCATTACTCCAGAATTGGAGCAATTCACGATTTTTAATTTAATTCTCCTTCTATTACCACCTGTGAGATAGTGAAGTGCTGTTATCCCCTTTAACAGATGGGGAACTGAGACACAAAAAGAATAAGTGACTCGCCCAAAGTCACACAGGAAGTTGTGGTGGAAACCCAGCGGACTGAACCTGGGTTTATTGAGTTTCACCACTGGACTATTATTTCTCTCCTGTTGTACTACATATCCATTAAAGGCAGGAAACAATCACTTTCTCATAAAAGTGGCAGTTTTAGTGAATATACTTGGATTAAGAACATCTCAGAAGACTATCAGTACCACCTTAACATTCAAATTGTTTTCACATTGTGAAATAAACACATATGCAACATGTCCATGTTTTGATATGTATTTTTATTTCCCTGCAGTTTTCACTTATCAAGAACAAGTAACAGGGAAAGTTGTCTGAACTAGTGCATAAACAAACATTCTGAAACACCACTACACGTATCTAATTTACAAGAACCATATAAAAAAAGTCACTAAAACACTACACTACGAAGGTGTCCAACGCTTACAGTCAGACTTTTTCCAACCCGTTACTTGCCTTGTAGCCACAGGAAAACGCTCCAAAATTGAAAAGACAATCTTGCCACAACCCTCCCCCCTCCCACCACCTGGGATGGCTCGATATCTAGACATCCAATAATTATTGCAATGATATATAATGCAATACATACCTGGTAAAATATCCTTTACGTGGTGTGTTACAGTTTTAAAGCCGGTTAAAATATGCAGTCTTCAGATAAAATGTAATCAGTTGAAAATTTTTCATATCTGCACAGTTTAATGTGTGCTAGATGCATAATTTTTCCTAGTCAGTTTTTTCTGTGTAATTATCTTTTATAAACTGGTATTATAAATAGAAATATACATTCAAAATATATGGAAAAGTGAGTTACTACATTAAATTTGCATGTATCGATCCATCCCTTTCCCCTGCACAGTAATAGAAAATACTATTTTGCCTTGAACTTCATATTTGACAGTGAAATGCCACTAAAGTATTTACCAAAAAGTCCATCTAGTCAAATTGTGAAACAAAATGAACCAAGTGAAAACTTTACATTTCCTTTAGAAAAAAATTACAAGAATTTCATTTCCTAGCTATGAATCTTTTAACTTTTTTTTTAGACACAAAGTTGGATTTATTTGTACAAGATACAAAATGTAAACATGGCAAAATAAATAGTTAAAACAAGTGATGCAGGATCTCATTTCATGCTCATGATCCCATTAAAGAATTATTTTTTAAATCCATTCAGTTGCAAATTCAAGTGCAAAAGCATGATGATGAATATCTACTATTCAAGTAACAGAAATAATATTGATGATACAAATAAACTATTTTACAAGGTAGTGATTTTCCCAATTTTACAAAATGTACATTATATATCGACTTAATATACGATATAATGATAGTCCATTTAGGTCCGTTTCAGTTCCCTGTGATCCACAGAGTGTTGTATTTTGCATTCAGTTGGAATATAAATGACTACACCATCAGCACAGGTTAAGCCACTGGTTTGAGGTTATGTCACTTCCATTGCTACTGTTGTCTCTGCTATGCCATTTAAACCGAGTCGTTCTGGTTCATGGTTCTCTCTGTAATAAAATGGAATATGGAATAGTTACAAGTAGGACATTAATATTTCTATATAAGATTTCACAGTATTTCTGTTGATATAAGTGTTTCTGCACAGATTCGAGGTATGGAAAGACCATTAAACACATCAAACAAATAGGCAGGAACAGGGAAAGTTCTGCTTGAACTTGAGATGACTTCTGCTTGAAGATCAAATATTGGCTTTAGTCCATCAGTACCATGATCCTATTCACGCGCTGCTGCATTAATAAAGTACTAACAGCTAACTCTGCCAAAGTTGAAAACCTATTGATGATTTCCTCTAAGACAGTACTAAAGCAGTGGTCGGCAACCTGCAGCCCAACAGGGTAAGCTGATTGCGGGCCATGAGACATTTTGAGGATGTTGACCATCTGTGGGCATGGCTCCTGCAGCTTCCAGTGGCTGCGGTTTCCGTTCCCAGCCAATGGGAGCTGTGGGAAGCACAACTGTTCCGTGCATGCTGGTGCACAAATTACTGTTTTAACATAGCCCGTCTTTTTATCCGTTTAGTTAAATACTTTTCAGCAGTAGCATGAAGAATTTTTAAATTTGTATCAATCATTACATACGCCTCTGAGATTTTGCACCTGTTAGAATCTTAAGGCTTGTATAGAGTAGGAATAAAGGTGCTTTTTAGGAGTTAGCTAACAACTTGAACCACAGAGCACCTTAAACATTCAAAGGGGTGTTTTTAGGTTGTTAGAGTTAGTGGGGTTTTTTTTTTAAAGTACCTTTTCTTTAGTCTAGACATACTTTGACTTGTATCATACCAAAAAAATGTAGTTATGAATGAAATTGCAAAGTGAGCCATAACCTGTTAATGCCCATTTTGTATTCCTGTACTCTATAAACAATAGATTTTATAATTAATAGATTATACAGTCCATTTAATGTAAGGAAAATTTAAGCCTTTTTTTTTTTTTTTTAAGAGAGAGAAATTTTTGGATACTTTTCCAATATCACCCTTCCTCCATACATAGTGATCTCTATTTAAATATACTAAAACTGCAATACAACAACTGGTACAGGGAACCAAATTATGCTTTGAGGGAGTTTCATGGTGAAAGTGAGGTCAGAGTGCCAGACTGTGCCTCTAAGATACACCCATGGAGTTTGGGGAAGGGCATAAGCATAATTCCTTTTGGGAAAAGCAGGGTCTGTGACGCATGTAAGTGGCTAGTGCTGCATTAGATTAATCAAATCAAAATGATTACCCGAACAACTCATTTCACATGGTTGCCATGTAAAAATAAAAGTATACTTATATGTGTTCAGTTATAAACCTATAGCTATATTATCTTAGACCTTGTCATAAGTGTAAAGTGCTGGAGAGTAATACTCTGCCTATATAGAGTTAATGTTATCTGAGACAAGTCACGTGATAACAAGTGACGTAAGATCTCCCTGCAATGAGGGAGGGAGGAGTTTTGAGTTGTTCGTTTTGCTGGTCATGAGGCAGGGTCCAGGGTCCAAAAGCATCTCTAGCTATGGAGATGGCTCAACTTTCTTCTCTTATATTTCTACTTAGCTGATGTAAGTGATCTTTGATATTAAGCCTGTGCCATTTGGGGTGTCTCTTTCCGTTTCAGGAGGGGGAGGTTTGAGAACTCTAAATTGTAAGTTGTACTGTGTCTATGTTCTATGATCTTTTTCGTTATTAAATCTTGTTAGTTATAAAACTGTCTGGTTTAATTCCCCTCAGGTCTCCCTCTCTTCACTGGGAAGAGAGAAAGGGGGGTGGGAGGGGGGGGTAGGTAAAGGAATCAGCTCAGGTTACCAGCTGAGGAACGGAGCCTGTCTCTGCCTTTAGCTGGGAAGAGTGAAGGGGGAGGTGAATAGCCTCCAGGTGTATGGCTCTGGCTTTCAGGGAGGAAGACAGAGTTAGAGGGTTGGGGAAGTCTGGCCCCCCCCCACAAGGTTTTGGAAGTACACCCGGATGGTAGCAGCTGTGGAAACCCCAGAACCCCACTGGTAAAAGGGGGGGGGGGGTCTAAGGGTGTAGGACTTAATTTGTCTGGGGAACAGCTAAGAAGTGCTTTGAACTAGAAAAGAGTCCCAGCTTTTATACTCAAGAGCACAGGGCCGGGGTAACAGACTCTTACAGACCTCAATTCTGCAAAAGGATTATCTAGACACAAACTTGTATGACTGTTAGGACCTACTGAAGTAAAGGAGATACTATGCAGGTGGGGATTCCTTTGTAGGACCGAAGTCATAGATTGTGAGATCTTTGAGCAAGGGACTATGTCTTACTTAACGCTCTATTGAGTCAGGTAAATTTATGGAACTATTCATATAATTATACCGGCATTTAAGAAATTCCACCCCAAGATACTATATACACACCTTGCTATACTGCTGATGGCACTGCTGGGAGTAACCTTTGGCACCCTGTCCATACTGGCAGCAACTGTGGCAAGTTTTAAGGCTGTTGGCGATGGTGCTGAAGTCCTTGCATTGATATGTACATTGACTGGAGAAACAACACTGACATTGTTTAGATGCACTGCATTAGTCAGGCAAGAATTGTTCATGGGAAGTGTCTGAGGGCTGCTTGTACACAAAGCTGGAATTAAGTGGTTTGTGGTGCTGTGGCCAACTGTCCTTACAAGCTGTACAGTTGAAAACCCTGGGCTGGATGATAAAGCCATGTTGGTGGAGTACAGAGTTTTAGAGGTTCCTGTTGGAAACAAAACATTTCAGTAAAGATTACACAGTAAAAACGCATGTAATTGTTTAGTCGCAAAACAGAAATTTAAACATAAGCTTAAGTATAAGGCTGTCATTATCAATGGTAATAATTATCCCATAATCCCACTGGCACAGTTACAGCTTGGGAACAAAATTACTGAAATTTGTTTTCAGTCACAACTTTTACAACCTTTTCTGTTCAGTGAAGAGGAAAAAAGTTTTCCTCAAGTCCCAGTTCATGTAGACTCATCAGAACATTGCCCTCTCTCTTGTATAATGTGTTGAAGAATGACTGGATTTACCACAACTGGGCTGAGCCACATTTCTCTCCTGGATCAGTTCCAGCATATTGATTTACTCTATATTAACTCTCCTCCTCCCACCCACTGCACAGGTTCTATAAACCCCATTACACCATTAGCTGTTAAACAAAAAACACCATAAAGCCCCTCTGATTTATTACGTAAGTCAAATCCTAATGAACTTTTGTTTCCACCAGTAAGGCAATAATCCAACCTGTCTGATTTTGGCATGATTGGTTTCTGGTAAGAGGAGTCTCACAGAAAAATTGCAATTTCAGATACATTAGGGCTTTGCAGCTAGGTTTGTGGTTTCTGGAAAAACTGCTCTAGTCTGTGCCAGTATGTACATTTAGGACAGGGGTGAGCAAACTTTTTGGCCTGAAGGCCACATCAGGGCTGCAAAACTGTATGATGGGCCAGGTAGGGAAGGCTGTGCCTCTCCAAACAGCCTACCCTCCACCTCTTATCTGCCCCCTCCCACTTCCCACGCCCTGACTGCCCCCTCAGAACTTTCAACCCATCCAACCCTCTCTACTCCTTGTCCCCTGACTGCCCCCTCCCAGAACTCCCACCTCTAAACATCCCGCCAGGACTTCACCCCCTATCAACCTCCCCACCCCTCGTTACCTGACTGCTCCCTCCTGAGACCCCCCCTCCGACCCTAATCACCCCCTATCCAACCCCTCCTGCTCCCTGTCCCGACTTCCCCAACCCCTATCCATACCCCCACCCCAATAGGCTTCCTGGGGACTCCCACACCCTATCCAACCCCCCTCCCCCATTCCCTGTCCCCTGACTTCCCCCCAGGACCCTCTGCCCCTTATCCAACCCCCCCAGCCTCCTTACCACACTGCTCAGAGCAGCGTGCTGCGCTGATCCACAGGAGCACTCAGCCCCACCCCTCAGAGCGCTGCTCACGCGGCTCCCAGAACGGCTAGCCTCCCAAGCCGGGAGCTCAGGGGCTGGGCTGGACAGGACAGTCCCGCAGGCTGCATGTGGCCCGCGGGCCATAGTTTGCCCACCCCTGACTTAGGACCTAGTCAGGAAAGAATTTAAACCCATACTTAACTTTGGGTACATACTTACATCAATGATGTCAATGGGATAAAGATAAGCATATATGTCCTATGCTGACTGGGGCTACAGTAGAATTAAAGAATGAAATTTCATAATGCCATAGAACCAATTATGAATTTGAAAGTTGTAAACAGCAACTCCCTCCTCATAAAACCATCCACAAGATCACTAGACATTAAATAATTGCATTTTTAAAAAATTGTGTGAATAGAGTCATAGACTGCACCAATTATAACCAATCTGCACTTTACAAATATTTTTTATTACTTCGAAAAGAAAATGGAAAAGTTACTGAATTATTGTTCATGATTTAAAGATAGGACAGTTTTGTTAGATGGTCAGCACTGTCCAAATATAGTTTGTACTTTACTAACAACATTAGATAAGGCCAGGCTATTGTACAAAACTTTAATGATTACTCTCTTAATTTATACAATCAGTACTATTAGTACATTTATTCAACTCAAATATATTTTTAGAAATTGGAAGTGCTTTGTTCAAAGATTCTGAACTCTCCATTAGACAACTAACATTAAGAAATCATCACCTGAAGGCTGGACAACACCGTTTATATTATTGTGGCTGGTGTTCTGTTCCTTTGTTACCTCACTGCGACTGGGAGCAGGTGCACTGACCACTGCAGATGCAGCAAAGTGGGCGCTGGCTGAGTCAAGTGTTTTGGACATACAGTCAGAGGTGCTTGAGCCCTATGGAATTAACCAAATGTTTTTAGAATTCTGCCAGTACTAGCTGACAAAACACATTAAGACGATTACAACAGTACACAGCTACTAGTGAATTAAGGGGAAGCATCTTTTGAACCAATATTATAACATGAACTACGTAAAAGGTCACGAATCTAATATTATGCATCCCTCCCAACAAAGGTCAATCTAGACAATTATAAAGAAAGTTGACAGGCTGCACAGGGATGCTTCTTCAATCTTCAACTGTAAAAGGTCTCAGACTGATACATCAAATTCATAGTGTGTTTGACAAGTCTTTTGTATCACTGTCTTTGGGAGGCTTTTTGAAATCCTGAAGGATTTTTTTTCCCCTTAAATGTATTTTACTTGTATCTACTTGTGTCTATGTAAGGTCCAAAACGTTATTCTGTCAGGGATTAATTTGCCTCACAAGGATCTTCCCTACTGAATTTTGGAAGAATGTTTCTTCTACTAATCCAGCCACCTTGGAGATATGATAAGTACTAATATTCATTTTTTCAGCACTTGCCATCTACCCTTTGATACAGTACCCTATTGGTTGTATATGGCAGAGGTTCTCAACTTTTTTTTCCTGACCACCCCCCACCCAGGCTATAAAAACTCCATGGCCCACCTGTGCCACAACCACTTTTCTGCATATAGAAGGCAGGACTGGTATTACAGGGTAGCAGTGTAATTGCCCAGAGCCCCATGCCACAGGGGGCCCCGCAGGGCTAAGTGGCTCAGGCTTCTGCTTCAGTCCCAAGTGGCAGGTCTCGGGGCCCTGGGTTTCAGCTTTCTTCCCTGGGCCCTAGCAAGTCTAATGCTGGCCCTCCTTGGCAAACCCCCTAAAACCTGCTCGCAGCCCCTAGGGGGCCCCCGGACCCTAGTTGAGAATCACTGGTATACGGCTGTATATTTAATACACTAACTTTTTAAATATCTAAACCATCAAAAATCATTTCCTCCTCCTAGTTCGAATCACCAGTCTATATCTTATGGAAATAGATAAAAACAAACACAACCATTTTTGCAACCAATAATATATACAGGAAGATTATGATGAATAAATTCAGAAAATGGTTGGGGGGAGAAAGTAACACTGGTGTTCATGTACACACTGCTCACAATAATACAAGGAAAAGTTTTTCTTCTAATGCTTAACAGAATTTTTAATTTTATAAATATATTTCTCTTATTAATTACAAATTACTAGCTATGTAAGGCTGACAGTAAGTGCATCCTTTGCCCACAAAGAATATTACATTGAAAAAATTAAATTCCTCACAAAAAAATTCAGAACCTAACACATTTTAAAGCCATTTTTAACTCAACTACCACCAAAGGGCTAAGTTGTGCCACTCTTACTCACACTATCCTACTCCAATATTAGTCCCACTGATTTCACCTAGACTACTCACACAGTAAGGTACAACTCAATGACAAGTACAAGTGGCAAATTCTAACCCTAAACAAGTGTATTTAATTTCTAAGAAATTTAAATATGAAAAAAAGAACAGATAATTGTGCTGGCAGTAAGACATCAAACGTAGTCTGTTTTCATATTCTCTTACAGAAACACTTAAGCAAATCTGCTTTAAAATCTAGTTTTGTTGTGTTTTGGGGGTTTTTTTGCTTTCAAGAGAAAGTAAGACAAATAGCCAAGACCAACAGAAATGTTTTTTAGACACACTGTAACAGTATTTTTATCCAATAAAAAATTTCCCAGCAATGTTTGCAATCCAAACAGTGCAGCACAGTGCATGAAACCCTGAGTGAAATTGGCAAACTGACAAAACAAAGTGAAACTGGCTATTCCGTTGCTTAAGTGTTAAAAGTAAAACAAACTTAAAAATAGTGAAACTATATTTTTAAAACAAACCATTTGCTAGGTAAGTAAGTAACAGTCATACTTTCAAAATACACACGCATTTAGCAGTGTTCCTTCAAAGTTTATAGTACCACATTCTGAATTACAACAAAAAATAAAAGGAACAAAGTTATGGTAGCTAGAGAGATACTGAGTTTTCCAAAACCACAGAGAAATGTAAAAGGATTTTGATCAAAATAATTTAAATGCATTTCACACAATCAGTACATTAACAAAATTTAATGTGTGATAACAAAATTTATCTTTAACGTGTGACAAAGACTTAACAAAAAGTGAGTAAGCAGGAGGGAGAACCTGCCGTGGAAGATGATCTTGGCACATCAAAAAGATTTTAAAGGAGTATTACCTGTGCTTTTGGATGTGTCTGTTGTGAGGAATGCTGAGACTGCTGTTTCTGCTGAAGCTGAGCAAGTTGCTGTCTTTGCATTTGAACTAATTGCTGTTGATGTGTCTGAAACTGCTCCTCTGTGATACCCCCCGTTACTGTGGAAGAGAAAAACGAAGCCAGAGTTTAACGTACTCAAAGAAAACAAATGTTTCTAGAACAAAAGTGAAGTACAAAGCAAACTGACATGGGACAATGAAACGTGAAAACAAGATGCATGAAAGGAGGGTACTGAACTCTTGCGCAGATCTCAACATATCTATGTCTGTGAAGGTGAAACCAGTTTAAATGGGTACCACTGGCCAATTCCCTTTGAGTATAAAGTTACTTATGATAAGGGTCACAGTTCAGAAACAACAGCTTCTTACTAGAACTGAAAAGTGCCTTGCATGAGTTCCTTCTCAGTAGCTATGGCTATTGTATTAGGTAGGCTACTTTTGGTAGGCAAGTTAAACTGAGACTACATCATAGCCACCGCACTAAATGACACCAACACCACCTAGTATTTGTGCTACATGATCAGATCTCCACTCTACCAATCTGTATTAGGCAATGTGAGTGGAGCAACATTCAGTACACTTAAGTAGCAGGTTCAGAGGTGCACCGAAATCTTGAAGACCAAGGAACTGGAGGAAGATGAGAACAACTGGCTCCCCAGGTCTAAAATCTAGCATATGGTGCCAATAGTTTCATGAAGGACTGTAGTCAGTTTTTAATGTTAAAAAGCAATTTTTATCCTGTGATTTTTGAACTGCTCCTGTTATTTCATCCTCTCTTATTATTTTTTTAAATGTGTTAGAGGACCTGAGCAGCATTTTCTGCAACTAGATGGTATTACGTGAAGGCCTTATTAATTGGAGGTGGGGAGATTTCACAGGAGATTAAAGAGTTTGCTGACCAGTAAGAAACACAATGAAGCAAATCTGAAGGATATCACCTTCTCACATTAGGAAGGGAAGTGCTGTGTACCCCAATTTCCATATCTATAAAATGGAGATGATGGTGGTTATCTTTTTATAAAGTGCTTTGAGATGAGTGGGTGAAAACTGCTAGAAAAACAGCTACAACTCCCTCCATGCTGTTGAATAAAGACAGGGTGCAGGCTGTCACTATTCCTGAAGTTCTGATGCAGCCATAGGAATAATAATTAACCCAGTGATTAGTTTCATCCAGGGGCAGAAAACAGTTATAAAGGCCATCACCACCCCCCACTGACTTACTTTCCCCAGTGGCTGCTATGAGAGCTGCTACCTGTGTACTCATTCAGCCACAAAAACAAATCAAGACGACATTCCTTATGCTGTTCCCATGGTGGGAAAGGATATGTTCCTCAAGACAGACAGCACCTGCTCTGGCCCCAGCTTCAGCACAATGCAACAAAATGTCACCAATTCCCAATTTAATGAACTCCAAACCTGAAAGTCAAATTTTAGCACAGGATTACAGTTAGTGAAGTGCAGGACTGAAGAGGTTCTACTGTGCTACAATGCCCACTGACTAGACATAATGGTTAGAAAATCTTAGTGCTTCAGAAAGTCATCAGTTTTCTTGTAGGTTACCGTAATGAAAATATCAGTATCCCTATTTATAAAAAATGAATTGAAATGACCATAATGAATAGCCTGTTATTTTTTATCATACCAGCTTTTCACCAGGAGAAAAAACCTCCACCAAGTTTGTTGGGGGACCACCTCTTGCACATGTAAAGGAATGGACTTTAATTCTCTCCCATACCCAATTACTGTACATGATCCTATGGCAACAACTATTGTCCACTTTATTCTCTGAAAACTCATGTAAACAGCTGCAATATACAGTAAAAGCTGTTATCTGGCACTTTATCATCCGGAAAGCTCTATTAACCGGCATTTCTGATAACTCCCGATACAAGTCTTCAATCTAGTAACTGGGACTAGCATACTGCCCAGGAGGTTATGCAATTGCACATTCTGAACTCTACTTTTATGCCAAAGAGGCAGAAGACAAGTAAGCCAGCTGATATCAAGGGTTAATTAAAAAAGCAGCTTCTAGGGTGTGTCATTGGGTCATTACAGATTCAGCCCAATCTCCTACACCTTTTACATCTACAATGATAATTGTTAATGGTGACCCTAAGGCACTGCAAGATCCTGAAGTGCCTTCTGAATCATCAAGGATTAAATTATGTTCAGTATAATTTTAGTGTTAAGTGTATTTTTAGTGATCTGGGTGCACGCTATGTGCTTCCCATAGTGATATGTAGTGTCATAAGATAACCTACTGTATAGAAAACTTTACTTATACACGTAAGTGCTTCAAGAAACCGAGCACTCTGCAGTGCAGTACTAGATTTGTGAGTACCTGTATACTATTTTATACTTCATTCATTTTATTGTATTCCAATTCTTTGAAAATTGGTACTCCGTTGGTAAGCACAACTCTTAGTTAACCAGAATTTTTGATTAAATGGCACCCCCCTATTCCACAAACATGCCAGATAAAGCTTTTACTGTAAATCTGCTCTGAACTGAAAGGTTTCTTAAGCATTTCCTCTGGAATAGTGTTTCAATGCCAAGATATTTTTCTTCAAACCATAAAAAGCAGAATTCAACAATCTGAAAGAAAACAAAGTATAGCAAAAGCTAAAAAATGTAGGAAACATTGGTGCTTAAAGCAAAACAGAAAGGTCAATAAGGATTATAAATATGTGTGAGAAAGGGAAAGAAACAGGGGAGAATTAATTTTGGCCTATTTCCTCTTCCTGTGCAAAACACACACAAACTGAAGATCATTCAAAAGTCATCACAGGCCAGAATCTAAGCTATGATTGCAGTGATAACCACATCAGAATTAGCACTGTGTGAGCTGCATGTAGAATACTAGGTATCCCTAAGATAACAAAGCAAAATGATGTAAGACTATGCTTATTCTTGGTCATTTATTGGTTCATAGCTGGGACATATATACCAATCACCAACTGTGTTAACCTTATCTATTGTTTCTCATATCTAATTTAGACAGAATCCTTATTTCCTCAACCAAATTAATTTAAAATACCATCAACAACTTAATACTACCTGGATTTTATTCAGTCATCGAATTAAGTTCTTTTTGGTGCTGACAAAGAGCAGAGCCAATATTCAAAGTTCCTGTTCACTAAACCTTGTAGCATCTCATTCTCAACTATAATTACATGGGTTCAATGGTATTGCAACCCCAAATTATACCTAGAACCTACAGGAATAGTATCCGCTGAATGAAAAACACACCATGCTAACAATTAAACAATTGTTTAATTAACAATTAAAATATTAACCCTTCTACACTTTGTTTGCTCGGGTTCATCTGCTACTTACAATACACACACCTTTATGAAAATCCCATGTTTAGTAAGCAATGGAAGGACTCTAGTTACAGTCAAGTCAGACCATATTCAGAAACCAATATGCAAATATTTTCTCATAGTGCGCTATAATTAAGTGGGCTTCCAGCATCCCCGGAAAACCGACTTTTCGAGTTAGGTATTAGTGCAATAGTAATTCTTTATTGTTTAGAGGGATGCTGCAGAAAATAGCCGAAACAGGACTAGACACAAGAGTAGAAATATAGTTCATTCTGACCAGTCTTTCTCACTATCCACTCTCAAAACACAGATACTGGATCAGACCAGTAGATTTTTTAAAAACCAAGATTTTCTTTACATTTATCCCTAATGACGCTAATCTGAATAAGCAAGTAAAATAAATCTTTAAGCAGTTTATTTATTTTTCCCTGGAATGAAGATACCTGTAGTTAAAATATAATGAGTGCTAGTGTTCACAATTAAACCTTGTTAAATTTGCTCCACAAAATATTACCCATTTCACAGTAAAATCCTTTTCAAACTATATGTCATGCGTGTGTCTGTGTGGTTAAAAAACAACTCCTGATTATCTACAGGCAGACACTTTATTGAGCTATGCCACCTTCTATAAAGATTGCTAAATCTAACTCAGGTATTCCAATATGCCACTTTCTTATTTTTGTTATTTATAAGTGTCCCTATTAGTTTATGTCCACATGTAAACTCTTAAAACATTAATTAATTAAGCAAATTAATTCAGTTATACATCCATAGGCATTGCAATTAGCTTTTTGATGGCTTACCAGCCTTTCTAACATGGTTTTTAAAAAACTGTACAGTGGTAGCTTAGGTTTTTATTTCTGTGTGGTGTCTTTTCTCTTTAATTTCCTAAATTGCATACCCTGACTGATTTACTGTGAAAAGGCATGCACAACAGGTTCAGTCAGTGAACAAAACTGTGTGAGAATTAATCACCTCACAACAGTCTTCTAAAATTAGCATAAATGAGGATAGTAAGGCCCAGTAAGGAACTGGGAAGATAAACCTATTGTTTTGTTCTTAAATTTTGGTAAGGTATGTTTGTTATTGCCTAATCTTTAAAAAATAAACCTAAATGAAGCATTGTCATTTATAATGCCCACTTAATTATAATTTATTTTTATCATCTGTATTGTAGTAACTCAGGCTCCAGTCAAGAATCAGAGATGCATCTTGCTAGACACTATCCATACATGTTGTAAAAGACAGTCCAGAGACTCACAAGTTACGTAAGCATTGACCCATACCCTGTTTCCCCGAAAGTAAGACATCCCCCGAAAATAAGACGTACTTCCAGTTTTGCCTCTCGTTGTAATATAATGTAATGTAATTTTGGGAGCAAAAATTAATATAAGACACTGTCTTATTTTCGGGGAAACACGGTATATCATTTGCACAAATATTTCCAGATAGATTTTTTAAATTGTATTTGACACACTGTTACAAATATGAAATATTTCAATGTATGTAGGAGACTACAGAACCTAGGATTTTAGTAACGCCACATTCTTAACTATGTCACTGGTATGAATCTTAGCAACATCAATAGCTATTACCTAATGACTTTTTAGTGGTCAATCTAAAATTAGCTGGTGGACTTAATCTGATGGTCACACCAAAAGTCACCACGTTTGGTATCCTTGTCAATCTTAGAGCCCAAGAACTGAATGATCCTGCATTGTCACTGTCCGCATTTTGGTTAAAACAAATTAAAGGGGAAAAGTGGAAGTTTGCAAAGTTGTAAAGATTCCATTGTTTGAAAATATTAACGGCAGTGTTGCTATCTATTTTAGGATTTTCTAGGGCTGACATCAGGGTAGCATTTGAGTGCACATAAAGTAAATGTGCAGGACAAGGTCCATAGTGAAAATTAATGGAGTCTTCTGCTCTTCTCCCTTTCTCAATAACAATAATATCTGCATCAGAGAATGTTATATATCATTCCTACTATGATGAGAAAGCTTATCATTACCTAATAAGATTTTTCAGATTGCCCTAACGATGGGTAGACTTTTCATTAGTCTAACACAGGGTCAGCAACCTTTCAGAAGTGGTGTGCCGAGTCTTCATTTATTCACTCTAATTTAAGGTTTCGAGTGCTGGTAATACATTTAAACATTTTTAGAAGGTCTCTTTCTATAAGTCGATAATATATAACTAAACTATTGTTGTATGTAAAGTAAATAAGGTTTTTTAAATGTTTAAGAAGCTTCATATAAAATTAAATTAAAATGCACAGGCCCCAGACCGGTGGTCAGGACCCGGGCAGTGTGAGTGTCACTGAAAATCAGCTTGTGTGCCACCTTCGGCACACGTGCCATAGGTTGCCTACCCCTGGTCTGTTTCATTCCACGGCCAAATCACTCATATGAGTGTGCTTAACTATGACTCTAAAATCCTTCATTATTAGAATCATTGTCCCAGAGAAATACAAGTGGCGGGGGGGAGGAGGGGAGAGGTGATGGATTGCAGAGTATACTGATGTTCACTGAACCTTGACCCACTCGTAATTCTAAAGATCAGATTCAAAGACCTTGAACTAACAATGAAAGTGGACTGAGAGCCAAGAGCAACCTGCTCAAGAGGTGGACTGCTTAATATGCATAAACTAAAGCCTTATGGCTTCCACCTTCAGCCCCACAAAGAAGTTGCAGTTCACCATAAATTTATCATCCCTAGACTGGATAGCTGCCTCATAGTATCTAGCTACATATACCTATTTCTGTTACCCTCATTCAGACACTTCTTCCAATTGTCTGTTACACTAACACTGTTGTATCTTGCCTGAAAGTAGACTAAGTTCTTCAGGGCAAAGATTGTCTTTCAACATAGGCCTGCACAGCACTGAGCACAACCAGACCTCTGGATGCTACAGTGATCATAAATGATAATGGAAACTGCAGGAAGTGGTCACATTTCCTAGTAAACTTGAGGTAGAAGTTATTTTTCCACCAGCAATGTAACCTAATTGTCTAGGCTTAGCAATGGGTCCAGAAAGGCCATGAAAGTCTGCACCCCTTTGATCTGAAGGGGCGGACTGCTTCAGTGGAAAACGTCTATGCTAATTCTTCAAACCACTTCCCTCTTTCCAACTGACAACACGAGAAAGAAAGAAAAATTTAGTTTGAACCAACTGTTCTTTATTCATATGCTTATCTGGCATCTTCTATGAGAACTAGATTCACATATTTATTCTCTTAAAATCAAGTGCTTAGGAACAGACTCCCCTCTTCACATAGTTGAAAAGTAGCTAGAACATTTTGGGCACCATTGTAATACAAATAAAGCAATGTTATTAATAAAGCAATAATATTAATAAATAAAATAGTGAGTACAAGGCAGGAGTTGTTTTACACATTTCTTATGCACTGAAGATCAGAGCAGGTAACCTTAAGACTTATTTTCAGTTAAGACAATAACCTTTCCAAAAACAGATCTTTACTGGTACTTCACTGTGAGCTCTTTAAAGGTAGATTTGTGGTGGTTGGTTTGCAAGTTAAACTCAGGCCATCACACCAATTGGCTGACAATTATCTCCTGAATGGAACCACGAACCATGTGGTCCCTGTACACAATACTGATCATAAATATGCTGTTTTATTTTTCAAATTCATATATTATTAATTTTTGTCATTTTATAGATCTAAAATAAATAAATCACATGCCTACTTCTGTGCTCTATGCACTGCACAATTAAAAATAGCATCAGAAATGTATTAGGTCAAATGTTTTTTAAAAGATTAGATTCCAGATTTGCTACATTGCAAATTCAGCAAATGTCTGGCCAGTGACAATTGAGGGGTTAAAAAAATGTCTACATATCACAAGCTGATGTTTCATTTTTAATAAGCGCAGTCTTCATCCTTTTCTACACTTGGGTTTTTCATATCAGCATAAATGTACTGGTGTAAACCCCTTCTGTAGACACAATGCTTTGGTGTAACAAGTAACTTGAAATAGCTGTTTCTTTTTCTCTTATACTGTGTTGTCTCCTCCTCATTAGCAGTCAATCATTCTTCTGTAATTATCAAATTTAGGGCCCAATCCTGCACATCCTCGCTAGTGAGGAAGCACGTAATACCTTGAGTTGTCCCATCGGCACTGTGTACTACACTTAGTAGTAAGAAATTGCAGAACTGGGTTCTTAAATTTTAAAAATTATTCAGACCAGGACTATCTGGTTTAAACAGTTCACCTGCCAGGAAAACTTTTGACACTATCAATACATACGAAAAGTTGTATTAGTACAATGTTAAAGTTGCAATGTTAAATTTATGAAGTCAGAAAATGTAAAAATTAAGGTTCCTACAGCAACTTTAACTGGGTTACATTGTACATATGCATGGTCTCTTCACAAAGAGAAAGCAAAAACCTTTGTGGTTTATCCTAAGCTTCCATTATTAAAAGTTATTTCATATCTGCATAAGGAAAAGAACATTTTACAAAAATATAACCAATCGTTGTACACTTTAAGTGATAAATAAAATGAATTTAGAGCTAAAAACACTGTCACAGGTAATACTGTGTATACAATCTTGTATTACAACTATAAAACATTGAGTATGAAATTTAGAACATTTAATAAATTAACAATAAATCTTAAAATTTCAAGTACACAAGAATTTTCATAGTTTTCATCTTTAGAGAAAATAATTTGTTTCATAAGTATTTGGCAAATCTAGTATTTGACGAATATATTAAACTGTCTTAAAATAAAGAAATCATTCAGTTGTAGTTATTATATGCACAAACTGGAAATTAAGTTCTGAATTCTGAAGTTGCTATAGTTTACATACAAGACGATAGATACAGACAGATACTAGGGGAGCACAAGCAAACAATGAGCCAATGCTGGTCAGCATGACAGGAAGCGATTTCAGAACACCAGCAACCTAACATGAAGATCGGTGTAAACATCATCACAAAGTAAAGTTTTAAGTAGGGATTTGAAGGAAGATAATGAAATAATTTTGCAAATGTTTATGGAGAACTCCTCCCAAGCATGAGGAGCAACATGGGAGAAAGTGTGAAAGTGCCTGTTTGAAAATTTAACAAATGGAGACTGACAATGGCAGACTGGAGGCAAGAGAATCAACATCTTAATACTGAATGGGAGGTAGGGTAGAGTTAGGCCATGAAAAGCTGTGAAAGACAAGCAGCTTTTCTTTGAGCACATAAAAGAAAGGTGGGGTAGTTGAGAAGTTCAAGAGAGGTGACGCGGTTAAAATGAAGTTGCAATACTTAAGATGAGAGATAAGAGTCTGAACAGGAATTCTGACTCTGTGGACGGTCATATCTAAGGCCAGGTCTACACTACCCACCGGATCGGCAGGTAGCAATCGATCGATTTATTACGTCTAGTTGAGTGCTCTCCCATTAACGCTAGAACTCCACCACTGCGAGAGGTGCAAGTGGAGTTGATGGGGGGAGCAGCAGCAGTCGACTCAGCGCCGTGAAGACCTAAATAAGTCAACTTCAGCTACGCTATTCGCATAGCTGACGTTGCATATCTTAGGTCAATCCCTCCCCACCATTGTAGACCGGGGCTTAGAGAGGTTATGCAGAAAGTCTAAGTCTTGCAGATTCTATGTCTACATGACTACTTATGTTGGCAAAGCTTATGTCACTCGGGTGTGAAAAAACATAAGTAGTAGTGTGCACAGCACTGTGTTGGCAGGAGAACTTCTCCTGTGGACACAGCTACCACTGCTCATTGAGGTGGTTGTATTATGGTGATGGGAGAACTCTCTCCAGTCAGCATAGAGAGGCTATATGAGCAATCTTACAGCTGTGCCGCTGTAAGATCACGAATGTAGACATGGCCTTAATCTGGATGTGATGACTACAGAAATATCAAAGTTGAAGATGACATTCAGGCCCAACGGTGGTACCCACAATGATCGAAAGAGGAAGAGTGGGAAAGCTCGAGTGCTGTGTTTTACCCACACACTGAACTTGTTGATGGCTAGACACCCAGGAAAAAATGTCAGAGTGAGGCCAAGATTTTAGTTTAGATAGGATACCGGGTTAAGAAAAGACACGATGAGTCATCAGTGTAGAAACAGTTGTTGAATTTATGTTTGCAGATGAGACTACTCAGCAATACAGAAGAGAAGTGGACCAAGAACTATTCCCTTTGGAACCCCCTCAGAAAGTTGAAAGGAGGCATGCTAAAGAAGTGATTACAGAGGAAGGAGCAAAACTAGAAAAAGGACACAGTCATGGATATGGTTGGACAAGATTGAGCATAGTTGGTGTTGAAGGCTGTCAACAAGCCAAGGAGAATGCAGATGGAGTACTGTTTCACAGGTTGGCTTGGAAGATTTTGGCATGAGCAGTTTCAGTGGAGTGCAAGGGATAGAAGCCAAACTGGAAAGGGTCTAGGATGGACTTGGAGGAGAGGAACTCCAGAAAGCAATTACAGACCGTGCATTCACTGATCTTAGAGATTGAGCATTCGCTGGAGAGGCAAGTAAGGTCACAGGTGGGGGAGTGGGTTTGCTTGTTTTTTTTAAAAAGATGGAACAGACTAAAGCATACTTGTATTGTGAGGGGGAAAGGACCAGATGAGAGTGGAAAATAGCAAGCGAGAGGATGAGAGTGGGTGCAAAGGAGATCAGGAAGTGGAATGGAGTCACTGGGGCAAATGGAGGGATTAGAGGAGGACCGTTGATGAGAAACTTCTGCAGATGTGACAGTGCAAAAAAGAGAAGAGTTGTAGCGGGGGGAAGGGAAGGCAAGGCAAGGCGAAAATAAATTGATGAAGTGGATGATGGGGATGAGTCAGGGCTGATCTTGTAATGAGAATAAAAAAGTTAAAAGTGGAGAACAGTTACGCAAGGAGAGCAGCGTAGTCAATGGCCCTTGAATGAGCGGAACAACTGGCATTTGGAATACTGTGTACAATTCTAGTTCCCCAGAAAGATGAATTCAGCCTGGAACCAGTGCAGTTACTAGGATGATTAAGGTAATGGAGGACACTGGAGAAGCTTGGCTTGTTTAGTCTTGCAAAAAGAAGAAAGGGGATATGACTCCTTTCTATAAATACATTAAGGGGGTAAAACTAGGGATGGTGAAGAGCGATTGAAGCAAAAGGACAATGTTGGCAAAAGAACAAATGGATATAAACTGGCCATGAACATATTCAAACTGGAAACCAGAAGGTGGTTTCTAACCATCAGGGGGGTGGGGGGAGGCTACGTTCTGGAACAGCCTCCCAGTAGGAGTTGTGAGGGCAAAGAAACTTAACAAGTTTTAAGAGAGAGCTAGACAAACGTCTGTGTTTGTCTATATAACTTGGTTGCTTGTGATGGTAGAGGGTGGATTCAGCTGCCCTGGGGCTCACTTCCAGTTTAGATCTTTTAGTAATAAACGCTCATGTTCCAATTGTTTTAGATGGCCACCTGCAAGGGTCACAAGGACTCTTCCCCACATGTATTCTGTTTTTTGTTGTTTTAAAATCTCCTTCCTCTGAAGCATCAGTGATGGAAATGGGAGATCGGACAGGAAGGACCAGGGCTCTGAGAAGGCAGGTAGAATTCTCTCTCTCAGGTGGCTGTTTCTTGTTCAGGGCGGATTGCCATATGTGGAGGCGAACAGAATTTTCTCTCAGGTCAAACTGGCAATGACTTCGGGTGCTTTCACCTTCCTCAGCACCATATGGATGCAGGTCACTTGCCAGGATTGTGTTTGTGCATGTGTGTATATATCACTTAATCATCTCCCTGCCGTTGCATGGGGTTTGGGCACTAATATACATCTGTCCTTTCTATTCTCAGCCTGTGGCAGATTATTAGTCTAGTTTAGTCTCCTGAGGAAGGAAATACTTTGGTCTAATTGTGGTTGCTGGATTTAGTGTGCATGTGCTGGGTTGTGTCGGGGATCAGACTAGATGATTTGATGGTCCCTTCTGGCTTTAAAGTGACTCTGTATCATGTCTGGGCGATTGGGGAAAAAGACAGGAGATGGAACAAACATGTACAGGAAGTCTGACACCCAAAATTTCCTCTGCCTGTAAGGAACTATTAAGATTAAGATGGCTTTTGTCCAGCCTGATTTTTGAGATCACCATCAGGATCTCGAACACTGGGGTGGAGGGGATGGAAGATCTACGGACCATTGTAGCAGAAAGGTATCTGGAAAGGAGTCTAAGGTAATACCCTCCCTGGAGTGGAAGTTTGGGTAATTGGTGTTGCCCTCTGCAATGAACAGATGTATTGTGGGAGTTCTCCACTTCAATATGAGAGACGTCTATTCATTCTGACCATTCATAGCTGGTTACTGCATGCTAGCTTAAGAAATCCACCACATTGTAAATGGTTCCAGGAAAGAGTATATCCAGGGGGGTTATCCAGTGACACCAGGTCCACAGCCTGATGACCACCTGGTAGAGGGGTTATAACCGAGCATTCCTATCTTATTTATATAATGCACTGTTGATGCATTGTCTGTCAAAACCTGTGCTGTGCAAGTTGAGAGCCACAAACCAAATCATGAGCTCGAAGACATGGAAAAATAAGAGGCAAGCATCACCATCTTGAACCTAAGATGGCATAAGTACTTGCTCAGTCTTCTCTGGTCTATGATAGAACAATCACCCCTTCTTTCTTCTTCAGGATAAGAAACTCCAGGAGTACAGGCCTCTTCTCCTGAATTCTGGTGGCACCTCCTCCATGGCTCATAGGCAAAGCAACAAGGCCACCTCTGCTTTTTGTAGGTTCTTGTGCAAAAGGCCCCTGATAGAAGAAGGAGGGTGGATATGGGTAAAAAATAGAATTGGATGAGGTAGCCATGGGCAATGATCTCCAACATCCATCTGTCCAACATTATGTCAGGCCACATGCATGGGGTGAGGTGGTTGCTGAAATTCATGCTCTCTGGATTAGATGTGATGTGGCTCCCAACTGTCCTGTCAAATGTGCTGAAATGCTTGTAGAAGCATGACGCATTGCCAAGTAGGAGGAAGGCATAGTACTCAAGTTACCTGGAATGACAGGTTGGCACCTGTTGTCTTGATGGGGGTTGAGGGTGATGCAACTTATGGTACAGAGTTGTGATGTAAAACCCCGGGAGTGCAGGATGACCTTTGAGTCTCTGAAAGAGTGCAAAGCACGGTCTATTGACTCACTAAATAGTTCCAGGCCCTCAAAAGGTAAGTCTTGGATTGTGACCTGAACTTCCCAATGCTTTGAGCCAGGATGTGTTGGCGGCATCCACTGGAGCCTGTATGGCCATCTTGGTCAGCAACTGGCCTTCCCTGATTATTTCTGAGCCCCTCCCAGTTGTCATGTGGAAGTCTGGAGAGAGAGAGAGAGAGGGTGTCGCTCTATCCCAGGTAAAAAAAAGTCATATATGGACAGTAAGGACTGGCAATTTGTGACTCCAGTTGTAATGAGGCAGATTTTTCTCCATGATTCTGTGTCCTTCCTTGGCTTCGTCTTCTCCACTCGTCTTTGACGTCACCTATCTGCAGCTAGACAGTGTTGGATGAAGGTAGCTTGTCATCTCTTCTAGGTTTGAAGAGACCCCTGTATGTTGCTCCAGAAGATGAAATTTTGATCAGGTGCCTCATAACTTACATGTTCTGGCACACCAACATATGGGATTTCCTTAACAGAAGACATATCTATGGATGTCTCTTTCAATAGAAATCGGTCTATCATACGACAGGCAAAGCTTGAAGCCCACAGTTTTCAAATCTGTTATGCTGAGAAGCCAGGTACAGGAGAGTTTGTACAGGGGGGATCTGTTTATCCACAGTCAACACAGATGGGTAAGTATTATTCATGGTGGTCATATGTAAGTGAATCAGAACAGTACTGAATTTTTTTTTTGAATAATTTAATATAATTTAGCCCAAGTTAAAAACTAGTGGGGCAGATGCTCACCATGTTCTATCTTGCTGCCACAGTCAACAAGACAGAACTGAGGGAGGGTCAGAGCTGCCCCACCCTTTATGCTACCTTGGCAAGATAGCACAAGGAGGCACAGGACACTTTTGCAACTCTGACAGACTCTACAATTCAAATGACTCCAAGCACATGTGCTTGAGGTGCATTGGCACCTACACAGAAGGATCCGGATGACAACTCAAAAAACTAAAAGTTACATCTAGGTACTGGATGCCATTTATACATGTTAAAGTTGGGAGGAGGGGTTAAAACAGAAGTAAGGGTTCCTAAAGAGTCAATAATTGCATACAAAAAGTCCCATTAAAGACTATTTCATCAAAGTTAGTTATACAAAATTATGACCTTTCACGAAAGTCATAAACAAACCGTCACTTTATGGAATGAAAATAATGCATCTGTTATTCATGATTATCATCAAGATACAACTGATAACTCTTCTCCTGTAGCTAATGAGTGACAGTCACACTGTGGTACATGTAGATATGTTATACTTCAAGAACTGGTATTCCCTCAGACAAAAACTTCCCACTACACATACACATTAATGAAGTCAATACACACATAAAAATAGTTACTGCACTGCTATTACAACACCAGTAATTTATATAAATATATTCTTGCTGCTTTCTCTCTGCTTCAGCAGGATATGAAAGTCAAATAAGTAAGTCCTTTAATATAATTTTGTTTTGCATTTACAAAGAGCATTTTTCCTTCCTTACGCAGTGGTTCAGCTAACAAGATACATTCAAAACTCTCAATCTCAGCAACTGGAGGCGTAGCACAGCAGCACTGAAACACAGGTAATTCCTGACATTTTGAATACCCAAATCTGCATTATTTAACACATTATCTGGCCTTTTACCCAAATTGTTTTTACAGAAACTTGAAGTTGTTTTTTTGTGAAGATTCTGTGTATTTCAAACCTTCAAAATCACTAGTGTTTACCTGTACTTGTTTGGTCATGTATCCCCACTGATAACGTCATCAGCCCAATCCCAGGGATAACATAGGAGATGTAAATGTCAAGTTCCACAACAATTCAAATCCTTGCCTACCTGATATGCCATTCTTGCTGGTGTTCAATAAAGCTACAGATGCTGCAGAAACTCTTTTATTATTCACAGTCTGCCCTGGTTTCCTTGAGGTACATTCTTCACTATCACTGTCCTGTAAATTTAGTAGCCTTGGCTGGAAACACTGCAGTCGACATGATCTGATATTGCTTAGTATTTCAGAAAGGGACAGTCTGTTTTCACAATGTTTATTGGAAGCATTGGTCCGTGAGAAATTAGAAGAAAAGTCTACAGTCTGGGAAGAGCTTGAAAAACTATTTAGCATTTCGGGGTCTATCTGTTTCAGGACAGGATCGTGTTCTGTAGATATTCGGTCCATTATAACCCTGATTTAAAAAGAAAAAAAAAACACCAATAATTTAATAGCCATTAGTTATGTGATCTCTTTTTAAAGGATGGGAGGGTAAAAAGGGCCAAAAGAATCGAAGCAATGCCACTCTACCTTCCTCCCCTGCCAATTCGCCTTCTTGCAAATCCTATGCATCTTCTTGGAACCGTAAGGGTTGTGAGGCAATGTCTGTACCTCAGCTTGTCCAATTCTGCCAGTTCTGAATTCTCACATGAATAATTAGTTTGGTCCAAACGAGGCTGCAGAGGAGAAGAAAATTCAATTTTGCACAAATTTATGGCATACGTTGGGTCAAGAAAACTATGAATGTATAATACCATTTCTTGAAAGTATCTTACCACATTACCTATGACTGAAACAGGGAGGAATGCTCTGAGTATAACTGCGTTCAAAAAAGAACTGGGTAAGTTCATGGAGGATAGGTCCATCAATCGCTATTAGCCAAGATGGTCAGGATTCAACCCCATGCTCAGGGAGACTTTAAACCTCTGAGTACCAGAAGCTGGGAATGGAATACAGGGCTGGATCATTTCATAATTGCCTTGTTCAGTACATTCACCGCGAAGCTCTAGTATGGGCCACTGTCAGAGACAGGATACTGGTTAAGATGAACCATGGTCTGACCCACTTTGTCAACTCTTATGCTTTCAAACTAGCAAAAGTTCATATCACAAAATTAAAGGGTCAGACAACTCTTTCTGCAGGGGAAAAAAGTATGCCTGTGAGACAAGGAGGTGGGAATTTTGTTTTGGGGGAAAGGGAGAGTGCCACAATATAGCCCCTTTCTTGACTGCACCAGAAAAAAAGAAAGTGCAATAAAAAACCATTCATTTTGCTGTTGGAAAAGATAAGGAGGAGGAAGCTGCAGTCAAATCTCTAGGGCTTAGTCATTAGATCCACTCCATTAGTGGCCAACCAGGGATGGCACTTGCTGCCAGCAGTCAGAAAATTCAGCAAAACTGGAGAACAAACAAGCCAGCCAATCACTAGGGAACTGGAGCTGGATGTAAATGTACACACCAACAGCCTGATCAATGGTAAGTATCTGCACAGCAGAAGAGCACTAGAGTAATAACATCTGATAACCCATAGGAACTTGGAAATCACTAAGATACACCTGAGGCTACAGAACTATGAGATGTATTGAAGAAAACCTATGGGAGAAAAAGAGGAACAGAGAACTTTATGACCCGCAGTGTCCGAAGAAGGAACCAAGTCACTTGGGACACTGCTGGGATACTTGCAGACAAGACAGCACTTCTAATCTACTTAGTCAAGACCTAAGATCCTCCAGTAGACTTTTAGGGAGTACACAATTTACATTCTGGGTATTATATAAAAACTTTCTTGTTCTCTGCACCAACCAACCTAGCTCATTACAGGGAAGTATGTAATTAAATAAGATGGTTTTAATGAAATAAGATGGCTTTTAAATACTTGTTGTATTTTAAGATTAAGCTTACAAAAAGAATTTTGTGTCACTACCCAGCCTCTTATGTTTCAGTGAGGCAAGCAAAGAGAATGGATCACTCTGTAGGTATGGTGACAGCTTGCCTGTGGGGTCCTCTGCAGTAGATGCCTCACCAATGTCTGGGCAGCTGTTTGGTGAGTTATTTCAATGCCACTGGATCGAAGAAGATATGGCACTACAGAGTTAGTCTCAATCCTGTTCTGCTAAATGGCTGATTTTGACCTCCCCCTCCCAAAAAAAGCATAATTGATGAAACTGCACATACAGGTTTTTGATTAGCGTTCAAGAAAGACCTCTGTTATAAAGGCAAAGTAATCTATTTTAAGTACTCACTGTAATCTATTTAAACAGCATCTTGATATAAAAAATAAATCTCTATTAACCCTGAGTTCTTTGACTCAAGAAGATTAGCCCAAAATTAAAGGTTGCTGTGAAGATTTTCTTTGGATTGACCCAACAGCCTGTCTACTTCCTTGGCTCAGATAGACACTCCTCTTAATATTAGCATGCTGCCAGTACGCTATTAAAAAACAGCAACAGAAATTCTTACAGCATAATACTGGCATCCTGCTCTTCTTCTGAAAGCACAAGATCCATCAGGATCATTTTCTTCTTCGGGTTCCGATACTGGTGAGGGTACCTAAAGCACAAGAAAATTCATTCTCTGTAATCATACTATCCATGATTTAGAGATACTTCACGGCCTCTTTAAAGCAAGCAATAATTCAATACAGATAATAAGCAGTTTACTGAGTAATGCTACTCTGCATTTATGTAGTGCTTTGTATTCAGAGATTTTCAAATAGCTTACAAAAATGGATTGAAAAATGTTAGGGGGGGGGGAGGAGGAGAAAGAAATGAAGCACAGAAAGATAAAGTAACAACCCCAGGGTGAAACATTAAATCAGTGGGCGAATCAGCAATAAAACCGGATCTCCTGACGCCCGGTCTTGTGCTTCATCCACTGAACCACTGCTGCTGAAACTACAACCCCAAGTTATCTATTTAACACTTAAAATTGAAAAAATCATACCAAAAATATTAGGGGGGAAAATCTAGAACTGATGAGAAAGCATTTCCAATATAATTTATAATATGCTATTTTGGTAACAGCATTTGTCAGAGAAACAGATGGTGGAAGAGGGTCCTCTAAAATGCAGGTGTACAAACACCTACACAGATTTCACTAAAATGCAGCATATTTGAGATAACAACTTGATGGCCACATAAGGAATTCTCATACTTGCCATTTATACAGTTTTTCTTCAGTGGATCTCGGAGCTCTTTAGACAGTTAACTGTTTTTACAAACAGTGTCAGGAATATAACCTATGTCTATCAACCTCCCAGACCCCTCCTCTAATTGCTAAGCCCCTCTATATTTGTCCAAATAACATGACTATGCTATACAAGTGTTTGTCTAAACCCAACTATTTACCATCTCTTATCAGGAAAACCATGTACCCACTTTTGAGGTTAGATCACCTAAACTCAAGTCCATTTTGATTTTTTCCCCCAGTTATAAGTAACTATCTGTATTTTATATTAGTTAAAAATTACCTGTGGGAATTCATCTTCATCTGAACTGTGGAAGTCATACTGTTTAATATCACTCTTACTGATAACAGGCAATGGCTCAGTAGTGGGCTGCTGAGGAGTTATTACATTCTCTATTTTAGGCTTCTTTGGATACTTCTTCTTTTGACGGACAACATCTGACACGTCTTCCTTTAGAGATGGGTGGTGAGGATGCTGTTTGTATAGCAGGTTTTTTCAGGCAAGAGAAAGAAAACATAATATTCGTTAATTCATTAAACTACCCTCCTCTTTTCCTGAAACATACATTTGGGAAGCCATTATTGTTTGAAACGTCAGAGCTAAACAAAAGGACCACTGAAATATCTTTTATATTGAACAAATATCTTTTTAAAACTACAAAAGGAAGTTGTGGTTTTCTGGACCAACCAATTCAATATCCTGTAGGTGACAATCCCATTCTGGTTATTTTCCAAAACTCAGTTTCCTAAGACACAAGAGGTGCAATTTTCCTAAATATTTTAAATTTGCTTGGGATATGGAATGAAGAACAATGATCTGGGTTTATTCCATTTATTTCTTATTTCATCACTTTTCATTTTGTTTAGACTCTAGTGCTAATGGTTATTACTATTTCATCCTAGTAGCTTACTTCAGCAAGATTAATCTACAGTATGAAGCTCAATCAGAATTCAATCAAAAACTTTATTCAAGAATAAGTGCTCATCAGCAACAGTTAAACTTCAGAACACTCAAGATACTTTAAAACTTTAACTGATGCTTATCCTCAATCTCTCCTTTTCTGTTACAAGACAGACACAGTTTGGCTGATGAGGAACCTACAAGTTTTTCTAAGGATTTAACCTGTCAGCACCAATGTTGGATTGTAGCTAATGCAAACAATTGAAGTCATTTTAATAACTGATAATACACAGTATAATGAACAGGTATTTTGAAATTTGGTCACCCTTTCTAGAATGCTCAGAAGAGTAGGGCTCCCCAGCTAGAAAGACTGAACCTTTAGCTAGGATCTTTCAATACAGAACCTGATCCTATGCAAGTAAGGGATGTACTATGTTTATATTTTATTGTAACTTTGCCTAAATTAAAACACACACACACAGTACAAGGAAGTTCATTTAATATCTCATCCTCAGATAGAGGACATATCAGATATTAAACTGATAAGAACAGATATAACAAAGTTCTTGTAACAGAATAAAGGTAACGGCCTGCAATTAACTTAACTAACCATTAGGTGTCACTAGTGTTAAATAAAACCTGTAATTCATAGTCATCATAATGCTATAAAATCATATTCTGGAATTATTCTAGGAAGCAAAAGGGCAAACAATTTAGGAATATCATATAATAAGTTCTTGCAATAGGCTTTTGTCAATTCAATTTTTAAATGGTGTTTGTTTATAAAATTGAAGTGTGCCCATTACCTATATACTTTTACAAAAACACGGTCTGTCTGACAGACAGAAATTTACCCCCATTAGTTTCCTCCCCACATTTAAAAAAGAATGAAACATCTGTTTTCAGGTTATTATATTTTAAATGTATAGATTCTAATGTCTGCCACTGCTTACATTTTTCTCTTTCTTTATGTCATTTCCTCTCAGAGCTCAGCAAAAAGAGAACCATCTGTCCAAATAACATTCAGTGCACAGTTCTGATTCTGCTTTGTCCCAAGTGGAAACAATAAAGCAAAAAGGAATTCCCATTTCCTTCCTCCCTCTGCTTTCACTTTTCTTTCCCTGGCTTTGACTGAGGCTCCTCATAGAGACCAAGCATAGTTTCAGGAATTCAGAATTGCTCCTGTTACAATGGTTGTTTTGAGTTTTTTTACATCCGGCAGATAGGCAATGGAACTCCTCACTGTCTTCCCTGCGTTTTTATACTGATCTTTATGCTTTACTGTATTTAATTCTGTGCTTCACAAACATTAACAGTGATTTGGGATCAGAAGGACTTCTGGATTAACAGGAAATATTAACCAGCCTCATCCTCTCCTGTATAACAATTTATGTGAAGACTGTCCCCAAAAGAACTGAGAATTGTATAGCTTGGTTAAGTGAGAAGAGGTAAAGACATAACCATATATAATTATTTGAAGGGTGTGAGCATCAAGAAGGGACAAGCTATTTAGAAATTGTTTTACCTCTTTATGAAATCCATTAGGTTCTGGAACAGACTCCCAATGGTGGAAGTCCCACTACATGGCAAATTTAAAACTAGACTAGATGAACCTTTTAAAGCCTACAGTACATACTGACCTAACTGCCATTTCAATTTAAGTTTGAGTTATAGATGCTCAGCACCAACCAGCATTTGACACAGTACAAGAAAAAAAAAATGTAATTTTTTGCTCATCTGAAACAAGGATAGCGCTCTTTTCTTTAAGTAGTAAGACAACATAGTGCAGGAATACCTGAATCTCTCACTCTATTAATGGATTAGCCCTTAGGAACTGTGTTTACAGTAGATTCTTCTGTACTAAGTATTTTAGTTCTATTTTGCACAGAAGATCAAAACTATCCTCTAATGGAATATTCAGATAATTATTCTACAGTCTTTGGGTGGGGGGTGAATACCTAATTTTTATCCATCTGTTTTGAGCAGTCCAATACAAAGGAAAGAAAAATCTTTCTACAGGATTTTTGTTTCTTGTTTTCTGAGAATGCGTTTTTCAGGAAGCACTAGGAAAACAGAAGGAAGCACTAGGTAAAAAATGATCAGTGATGGATGTATGTTTGAATCTAACTCCACTATTTAGGTAATTCTGATTTGATCTGACTAGATTACACCTGAACTCTTGATGTGTTTCTTTTCTGATGCATCTGGACCAGGAGTTTTCAAATGTTTATTTGTTAGAGAGCATTTCTTTGGTGGAGCTTCTCCCACTGATGATTAAATAGAGAGATCTCCAAAGGATTAATTATCTTATCCAGTGCCTGCGTTTACAAAAAACTGCACAGTGACTAGTTTGAATGTGTCCAAAATTTCTAGCTATGCATGATTCTTTTAACCCTACTGCTCTAATGTTACAAACACTCCCAAGTTCAGTAGGCACAAAAATAAAACTAAACCAACTGTGGTTCAACATAGACAGAAGGAAGTTAAAGAACACCACACTTCTGCAAATAGAGGATAATACAGTACTTCACAAAATTTGGTAGCCCACAGCTCTCTCCATCTCAGCCTGTCAAAATAATTAACGTGCACATGACAAATAGAATATCATTAAGTCTTCCAGGTCTCTCCCTCCTGGTAGCTTGTGGTGCCTATGTAGAATTAAAAGGCTCACACATGGTCTGCATTGTTTTCCACTAACAGCACACAGTTTCTGATACTATCATACTGTCACCAGAGGGAGGAAATCAAAATTACTGCTAGTTGATATCGATAGTGCACAGTTCTCAATAATGTCAGACTACTGATACAAAACCCAAAGAGTTTCCTGAAAATTTTGGTGGCTCAGTTTTTACTAAGCGTTGACATAATACAAAATAAATAGTAAAGCTCGTATTCTTGAGCTAGCCAGCTGCCTGGAAATGTCAATAGGCCTTGATCTCTGATGCATAATTCCTAGTTTATGTCAACCCCTAGAATTCTGTAGCTCTTTCATTGCCTTTTACTGACACCCCACATTTCCCTAATATTCTCATCTTTGTGTTGTGGAATGATTTTGTCCTCAGCTATCAGCATTCCTGGACTGTGCTGCTCAAAAGAGTTCAAAGCTCTACTCCCCAAAGGAAGGCAAGAGAGAAGTAGTTCACTGTATGTCTCAGTATGTGCTATAGACCCTTAAATTCACATTCAAGTGTTTACATATGTATCTCCTTCAACTGAAAGAGAGTGTAGTGAGAAAGATAGGAATAAAGAATATTATATTATTCTTATTTAAAGAAAAAAATGATGTCAGATGTCACTGACTTAGACATCTGAACCACGTTAGACTATAAACTCTTCAGGCTAGTGGCAGTCCTTTATACTCTTTCACAATCCAAGCACCTACTCTGCATATTAGATTGACTAGCCAACCCAACTACAAGAGCTGTTCAAAGCAACAAGATGTTTCATTGTGGACAAAAACAAATTTACCTTAATTTTACATTCTTGAACTTTGTGGTGGTTTCCATTATGAAGAGTTGCTGGAGTGGTGCTCATCTCTTTGTCAGGTCTATTAAGCTTGACTTCATTAAGGATTTCACCTCCATAATCACCCAAGTGGTACCTGAAAGTTATAAAAGTGAAACATTATACATTTGAATGGGAACATCGTATTATCAAAAAAATAAGCTGTACAAACATAATTTTCAGTTTCATGAAGTTTACAGTGAGATATAAGCCTTCAACTAAGCAGAAAAGTTCAAAAGTCATTCATACCGGACTAGTTGCTTAATTTACAAAATGTGTTACTATGTATCTGAGACAGAAGAAAACCCCTTTGATTAATGCAGTATTTTATATATATTTAAAGTGAGGCTATCATAGTTAATCTTGAATGGCAACTTTACCTTTTTTCCACAACTTCTAATGTTAAATGCAACAACTCCCGTTTTGTTTTCTCTCTTCTCTTAATCATCTCCAAAATTGTTATGGCTCTGCTAAACTCTCTTCTTAATTTCAACATCTTCTCATAAGAGGCTTCATCATTCTTTCGATTCTATTGAAAATAGATGGAATATTAGTAAGAGTATAAATCAAAAACAAAATCTGGAAGATGTAAATTGCATCAGTTTAGCAAAATATCATACACTGCAGATCTGTGGTCAGAAAGCAATCTGACCATGTGAATCCTAGCATAAACCTTTCACAAGAACAAACTATTAGTTTATGTATGATTACAAGAAAGGAAGAGCAATATCTCTGTAAAGTAAAATCCTAAGCTAGTTTTTTCTCCAATAAAACTTCAATCAAGTCAACGGAGATTTGTATAAAGAGCTGAGGATTTGGCCCAAAAATAGTCTGCTTACCTAGATTCTGCAAGTGACGAGCTACACTATATTTAAAGTTTAAGGTTGATATCAAAATATGGAAAATTGACTTTATAGTTCCAACTATAACCAACCTAAGGGCATGGCTACACTTGAAACTTCAAAGCGCTGTCACGGGAACGAACTCTCCCAGAGCTCCTGGTAATCCACCTCCATGATTAGCTCTGAACGCTGAAGTGAACCTGAGGAAGATGGATGTTGATGGGAGATGGATGTTTAGGAATAGCTGGAGCCTTTGGCATCCAAGAACGAATAAGATATTGTTTGGGCTGTTCAGCACCCTGTGATGGGACCCTCACTGGCAGAAAAGCGTTTAAAAGCAGCCCTAGAGAGACTGCGGTGGAGGCAGCCAATTAGAGAGTGGCTGCAAGGAGCAGCCAATCTTGGCCCAGCAGGCCCATATAAAAAGAGCTGCAGGGCAAAGCAGAGTTGAATAGTTGACAAACTAGAGGGGAAAAAACCAGGCTCCTAGCAGGGGGAAGAAGCCCCAGCAGCTGCGACACTTCAGTGCTGCAAATGGGGACTTAGGGGCTAGAGAGAGCTCCTGACTGGCTGCTGAGGCCCTGAGGTAAGAGCAGAAGAGGGTGCTGGAGCTGCATGGGAAGCAGCCCTGGGACTATGGATTGCATTTGAGGGAAGTGGCTGGGCGGAGTTTGCAGGTCCCCCGGAAGGAGAGAACACAGAGTGTGGAACAACCAGAGGGCAGTGTCATGAAGAGGATGCCGTGGTCCTTGAAGTGATGTGGGTCCAGGAGCAGAGGTGTGACAGTGGGAAAGACACCACCAGAAGAGTGCGGAGAGCTAATTCCCAAGACAGCCAGTAGGAAGTGACACAGTTGTGAGTTGCACACCATCACAGGCCCAAGAAGCAGTTGAGAGGATGCATCGTCTATTTCCCTCCCACTTGTGACCAGGACACAGAGGAGAGTTAATACTCATTTCTTCACCTCAGTTTCCAGTTCCATCATAACCCTCGAACGCTGCGTCCAGCAACACTGAACAAACATGTTAATACATATTTCTACTAAAATGATCAGGTACCACACAGAAAATGGACTATAAAACCATAAAAGAAGGAGTATGCCCTTTAGCTACTTTTATTATTAGAAAACAGCCTAGATTTCAAATTGATTGTATCAGCTTAACAAGGTTTAAATTTACTCAGGACATTAGTTAGATACTACAAAGATGAATGCAGTACAAAAAGATTCGTTCACAGATAACTAACTATAGGCATATTATTGGGTTATCCTACAAAGTTCTGAGCACTCTGGTCTTTGCTGGATTGGGACCACAGTGCTTAGCATGTTGCAGGATCCAGTCCTATATTCACAAATTACCTTTCGAGTCTGCATTTTCTCAGTTCTCCTCCGAAAGGCAACATAAGGGTCATTGTTGGTGGAGCCGTCCCTTTTTTCTTGTTTGATTTGAGGGATAAGGGATGGCCCCCTGCAGTTCTTACGTTTTCTCACCCAGTAGTCATAGACAGCTTTAATAAGGTAATCATCCTCATTTAGCAGCAATTTAGCTTCCTGAAGTGTTACAAGCTGAAAGAAAACACAAAGATGTAGTTCAGTAGGAATACCAATGAGAAAGTCATTTGCAATCTTCATTCATCCTTCCTTCTAAAGCGTCTCTAGATAAAGCTAACAATTCTCTTGCATTTAAAGGCTTGACTTGCACTGTGACATGAAGGTGATGTACTCAGCCTCAAAAGGAATTCTGTGGCAGTGGCATATTAGGTAGTATTAAGCCTACCAGCCACGCTAAAGGTAAAAGAACATGATTAAAAAAATGCCACTGCTGATGTTTTAAGTTATAAAATAGGTGATATCTTGACAATAATCACTCCCATTTAGCACTAATACAGTAGTTTTGTCTATTCTAACTGGAATGGGTACTAGCTATGTAAGCTATAGTAGTGTAAGGAGAGCAATAGCCAAAAAAGGGAAGTCAGCGATTCTGTCCTTACACTACTATTATTCCCACAACACCAATATAGGAGTTTTGCGTCTATTCTGCCTGGAATGAATACTAGCCTTAGTGGCCAATGCACAAGAAAAACAAGGAGTTTGAACCACTGACTTCTTTGACTTTGTGTACGTAAGATTTCAGTACCTCAGTGGCATCTAGGAAATGCCAAGCTCTTTCATTATCAAAAAACAGCACAGGCCTAAAGGGAAGGAGAGTAATCTCTAGATTTCTGTGCAAGTTAGCATTCAACTTTAAAGTAAAGCTGAGAACCAAGATACGTGTTACTTTAACACTGTGGAAAAACAGAAAGAGGAATCACCATGAGAGGACTGCAAGTTCATCCTAATTATAGTCTCCAGAAAGGTCATTTTAATTGAGAGCTAAAATAAGAGTAATGCCAGTGTTTTACAAGAGATAAATACTCAATGTTTGAAGCACTACACTGGTCAAGGAGTAACAATTATTTGTTTAGCCAAAACCTATTCCAATTGCTCTGAAAAAAAAAGGCTACTAAGGGATGCAAACCCACCTAGTGTGTCTCCATAGCTCTCTCACTACTGAACCCTATTTCTCAACCTACTGAGAGACAGGATTTTTATCTAGTTAAAGAAACTTCAAGAATACAGGGAACTAGAACACCATGTTGGCCTTTTACCTCCTAGCATTGGTGTAAACCAAAAGAGTATTAAAAGTGGAGCTGTGGACTCTAGAGGTAGACAACTTTCTTAATCTCAGCTAAAAGAATGAGGAGTACTTGTGGCATCTCCGAGACTAACAAATTTATTTGGGCATAAACTTTCGTGGACTAAAACCAGTTCATCAGATGTATAGAGTTGAACATACAGTAGGAAAAAAAATACACATACACACACGTGAGTTGCCATACCAACTCTAAGACGCGAATTAAAGTGACTTATTACCAGCAAGAGGGGAAAAAACTTTGTAGTGATAATCAGGATGGCCCATTTCAAACAGTTGACAAGAAGGTGTGAGTAACAGTAGGGGAAAATTAATGTAGGGAAATAGATTTCAGTGTGTGTAATAACACCCAGTTTGCAAATTAATTCCAATTCAGCAGTTTCTCTTTGGAGTCTGTTTTTGAAGTTTTTTTTGTTGAAGAATTGCCACTTTTAATCTGTTACTGAGTGACCAGAGAGATTGAAGTGTTCTCTTACTGGTTTTTGAATGTTATGATTCCTGATGTCAGATTTATGTCCATTTATTCTTTTGCATAGAGACTGTCCAGTTTGGCCAATGTACATGTCAGAGGGGCACTGCTGGCACATATCACATTGGTAGATGTGCAGGTGAATGAGCCCCTGATGGCATGGCTAAGGTGATTAGGTCCTGTGATGGTGTCAGTTGAATAGATATGTGGACAGAGTTGGCACCGGGCTTTGTTGCAAGGATAGATTCCTGGGTTGGTGTTTTTGTTGTGTGGTTGCTGGTGAATATTTGCTTCAGGTTGGGGGGTGTCTGTAAGCGAGGACTGGCCTGTCTCCCAAGATCTGTAAGAGTGAGAGATGATCCTTCAGGATAGACTATAGATGATGCGCTTAATTGGGAGCTGAAGGCGACGACTAGTGGCATTCTGTTACTTTCTTTGTTGGGACTGTCCTGGAATAGGTGACTTCTGGGTACTCTTCTGGCTCTGTCAATCTGTTTCTTCACTTCAGCAGGTGGGCACTGGAGTTTTAAGAACTCTTGATAGAGATCTTGTAGGTGTTTGAGGGATTGGAGCAAATGCAGTTGTATCTTAGAGCTTGGCTGCAGACAATGGATCGTGAAATGAAATGGCACTGGAGACATCAAATCCAAAAAGAGTGCGCCCTTGATGATTAGATCATCACTTATCTAGCTTGAATTGTAACGCCAGGCAAAAGACTCTAGAGTCAACATTCCTTCATCTCCCTTTACTTTTTAATCCTTGGGGGATCCACTTCATTTCCCTCCAAATCAAAATCATCAAGACTGATAGCTTTACAACTCAGTTAATCGCTTGCAAATTGAGGGCTCCTACCAGGACAGTTATTTTTAAGGCTCTGAGATTCTTCCCCATTTATTCTAAGAGAACATTCTTCTCTGACTCACGTTCTATTCCTGGTGAGCATCTGGCACATAATAAACAAGACCACCATAGTTTTGTTGAAATGAATTACTGACTAGCTTGGAAACTGTCTCTAGAACAACATTAATGTTAGTCTCACTGCTCTGAGCTCAAGGAGACTGACATATGCATCCCTTTCTTGCTTGGGCCATGTCTCCTGAGCTTTTTCCCAATTCCAGAAGCTTGTGTTGCTGATTATGACTGTCCTGAGGGGCTCCTGCACTGGAAAGGCTTTCAGTAAAACTCTCTGGGAATTCCCACAGGCAGAAATTTGTCTGATCACATTGCCAAGAACAGACGCATGAAGCTCTCCGAACTGAGCCCCCTGAGAGTCAGGAAAGCACTTAGGAGATGACAAGAGTGCTTCCGGGCCCATCACACCAGTTCTATGAACAAAATCAAAACTCAATACTTGTTCAACTTATGGAAACTTTCTCTCTAGATTTTCTTACTTTTTCATTCTCCTGCAAAGGGGAGGGTCTCCTAATGGCAGCACTAAAGAGAGTCCCAGATGTATAATTTACTGAGTTGGAATGAACTGTACAGTATTCAGATTCAGCTGTGAAATATACAGGGGCTCCTCAGCCCTTTCCCTATCATGTTTCTCACTGTAATTGGCCTCAGCTTCTCAGCAAGATCCAGCACCAGCTGGAGATGCTATCCACTGTCTACCCAAGGGTGGAAAAAAGGTGATATGATCATTGTAGGTCATTCTGCTCCCCGAAAAGGGTACATACAGTCGACGCCACACAAGGAGCACCTCTTGAGTCTCCTCTTCTGAGAGCCATCCATCTTTAACGAGGTAAGAGGTTCATTGAAACATCTTATCAATGGCACATATAGAAAAGAAACCAGTTAATGAAGATGAGCTACTAACTGAATAGAAAAAAAGCCAAAAAACTTACTTCAGTCTTTTGGTGGAGCTACCCAACAAAGAAAAAAGGAAGAGCAAAAAAGGAGATATTTTTCCAACTTCCAGTTTGCTGGAGCCCCCTCTGACAAGGTGTAAAAGCACTCAGGCATGAGAGGGGTGTTGATCTAGTCAGAGTTATAAAAGAATAGCAAAAGCCAGTGCAAAAGAGGGAATCATAGAGGAAGTGCATGTTCTTTCTCCACCCAACTGGCTGAAGTTGAAAAGGTCACAGGTGGTTATTACCCAGTAATTTAGGTTGATTTGTTTTATATTTTTAAATGAAGCATGCCTGAAAGAAGGAAAGTGAAGTGACCAGTCACTGGGATTTTTATTTTTCCTTTCACATCGTCTTACATGCCTACAAACAGAAAAGTAATCTGTGTCTACAACTTGCAAGATGTGAGGTTTTTTTTAAAGAAGTAAATAAATAAAAAAAAGAGAAAGATATATCTCAATAACAGATTACTTTATTTACTTGACACTCCCCAATTCGCAGGAACAGGAACTATATTTGGAAAGTAGGCTGATCTTTAGACGCTATAGTTTGTCACAACAAAGAAAAATCCTGGGCGTAGCTTGTTTTGGGCTTTTTGGTTTTCTTTTTAAATTACAATACAAATTTAAAATGTCATACTTTCCCCCCCAAAGTAACAGAATTGAGGTCAAAAGGGACCAACAGAGTATCTAGGTCTGACCTCCTATATATCACCGGCCACCACCACCTGCACACTAAACCCGAAATTAGACCAAAGGAAAGGAAAAAAGCTAAAGAAAATCAGGATGTGCATGCAAAAAACTGTCAGCCTACTAAATCGGATATTGCTTTAACACTGATATTGACAAAATAGGATGACAGCCATCCTCTTCTAATGCACTAAGTTTTGGAGTTCAATTAGGACAATAAAAAACCAAAAGCACTATTTCACTTACCATTTTCATTCTAGGTAATTACACATTTAGTGACTCTGACTGCTTAATAAGATAAAGAGGAGTACTGTGGTTTTATGAACACACACACTATGCATCTGGGGTTGTGTTTTTCAAATAACTAGTGGGATGCAAAGTAACGATACTCAATGGTTAAAACAAATATATAATAGATTAAATAGAACTGAAACAAAATAAAAACATTGATGAGAATTATCAGTAAACAAGAGAGAATTATTTCTTTTAAAAGTGCAATACCTGATTAGAACTAGCTTTTTCAAGCCTGTCAATCATAATTTCAAATTGTAGCGGTTTGATTTCCATCTTCCGATTGAGTCTGTTTAATAACGTCTCATCTTCAGAGTCCATATCGTAATCTGGTTGTTCATTGTCCAGATTAAAGGCTGAAATAAATAGAAACATGTATAAAAGCAGCTTTTAGTCACAGAAGTCACTTATTTATGTTAAGGATTCCAAATTAAGGTATTACAGTAACATATCAGAAAACAAATCAACATTTTTAGTGCAAATTAACACCCTTCAAACAAGCTGACCTCCGTTATGTCTTTTAAGTTTGTAAGTTTCTCATTATCTGTTAATTTTAATGATTTCCAATATTCTTACATATTTAATTTAAATTAAGGCCTACTTTTCTTTAGTATGTATTCGGCAAAAGGGAAAAGGTCAGAGCCAAGCTATATTAATATCAGATGCTGAATTATGAAGAGATTGAGTCACTGTATACATCAGTCACCATAAGATTTACTAAAAAAAAATCTAATTTAAAATTCTCATTAAAAATCAGGGTGGCTTAACATTTTACCCATCAACTTAACTTCTCTCCCCCCAACTCACAAAAGCATAAAAAATTTAAAGTGGCACTAAAATTCTGTTGATAAACTCTCATGGGCAAATTTTTCTAAAGAATAAAATTATTATAATTTTCAGATGCAACCCTCACTCAGACACAACAAGGCACATGAAAAATACAGTTCCGCTGTAATTTTAAACTGACTATTTTTGCTATCTGAGATTACCTGGATAATTAGCATATGTAATATATTGTGGGGTTTTTTGTTTTGTTCTTAATTTTGGTATTGTGTTTATAAAAGTCCTCGATAAACACCAATGGAAATTAAGGCACTATTAATGCAAAAAACAGGTACAGCATAGGAAAAATGAAAAAGCAGCCCAGACTCTTTTCCCCTTCACTCCCCAACGATAGTGCCCTGATGACAGGCCCTAGCTTGACCTGGAAACATTGTTTCTCTATAATTTAGAGCATAACTTCAGAATCCATGCATATTAAATCTCTGTCTCTATCAGTTAAAATATAATCCAGACAAGACAAGTATCAGGCAGATAATGCAGCAATGCCAATTCATTTTGGATAAATTATTAAAGTCCTAACAATGGCAAGACCTTTCAATTATTGCTAACATTCAATTACTGAATGTTTCCAACTAGGAACCTAAAAAGTTGAAAATAGGATAAAGAGTCTTTCAATTCCCGAAATAATTTAATTTTCATGATTACTGCAGAACCAATGAAGGCTTATGTTAAAAGAAATTTATTTACCTTAGGGCAATAAATCCCTTCAAAAACCTTTAGTATTTCATTCAGAACTCAATATAGGTGCTATGCTATAAATACATAGATGATAAACAGTAGTATTCATTAACAAGTACTGAATAACTGAAATTGTATTAAAAATAGCTCCACAGTGTGTGTCAAAAGCTTATACAAGATTTCATTTAGATGGAAAACTGATAATCAATAGAATTTATTACTTAGAAAAAGACTTGTGAGGATGTTAGAGTTTACAACACTGGGTCCTAGGTTCTCAATTAAAGTCTATAGGACTCCATCAAAGTCCATAGATTGAAAAGATGAAAACTGAACCATGAATTTGTAAAATATTGTGGAAAATTGTATTTATAAAATCTTGCAAATTTGCACCTTCGCACATCCACACCAAAATAAAAACAGTTTAAATAAAAAACCAGCAGTCTTTCCCCTGTTTAGAGTTTTAGAGTTTAGGTAACCATTCCAGTGAGACTTCATGTTACCAAGATTTCATTATTTTATATATGTATTAACAGTTTTTGAAGAAATCGTAAAAGATGTGTAGGAAACTTACTTCGAATTAGCTGGGTCTAGAGTTGTTGGAGGAGAAAAAGGCCATGTTTTCAGTGTTGCCAACTCCAGAAATTTTATCATGAGTGCTGTGGTAATTTTATGTTTTCCCTTAAATACTTAGTCCCTGGAGACCTAGGTTTACATGAGACGCTCAACTCCCATTAAAGAAGTGTGTAGCCCTATTGGATTCAGAAAAAGCCTAAAACCAGAAACCCTAATGGTTCAGACATCAGAAGGCAAAGAAGAATAAAAATGTTATAACCTTATTATTTTTAAGGCGCAATTCCTTAGGGGGTGCCTGATACATACATTTTGAATGGTTGAGGCGAATAATGCTCAGATCTAAATTAGGGCTGTCAATTAATCGCAGTAAACTCAGCAATTAACTCAAAAAAATGAATCGAGATTAAAAAAATTAACAGATTTATTGCACTTTTAATCACACTGTTTAACAACAGAATATCAACTGAAATTTATTAAATATTTTTGGATGTTTTTCTACATTTTCAAATACACTGATTTCCGTTACAGAGAATACAAAGTGTACATTGCTCACTTAATATTATTACAATATTTGCACTGTAAAAATAACAGATAGTATTTTTCAATTCACTCATACAAGTACTGAAGTGCTCTGTCTTTATCCTGAAAGTGCAACTTACAAATGTATATCTTTTTATTACACAACTGTACTCAAATACATAGTATAAAGCTTCAGCGCCAGCAAGTCCACTCAGTCCTACTTCTTGTGCAGCCAATAGATAAGACAAACAAGTTTGTTTACATTTACGGGACATAATGCTTCCCCTTTCTTATTTACAATGTCACCCGAGAGTGACAGGCATTTGCATGGCACTTTTGTAGCCGGCATTAAAAAGAATAAGCATTAATAAGACCATTCGTGCTTTGGCCACCATTCCAGAGGACATGCCTCCATGCTGATGATGCTCATTAAAAAAAAAAAAGTGTTCATTACATTAGTGACTGAACTCCTTGGCAAAGAATTGTATGTCTCCTGGTCTGTTTTATTCACATTCTGCCATATATTTCATGTTACAGCAATCTCGGATGATGACCCAGCACATGTTTGTTTTAAGAACTCTTTCATTTCAGATTTGACAAAATGCAAAGAAGACATCAATGTGATATTTCTAAAGATAGCTCAGTATTCGACCCAATGTTTAAGAATCTGAAGTGCCTTCCAAAATCTGAGTGGGATGAGGTGTAGAGCAAGCTTTCAGAAATCTTAAGAGCAACACTCCAATGTGGAAACTACAGAACTGAACCACTAGAAAAGAAAATCAACCTTCTGCTGGTTGCATCGGACTCAGATGATGAAAATGAATATGCATCGGTCTGCACTGCTTTGGATCATTATAAAACAGAATCCATCATCGGCATGGACGCATGTCCTCTGGAAGGGTGATTGAAACATGAGGGGACATATGAATCTTTAGTGAATCTGGCATGTAAATATCTTGCTACGTTGACTACAATAGTGCCATACCAGTTATCACTTTCAGGTGACGTAAACAAGAAGCAGGCAGCATTATCTCCTCCACATGTAAACTTGTTTGAGTGACTGGCTGAACAAGAAGCAGGACTGAATGGACTTGTATGTTCTAAAGTTTCATATTGTTTTATTTTTGAGTACAGTTATGTTTTTGTATACAATTCTACATTTGTAAGTTCAACTTTCATAATAAAGAGATTGCTCTACATTACTTGTATTAGTTGAATTGAAAAATACTATTTCTTCTGTTTTTTTACTGTGCAAATATTTGTAATAAAAATTATCATATAAAGTGAGCAGTGTACACTTTGTATTCTGTGCAGTAATTGAAATCAATATATTTGAAAATTTAGAAAACATCCAAACATATTTTAATAAATGGTATTCTATTATTCGTTTTTTTAATTGCTTGACAGCCCTAGTCTAAATGTTTCATTTATTTTTAATTTACCGAAGGAGTACTATATTTGCAAGAAAGAAGAAAATACTGATTTATTCACTACACTTAATGAGGGTGATCTAAAAATATGCCTTAACATGGTCTTAATCACATTAAGAGGTTTTGTTGTAACAGATTAATTGCAATGGATTTAAAATTTTGTGGGTTCAGTTAAAATCTAATTTTGAAATGCCTTTATTTTATTTTTAACATAAATTGGCATTGCTGGCAAAGAAATGCTATTGTACCAGGATACCACTTACTTTTCTCACACCAACAATTCAGAAATTAACAAAAGGGAACTTATTTTTAATCGAGCTAAAAGTAATGGATTATACTTAACTAGTGTAAAAGCCCATGGACATGGGCCAACAGTAATGCCCCCCCGCTCATCCCCCCCACTCCAAGCGTGCCCCCGCTCAGCCCCTCCACTCGTTCAGCCTCCCCTCCCCCCCCACGGCCCCCCCGCTCGTTCAACCTCCCCTTCCCCCCACTCCCCCCCCCGCTCGTTCAGCCCCCCTCCCACCCACTCCAAAGCCCCGGCTAGGCTGGGCGCAGCTGGTCGTGCCGTGCCCGGGCACCTCCGCCCCGCCAGCCCAGCGTCCCCTTCCTGCGCCCCGCCCGGCCAGAGCCCCCTGCCTGCGCCTATTGCGCCCAGCCACCCTCCTGCCCTAGGCCCCTGATCCAGACCCTGCTTCCCTCTCAGCGGCGTACGCGCGGCGGCCATGTTGTGCTGCCGAACTACACCTCCCAGCATGCCGTTAGTCCGGGCCGTCTCTACTGTGCATGATGGCTTCACACACACTTTTCTAGTCTTTTATTATATAGGATAAAGTAAGCCTCAGAGGCTGAAATTTAGTAAGAACCCTTGCCTTTTAACAAATTTGTATATTGTGTAAAACAGATTATCCACTTTTTTTTTTAGAATATTGATTAAAAAAGGAATTCTATTAAGACTATTCCTTTCTACATCTTTACTGTTAAAAATATTAATAGCTAAACAAAGACATAATAGTGGTGGAAGAGTACCACTACAATTAAGATTACATCACAGTATCTTTTAAAGTTTTATCTTTCTAAATCCTCTAACATCAACATCCTTAGTCAGATTTCTTTGAAACCTGGTATGCCTCAGAAAGGTGCAAGGTAGGCTTAGTGAAACAATCACTGGTGCTAGGGGTTCCGGACCACCATCACTTGCCGTTTAAAAAAAGTTTCTAGGTGCCACCTCCCTTTCTCCCTCCCCAAGGAAAGATCAAGCTATGTGATGTGATGTGATGTGGGTCAAAATGGTGTCAAATCTGTTGAGTTTTATTCAAGACTGTTCACAGAATCAGATAAATATAGGACTGGAAGGAAACTCAATTAGTCATCGAGTCCAGTCTCCAGCATCAAGACTGAGTTAAGTATTATGAAGACCAGGGGTCTCAAACTCAAATGACCATGAGGGCCGCATGAGGACTAGTGCACTGGCCCGAGGGCCGCACCACTGACACACACACATACCCTCGCTGCCCCGGCTCTGCCCCCACTCCACCCCTTCCATGAGGACTAGTGCACTGGCCCGAGGGCCGCAGCACTGACACACACCCTGCCCTCGCTGCCCCGGCTCCACCCCCACTCCACCCCTTCCAAGAGGCCCCACTCCTGCCCCACCTCCTCCTCTGAGCACGCAGCTCCACATTCCCTCCTGGAAAGCACTAGGCACCACCAACAGCTGTTTGGCAAACAAAGCAAGAGCAATATAGGAAGTCCAGAGCTAGAAACACACGCAGCCCAGCCAGGCAGCAGAGAAGCCTCTGCTTCTGACCCCTCCCTCCCGCAAACTGCTATTGGGGGGGGGGAGTGACGACAGGAAGCTTGGCAGGCCGCATGGAAGGGCTTCGCGGGCCACATGCGGCCCCCGGGCCGCATGTTTGAGACCCCTGATGAAGACCTTCACTGACAGGTATTTGTCTAAATTGTTCTTAAAAACCTTCAATGACAAAAATCAGAGAGGTAGCCGTGTTAGTCTGGATTTCCAGAAGTAACAGAGTTCTGTGGCACCTTAAAGACTAACAAAAGTATTAGAGCTTAAGCTTTCGTGGGAGGTGGGTATTAGCCCCCGGAAAGCTTATGCTTCAATACTTTTGTTAGTCTTTAAGGTGCCATAGGACTCTTTTGTCACTTCTCCAATTATAAAGATTCCACAACCTCCCTAAGTAATTTGTTCCAGTGCTTAACTACCCTTACTGTTTGGAAGTCTGTCTTAATGTCTAACCTAAATCTCCCTTGCTCCAACTTAAGCCCATTAGGTTGTTTTTTTATATTAATCCTTCATAATTTGCCATAGTTTCCACTTTTTGTATGAGTCTTTTTTGAGTTTCAGGTCTTTGAAGATCTCCTGATTAAGCCAGGTGGTCTCTTATAATTTTTCCTATCTTTCCTATGCACTGGGATAATTTGCACTTGTGATCCTAATAATGTCTCTCTAAAAAACTACCAACTTTCCTGAACTCTTTTTCCCTTAAACTTACTTCCCACAGAATTTTTACCTACCAGTTCTCTGAGTCCATTTTCTTTATTCTGCTGTCCTATCATTGTCATTCAATGTCTCCTATCATTCCTTAGAGTCATGAATGCGATCACTGCATGATCACGTTCATCCAAGCGCCTTCTACCTTCAGATTCTCAACTAGTTCCTCCCTGTTTGTCAGAATCAAATCCAGAATAGCCTCTCCCCTAGTCACCTTCTGTAATAAAAAGAGGTCTTCAATATGTTCCAAGAATCTGCACCCTGCTGAATTATTTTCCCAACAGATGTCAGGATAGTTGAAGTCCCCCCCCCCCCCACCAAGTAGGTAATCCACCACCTAGAGAGAGACAGTAGCTACAGGATATCATCTCAACACACATGTTCACTTAACCATCACTTAACCATCATTAAAGCATTAGAATTTTTTCATATTTTACCTCACTACTGACAATATTCTTTGTAATAAAAGCCCCACAACTGACAATTTCCACAATGCTGTATAGAAATTATGAATACAGCATCCTGAAATATACCTATTTTCTTTCTTCAGACAGGAGAGGATGCAAAACGTAGAACTCCTCATATCACAATCACAGCTCTGTCAGACACCTCAGAGTAATCCACAGATCTCACAAACACATCTCTACCAAGCAGAGCTAACTACTGTTGGCACCATTCAGTTCAGCAACACCTGATACTGACCACACTCATTTTACCTGGAGTTCACACAGATAATAAATGTTCAGACTGCTCTCATACCCCAGCTCACTACGGACAAAACCCTTTGTAATAAAACCCCTGTGCCCTACTAAATTATATAAATGTACGTAACTCTGCACTGAAATGATACATTCTGGATCCTGATGGTATACATGCAGCTTGTTCCCTTCGCTCACACACAAAATGAAACCTGGATCTCTCCATATCATAATCACATACAACTCAAAGCAATCCACACATGTCCTCATCTCACAAACACACCTTTAGCAAGCAGGCCCAATTACTACCTCTCCCATTTAAAACTGGTAAATCTAACACACTGTCTGCACTTATAGTGTAGGCACATAGTTCCCACGGCTACTGCAAGCTACAAGGAACAAAGGAAAGGTGGCATAAGCAATCTTTTTTTTTCCCCTCCTTCTTTTCCTGTTTGTGCTTTAATAGTGTTATGTGGAATCCTGAAGGTGACAGAATACTTTGTACAAGGAGGTAGAACATTTCAGAAGCTGGGACATTGGCAGAATAAAACTGTCTATTAACAGGGCAACTTGGTGCACTGCCTAGCTTTCAGAAGTTTGATTTTTGCTCAACTCGACATGTCTGCAAGGAGACAACATACCACCAAACAATCTTAACTCTGCATTAACATAGGGGTTTTTTTTACCACTGATTCTCTTTTACATTTAGGCCTTGTATACACTTAAAACTTGAGTCAACAGACATAACTACAGCACTCAGGCGTGTGAAAAATCTACACCGCTGAACCACATAGCTATGTCGACCTAACCTCCAGTATAGATGCAGCTAGGTCAACAGAAGAATGCTTATATGAATAAGCTGCTGTTGCTCAGGGAGGCAGAGTTCCAACAGCAACAACAACAACAAAAACCCTTTCCTGCTGTAGTCTGCATCTACACTACAGGATTACAGAGGTATAGCAATGGTGCCCGAAGCATAGACATGACCTTAGTCTGTTCATCCTATCCAAACTAAGTCATAGTCCAAGATTTATGAAACCACAATTCACTATCATAAGAGCAATTGTAATATGAATGGATTTCTACTTAAAATAAAAAGATTAATTGGTTAATGTCGGTACTTGTAACAAATCACAAAAGAGAATAAAAAGTTCATTTTTCTGTAAACTGCTTGCTCACAGTTTAAACCATAATGATCTGAGCAGCAGCCCCTTGGCAACTAAAGATGGTCTATGAACAGTTTTTGTACGAATATAACTCAAATTTAAAAACTCACATGCCTAACCAAAAGATTTTATTTAAACCAAATAGTTTTATTGATACTATTTCCTTTGGCTGCTTCCTCACACTACTAGCATCATATCTATCTTATCCAAAAGGGAGCTTCAGCCAACTCATCTTCCTACAACTCCAAATTTTGGAAAAATACTAGAAGACACACAAAAAATATACCACCCAGAAAGAGAGGACAGTATCAGCAGCATGCAGATGACACAATTCAAAAAACTAACTAACAGTACTCTTTGGGTTCTCTCCACGAGGAAAAAAAAACACAGACGTATTCAAATAAGCCTATTCCCATCTATATCCATAGACAGCTCAATGGCACCTGGTAAACAACAGATTCATGGATGCTGAAATGTCTTCAAAGAATAAACACAAAGAATCAGTAGAGGATCTATATCTGGCACAGGATGCAGATCAACAAAATCAACATAGTATGCATCATAAACAAGTCTAACAAAAGGAGTCAAGGAGATCAGAGGACTCCTTTATTGTCCAGGACACTTCAATGTAACTTCGCCAATAACCCTTCCAAAAAAATTAAAAAATAAAATGAGGGTTTTAGGGTGATACCAGCAAGGAGGTCAGTGGCAAGAGAGGATTTCTTGAGTATGGGCTTAACAATCAATCATTTGAAAAGTTTTTGGTTTCTTGCCTTCCCAGAAAGGCATTGGTCTACTTACTGGTGGGATTTATCAAGTGTCTTATCACAAGATTTTATTATTATTTTGATTTATTTGTAGTGTGGTACTGAAAGGAGCCCAGTCACAGAAATCTGTGTTGTACAAACACAGAACCTAAAGATTTATGCCCAAAGAGTTTACAATAATCAGACAAGTGGGATGACACAGTCTACAAGCGGCCAATCTAAATGCCTCAGAGAACATGAGTATTCAAAAACAAAGCAAACAGTGACCTTATGTTCGTTTCCCCCTAAAATGCATCTATTACCATACAGGTAGTCAATCCAATCAAATTCAGGGCAGTGCCAGGTATGACAAATTGAAAATTCTTTGCAATAATAAAAATTCAATTTTACATTTTTGCAAAACCTATACAGATTCACCAAAATTACCTGTAGCCCAGAATATTTCTGCAAGTTGGAACTTCATATACAGTACAGTGAAGAGTCCATTCTTTACCCTCAACGCAATCTCAGCATAAAGTTTCAAAAACTTTTCATGCTACAATCAGGTGACCAGATACATTGATTTCTACTACAGATCTTCTCCTATTCAATCTATCTTCATGCTAGGGTGATCTGTGAGTAGAGATAAGGGGCACTCAGGAACCCCACATCAAAAACTGATGACAAAAAAACCCTAATCATCACAGACAACTTTTAGTATGGCTCCTTCAGTTATTCCACCTCAGGAAATCAAATGGATTCTATGATGGTGTGATAAACACAAAAGATAACTAGAAGGATTTTTCCTTTGGTTACTGTCTGTCTATCTTAAACAATACAAAACATCAATACAGGATCCACAAGCCAGCCCTACAAATAATACCTTCCTCTCTCCCTCAATCCCCAAATCCTTCTGGCTAGTTCAAGGGAGAAACAAGGATTTAGCTACTTTAACTCTTACCGGGGGGTCCTTCCACCTACCCTTTGAATACTTTTATAATTTTGCCTCTGCAATCATTAAGAACTTTCCTAAATTAACTTAAAGGAAGACAGAACAACATATCCATGAACTTACGTTGAATGTGAATGAACTGCTTTGGTTGTTTAAACTCTCCTTTGTACAGGCGATTGTAATAGTTGACATTGCTCTCTGCCTCAGGAACTGGGATAACCATGCTCTCTTTCTTTTCTCTAAAGACTTGCTGTGCGGAAATAGCTCGTTGTAAATGGTGTTCCTGAAAGAGGAAAAGTTTAGAATTTATTTAAACAGTATTTAATTTTTTAATATATAAAAAATAAAGTTAGCCCATTTTCCTAGCAGTAGTGCTCTCCAGTGTCATGGAGAAGATCCTAGTAAAACTGTTATTTATTTATTTGTTTTTGCTTTGTGACCAGCAGGATACAGTAATGGAAGAGAAAGAGTCCTCTGCATAGGCAAATTCAGCTGCTGACAGATTCCAAATGGGGGGGCGGGAAATCTCAAGCCTCTATTAATGATATGGGGGACTCTATCATTAGAAGAAATGAAGAAAAAAATTAGAAGAAAAATTAGAATTAAATTAAATTAGAATTAAATTAGAAGAAAAAAATTAGAAGAAATGAAGAAAAAAATTAGAAGAAAAAAATCTAAGAATACTCACCAACCCTTTTTTTAATCAGAAAATGTTCCAACAAAATTATCTAAAAAGTGTCATGGCTCAAAATCAACATTAAATGCACATCAATTCTTTGGAGTATGGTAAACCCATGGTTCAAATCAAGATCCTGAACTAACTTAATCCACTCCCAAATGCAATAAAACCCCCATGTTTTTATTTAACACTGATGCACCGGCCAGTTTTCAGAATGGAGAGAAGGCAACATAAATGATTAAGGGTATGGAACAGCTTCTATATAAGGCAGGGGTAGGCAACCTATAGCACATGCCAAAAGGTGGCACGCAAGCTGATTTTAGTGGCACTCACACTGCCTGAGTTCTGGCCACTGGTCGCGGGGTGGGGGGTGGAGTTCTGTATTTTAATTTAATTTTAAATGAAGCTTCTTAAACATTTTAAAACCTTATTTACTTTACATACAATAGCTTAGTTATATATTATAGACTTATAGAAGGAGAGATTCTAAAAACATTTTAAAGTTTTACTGGAATGCGAAACCTTAAATTAGAGTGAATAAATGAAGACTCAGCACACCACTTCTGAAAGGTTGCCGAACTCTGATATAAGACTGGGACCATTACGCTTGGAAAAGACACAACTAAAGGGGTATATGACAGATCTATAAACTCATGAATGGTGTGGAGAAAGTGAACAAGGAAGTGTTATTTACCCTTTCATATAACACAAGAACTAGGGGTCACCTAATGAAATTAAAAAGCAGTAGGTTTAAAACAAACAAAAGAAAGTACTTCTTCACACGACACACATAGGAGTTTGTGAAGGCCAAACTATAAGTGGGTTCTAAAAAGAATTGGGTAAATTCATGGAGTACATCCATCCATGGCTATTAGCTGGTCAGGGATGCAATCCCATGCTCTGGCTGTCCCTGAGACTCTGACTGCTAGATATTGGGACTAGACGACAGGGGGGATGGATCATTTGATAACTGCTCCGCTCTGTTCATTCCCTTTGAAGCATCTGGCATTGGCCAGTATTGGAAGACAGGTTACTGGGCTAGATGGACCATTGGTCTGATCCCATATGGCCACTCTTATGTTCATTTGTTACCTGCTTCCATTTTTTGTTTTTTTTTAGAATACTATAATAGGCAAAAGTAACAGGCACATATTTCCCCACAGAAGAACACACAGAATATTTGTGGAACTCCAAGTACTCAAATATGCAACCGCTTTCCTTTATACTTTGTACTCTTGACCTACTGGAGACAGAATAACAATACCCAAGTCACAAGAAGTATGAATTACACTATCCCTTTATTAGGTTATCAGAATTCTTTAGCATCCATATATCTTACTAGTTATTTTGGTGTAAATCCAACTACACATGTGGATAAGCATAGGATAATTGTGATTTTTCTCCTTCAATGGATTTTGTAAAATGTTCACATTATAATCAAGGAGACAAAGAAAGCAACCTGCTAGAAAACATAATATACAATTATATTTGCAGTGTAACTTTGATTCAACAATTGTTTATGCAACCAAGGCTGGAAAAATGTATGAAACCGACTAATCAGAGATTAAACTTCCTAGCAATAAAGTGGACATAAAAAGACAAGTGGAGAACCACACTAGCAAGACCCAGAGAAAATGCCAGATGAACAGTCCCCACACACCAGATTCGCAGCTGCTGGGAATGGAAAGGATGACATATTAGGGTCCTTCCATGGAACCTTGTTGGGGGCTTCATCTTTAATATCCGGCTACAGGATTATGATAAACATGAAGCCAAATTCTCTCTTGCTGCCGTAAAGAAATTTTTCATCTCTCTGACTCCACCACTGCCTTGCTGTAAGAGGTTCAGATTGTCTATTCTACCTATTCCCTCTCACTCCTCACTGTTGGAAGATGGGGAGAATGGAAAAAAAGCACCCATTACTCTCTTCCGTTCCCAGCATCTTGGGTTTCGGTGGTCTTCCCTCCCATGAATAACTACAATGTCTGTGTCTTGTGTTCATAATTTTATCAAGCCTGTGAAAATGACAATTACACATCTATGAATAAGCTTTTTATTCTTTTCAATTTCATTTGATGCAGACTGCCAGATGCAGGAAAAGTACACTGCATTGGCTTATATTTGGTAAACTCTCTAAATAAGCAAAAGGAACAGAGTCTCTCTCTTTAATTCTGCTGCTAAAGACAATTTTCATTCATCTGCCTTTACTTGCTGAAACAACAGATATTTCAAAACATGCATATTTATTTAATAAATATTTTATTTTTAATTCAAGTTATTTCAGCAATGGTAAGGAAGTATCCACTACTAAAACAAACTGCAATGGCAAACTACAGACTTCACAAACTCTAGAAGAGGACTTCTAGGCATCTCCCACAGAAATAAAGTCAAAATTAATAGGTTAATCAGGCTTCCAAGACTTAAATGCAATGCTGTATCTCAGACAAGAGTGTACATTCAAATATCTGGTGCATTTTTCTGAAATTATTACATCTCGTGCATGTCTAACACTTCATCATGTAAGTCTCTTTAAAAATAAAGCCAAACAATGCTATTTTGATCAATTTAAGAAAATTACAGTTACTCAGTTCATTTCTACATTTCTTGCTACCTGTCAAATGGGCCCCATGGTAGTCACTAATTAATATCAATACAACACATCAAGCGGACCAAACAGCTGATCTACAATGGAGGTGGGAATACACTAACAGTTTTTTTCTGCTATTCAGGGTCTTCAGCTAGGCTACTGAAACTACGATTCCTGCATTTTATTCTAAAAACATAAATTTGTAGAATTCCTAATCTTTCCCAACTCTGTAGGACATGCCTTTCTTTTACTTCTTCAAAATCTTCTTCGTCCAGACCACTATTTTCACTATTGTCCTCATACCTTGAAAAATGTACCTCTCCCCTACCTGGCTGTTTTAACTCCTGTTTCCCTAAACATACTTAGAAAGGATTTTTTGTTTTAATTTATATGGACTGCAACCTGCATCAATATCAAATCTGGACCAAGCGAGAAGATCAATACAGGAGACCATCACTGTCAAGCTACATGAAAAATTTCACTGAAGTTTGGGAAGTATAAATTTGGAGTGCAAAGGTAAACTGTCTAGTTCTCCTCCCAGATCAACACCCTATGTAACCTGGTGCCTAATCCCAAGTGTTTGATGAAGTAACAAGGATCTCATTGCAAGGTGGCAATGGTACCATTCCACTTTATGGCCCAGCAAAACTTCCAGAAACCACTTGCTTGACTGACATGTAAATTTTTCCTATTAAAACCTTAATTGGATTTCTAGTCATTCCCAAGGCACTTGTTTTTCCCTCCTGCACTTAACTTCCAGTGCTGACATTTCATACTTTCAGAAGCCATACAATTAATTAGATTTATCAAGTTTTCCTCTGAGATTTTGTTCTAATACATTTAGTTAAATTCTCTTACACCTTTTATCAGTAAACATATTCCATGGGTCAAAGACTTTCTCCATCTATGCAATATGAATGTACAAGGCATCCACGGTCAACTTTGTTATACAAAGGAACTCCTGTTCCTTTTTTCAATTTGACATTTTATCTAAAGTAACTATAAATTTATATTAAAAGGACTATAAAATAGATGTTGAAGAAAGTGCTCTGAAATCCTTAAGGGCAACAAGCCTCAAACTATCTTAGAAATGCCATACATACCAGGGGTTAAATCACTTCCATTTTAAAAACAAACTTTTTGAAAATAAGATAAAAGTAACTCAATTTGTATAGAAAGTAAGGATTAAAATGTACTGATTGATGAAGGGATAGAGAAAGTTGATATGTTTGAATGTGAAGGCATATAATAATTGAGATTCAGAAAATATTTTATTTAATAATGGAAATTAAAAAAAATCACATTTTCTTAATCTTAAATACCACAAATAAGAAATAAAGTATACAAAGAAAGTTTACAAAAACTGAGAGGTAATTTAAGAATTACTCTAATCTTAATGAAAATAAACAAACATGAATTCTCAACTGTAAACAAAAAACACAGTACTAAAACATACTATGATTTTCTGAAACAACTGTTCTTTATCTTAAGGGTCACAGACTAAGCAACAAAATTTTGCAATTGCAAAATTCTATCAAAATCTTCTAAAGATTCAACACTTCATGAAAAAAAAAATCTATACAAGCTAAATGTCAGTTCCTACAATTGAAATTGTTTGCTGTATTCAAGACTTTCATATTAGACTTGATCTACTAAAAGGGATACAGCAAACCTGAAAAATAATCAAATTTCAAAAGGAGTTAAACGTATTCTTGAACATACTAAAACTAAGTAGCCTTCAGCATTAAGATTCCTGACATTTTTTGTGGTTTTACAAATCAGAATATCATATTTTTACAATGTAATTATCTCCCCTCTTAATGAATGAAAGGCCAATACAAACAAGTAACTGAATTACTATAAAGACAAAATAGAAAAACTGAAAATGGAAGTACAGTGAAACCTCGATATAACGGACTAATTCGGGCGGGGGGGTGTCCGTTAAAACCGAAAGTCCGTTATTTAATAATTTTTTTAAATCATTAAATAACGGACTTTCGGGTGACAACGGACACCCCCCAGCCCGAATTAGTCCGTTATTTAATTAGTCAGCCCACCCCACCCCCTCCCCCCGCCCGGCTCCCCGCTGCGGGGAGCCGGGCGGGGGGTTGACAGCTCCCGCCCGGCTTCCAGCTGGGAGGAGCCGAGCGGGAGCTGTCAAACCCCCCCGCCCGGCTTCCCGCTGCGGGGAGCCGAGCGGAGGCTCTCAACCCCCCCCCCCCCGCTCCCCGTTCCGGGGAGCCGGGCGGGGGGGTTGACAGCTCCTGCCCGGCTCCCCCCAGCGGGAAGCCCGGCGGGAGCTTTCAAACCCCCCGCCCAGCTTCCCGTTGCGGGGAGCCGGGCGGGTGGGTTTGACAGCTCCCGCTCGGCTCCCCCCAGCGGGGAGCCGGGCGGGAGCTCTCAAACGCCCCCCCCCCCGCCCGGCTTCCCGCTGCGGGGAGCCGAGCGGGGGCTCTCAAACGCCCCCCCCGCCCGGCTCCCCGTTGCGGGGAGCCGGGCGGGGGGGTTGACAGCTCCCGCCCGGCTTCCAGCTGGGAGGAGCCGAGCGGGAGCTGTCAAACCCCCCCGCCCGGCTTCCCGCTGCGGGGAGCCGAGCGGAGGCTCTCAAACCCCCCCCCCCCCGCCCGGCTCCCCGTTCCGGGGAGCCGGGCGGGGGGGTTTGACAGCTCCCGCCCGGCTCCCCCCAGCGGGAAGCCCGGCGGGATCTGTCAAACCCCCCGCCAGGCTTCCCGCTGCGGGGAGCCGAGCGGAGGCTCTCAACCCCCCCCCGCCCGGCTCCCCGTTTCGGGGAGCCGGGCGGGGGGGTTGACAGCTCCCGCCCGGCTCCCCCCAGCGGGAAGCCCGGCGGGAGCTTTCAAACCCCCCGCCCAGCTTCCCGTTGCGGGGAGCCGGGCGGGGGGGTTTGACAGCTCCCGCTCGGCTCCCCCCAGCGGGGAGCCGGGCGGGAGCTCTCAAACCCCCCCCCCCGCCCGGCTTCCCGCTGCGGGGAGCCGAGCGGGGGCTCTCAAACGCCCCCCCTGCCCGGCTCCCCGTTGCGGGGAGCCGGTGGGGGGGGGGGTTTGACAGCTCCCGCAGGGGTCCCCGCTGCGGGGAGCCGGGCGGGAGCTGTCAACCCAGCCGGCTCCCTGGGGCAGGAGCCGGCAGCCCCCAAAACGGATTTCGGATGCATCGGAAATTTTGTCCGTTGCATCCGAAGTCCGTTAAATCGGGGTCCGTAAAATCGAGGGTTTACTGTACTGCCAAATGAACAAAGAAACAAAGGTAGAGAGAGATTTTCTCATTTCTAATGTCTCAAAAAATTCAGACAAATATGATCTATATGGATATATCACTTTAATGCTCAATACAAAAACTGAACGTTCAAATAAAAACTAGCTGAGTTTAATATGAATTATTATTGCAGTTTAAGCATATTTTGTAATGTTCAAATGAATCAATTTTCATAAATGAGGGTTAAATATATGTAAACATTCAATTAAGCAATTAGTGTAGATTTAATTCATAGCACTAAAATACTGTCACAACACTGACGAAAGATTACAAAAGATATAGTTCAGGGTCATTCGCTTTAGTTACTAAAATACAAAAAATTCATGGTACACATGCAGAGCAGACTTCTAAAAATCAAGTTGCAATGGAAGAATAAGATCTAATTTGATATCTTCACATTGAGAAAAAAGGTAGTTAAGAACAACTACTTAATTATCACCAAAAAGTGAAAATGGGTTAAATAAGGATATTCTGTTATCTATTCATCCTATATATAATTAATTTGCACATAAAAACCGTTGAACAGGAGTTAAGTATATATCAATAATTTAAAGATAAAAAATATTATAGGAATGTTGAAATTATCCCCAAAGGATATTTTACAAACAAAACAAAAATTAGCAGGAAAGAAATGAGCTTTTCTGTAACACAGGGTACGTCTTCACTAGCAATGTTAAAGTGCTGACATGGCAGCGCTTTAATGTGGCTGTGTAGTCGTGGCACTACCACTAGGAAAGAGCTCCCCCAGCATGGTTTTAAAAAAAACAAACAAAAAAAAAACCAAACCACTCCCATGAGCAGAGTAGCTACCAGTGCTGAAAGACCTTGTCTACACTGCCACTTTACAGTGCTGAAACTTGCAGCACTCAGGGGGGTGTTTTTTCACACCCCAGAGGAGAAAGTTGCAGCACTATAATGTGGCAGTGTAGACAAGGGCTCAGATGTGACCACAACACTTCCCCAAAATTCTACAGAGAATTCCTAGACAGATTTATCTAATCAGATGAAATCTCTTCCAGGCCCACCCAAAGATAAGCAGTGGTCTGCTCTATTTCCAAACGAAAACAAAATTAAGGGAAGGAGGAAAAGGGAATGCATAAAAAGGTTACTACACTAAAGCCTGGATGTCCTTTTGTGTGAACACTACATCTACTGAATTTAGCACATTAAAGTTATAGGTTGAGATTTTCAAACCTGATTTGAGGACTTGGATTCACAGCTCCAATTCAACTTTAACAAGAGTTGTGTCAAATTCCGTTGTCAACTCCAAAAATCAACTCTAAAAATCTCAAAACAGATTTTAAAGAAAGTGTGTAGAAAGCTGCAGTAACACCTCTGCACGACACTGACAAGATCCCTAATAGTTATGGAATCCAATAACAACCCTGGTCAGTGGTCTTTAATCTTTTCAGGGCTAGGCCAATTTGCTTTCTTATAGATTTCCAAGATGAAAACATGAATCTATTTAACAATTGTAGAAAAGACAATTTTATCAAATTGCATTTCTGGTCTTCAAAATAAAACAGAAAAGGGACACCCTTTATTTTCTGCTGTGATTAGTCCATCCATTCTGTAATTGCACTGAATAGTGGCCTTGTGACTACATTCATCTGCTCAGCCAGTCTGCTATATGGTTGATTTTTTTATTTTTTTTTTACAATATAGAAGGCTACAATGGAGACTGGATTCCTCTCGGTCCAACGGGATATGACAGTTTCTCTTAGGAAGGCCTTGTTTTGTGTTCCCTTGATTTATGCAGATGTATTGTCTCTTTTGGAAAGAACATACTCCCATGTCTGAATTATTTTCCCACCCTAAAAGTATTTATGACTTCATGTTTTATAGAAGACCTGTCAGAATTCTGTCTGTGTTGAAAGAACATAACTATAGTATTTCTATCAGCACCCTACAGAGCCTCTGCACTGGCCCAAGTGAACTACTAGCTAAGATTCTCCATCTTAAGAGATCTGACCTCCTTTGGAACTCCAGAGAACTGACTGAAATAAGGAAGTCAGACATAGGACAGGAGAGCACCAGAAAGCGTGGCCTTGGCTATACAGAAGAACCATCACCTCAGAGAATCAAAAGAGCTGGGCATTTGGAGCAACTATTTTTTCACCCTTCATTTCAATTTTTACTGCTAAAGAATGGCTAAAGGGAAGACATATTTTGGCAGTGGCAACATGAGCTAGCCCATTCTGCTGCATCGCTCAGCAGAACATTGCTAGTAAGGTGGCAGAGGAGTGTTAGAATAAGCTATGCCACCCTAGAGATGCACAAAGGGCCCTGTAATGGAGAATTAGATAAAATTGTTTTGATATTTAATTCACTCCAATTCATCATTTCATGAGTGAGCTGGAGGAACTGGACTTCCCCTCCACCTTTCTCTCATTCTCTCCCGTTCTGTTTCTCCCAAGCAGGAGATGGGGGAAAAAGAAGGGCTTGAAAATAAAGTGTCTTTCACTAGCCCAGTCTCCTTTATAAGCCCCTTTGTGCCTAAGGACATTCAAGTCCGTTTCAATAGCTTAGACATAGGCGAGAGGTTTATTGCAGGAGTGGGTGAGTGAGATTCTGTGGCCTGCATTGTGCAGGTCAGACTAGATGATCATAATGGTCCCTTATGACCTTCAAGTCTATGAGGGACCTGTAAATCTCATAGGAAAGAGTCTACTGTGAGTGAGTGTGGTAAGTGCCATTAAGTTCCTCTCCCCTTCCCTCTGCCAATCTAATTCAATCCAGCAAAGGAAGCACATGTACCATGAGCATAACTGGCTTCTAAAGTTGAAGGATATGAAGGGGAAAAATGAGCCTGGTGTTAATATCCTCTTTGAAGCCTCTGGAACAAAATGACACATTTACAGTGGTCTTCTGCACAGGAACTTTACTAGAGGCATTTTCCAGCCCTTACCTGAACTTTGCTGTACATTTTGTGGCATTTATAACTGTTCTGTTGGAGGTGAGACTCTCAGTACTGGTTCAGAAACTGCTCAGCTGAGGTCCTTGAGGTAATAGTTTGCAAGAAAAGCAGAAGACTGACTCAAATAGAGACATGATGGGACTCACAAAGGGAGCAGAAGCAGTAGAAGGCAAACTGAAGGAGGAATCTCCAATCCACTCACTTTGTATGTAACAAAGCTAGTGACTGTTCAGCTATTCACTGCAGGAGCAGGCAAGGAGCTGAATGCTACTAATAGAGGGCAAAGATTTAGAAAAAAACTTTGGGCACTAAGGGTATCTGCTCAATGTATTCTATTCACTCAAAATGGCAAGATTCCTTGGGAAAACGTATCAGCCAAGCAAATAATCTATCCTTCCATGTCTGCTGGGTCTTTTTTTTTTTGGGGGGGGGGGAGGGGAGGAGGGAAGGAAGGGGGAGAGATGAGATGGGGTCAGAAGAAAAGAAACATACAGCTACTGTGATTAATCCTAACAGTAATCAATTTGCCTTTTTCTGGGGGTGGGTTAGAGTACTCTGAATAATTAGAAGATTAGAGTATTTATTGTCTGGATAAATACCAAATATTAAAATATTAGAGTTAAATAATATTGAAGTTTTTTTAAAAAAAAACAGACCCCTAAACCTACCAACATAGCATTAATGCTAACTATGTACATGTAATGTTTCAAATGTTGGCCATTTTTTGCTAGACCTGTGACTTAAAATATGAGTTCAAAATTTGGTAAAACAAAACAAGACACCAATTTTTTCATCCTGCCAAATTAAAAAAAAAACTGAATGGATTTTGTCTCAAATTAAATATTATTACTGTTATTATTAGAAATTCACTTATGAGCTGAGATCAAACATAGAACGTTTCAGCTGAACAGGAACATTTTTCAGAAAGTTATGAGCACCTCAATACAGAGGATCATAAGGTGGGCAGAGGAAACCTTACCTCTGCAACTTTAAGTACCAGCAAAAGCTATAATTACATTTAACTATAAATATTATCAAAATTTCAACACAAGCACCATCAACCCAAATAATAAAAATCTAAGAAAACTGAATTAAGTTATACCATACATGCCATGCAATAACCAATAAACAAGAATTTATAGAAAGCAAAATCTTTATCTAGCACCATTCAACACATTTGTGTCATCCAGTCCACGCATAAGCAAATGCTCCATTGAAACAACCCTAACTGTACCATGTAAAAAGCATCTGTCCCCTTCCACACTTAAGTAAGATTTGTATATACAAAGTGGACCTTATAAGAAAATCTACTTCAGTAACAGGGTACCTTGATTCAAATCCTCAAATTCAGGGGAAAGGAAGGTGATGAAATTTTCAAAGGATCATACTTTATAAAGCAGTTTTCCCCTTCTTCATAGACACCAAAACACACAGGATTCCAACTCTTGAAGTATATCTAAATTGCAATTAAACACCAACGGCTGACATGAGTACGCCGACTCAGGCTCGTAGAGCTCAAACTGCAGGGCTGTAAAATGGTGCTGTAGATGATCTGGGACCCTCTCCCTTCTAAACCAGCCTTTGCTTACTTAAAAAAGGTGAAATGATCTAAATCACATCACGCAAAAATTAAACTTGTAAAGATGCAAAAATACTATATCTAGGAGCAGATCCTCAACTGATATAAACTGAACTAAGGCCATGTCTACACTAGTGAATTTACAGAGGCACAAGTGTACCAATGCAGCTGTGCCGCTGTAAAACTGCTCACGCAACTGCTCTTTGCCAATGGGAGAGAGCTCTTCAGTGCCACAATTAAACCAGCCCCAACAAGTGGCGGTAGCTGTACCGGTGAGATAGCACTCTCGCTGACATAAGGCTGTCCATGCCAGTGCTTCTGATATAATTTGTGTCACTTAGGGTATGTCTTCACTACAGCAGTAGGTCGATTTCCTTTAATTCGATTTTGTAAAGCAGACTGTATACAGTCGATTTTGTGTGTCCCCACTAAGCACAGCAAAGCACAGCAAGTCGACAGTGTCTGTCCGCACAACTTTTGCAAGCGTCGACATAACGAGCGTTGCACTGTGGGTACCTATCCCACAGTTCCCGGAATCCCCAGCAGGCACCATTTTGAGTGCTGCACTATGGGTAGGCATTTCATAATTTCGCGCCCTTTTTCCGCACCGTCGACCCCCATTACGAGCGGTGCACTGTGGGTAGGCATCCCATAATTCGCGCCCTTTCTCCGCGCTGCGCTAACGCCATAGCACTGCAAGCATGGAGCCCACTGATGCCACGGCTGCAGTAATGGCCGTTGTGAGGACCTCGCACACGGTTGTGGATTTCATGCTGTACCATCTGCAGAGGAATGCGATCCGGGAAGAACTGCGCTTTCTGGGACCCGACGACAGTGAGGAGGAGATGGACCAGGACGTGCATAGCAGGGACGGGGACACTGACGTTTTTGGAAGTGGGGCCACTGACAATCTGTCAAATTTGGTGGCAATGGGGCAGGCTCATGCCATCCAACGCCGATTCTGGGCCAGGGAAACAAGCACGGACTGGTGGGATCGCATAGTGCTGCGGGTCTGGGATGACTCCCAATGGCTCAGAAACTTCCGCATGCGAAAGGGCACGTTCATGGAACTTTGTGACTTGCTTTCCCCGGCCCTTCGGCGCAAGAATACCAGAATGAGGGTGGCCCTTACAGTTGAGAAGCGAGTGGCGATAGCCCTCTGGAAGCTTGCAACGCCAGACAGCTACCGGTCAGTCGCGAATCAGTTTGGGGTGGGTAGATCTACAGTGGGCTCTGCTGTGATGCAAGTAAGTAGGGCAATCGTCGAGCTGCTGCTACCCAGGGTTATAAACCTTGGAAACCTGCAAGCTACAATAGATGGCTTTGCCACCATGGGATTCCCTAACTGTGGTGGGGCTATAGATGGGACTCATATCCCTATCCTGGCACCGGACTACGAGGCCGCCGAGTACAGAAACCAGAAGGGATATTATTCAATGGTCATGCAAGCAGTGGTTGACCACAAGGGACGTTTCACCGACCTGTACGTGGGGTGGCCGGGAAAGCTTCATGACGCTCGTGTTTTCAGGAACTCTAGGCTTTTTAGACAACTGCAGCAAGGCAATTTCTTCCCCGACCAGAAAATTTCCGTGGGGGGCAGGGGGGGGGGTGGAAATGCCGATCGTTATCCTTGGGGACTCAGCCTACCCCCTAATGCCCTGGCTTATGAAGCCCTACACAGGAGCCCTGGACAGGGGTCAGGAGCTGTTCAACTACAGGCTGAGCAAGTGCAGAATGGCCGTAGAGTGTGCATTTGGCCATCTGAAGGGGAGATGGCGTTCGTTACTGATTCGCTCAGACATCAGCGAGAGAAATATCCCCATTGTTATTGCTGCTTGCTCTGTGCTCCACAATCTCTGTGAGAGCAAGGGGGAAACGTTTATGGCAGGCTGGGAGGCAGAGGCAAATTTACTGTCTGCTACTTACCAGCAGCCAGAGAGCAGGGAAAGTAGAAGAGCGCACCATGGCCCTGCGCCTCAGGGACGCCTTGAAAACCAGTTTTATGAGAGCCCGAGATGGCGTTTGAGAACCTGCTCCCTTGCTCTGCTCTTCCCTAAGCCTGCTGTCCTTGCACCCTCTTTCCCTCCCCCCTCCCCATGCTTGCAGAGGAAATAAATTCAGTGTTTTACAAATCATGGTTCCTTTATTGCTTCATCACAAATACAAATACAAGGGATCACTGTCATGGTAGCCTGGAAGGGGTGGGTAAGGAGGGAAACCAGCAGTCGCACTGGTGGAGGAGCGGACAGAGGAGGGAGGAGAAGGGGGGAGAGGAGGGGGAGCCAAGACATAGCAGCTTTTAAAAGTTTTCAGAGAACCTCAGGCTGCTGCTGCTTGTGCTGCCTTGTGGGGTGGAGTGGGTCGGTCCACGGAGCTTGCCCCCCCGGGTTCTCACCCCGCGTCTGGGTGGGGAAGCTATGGGAGTTGGGGAGGGGGGGAGGTGGTTACACAGGGGCTGCAGAGGCGATCTTTGGCCCTGCTGCAGCTCCACCAGACAGCGCAGCATGTCGCTTTGGTCCTCCATTATATGGAGCAAAGCATCCATGCGTCTTTCTTCGCGGTCCTGACGCTGCAGCCACATTTCTTCCCTCTTTTCTGCTGCGGCTCTCGATTCCTGCCTTGCCTGTATCAATCTTTCCCTCCATTCCGTCTGGAGGGCTGCCTCAGCGCGCGAGTTCTCCAGTAGTTCACTGAACATATCATCGCGCGTTCGCATTTTCTTTTTACGCTTTCGTATCTGCGATGCACGGCGTGAGGAGCAGGATGGGGGATTCTGAGATAATTGTTCATCTGTGGGCGAATGTGGGCAAAGAAAGTTTGAAAGTTATGAGACAGATACATTCAAGGTTATGAGACAGATGCAGTCTCGGACGGTACACAATGGGAGTACTATGCAATTGTATTCAGAGGCCTGATATGATTTCTGTACAAGGTCATATTCTACACCTAAAAGTGACTGAATGGCTCACAGAAAAGTCACAGCATCTCAGACACATATGCGTGCCTCAGCCCAACACGGCTTCTGAAATCACCGTGCAGCCGGCCATGGTAAGTTAAAATCCATATTTAAAAACAGCACTTGGATATTGTAGAGTAACCCCACCCCCTTCCCTCCACCACATGGAGACCTCCTCCCCCCACCGCGTGGCTCCCACTGAACCGCAAACTGCAAAACAAAGCCCAAAAATCTCTCACTAAGGGCTGGCTGGGGCTCTTCTGCGGAGGCAAACGCTTGCAAAATGACTCTTCAAATTCCCTGCTAGCTACCGCTACGGGCTGGCGGGGGAGGGGGGGTGAGCGTTTTGGGGGGGCGGTTGGTCGGTCTTCAGCAGAAAAGATTACTTTGCAGCTGGGAATCTTTATCTCCCTACTAATTGCAGTCCGTATTTCAAACAGGCAACCATGAATGACATCACTTTGCTTAGAATTTCTGAGAGAGATAGAGAGCGCATGCTCCTTGACTCCATGCAAAGTCCTGGTCCATTTGCCGCAATGCTAGCCTGCTCAATGATACCAGACTACTTACTACTTTCGTGGCGTGGGATGGTCTATCACGGGGGACCACATAAGGCGGCCCTCCCCAGAAATCTGCTGCAGAAGATTCATCGCTACCTCCTGGATAGCTTCAGTGAAATGTCCATGGAGGACTTCCCGTCAATCCCGGAGTATATTGACAGACTCTTTGAGTAGAAACTGACCAGCAATGAAAGCACGCTAAGTCCTTAGGGCAAGTTAATCATTAATAAATGATTCCTTTAAAAATCATGCGTCATGTAATCCCTTTAAAAAAAAACACTTACCCCCCTGGGAGGCTTGGGAGGGTGCTGGCTGCACGGTGACAAACAGCTCCTGGCTGTCTGCTAACACGGTTTCTCCGCTTGGCCTCCTGCTGCTCCGTGAAATTTCCCTCCTCCTCATCGTCGTCCTCATCAGAATCAGTCTCCTCCCTGACGATTATCCCATCGGTGGAGTCCACGCAGACTGGTGCGATGGTGGTAGGGGCGCCCCCCATTATCTGATTTAGTTCATTGTAGAACCGGCATGTCCGCGGCGCACCCCCTGATCGTCCGTTTGCCTCCTTGGCTTTCTGGAACGCTTGTCTCAGCTCCTTAATTTTAACGCAGCACTGTGTGGCGTCCCTGTTGTGGCCCCTTTCCAGCATGGCCTTGAAGACCCTGGCAAACGTGTTGGCATTCCGTTCGTTGTTGCGGAGTTCCAACATCACGGATTCCTCTCCCCAGATAGAGATGAGATCCAACACCTCATTAGTGGACCACACTGGAGCTCTTCTCCTCTGGCTGGTCTCCAGGGCAGCTGAGCTCTGCATGGAGTCTTGTGATGCTGAGCTCTGCATGGCGGCTTGTGCTGCTGATTGCTCTGAATGGCGACTGAGCTGTGCAGGTGAGCTGGCCACGCTGACCAAACAGGAAATGCTATTCAAATGTTCCCAGGTCTTTTCCTGTCTACCTGGCCAGAGCAGCGAGTTGAGAGTGCTGTCCAGAGCGGTGACAGTGGAGCAGTGAGGCAGTCCAGAGCGGTCAGAATGGAGCATTGTGGGACAGCCTCTGGAGGCTATTAATGTCTGTTGCGTCCTCACTAGTCCACAATCGACCTTGAAAGGTCGATTTTAGCGCTACTTCTCTCGTCAGGCAGGAGTTATAAAGTCGATTTTGAGGGCCCTTTAAATCGACTTTAAGCATGTATGTGAAGACAGGTACATGTTTATTTCGACTTAACGTCATTCAAGTCGACGTTAAGTCGTAGTGAGGACATGCCCTTAGAGAGGTGTTTTTCCCCATACCTCCGAGCAACACAAGTTATACCGACAAAAGTACTAGTGTAGACATGGCTTTAGAGTCATTAGCTTCAACATAGCTGTGACAAATTACACCAGCTGAGGATCTGCCATCAGGGAATAACCATCCAAACCAGAAATCCAGCAGAATGAAGAAAAATCTATATTTTCAGTGGTAAATTTGAGGAAGCCATAGGAGTGATAATTAGAGCCCTACTAAAGTCATGGTCCATTTTGGACAATTTCATGGTTACAGGATTTTTAAAATCATAGATTTCATGATTTCAGTTATTTAAATCTGAAATTTCACAGCATTGTAAATTGTACGAGTCCTGACCCAAAAAGGAGTTGTGGAGGGATTGTAACGTGTTATTGGGGCAGGGGAAAGGATTGCGGGACTGCTACCCTCACTTCTGCACTGCTGCTGGTGGCGGTGCTGCCTTCAGAGATGGGTGCTCAGCCAACAGCCACCTCTCTCCTGCCACCCACCTCTGAAGGCGGCACAGAAGTAAGGATGGCAATACTGCAACCCCCCTAAAGTAACCTTGTGACCTCCCTGCAACTCCCTATTGAGTCAGGCCCCCCCAATTTGGGAAATGTTGGTCTTCCTCATGAAATCTATATAGTATAGGGTAAAAGCACAAAAAAGACCTGATTTCACGGTGAGACATCACGACAGACACCAGATTTCATGGTCCAAGACACATTTTTCATGGCTATGAATTTGGTAGGGGCCTAGCAATAATGGACACCAAATTAAAAACATGAGTCTACAAAACAATGTGACAGCAAATTCATCATACAGAAGCATTTATTTTCAAAGCGAAGAAATAGAAGTCCCTCTCCTTGTGGCTTTGGTACAACCACATCTGGAATAGTGTGCTGAATTTCAGGGATCAAATAGCCAGAAAGATAAATTGGAGAGTCTTCAAAGAGAAGTAAAATTGATCAGAAGATAAAGGAACTGAATTATAGGGAAAAATGGAGAGAGTCGGACATATATGCTCATGATATACCTGAGCAGGAGGAAGAAAGAGAACATAATATCTGACCAACATGAACATTTAGATGGGCATAATGAGATAAAGTTAAGGGAAGAAAAATTTGCTGTTCATCATAAACTGTCAAGAACTATATTTAACAAGCTGGAAAATAGCCTCTCAAGGTAGAAATCCTAATGCTTGTCAACAGTGATAAAACAGTAGAAAAAACACTGCTGGGAAAATTCTATAGTAGTAGAAAGATGGACTGGACGTTGTATAAAGTATGCCAAAGTTGAGCTAAAAGAACAGTTAGTTCCTTAATCACAAGCAGCACAATTCTGCCCTCACAGAGATGCAACTTTTGTTAACTGGGGGAAGATAGTCCTCTTTCCTCTTCAGTTTTTGGATTTCTTTAAGAGCAGATGACTCTATCAGCTGACCTATTATATCCACCTTTATTATATTTTAGACAGGCAGTTTTAAACAGAGAGCTATTTATACTTCAGAAGCCTAAAGCTCTTTCACTCTCTGCCAACTCTCTTGTCAGCTTACTTCTGGCAAAAACAGAATAGGAAAAGGGCAGATATAATGAAGTTGTCTCTCTTTTTATTTTACATGGTTAGGCATCCTGTCAGAGTATATGCATTCATTACATATTCCCACAGATTTCAATGGGACCTGCACCTGTGTAAGTGAGAGAAGAATTTAACTCAAGATTTTTAGCCTGGAATTGCTGACTTTGTACTCAACTTTATAGCAATGCTGATTAATATGAGTACCGTATTTTTGATTACAGCCCTCAGTAACAGTATCATTTTTACAAAGTAAATAATTAAAATATGTTCACTGAATACCTTTTTAAATTTTATGAAGCAACAGGAACATGAGATCTGGCACTATACGATCTCCCCCTTAAAAGTCAATTTGTCTGAGGAATCTCTTTCCATGGTTTCATTAAGATTAAAGACAAGGAAGCTTTAGTACATATGTTTGGGACGCTCCAGTGTATTGAGATAAGGATTTAAACTGGGCACAGAGAAGCAGATTTTCAAATAGTTTCTCAAACTTTCACCATAGTTTCACTCAAACTTTCCGGCAGCTGGGACTAGCCACTGGGAATTATCTGCATGTACTCCAGCTGCATTTTCGCTGTGTTAGGTGTAGTTGTACTGAATGGAGGAGGAATAAGTAGGAGTCGCTTAGAAGACCTGTGGTTATGATACGATGTGATCCAGGTCTGAATCCACCCCCAATGCCTGTTACCAAAGGAAGATAATCCAACAGAAGATATTACCTCACCTGCCTGGTCTCACAAAGCAGGGGTGGGGAACCTTTTTTCCACCAAGGGCCATTTTGACCCTTATAAAGTCGTCCGCGGGCCGCTTCCCCCTTCCCCCCCCCCCCCCCCCGAAGCCCAGGCTGGCAACTGGAGCTGAGACCCCAGCTGGCAAGGGGCCAGCAGGGGAAATCCCAAGGGAGTGGCAGGTGGAGTCTTTAGCCCTGCACTGCTTTGGGGTTTCCCCCACTGGCCCCTTGCCAGCCAGGGTCCTGCCGCCTGCCTGACCCGCCCAGCCCAGTCTCTCCCCCCCCAAACCTCCTTCCCTCCCCCCCCCCCCAACTGACCCGCCCAGCCCGGTCTCTCCCCCCCAAACCTCCTTCCCTCCCACCCCGCCAGCCCGGTCTCTCCCCCCCAAACCTCCTTCCCTCCCCCCCCCCAAACCACCTTCCCTCCAAACCGCCTTCCCTTCCCCCCCAACTGACCCGCTCAGCCCGGTCTCTCCCCCCCCCCCCCCCAACCTTCGGCTCCCCGCAGCTCCTTGTTTCGCCACCTGGCAGAGGGTGGCCGTGCGGTGCTTCCCGGCCCCAGCGCGGACCCCCCCCCCGGCGGCAGGGGACCACGCGGCGCGTCCCGGCCCCAGCTCGGAGCCGCCCCCAGCCGGCGGCGGCAGGGGACCACGCGGCGCGTCCCGGCCCCAGCGCAGAGCCACCCCCGGCTGGCGGCGGCCCGCGCGGCGCTTCCAGGCCCCAGCGCAGAGCCGTCCCTGGCCGGCGGCCGCGGGCCGGACGGAAGGCTTTGGCGGGCTGTATAAGGCCCGCGGGCCAGAGGTTCCCCACCCCTGTCATAAAGGAAAGAGGTGCGGCAGTACCTGGAGGTTCCAGTTTGCATCATTTCAGTACAAAATTGCGTAAATCGTGTTAGTAGGAGGGCATTGGGGTCCTCTTGCTATGGGTACTTTCAGTAGTGTGGAGGGATATGAGAATAATCTGTGAATTTAATAATGGGTGGGGGAAAGTATGGGTTTAGATAGTGTTCTGTGTGCAAGCGGGAAGAGGTTGTACAAGGGTATGAAGGGGTTTAGTACATTTACAACTATGGTACTCTGTTGGGGGAGCAGCTTCAGTGTTTGAGAGTAGGACAAGTGCAGGTAGCACCTGTCCACTGCAGTGAAAAGGGAGAGTGCAAGTATGTGTGTTATGGGCACTGTGGAGCATCGCTCAAAGACAGTAGAATTTAGATGGCATGGATGCTTATCTGAACTCTATATTTCCTGGGTTTCAAAGGTTTGATCCTTGCTGAACTGGATGTTGTGGAAGGGTACAAACTATCACAGTGCAATCTTAACTCTGCTTTAACTAATGTTTTTTGGCATTTAATTTGCTAGTTTTTTTAAACAGAAATGTTTCTGGGTAGGAGTTAGTGGTCATTCAGGCAGTTGTAGTTTTCACCTAGATTTGAGGATATCTATAGATTATAATCACCTAGATATAATTAAAAGATATAGCTTTTTTTAAAAAAAAAATCAGTAGATCTCAAATTAACTTGATATCACTGCCCCCATTTTAGAGATGAGAAACTGAGACACTGACAAGTGAAGTGACTTACCTAGGGTCAACCAGCAGGCCATGGCAGAGCTAAGAATAGTCCCAGACCAGTAGTCTTTCCTGGCATCTATGCGATTTCTCAGTGCTCCTACACCTCCAATACATTTTGTTATAGCAGTATGCAGATAATAGTCGTGCTTTCAAATGAGTAGCTGCAAACAGTGCCAGTGAGAGATCTATGGTCTATGTCCCAAAACCATGACAGTTTTATTAGATAGATGTTACGGTAACTTTCATCATCAGAGAAGATTGCTGTCTCTCTTTCCTTCTCTACTCCACTATTCCCTACAAACAATAAAGCCCCCCCTGACAACATTTCCAGCTCTCCCCCCCCCCTTCCCATTTAGCCATTAGTTGGCACCATAGAGAAGCACTAAAGGTAAGAAGTTAGGCCTTGCTGTCTTCTACCCTATGCTGCTGTGTTCATATACCACAAGCAGCAGCTTATTAGGTTGCATAATACCTTGATTATGTAGCCCTAGCTGTTCACTGAGCTAGCCCCTCACTCCCACCTCCAGCTGGAAATGCTTCTGCTGCTTCAGTCAGGGTTACACAGTCCATCCCTCCCCTACCCACTCTGGCCAATCCCCACAGGGGTTACATATATCTTAACCATTTATTTTCTGGATTTCGGATTTTAAATTTGCACTGCCTTCAGTCCACCCAACCCAGGTCCACGCTCACCTGTAGGGGCAAAAAGAGGGGCTCAGACACCCCAAGATTCCAGAAAATATAGCAAACAGGGAAAGGGCTCAGACCCCTGCAGAGGAGCAGGGCTCCCAACACACACAGATTTCAGTACTGACTGACCCCCACATCTCTAAACCTCCCACTTCCTCTGCTACCACCATATCCCCAACCCCTCCTACTCCTCTACCACTCCCCCCTTACCTGGCCCCCTCTGAAACCTATATTCTCTCCACCACCAAACATTACCATTTATCCCCTCCTCACAACCATCACTCATTGCAAACCCAAGCCCCTCTTCCAATAATACCACCTACTCTTGCGCCCCTAAGCATCTCTCCTCACTATCAGTTAACATTTGCATGTATAATTTATTTTCTTTTCTAAAACTGTTTCAGCACCTTCCAGATATTCTGCAACACATACACTTGATAGAGAAAGTTCATTCTCAGATTTCAGCCAGGGTGAGTTTCAAACTTTAAAGTTGCTAGCATCTGTGAGCAATGAAATGTTGGGGGGGTTTCCTCCTGGGGGCTGTTTCTTTTCAGCAAAGAGTTCCTAAGGCCCACTCATTCGGATCACTGACTATACTCGGTGTCCCCCAAGAGCAGCACCACATTTCAAGGCAACCAGGTTAACTGTATAGATTTTTGAGCACTCAGAATTGAGCTTTAAACCGAAAGCTGGTCTTAATCTTAACTACACCAATGCTCAACTATGGTAGTGTTGAGCTGCTATATTATGGTTTGAAATTAGAGGGAGAATGAGGGGAAGGGGCTCTACATATCCATCAGCAGATAACAGGCTCAGAGGGGTGTGAAGTGGCCTATTTGACTCAATGGAGATGTTCTCAAATGAAAGCAAGGAGGAGTCTGGTGGCACCTTAATGTAGGGGTGGGCAAACGTAAGTGTAGCTGTAGGGTGACAAAGTGGCTTAAATTTGTCTCTCACCAATGTACGCTCTCCATTACACCACCTCACTGAGTGGCACTGAGCCACTGTTGATGTACTGAGGTCGACAAAGCACAAACACAGACACTGCATTGCCTATGTCAACCCCAACAGTCTTTCAGCAGCTGTTCCACAACGCACAACGCTGACCACCCTGATCACAATTGTGAACTCCACTGCCCAGGAGTCACAGTGAACGGAAAGTGCCCTGGGCCCTTTAAAATCCCATTTATTTTTGAAATGCCTTTTCCTCATTATCCAGCTTGGCGAGCACAACTAGCAGCTCTTCAGTGTTGAGTGCAACTGCCCAGGTGACCATGCCAGCAACACCAAATGCACTCCAGCTTAGAGTTGACAAGAGATATTGGATCTGCTGGGCCTGTGGGGAGAAGAGGCTGTGCAAGTATAGGACCAGCTGTAGAAACGTGGACAACCATGAGCAGATAGCACAGGGATGCAGGAGATGCAGTACAACAAGGATCAGCAGCAGCGGCATATAAAAACAAAGGAACAGTGGCAGGTGCACCAGAAGTCCGAACCAGAGACTTACTGCTTTTTTAAAAAGTTGCATGCCATACTTGACAGAGACATCTCCCCTGCACACCACTGTGGATCCCTCCAAGAAGCCAGAGGCCCCAAGCCTGAACAAAAAGGAGGTGGTGAAGGAGGAAGAGGAGGAACATGAGACTTGAGGGATGGGATGGGGTGAAAGAGTTCCAGCTATGCCATGAGCGGGACCTGTTTGAGACTCCACCACAATCCAGTCAGTCTCAGCAGTCTAGCATAGCAGGGGTAGGAACTTCAAGTAAGTGTGCACATTTATTTCCCATGTGATCTGTGAAGGCACCCCCAACTTCACAGAGCACAGATATTGATTTTGCATTTATTTACTTGTACCAGAAAAGGAACCATTACAATAAAGAGAGGTAATGTTGTTATCTGCTTTTCATTCCCCTGTAGAGTTGGGCGGAGGGCAGGGATGCAGAACAGTTTGTCCCTTGAATCCTCCTAAGAGAACTTGATGAAATTTTCATGGAAGTACTCTGCAATCCCCTCTTGAAAGTTTCCAGGGAGAACTTCCTTATTTTTTCCCCCATGGTAGGATGCTTTCCCATGCCAGTCAGTGATAACTTCAGGAGGTACTACTGCAGTAGACAAGCTAGCAAATATATGAGCCCAGACAGCTTTGGGATGCCAGCAGTTGCTGTGTTCTCAGTGCCTTTGTTAGCCTCAGAAATAAAATGTCACCACTGCCTGTGGAAAATTGTGCCAGTATTCAGTGCCACTGCCATGCAGTCATAGCTTCATGCAACTAAGCAATTCCCTCTTCATTCCCCTCACCCCAGGGGGGCCATATTCACCTGGCTGGAGCTATGAATGGCACTGTGCCTCCAAAGCAAAAGAGTCAATAAACCTGTCTTGTTTAAAACTTTAGGGGAGCAAGCAAAGGGAATTCTAAATCTTTATTTTTGGTTTCTGTTGGGACTATACTGACAATGTAACCTCTGTGTTTTATCCTTAGCTACCTCCATTGTAGCCTTGAGGGGTTCTACCTCCACACTCACAGAACACCTGAGCCAGATGAGGAGGAAGAAAAGAACTCCAGATGAGATATTCAGCGAGGTCCTGCAAGACAGTGCTGAATCAGAAGGCTTGGAGGATGAATACCGCAGATTGTATGGAAAAGGAAAAAGCAGACAAAGAGGGAGATGCAGCAGGATATACTGGGCCTTCTCCGTCAGCGAACACATATGCTGCAGACTCTTGTGGACTTACAAGTTCAACAATCCTCAGCTTGCCTATCTTGCATTTCATAAGAGAACTGCAGTATAGCACCTCCCTACCTGATCCCCTCAACATTCCACACAGCATCAGGGGCCACATCCCCCCCCCCCCCCCCCCGCTACCACTACACCTCAGGGAACAGTAAGGAAAACCACAGTTTCACATACATCAACAATTACTCTCACAGGTCTCTGTATGTGCAGCTAAAATGGACATTAATGCTCTTTAAGCTCCATTCCATAAATATGTTACAGTTTCTATGTATTTGCTTCTAATTTGCACAGAATTTTTTGAAGTTTTTCTGTGACTCAAACTCTATGGTTTGGAAAAAAAAGTCATCTTTATTAGTTCCCAACAATATACTGCAGAATGCCTGCCGATACTGAAAGTACTCACTTACTTGTTAGTGTACACTTTGACACCACTCTTAGGATCATTGGCAAACACAGTGTAATAATCTAAATTTTAAACCAAAGATTATACAATTAATAGATGCATTGTCAGTGTGCTATTCATAGATGTGCACACAATTCCTAACAAGCCCCCAAACTGTAAGGTCAGGGCACAGTACATCAGACCGCATTACTGTGGTTCACTGTTAAAGTGCTCTGGTCAAAGCATCCCTGAACCATACAACATCACACTGAGCTCCTCTGATAGCCCTTATATGTGTCTGTTCAAACTGAGAAGATTGAGGGCAGAGGTGTTACAACTATCATAGCAGCAATTTACCCCCTTTTGCTTCCCAGATCTTATGCAGGACCCCGCAAGCAGCTAAAACCATTTGGGATATTTTTCTCACTAAGATCCTGCCTGTAGAATAAACAATGCCAGTTCCCCTCCAATCTACCAAAAGCACATTCAACGGTCATTCTACTCCTGTTGAACCAGTAGCTGAATCTTTCATTGGTCCTATCAAAGGTGACCAGTGTTCAGCTTCACAAGCCAGAGGAATAAGGGGCAGGCTGGGTCCCCCACAATCACTATTGGCATTTCAATATCACCAATAGCGGTCAGAAAAAAAAGTCCCCAATTATAGCTTTCTGAATAATCCTGTGTTCTTAAAGATGCAAGTGTCATGCACCTTCCCTGACCAGACCACACGGATGATGGTGAAATATCCCCAGTGATCCACCAGAGCTTGCATAACCATATAAACAGCCCTTTCTGTTGATGTACTCTGTGGCAAGGTGGTCTTCTGTCAAAATGGGTATATGCTTGCCATCTCTTGCTCCACCACAGTTCAGAAACTCCACTGATGCAAATATATCCATTATGTCCTGCACATCGCCAAGAGTCACAGTTCCGAATAAGAGGAGACGATTAATGGTCCGACAATTCCAAAATCATTTCCCAGTTTGTCCATATCACTTTGAATTTTAATCCTATCCTCCAAAGCAACTTGGCAACCCCTCCAAGCTTGGTATTGTTCACAAACGTTGTAAGTGTTCTCACTATGCCATTATCTAAAAATCACTGATGATGATATTGAACAGAACCGTACCCAGAACTGATCCTTGTGGGACCCCACGAGATATGCCCTTCCATCTTGACTATGAACCACAAATTACTCTCTGTGAATGATTCTCCAACCAGTTATGCACCCACTTTATAATAGGTTGTAGTTTCCTAGACTGGGTTTCCTAGACTGAAACCTGGTCATAGTAATTACACCTTTTATATTAATTAGTATCGGCTATTATGAAGAATACGAGTTAGATTTCATCTAACAATTCTCATATATTGTAAAATAAATATTAATAAAGTCAAAGCAGTTTATTTTTTACATAATTCAAGCTCTGCAGAAAATAAACCAATTATTTAGTAGATAGTAGTATCTACATTAAGCCAATAATGTATACTTTTTAAAAGAAATTTTGTTTTACTTATTCCTGAGAGCACATGCTCTTGGTAAAACTAATCTCTCTCTCTCTCTCACACACACACACACACACACTTACACTTTACTAGGGCAAAAGGCACTTAAATAATATAAAAGACACCAATAGTGTGCAGCCCTGGCACATATTCTAGTTAGCTGAGGAATGACTAAAAGAAGCTGCTTATCACCTTACTTACTGAAAAACGATCAAGTGCAATATTAAGCATTCCTTATTAAAATCCAACAGAAAACTGAACACTACATATGATATTAGCCAAACACCTATGAAATGTTTCTTTCAGTTCAGTATTGAAAGGGAATGGGGGGGGGAGGGGGAGCGGCAGATCCTATATATGGTTAGGAAACGATAATTTCATATAGAAAACTAACCACACGTTCAAGTATGAGTACCAACTTTTGTATACAAGAAGCAACCCTTGATAAGATATAGTCTTGTTGTTAGAACGACATTACATAATATACACTTATATAGTATCAGAGGGGTAGCGGTGTTAGTCTGGATCTGCAAAAAAGAGTCCTGTGGCACCTGTATAGACTAACAGATGTATTAGAGCATAAGCTTTAGTGGGTGCATACCCACTTTGTTGGATGCATGCAGTGGATTTTCCATCGGACGAAGTGGATATTCACCCACAAAAGCTTATGCTTGAATACATCTGTTAGTCTATAATGTGCCACAGGACTCTTTGTCACTTTTATACTTATATAGCAACTTCCATACAAAAATATCCAAGTGTTTTCAAAACATTAATTTATCCTTACAATACAGCTGTTAAGTATCAGCATCCCATTTTACAAATGCAGAACTGGAGGAAAAGAGGCAGTAAGCAACTTGTCCCCAAATCATAAAAGTCAACATAGTCCCGAACAAATGGTGTCATAAACAAAGAGATGACTAAGGGGGGAGGGAATATGATAGAGGTCTATAAAATCATGACTGATGTGGAGAAAGTAAATGAGTAGCAAATATTTACTCCTTCGAATGACATAAAAACTAGAGGTCATCAAATGAAATTAATAGGCAGCAGGTTTAAAATCAAATAACCAAAGGAAGTATTTTTTCACACAACGCACTGTCAACCTGTGGAACTCCCTGCCAGAGGATGTTGTGAAGGCCAAGACTATAACAGGGTTCAAAAAAGAACTAGGTAAGTTCGTGGAGGATAGATCCATCAATGGCTATTAGCAGGATGGGCAGGGATGGTGTCCCTAGCCTCTGTTTGCCAGAAGCTGGGAATGGGCAACAAGGGATAGATCACTGGACGATTAATTGTTCTGTTCATTCCCTCTGGGGCACCTGGCATTGGCCACTTTAGAAGATAGGATACTGGGCTAGATGGACCTATGGGCTGACCCAGTATGACCATTCTTATGAAGTGATCATACACTTATAATCCAGTTTTATTCACACATGTTCAAATGTTTTGAAGGCATTTACCAAAATGTAGTACAGCACTCAGCTAGTTTTTCCACAGCGTAAAGATGGAATCTCAGCTTTGAAAGACTCATGTCATTGTCACTACCCTTGCACACCATAAAGCAGTGTTTCCCTAAATGTGGAACACTAACTACTGGAAATTCACAAAAGGACACCTTGGGGAGCTGTACCTCCAGAGTCTCAACTTTATTATAAAAATGGGGGGTGGGGGGAAGAGGAAGAAAGAGTCCCTATACCTGTTATGGGTACAAAAAGCCTAAACAAACTTCAAAATGAGAAGTGAGCATACTAGATGCAGAAATATTTGCTTGAATTTACAGAGAGACTGAAAATTAGCTTTGAGGTACCAGTGATGATACTTTAAGTATCAGCATTGTTGACTATTTCACTGATCAAAGCACATAAGAAAATAAAGTAGTATCATATTATGGAGATTAACACTACTATTTCCCAACATGGGGTGAAGGGTTCTGAAGGGTTCATGTATAAATTAACCTGACAACAAGGATTTTTACAACATATTGCAGGGGTTAAGGGAGAGAGGCATGACTGGTTTCATTTTCCTGATGAGGGACTCAGTTTTCAAAAGTTTGGGAAACAGTCCAAAAAGGAACAGGTACAACTATCTTTAGAACCCATCAATGCCATTCATTAAAGCACTGCTGTTAAATGGAAATCTGGTCAATTTCAAAATGTGTTAAAAGGTAATTTAATACTGCCTCTGAGCCTCCTACCAATGATGGTGGTTTTATGCTTTCACCACCATCGTATGAAAAACCCACACAAACAAAAGGGGGAAAATTACTATTGGCTTTGATCCTGAAACTGGATCTACATAGAACTACACTCACTTGAGTGAAACTCTACTTCAAGTGGACTCTTATGCATGAGCAATACATGTCTAGGTTTGGGAGTGAACTATAAATAAATAAAAAGATGAAGAGACGAGTGGAAATGTCTATACCTGGAGTACTGTTAAATACCAAAGACAAACAAGAGGAAAAATATTTTTTCTACATCTTTTTTGGTTATAGTAGCCGTCCTTCACTGTTGCTCTTAATAGCAAAAATGTTCCGAATTGAGAAAGAAGTGTTATTTGTGCAAAACGGAAGTACTCTAGACCAACGTTTTTCAAAGTTTGGGTCATGGCATGTAAGGTGCTGGGTCACTTTGGTCAGCACCACCGACCGGGACATTAAAAGTCCTGTTGGCGGTGCTGCCTAGCTAAGGTAGGCTAGTGCCTACCTGGTCCGATACAGTGCTACACCTTGGAAGCGGCTAGCAGCAGGTCTGGTTTCTAAGCGGGGGTCCACAGGGCACCACACGGTGCCCCCATCCTGAGCATTAGCTACACACTCCCATTGGCCAGGAATTGGGAAATGGGAGCTGGAAGGTGCCTGCGGGAGAGAGCTGTGTGGAGCCGCTTGTGCATCTCCACCTAGGAGCTGCTGGCCGCTTCAGGTGCAGCACGGTCTGCAGCGCCACGACAAGCAGAAAGCCTGCCTCTCCACCCCAGCTGCACCTCTGTCCAGGCGCCACTGGAGAGAAGGCTGCACTCCCAGCCCTGACCCTCCCCCAAATGTGGAGCCGCTCCTGCATCCCAAATCCCTCATCCCCAGCCCCACATGAGAGCCTTCACCCCCACCTCAGAGCCCTGACCTCTCCCCCAGCCCCTCAACCCAAAGCCCCTCATTCCCAGCCCCACCCCTCACCTCAACCTTCTGCCCCAGCTCTGAGCCCCTCCCCACACCCCAAATCCCTCATCCCCAGCTCTGTTGGGTCGCATACATCAACAATTTTCTTCAACTGGTTCCCCAGAAAAAAAGTTTGAGAACCACTGCTCTAGATCAATTTCCTCAGCTTGGGAACAAGTATGCTGCTTTGGAAGTAGGACTAGCTCCAGACAGCTGGGAGATAAGACAATGAACTGAAATCAGGTTTCCAACATTGCAATGGAAGTAGAGAATGGAGAAAGACATAATACGGAGACCAACGGAATTTAGTTTACTCTAACACTCAAAATTACATGATAGTTTAAATGACCACTGAAAGGAGTATCCACAAATGACCAAGTCCAAGACTTAAAAATGAAATGTACCCAATTTTATGATTTTTTTCCCATTCATACATTAAAAATATCCTGTATTTTAGCATCGTCTGACAACAGCCTTACCATGCTACTCTTGGGTTTCTACTCTGTATAAACTTTTACCTTAAATATGAAGTCATGCATAGTTATAAATGAATGAATGCTCAAATCTAAATTTCTGAGTTAAATCTCTAATAACACTTCAAATGCCATCATGACCATCAATTACTGTGATGTGTTTGTGTCTGTAAGGAAGACAAATCCACCTCTTAAAACTTCCAATTACTCTTGTTTTTGGCTCATTTTGTTATTAAAAATTAATATTTTACCTAAAAGGTGTAACACAGTAGCCTCCAATAATATGTATTTTAATTCAAACTTGGTAGTTAAGTGCTAGGAAATACATCAACTACTAGTGTACTGTCCTGCTTTCTCCTATTTTCTGAATTAAGATTATAAGAAGATTTTCAATATAGCATCTGAGAAATTGACAATGCTCCTCTTCTCTGCACCTTCTAACACTAAACACACAGAAAAAAAGAGAAGTTCCGTTGTCACTTACGACATCATAAATCCAGATTAGTTCAATTTAAATCAAAATAGTTTCTCCAGATTTATGTAATTTACCTGAGAGCAGGATGTGGCCCAATAGCTCAATTCAGGAATAAAATTGTGAACATAAGTAGATTCAGATCTTGGAGTACAATCCTACACTCCCTGCACACACAGAACTCCCATGAAAATAACAGATACATGGCAACACAATTGGGCCTCCAGTTTGTAGAATGTCGTATCAGCAAGGGTACAAGCCTATTAATAAAATACTGGAAATGGCAAGATATTTCCAGAACTTATTTGAAGATTCACTGGTAAAATGGTATTAAGGATCAGATTGTAATACCCTTACTCACACTGAGCAGTACCTTACTACACAAATTTTTCCTACTGAAGTCAATGGGATTGCTTTTGGTGTAAAGTATTTTTCAACATAAACAGCATCACAATCTGGACTAAGTGTAGTAGTATGACTTTATAATATAATGTAGAAGTAGCAGAAATGAATGGTAAAATTGTAATAAAAAATTTCAACCTCACATTGTAATCACAATATAGTATTCGTTATGTGAGAAGAATCTAATACTTCAAAATTATCAGAATAAAATACACACCTAGAATTTATGTAGAAAAATACCCACAAATCTCTCTTAATCACAGGTAACAGTTTAATGAAACTCAGCTTTTGTTATAATAGTATAAAAAATGTGAGATGCTATTAAACAATGCATTTTTGGTGCGAATTAAGGTTCAGAGACCTTCAGTGGCTTCTTATGGGCCAAAACTACACAAGTTATTGCACACAAGAGGACCCCTGCACTCACATAGGTCCCACTAACTTCACCAAGGCTTCATACCAGGGAAGGCTGTTGACATGCAGGAATGGGGCCAGAGAAACATCTCTGTCTGTTTGCTCATACAGTGAATTTACACTATCGAGTTGTCCTACTTGAGTTCTTTTCAGTGTATTTCTTTTCAGGGTAGCTTAGTACCTTTCCCAAACCTGAAGAACTCTGCTTGAAATCTTGTCGCTTTCATCAATAAAAATTGGTCCAATAAAAGATTACCTCACCCACCCCGTTTCATGCTTAACTGTCAAGTCAAAGCCAAAACCATATCTCCATAATGTCACACACAAAAAGCTGATAAGTAGTAAAAACTCACTAGTAAAAACTGTTGTAAATGTAGTGACAACAATAATTTCAATTTAACATTAGACCTTGGAATTCAATCAGAAATGATGTTTGAAGGGACTAGCATTCATGCTTATATATTAAGCCATAACAATTTTAGTATGGAATGACCTTAGAATTGAAAAGTATACCAAATCCAGCCACAAATTTTTAATGCAGTTGGGACACAAATTTTGTTAATAAAAAAGAGATTGTATTATTTTAGCAGATTATTTAGTAGCTCATTTACACATAAAAGGGGATTTTACAATGCATAAATTAGTCAACACTTTCCCCCACCGATTTTACTGAAACACAGGCAATTTATTTCTTTTCCCCTCAAGCACAGATTATAGAATTCCAAAAATTTCTCTCTGACTTTTTATTTACCTAAAGTGTAATTTAACAAGTCACACTCTGAAAGTTAGAATATTTTTTTTAAAAAAAGAACTGCCTTTTAAAAAAATATAAATAATGAGTCATGTTTGTCATTTTAAGAACGCCTATACTCCACAAACAATCAATATGTCACAGTCTACTAATGGATCTTTTAAATTACAATTTACTGCAAAGGAAAGGAAAGGCATTGTCACCTCCAAGTTTGATTTGTTAACAATGTTATATAGCTATTTAAAATTACTCACACACAAACACACACACACATTCCAGTGCTCTAATATCAAAATACAGTAGAATATCATAAGTGTTGAGCACCATACATTATAATTTGTAATACAAAGGAAATACAATGAGGTCAGAACCATGAGTAACCAATGGAAGACACAAAAGATTTATTTCAATATTAATAGTTAAATGAGAAAGCCAATCAGAGAGAGTTGGAGCCTTCTTTGACAGCCAGAACCTCTGAAAAGCCAATCCACAAACACAGTGGGCTGGCTACAAGGCGGAGACGGAGATTCATTGAAAAAATTCTTATAGGTGCATTTACTCTCAACTCTGCATACAAGTACAACCACACGAGGGGACATCCTGTGTGCCTGCAGTGAGCTGGATGCAAATCTAACTGTGCAAGTGTCAATCTTTAAGAAGGACAATGACCCATTCAGACAAGCAGCACTTCAATCATGGACAGCAAATAATCACAGTGCTGTCCTATTGCTCACAAGACTCATCTTAAAATTACCTTCTAATAAAGATACAGACTGGAATGTATCTCTACCTGCAGCACTGCAGAAATGGACAGCAAGCATTCTACAGGCAATACATGACTCTTAACACTGACTAGCTTACTTAAAATCTTAACACTAAATAGCATGGTGCAAAATATATGTCTAGTTATAAATCCAGCTACAACTATGCAATAACAGCAGGTATTTTCCATACACAAATGAACAAAGCTAACATCTAGTTACTGTTTCTCTTAAACATTCAAGTACAAAGCATTCTTATAGCAGTTATATTTCTAACTATAAGATCTGCAACAGCAGACAGCTGGTACTCTACTTGCAACATTTAAAGCCCTTCAGGAGCGCAGTAGTGCAGCCTGCACAAGTGTGTATATGTTTTGCAGGTAGCAGTATCACTCCAGTTTCAGCAATGAACAGCTAATTAATGCAGCTCCCAACATGTTATTTAAAAATCTTGAACTACAAAGCACAGAAGCTTTCCAGTATGATGCACACGACAGTGTATCGTCAGCTACAGCACCGCAGCAATGGACAGCTGAGACATGCCATGCCATGCATGCTCCCGACATCGGATGCAACAGTTAACCACCAAACCCAGAACATAAGCGCCGTTTGTCTGCAGATATCCAGCTGTCAATGTGAGAATGAGAATCTCCCCCTCATGCTATTTCACTCTCGTTTAGTGTCAGTCCCGTTACCCCTCATAGTAGGACAGTATAAAAGCAGGACGTTCCTATTTTACAATGCAAAGCCTTCCTGCTTGCACGGAAGGAGCACGGCCCCCTCCACTCCCCTGCTGCCTTGGAGTCCCACACACATAACAGTGAAGAGTGCAACAGCACAGGCACGCTACGTCAAGAGCGGCCGGCGCGCACACTACCCCATTCAAAGATGCCTCTTGCGCCTACTTCTCTCTTACGCTAGCGTAAGAGCCTCCCCCGGCTAATCAAAACACTCGCGAGTCGGAACGCAAAGAAGATGGCGGAGCAGGGCCCGCTTACGGCGTCGGAGAAGAGTTTACGCTGCACTACTTGCGCAGGACCCATAAGGAACCTGCAAGGCTGCGGCGTGGAGCGTGCGTAGCGCGCTTGGTGAATACCAATGGCCTATTTCCCGGGAGGGGAGGGGGTGTCTGATAAACAATGGTGCCCCCCCTGCGCGGCTTCCTTACCGATTCCTCCTCCTTCTCCATGCCCGTGGGCATTTGCGGCACGGCCCGGTTGATGGAGACGCAGTCGTTGAGATCGGGCATGTCCTTGCCGCGGTAGATGGGCAGCGGTTTGGCGGCGTCTAGCGCCCGGGCTCGGAAGGAGAGTTTGCTCATTGTCTCCCCCTCACAATAACACCCCGGGGCCGGGCGGGCGGGGGGCCCCTCACTGCGGCCGCGCCGCCGCCTCCCAGCCGCTCCCGCACCCGGCCCGCAACACCATGGAGGGCCCCGCCGCCCCGGCACAGCTCCCCGCAGAGCCGCCCGCAGCTCGCAGCGCACGCCCCGCAGCCCTAGTTCCGCGCCGGGCTCGCTCGATCCGCTCCCTGCGCCATGGCAAACATGGCGGACATTAACCAAAGCGGCCAGCGATCCCGGCAGCCAACGCGAGAGCGGGCGGGGGGGGGGGAGGGGGGCAGAATGGAGAGAGAGTGCGAGGGGGCGCCGGATTGCGCGCGCAACTAGCCCGTGGGGAGAGCGAGCGCGGCGCAGGCTGCGCGACCCGGGGTGTGAGGGCCGGGCCGGCGGCGGGGACTCTGGACCGCGGCGCAGCAGTAGGGCCCCTGCGACTCTAGCGGCTTGGAGCCGGAGTTCGTGTCTGTGGCCAAACCGATGCGTTTACCCGAACCGGGCATCTATCTATAGATAGACAGATGCCCGGTGCGGGTAAACGCATCAGTATATATATATATTATATACATACACACACACACACACATATATATACGTGTGTGTGTGTGTGTGTACACTCCTGCGCTCACACCCAGTGGCACATGTACAGCTGCACCACTACACACACCACCCCCTGTACACACCAGCGTTCTGCAGCAGTTACTGGGGAGTAGTTGGGGACGTGTACACCCATATGCACAAACACCCCTTCCCGCTTCTACACACTACAAAACCACAGCCAAGGATCTAGCTGCAGAGCAGTATGAAATACAGGTGTGTGTAACCCTTCTGCCCGTCAGCGGGGGCAACAACAAGGAGTGGGTTCAGGATCTAGGGTTCTGTTCCAATAACCCAATGCAAAACCAGCCCCCCACACAGTGACCTGGGACAAATGTATACCACCACCACCCTGCCTCTACTTCCCCTCGGGCAAGCACAGTTTGAGTGTAGCAAAAGTCTTTTAATAACAGAGAGAAGCAATGCGGTATTATGTTGGGGAAACACCACAAACAGGATTCATAACACAAAACCATGAGCAAAGAGACTCACCCCAACCAAATTGGCCATGTCCTTCCCCTTTGGTTCTTGAGTCCAGCAACCCAAAAATCACCCAAAAGTCCAACAACCCCAAAGTCCAGTAACCCAAAAGTCTGTCTGGTCAGTGCAGCCCCAAAATTCAAAATTTCTTCTGCAGAGTTTTACACCGCTCCCCAGCCTAGGTGGAAATGGGGGGAGGGAGGTAAAGGGGCACCTTACATGCTCCAACGGCTGACTGCCCCACCTCTCACTGGGGGGGTTCTGCTGCAGCCTTCACAGCAAGCTGCTCTTTTCCACCAGCTGCTCCTCTCTGGCAGCTGTTCCTCTCCAGGAGACATCCAGCAAGCCATTCCCAATATATCTTCAGGCCCCCCTACTCCTTAACACAGTACTCAGGGATTTCAGCTCATAGTAGGGGAGCCTCAGTGCTGGCTTGGCCCAAAGTGAATTCAGCTCTGCTGTCTGTAACCACAATAAGAATTATAAAATTTGCAATAAATTTTCTACAAAATTTAAGCTTTGGTCTCCCCAGAGACCCCAGAGCAATTGCACTGATCTAACTATATTAATTTCAACAGCCTTATGTGACAATCTTCAATGGGTTTAAGAATGGCGGATGTTGATTTAGTTTAGTTACCCCACTATTTACAGTGTTATCAAATAGTGCTGCAACCTTGCAAGATCAAGAAATAAGCATAATATAGGATGGTTACAGAGGAGCATGGTTAAAACACAGTTTTTCAGTTCTATCTACGCGGTCACAACTAAACTATGTTTTAAAGCTATCAGGCATGTGTTATTATCAGGCCTCCCAGCATGGCAGAATTTAGTAACATTGATAAGACCTTTCGTGAGATGCAATGAGGCCTTGTCTACACTAGAAAATTAAATCAGCTTAATTATGTCACTCGGGGGTATGAACAGTCCAGACCCCTGAATAGTGTCTTTAAGCTGACCTAACCCCCAATATAGACAGGGCTAGGTTCACAGACAGGTTAGGGTTATCGCCTTTCAAAGAGGTGCATTACTTATGCTGAAGGAAGACTCTCCTGTCAGTGTAGGTAGTGTCTACACTGACATGTTACAGCAGCAGTACAGCTGTAACGTTTTAAGTGTAGAAATATCCTTAATACCATACATGAAAATTACTCCCAGCTCTGTTTTAGGTGCTAGTGATTTCCAGGGCAGACTCTATATGCATTAGTGTCACAGATGAAGAGAGGATATACCACTCACTAGTGGCATAGGCTATATTTGACACTAGTTCCCCCAAAGCAGTTTTACATATGCAGGTGGCTCCAAAGATAAATTAATGGTTTTTCTGCACTGCAGGCTGTCCAGCCCATGACATAGGTTCACCAATGCAAACTTGTAGGATAGATAGTCAAAGGTGCTATTTGCACTAGTTAAGCTAACTCCTTTATTAAAACCAAGGTAAGATCTAGTATATTTTAGGAACATAAATGGCTAGAGACATGTAATCCATCTAGGGTGTGTTTTTTTTCTATTGCCATTCTTAGTGAGAACATATGTTTTTGGTGTCATCTTAGTGTGGTTCTAAATCACCTATATTAGGCAAGTCTACACTCCAGCACTATATTGGTGCAGTTGTGCCACTGTATGCTGACAGAAGGGCACTCTCCCGCTGATATAGCGCTGTGTGGACAGCACAAAACTTGTATCGCTCAGGAAGGGGACCTTTTTCACACCCCTGAGCAACATATATTATATATAGACTTATGCCCAGATATGGTGTGTATAAATGTATACAATACACACACAAACACACACACACACACAGGTAGGTATGTATAATACACACACACACACACACACACACACACACAATGTAATGTTTCCCTTGGAATATCTATTATATGAAAATATCCTTTCATTTCATTTGTTACCAATTTTTACAGTGCCTATTTTGATAGGAGATTCAATTTCATTTTTTTAATTTTTCTTTATATTAGACTACCATAGTGGTTGTCACCAATCTACATTTAATAAATAGCATATTAAGCATTCAGAACAGCCAAAAATTAACAACCCAAACAAAACATATAAACATAACACAGAATAAGCTCACAACAAAACTAAATCAAAACAAGGAGAAATTCAATGTTGATAAGTGCAATGTAATGCATGCTAGAAAACATAATCCCAACTATACATACAAAATGATGGGGTCTAAATTAGTTGTTGCCACTCAAGAAACAGATCTTGGCATCATCACGGCTTGTTCTTTGAAAACATCTGCTCAATATGCAGCAGCAGTCAAAAAAACTAACAATGTTAGAATAATTAAGGAATAGATAATCATAGAATTATAGAATATAAGGGTTGGAAGAGACCTCAGGAGGTCATCTAGTCCAACGCTTTAGACTTTGATACAGTGCCACATGGGGAATTATTAGTTAAACTGGAAAAGATGGGGATCAATATGAAAACTGAAAGATGGATAAGGAACTGGTTGAAGGGGAGACAACAGAGGGTCATACTGAATGGTGAACTGTCATGCTGGAGGGAGGTTACCAGTGGAGTTCCTCAGGGATCTGTATTGGGGCCAATATTATTTAATCGTTTTATTACTGACCTAGTCAGAAAAAGTGGGAATGTGTTAATAAAGTTTACAGATGACACAAAGCTGGGAGGTATTGCCAATTCAGAGAAGGACCGGGATATCATTCAAGAAGACCTGGATGACCTTGTAAACAGGAGTAGGATGAAATTTAATAGTGAGAAGTGTAAGGTCATGCACTTAGGGATTAATAAAAATAATTTTATTTATAAACTGGGGACACATCAATTGGAAGTAACAGAGGAGGAGAATGACCTTGGAGTATTAGTTGATCACAGGATGACTATGATGAGCCGCCAATGTGATATGGCCTTGAAAAAAGCGAATGCGGTCTTGGGTTGCATTAGGCGAGGTATTTCTAGTAGAGATAGGAGGTATTAGTACCATTATATAAGGCACTGGTGAGACCTCATTTGGAATACTGTGTGCAGTTCTGGTCTCCCATGTTTAAGGAGGATGAATTCAAACTAGTACAGGTTCAGAGAAGGGCTACTAGGATGATCCGAGGAATGGAAAATTTGTCTTATGAGGGGAGACTCAGGGAGCTGGGCTTGTATAGCCTATCCAAAAGAAGGCTGAGGGGAGATATGATTACTCTCTACAAATATATCAGAGGGATAAATACCAGGGAGGGAGAAGAATTATTTAAGTTCAGTACTAATGTGGCCACAAGAACAAATGGATATAAACTGGTGAACAGGAAGTTTAGACTTGAAATTAGACGAAGGTTTGTAACCATCAGAGGAGTGAAATTCTGGAACAGCCTTCCAAGGGAAGCAGTGGGGGCAAAAGACCTAGCTGGCTTCAAGATGAAGCTTGATAAATTTATGGAGAAGATGGTGTGATGGGAAAACATAATTTTGGCGATTGATCTTTGACTAGGTAATAGAGGGGCTTGGTGGTATATGATGGAAAGTTGGAGGGGATGGGATCTAAGATGCTACAGAGAATTCTTTCCGGGATGCCTGGCTGGTGAGTCTTGCCCACATGCCCAAGGTTCAGCTGATCGCCATATTTGGGGTCGGGAAGGAATTTTCCTCCAGGGCAAATTGGCAGAGCCCCTGGAGGTTTTTCACCTTCCTCTGCAGCAGGGGGCATGGGTCACTTGCTGGAGGATTCTCTGTACTTTGAAGTCCTTAAACCAAGATTTGAGGACTTCAATAGTTCAGATATAGGTGAAGTATATTGTAGGAATGGGTGAGTAAAATTCTGTGGCCTGCATTGCAGGAGGTCAGACTAGATGATCATAATGGTCCCTTCTGACCTTAAAGTCTGAGTCTGAGTCCCCTGCTCAAAGCAGGACCAATACCCAACTAAATCATCCCAGCCAGGGCTTTGTCAAGCCTGACCTTAAAAACCTCTAAGGAAGGAGATTCCACCACCTCCCTAGGTAACTCATTCCAGTGTTTCACCACCCTCTTATATCCAACCTAAACCTCTCCCACTGCAACTTGAGACCATTACTCCTTGTTGTGTCATCTGGTAGGGGAGGGGTCTACTGCTAATGTCATTCCTGGCTATTCTCTGAAAGGATCATCAGAGTAGGTTACTTACATAGATATTTTATTTATACCAGTCTTTTTAAAGACATCCTCACCAATCTCATGATCTGTATCCCACACAGATAAAATTAGAGCCCTGTACAGGACTATTTTTCAACCACCTTGCACCCCACAATATCCACTTCAACCGCTCCTGCATTTTTTCTTGCCTTTGTGTCCCATTCTCACCCACAAAAACTTTAGATCTCACAAATCCTGCAAGAGACTGAGATTCCCCCATACTACCAAATCGTTTATGAAGATACTGAATAGAACACCCCCAGGACAGATCCATGAGGGACCCCACTCAATATGACCTTCCAGCTTGACTGTGAACCCTTAATAACTACTCTGAGTATACTTTTCCAATCAGTTGTGTATCCATCTTATAGTAGGTTCATCTGGGCTACATTTCCCTAGCGTAATTACGAGAAAGAAATGTGAAACAGTAGAAAAAGCCTTACTGAAGTCAAAATATATCACATCTATTGCTTTCCCCCATCCAAAAGGTTTGTTATCCTGTTAAAGGAGGATATTAGGTTGGTTTGACATGATTTGTTCATGACAAATCCATGATGATGTTACTTATCACCTTATTATCTTCTAGGTTTTCACAGACTGTTTACCTCCATTATCTTTCTAGGTTCTGAAGTTAAGATGACGTCTATAATTCCCTAGGTTATCCTTATTCCCCATTTTTAGCTGGATACTATATTTCCCCTTTTCTAGTTTTCTGAGATCTCTCCCATACTCAGTGAGTTCTCAAATATAATTGCTAATGGCTCAGAGCTCTCTTCAGCCAGTCCCCTAAGTATTCTAGGATCTATTTGCTGCTGACTTGAAGTCATCTAGATTTTGAATGGCTTGCTAATTACAAAAACAGCTTCTCCTCTCTCTGAGTTCACACCTCCAATTTGGCTGCTAGAGAAATACCTCACCCTCCCTGATTTGAGATAACAAGCTCATTCAGCCTGATTGGACTAACCTTGTTATCTCCTACCTGGTTCTTTCCTACTTATCTATACCTGCCCCTGGACACTTCCACTGCTTGCATCCGACAAAGTGGGTATTAGCCCATGAAAGCTTATGCTTCAATACTTTAGGTGCCACAGGACTCTTTGTTAACTTGTCTAAGTAATTCTTAACTTGTTCTTTCTCTATTTTAACCTCAGATTCTACCCTATTTACATACATATTCACTATGTTAGTTGTCCAATCACTGCTAACCTTTTTTTTGGATGAAAACTGAAACAAAAAAAGCATTTAACACTTTGTCCATTGTTTCATTTTCTGTTATTGTCTTTCCATCCTCATTGAATAATGGGCCAACTTTATACTTAGTCTTCCTCTTGCATCTAATGGTATGCAAGATATGTTCTTGTTATCTTTTCTGTCCCTAGCTAGTTAAATCTCATTTTTGCCTTGGCCTTCCTAATTTTGTCTCTACATGCTTGTGGGTTTTTTTTATATTAATCCTTTATAATGTGACCTAGTTTCCACTTTTTGTGCAACCCTTTTTTGAGTTTCAAGTCATTGAAGCTTCCTGCATAAGCCAGGGTAGTCTATTTCTTTTCTTCCTATCTTTCCTATGCACTGGGATAGTTTGCTCTTGTGCTCTTAATAATGTCTCTTTAAAAAACTACCAACTCTCCTGAACTCTTTTTTCCCTTTGACTTGCTTCTCACAGGATCTTACCTACCAATTCTCTGAGTTTGCTCAAGTCTGCTATCTTGAAGTGCACTGTCTTTATTACCCTCCTACCATTCCTTAGAATCATGAAGTCTATCATTTCATAATCACTTTCATCCAAGATGCCTTCCATCTTCAAATTCTCAATCAGTTCCAATATGTTTTTTTTAAGGGGTGTTTACATAATTGAATTGTATCATATTAAAACAGAGGTTAAATGGACTTTAAGGATGCTAATAATTTAATTATGATAGGAGCACACAGAAAACATTATAAAGAGATAAAAAGCTTGTAAGAATCAGCTTTAAACCTGGATCTCCCACATTGCAATAACATATCTTTCTAACATGCTAAGCAAACGCTGCTCGAGTAGGTGAAAAAAAATGTGATTATGAGGGTGTGATGATGGTTGGTTGTTCATAAAACAATCTCCAGATTCACAGATACAGCTGTCATATATTCGGGAGCCTCTCTTAGTGGGGGTAGAATGCTACTCATTTTACAGTTTTTTGATCGTACGTTTTAAGCGGCGCTTCGCTGGAAGGTAGCAGAAGAGTAGACATAAAACAAGCGCAGTATCTTCAGCCCAAGGACAAGTGCTGAGCATTCTAGGGGGTGGATGAATGGACTCTGAGTTTTTTTAAAGGCTATGAAGTCCTTCTTTCTCCTTCTGTCTGAAAACTCTCATTGAAGTGAATGGAACCTCTGTCCTATGCATTTCAATGGGGGTTTTGTCAGGGGAAAAAGCTTGATCAAAGTAGATACTAAGCACGCTTAGTGTCTAATGTTCAGAGTTAAATATATCAGCTGTTCCGAACCATTTCTATTTCAATTATGTAAAGAGTTTAGGTAACTAACTCTCTGCACATTTTCCTCTTTTGAATAAGCCCGTTTTTGAAAGTTAGCCAGAAACCATCAGAAATCTACCTATGGAGTAGTTTATACATATATTATCAGATTTAAACCAATAACCAAAAAACAGAAAGCCCTCTAGGCTGAAAACGTCTAAGTTAAATGCTGAACCCAATGGCAATAGTCACAGAATAAATCAATGAAGTAACTGTGGAAATATCCAATACCAAAATTAGAGCATGAAGGTCATATGATGAAAAATAATCAAGCAATATTAGTAATCTTACACCAAACAATGTATTTCAAGAATTACTTTTTTAATTAAAATAGGAAATAAGCTTTTTGAGTGTTAGCAAAATCCAAAGTGTTATTTATAGGGGTTCCCAATCCCACGAAATGAAGCAGGTACATACAACTTTTTTCCATCTACACATGTGTATGGAGTCATCATCAAAAGGCAAACTTCTACTACTGTTATATTATACCACTCTAAAATCAAATCAACAGTAGTACAATTATAACACAGGCTGAGTTTGTCTTTTTATTATAATACCATAAAAGTGTGTTTGTGTGGAATAAAACTACTGCAAACTATTCCCTTCAATGGCATTTTTTCCATACTATATATAAAGTAAATAAGAACTCAAGCAACATATATGGCTAAGGTTATAACAGCTTTTTCATTTTGAAAGAGGCATTTTCAGATGCTTATAACATTGTCAGACTTCTAGGTTACAGGCTGAAATTTATTCATAGCAATCTGGGAGTGAACCTATTTATCAATATGGAATGTGGAAAATAAAGCAAAAATATTAGGTGTTTTAAAGAATTCATCACGCATGCATAAGGAAGTTGAGTTTAATTGTATTTGTAACATATAAGGGAGTATAAAATATGGCCTGGCAATGATGTATCTGGAAGCTGGCAAGGTTTTAAAGGACTCTTCCTTCCTCCCATATGGTATGTAATAATAAGTATATTCATAGAATATTCAATTTAAATATGATTAAAATTAGGATTGTACAGAGAACGCCATGCTTCAGCGCATAAGCCAGCCAACAGCTGTAAACACTGCAAAACTAAAATGAAGAATAGTTTGGATCTGTTATGGAGCATAATGTTTACTTACTTACTTATGCCTGTCACCCCAGTCGGGGCATGGGCCGCCAACCACAGATCTCCAGAGTCCTCTATCCTGGGCCATTCTCTCTAGCTGGTTCCAGGTTTAGCCCATTTTTATGGTGTCAGCCTGAAGGTCGCGTCGCCAGGTGTTTCTTGGACGGCCTCTTTTCCGCTTGCCTTGGGGGTTCCACCGCAGTGCCTGTCTGGTGATGTTGGTTGGCTGCTTGCGTAGTGTGTGTCCTATCCAGCCCCACCTTCTCCTTCTGATTTCTTAGATAGTGGTTTTAGGATTTGGTGACTCTGCTGGACTTTTTGTGGTTTGTTATGTAAAACTTGGTAGGAGACTGCAGGGATGCATCACATGGCCCAGTCTCAGGACCATGTGAGTAACTTTACAGTCTCACTGAAGTCAAGTGCTTCGGTTACATGCATGTTTGAAGGATTGTCCAACAGAGTATAAGCTTTTTCTGTGTCATTAAGTAGGGAAACATTGTTATACCAATATCAAGAATTACGTTTTAGATCCCTAAATTTCCCCTCTCTCACAGTGGTTAAACCCCAGACTAGATTTTGTCTTTTGCTTTTTTAAAAACTGACTAACCAAACCAACCAACCCACCCACAGCCCTTGGTGTACTTGAGTTGTGGAAGTACACTTCCTGGGCTACATTACTCTCTTCCCTGTCTTTATAAGTCACACTGGAGCTTTTTCTACCATGAGGGGTGCACAACTCAGATAAGTACCACAATTTAACATGCTTACCTCCACAAAGAAAAAACGGGGAACTGTTACAATTAATTGACTTGCAGAGGAAAGGCTAATGATCATGATCAGAGCTAGGTGGCTACTGTTGTACATGAGGGATCAATTCCATTCAGACTGGCCAGGTGGAGTTACTTGGAAACCGAGGTTCTTGGAGGAAGGATGCAGAGTGCCGTTGGCTCCCTTGCAGAGTAAGGCTCTGATTGCAAAGTGTATTTTAATTGTATGTTACTATTAATTATAGTCATTGTTACAGAGAAAAGATTTTTTAATATTTTAAAAGGCTAAATCTGGGCGGATTGTTTATTTGATCAGTATTCTATTTTAGAGGTAAGTGAAACAGAGTATATGGGAACTGTGGAAAAGTGAGTTACTAGATAGAACCCCTTAGTAACAATTCTCCAGTTCATCTGCTTCTCTATAATTAACCATTACAGGAGGGGCAGGACACAAATGAGCATAGTAGTGTTGAGTTAACTGACTTTATTAATGAAGCATGTGGCAATACAGTCTAATAAAATTATATCTTCTATTGTATACTAGTTGTAAGTGCTCAGGAAGGAGTCTCCAGAACTGGATGATGTGTTAAATCCTGCTCACTTGCAGAGGTCAGCACTTTTCCTTTACTATGGATCTGCAATCCAGTGCCTCCTTGCTTGCACACAGGCACAACGTTCCTCAAAAACAAGGACCCAAAGAAAATGATCAACTGAAACCAGGGACTCCGTTGGCCAACTAAAATCAAATTAAATGATGAGAGTTACTCTGTTTTCAGTTAAATTGTTCTGGCTGTAGAGAACTGCTAACTACCTAATTTACAAATTAAAGGATTTAAAGTATTTCACCTGGAGGACTTCTATGGATTTCAGTGATCTCTGCCTAGGATTACTTGCATGATTGATTCATAAATTTAAAAAAATCATAATCTTTTAAGAAGTGCATCGTGCACATGGGAGGCAAAGTTGTTGAAATTAGCGCGAGCAGGTGGTAGTGAGAAATTCAGAGTTTTAATCCTAGCTCTAACGCTGACTCAGTGAGTTTTGAGGATATATATTTATGTTTGTAAAGCACTTTGAAGGTAATGTGTGAAGTAAGTGTGAACTATTAGTACTATTGAGATATAAACATAAGAAAATTCGAAATTGTGCAGCCAGTCTGTGATAAACTTTCAAAGAAACCATGAAAAATGTGGTATAGAAAAACAGTCCTGCACAAACTAAATACATAATCCTTTTGAGAACAAGTCCTATAGATAGAGAAAAATAATATATATAAAACCTTAGACATTCACTATTTCTATTTCCTTCCACTTATCCCTACCTTTGATGCCTTTGACACCACATGGACTCTGAGGGGTCATAATTGTTTGGGTAATCCATCTCAATAATAAAATTGAACATATGCGTTATTTGAAGGTGGAACTAGTGAAAGCAAGATCAATCACAGAAGTAATTATAAGCTTATATTTCCACTTTTGGGATTTAAGATGAAGCTGTCAAAATCAAGCTATCTGAAGTACTGCTGTTCATTTAGGCACTCTGACAGCTCTTGGTAATTGTCAGTAAATAATAGAGGACAAGAATGAGATGCTATGAATAATCTGTAAAAGGGATCTTGATGGAAGCTGCCCACAGCATAGGTGCAATTTTCAAACTCTAAGTATTCAAAAGTCATGAGCGAGGCCCCAAATATATATATATTAAAAGTTGGGTCCTTTTTATTTGTTTTCTGGTTTTTGAGTCTTGAGGATACATTTGGGTCACTTTTTCAAGCTTTTCTCTGCTAGATTTTTTTTCGAATGAAAGCTGAGATTCTCATTAAATAACATGTCCCCAGGAGCTGGGACTTTAAAAAATATCATGAGACTCAAGATACTATCACAAGAGTTGCCAACACTGTAAACGCTACAGGGTGTTTAAAGTGGTGTGTCTTTGTTGTATGTTCAAAGTAGTCATCACATTCAGATCGCAGAGGATATGTCTCTAATTAGAAATGGAATCTGTGAGAAATCTGCCACCATCTGAAAAGGTGCTCTCTCTCCTCTCCCCAAACCTGCAGAGTTATGCTGAACTTTCAGATTAGTATGGTGCAGGGTGCTTCCTACAAATGAGTTTACAGGTATATTTGTGAAGGTACAAACCATGACATCTGAAGATATAGCGGGGAGTTAGCATTACTCTAGTTAAGGTGCAGATGGACTTACTGTTTAACTGTAACTATTTGTATAAGTTACCTGAATTCCACATGTTTACTTGAATTGTCTTGTGCCTCCTCGGAGTCCTGGGTAAGGTTAATGGTCCAAATTTGGGGTCGTTTGAGATACTGTTCCTTTAAAAAATCACATCAACAGTTTATAGTTCTTATTTTTTTGCACACACCTGGAGCTCAAACCTGGCTTTGATCCGTCACAGGTTGATATCACCTGCTTTGGATTGATATTAACTACCCAGCACCCACTTCACCTTTGGGGAGGAAATATTTAAAGAGTTATTCAGAGTCAAATTTGGAACCACAACTTGGCTCATGGCCAGAGAAAGCCATTGCATATGAACGGCGGAACTGTGGTTCCATCATAAGTTGCGGTGTTTCTGGACAGCCTGATGTTAGAGTAGCTACTACTCAAGGTAACACATTGCAGCCAGGCACCCTGAGCTTTACCCATGTACTGTGAGTTCAAGTCCTGCCCTCGGCATCTTTCTGCACAAGCTATTTGTGTGCTTTAGCTGCTCTCTGTCTGCATGCTGCAGGGTTTCCTTCTGGAAGTTTTGTCCTGAGTGCAAAGCTCCTGGTTTATTTTTATTTTAGAAGTATTGTTATAGAAAATAGTATTACACAGAGGGAGGTGGGAAGACACTAATGAGCAACATTATGGCAGTGTAACCATGACACATGCTCCTCACCCATTTGCTGAACAATGGGATCAAGTGGGAGCAAAGCAAATAAATAGCTGTGACTTGTCAATTGACAGCATGATCACAAGGATCACTGGGCATCAGGAAACAAATACGTATTAGAGAGCCCTAGTCTAAGAACCAGTGTAAAGTTGGTAGAGGCAGGATACTCTTCTTGGGCCAAAAGGTAACTTATGTTCATCATGAAAAATAAAACACAGAAAACACATCAACTTTCTATAATACTTCATCCATTCTACACAACCTTAAGTTCAAAACTATCAATTTCCTCCCTAAAACTGCTGTAGGTTCCTTAGAGAAAGGTGTTTGAAAGGCATGGCAGACACTATCAGAAGTTTAGTCTCATAGACCTTTTTAAAGCAAGCATAGCAAATCTCCTAGGATATCTCCTCCCACCCCAAGCTGTTAGAGAAAACTCAAGCAGTGCATAAACTACAATAAACATTTTTAACCCAGAAGACAGAACTTCTGTAGACTTTTTAACTCCTGTTAAAATCCTACTCCAACCTCAACCGTGATGGTACTACTGCCCCACTATAATAGTGCTGTGTCAAATTAGGGTACAGCTAGTGGTGCAATTTGGCATCAAAGGGTTCCCTAATATTCAATACCTCATTAAGGAGCTGAGAATAATCAAATTGCTCTGAAATGCACATCCATAGAGATATTGTCTTGAAAACTGGTATGCCCAAACCAGTCTGTGCTGGGCCTAGGCACAGGCGTGCTTGGTGCCTGGCATGCTCACATACTACTGAGACTGAGGAGGGGAGTTGAAAAGGGTCATGCTCAGTGTATGCAGTAAGCACACAGTGTTGAGACTGGGATGGGGAGCTGGGAACAGGTGTGTTTGGTGCATAGCTCAGCCCCACCTGTATTGAGATGAGATGGGAAGCCGAGAACAGACATGCCTAGTGCCTGGCACAGCCACACTGTGCCGACACTAGGTTGGGGTGCTAGGAATCAGCCTATTCAATGCATGGCCCGGTACATACCTTTGAGATTGTAGGTGTGAGTTTGGAATGGATGCACCAAGCACTCAGTGCTGAGAGCAACGTGAAGAGCTGAAAACAGGCATACTCAGTGCATGGCATAAGCCCACTAGTGCTGACAGTACAAGACAATCCCACCACCTCCCCTCCTCCACACTTGCCAGCAGAATGAAGAGGCAAGGAAAGGGGTGGAAATGGGACGGGTGGGGCTTGAGCAGCTCACAGGTGACAGAATCTGGCCCTTTGTGATTAAAAGTGTAATCAAAGATTTGAAGTACATCTTTAAAAGTGTTTGTATTTAAGCAGTGGTTAAGAGCATAAACATTTCATAAGTTCAACCATGAGCTAAGTATCTTATAGACAAACTTTTAATGGTTAGATCTTAACTTAAGTAGATTTATAGGCAGATTCTGCTCTCACTTAGACAAGTGTAAACCCAAAGTCAGTCGACTGAACTTGTTCTGTATTTACACCAGTGTAAGCAGAAACAGAAACTAACCCATGGAAGTGAAGTCTTTTCTATTGCTATCAGCTCAGTTGTACAAATGTTACTGACACTGAGTAGTACTTCACATGAGTAATCCCGTTGAATTCAATGTGAGCTGCAGAATTGGTCTGATTTTCAACCTCAGGTCCGCAGACTGTGCCTAAGATTTCCAAAGGGGTCCCCGCTTCCATTCGAAATTATTAGGGGTCTGCCAATGAAAAAGGGTTGAAACCCCCAGTATCAGACCAACTGGTCAAATTGTTTTCAAAACGACAGTCTGTGGAACACCAGGGGATGAAACATTTTGAAAATTATGCATCAACTTGTGATCTGTAGGAAGATCTTTTTCTGACAAAGTGGTCTGCAAAATTCTTGATCTCATCTATCCTATTGGAGGCCAGTGCAGAGCTAATATTTGTTGGCCTCCAGACTAGTTTAAATCTAGAATATTGCCCTACAATAAACAACATCTATCAACACAAGTATGTATTAAAGGGGTTAATGGCAAGAAGACTATTGATATCTAAAGTTAATGTTCTATTAAGATGAACTGAGGAAATCCACACCTCTGCTAGTGCTACAGTGCATTGCTTCAGCAACAGGACAGGAGTCACTTATTTACAGGGAGCAAGGGTTGTCTGCACAGCAACATAAGCTCAAATCCCTATTTTTTCCTCCATTAATCTAAGAATTCTCTTGCAGACATAGGAACTGCATAATGGCTCTTTGGCCAGGTCTACATTACAAACTTTTGTCAGCAAAGCAACACTGTGAAGTGGTGCAATCTCTGACCAACACAGCTATACCAGCAAAAGCTGCTAGTGTTAGATGCACTTACACCAGTAAAACTGCATCTGCGCTTTGCCAGGAAGTATGCTGGCATATCTATATCGGCAAAGCCTCCCAAGTGTCGACCTGGCTTTCTTCTGTGGCAGATAACTAAAAGTTCAGCAAACCCATGCCAAATGATCATGGCAATCCATTATCATCAATAATAAGAACACTCTTTAGTGAAACAAGTCTGTTTTTTCCTGAAGATTTAAACAAGAATGTTTACTTCATTATCTGCTGTAGCTATTTTTGTTTTCTCATATATCTAGTTAAAAATAAACAAATAACCAACATTTGTGTTCCTTGGTGGCTATCGTTCCTGCTAAGGATTCTGTGCAAACACCACTCTGGATTTATGGACATCTAGACTTCAACAGACATCATTTGAACAGCTGTCAAAAGTTATTTTAAGGGAATTATCTCATTTAATTACATGTAATAAAATGCTTTAGAATGTCCAAGTGGGTAATGGTGAAGTAATTTGTTTGAGTTTAAAGGTCACCTCCCATCTCAGAATTTCAATATGACTGCTGTGTATTCATTTTAGTTATAGATCAACAAATATGAAATCAAGACATACAGAGAAATAGAGCCAGAAATTCTGAGATTCAAACTACTGGGCAACAGACAGTACAGTCTTAATATTAATCATCTGATTTTAAAAAGATGAAGATAAAATTATTAAGGAGATTTAGAATTACACAGGTAATTACCCAGAATATCCTATCTTAGTACATAGATATAACACAACTCAGTGTGAATGTTAGTTCCTTTGTTAATGCTGAAAAGCAGTTACACAGCTGCCCTAGGAAGCATCTTGCACATGACAGAACAGCAAATACAGCTATAGTCTTATCTCTGTGTTAAACAACTGTCCTGTTTCAAATCATTCAGCTGAAATAATGCAGCTTGTAATACAGTGTATGACATCTCTACTAGCCACCCTGTTTCAGGTGCACCAGTGCACTGCTTCCACATACTGCATGCTCTGTTGTTGTGCAGGACATTGTGTATATCCATCCCACAGTTCACAGCACAGGTCCCAGGTGTGAAAATTTTGGGGAGGTGTCATTACCAGCTGAAGAGATGCTATATTTTTAGTTTTTTAAAAAAATAAAAACCATACAAATTACTTTGTCAATGTACATGCAGCAAGTGTTTGCACAAAAAGTGGTGTCAGTAATGCATAAAAATATTCTTTTTTGAAACAAGAGAAGCCTTAGGGTTGCGTACATTGCAGCCCACAGAACAGAAAACTCGATGCAGAACATTACCCAAGCTGCAGTAGCTCAAAAGTCCTTAAACGTATCTGAGACAGGGAACCCCTCACAGAACAATTCCAAGACCATTGTAGGACTGTGGGATGACCAATTATAACAACGTAGATACAACACTTTCACTTGCTGTCTACATTAGCATTGCAATTATGCATGTTCACCCAATGCAAGATACAATGGTGATTAGCTTTGCTCAAAGCACGTGCAGTTATAAAAGGGAATGGCAACATTTGTGCACTCTTGCAAGCACATTTGTGTGTGAACACCAGTGTGTTTCACGCATGACGGGTTTGCAGCACCAAAATTTCTGACGTGTAGGTAAGACTAAGAGATTCTATACCATGAAATATAAGTGTGATTACAATCTCCAGGTGCTTCACACTTGAAATGATCTCTGGACATGCTCCCATGTTCAATTGCTAACAATACAGAGTGCAAAAGCCAATAGACTTCATAATGTCTTGGAACTCACTGAATGGATAATATCCCTACTGAGTCACCATCTGAAATTGAATTTGAGATAGAAAAGGAAAATATTTTCCTGGTATACATATGTAAATTGCTTGGTAGAATGAAATAATCAGGAAATTTACAATAGTCTCCACATTCAAAGGATCTCTCTATGATGCTTGACTTTGCAAGGATCTGAATTCATCTATTTTCTTCAAACTCTCCCCCAACTCATGGTGATTGTCTGTTAGTTTAAGGAATTCTTTTTCCGGCTTTCCTTTGATTTTAACAAGACAGACATTTTTTCTGAGTTTTTAAAAGATTTTTGCCCTTAAGGTTATATGTAAAGCAACCCATTAAAAAAAAAGATTTATAATATCTTTCTTTTTAAAAAGTGGCCATGTGAAGTCAGCCCAGTAAACAACAACTTTCACCGGGAGCAATCTCAACAAATCCAACCAAAACACATCTACAAACAACAAGGTTTTAACTGTCAAGAGAATTACAATGTAGTTAAAACTACAATGAGCAACTTCAATCAAAAAAGTGCCATGGCTTAAGATCTGTCCAAAAGCAGAAAGACAAAGAGCAAACTGACACTTCTGAGACTAAACAAATAGGTTTCAGAAGCTGCAAGGTCACAGACATTGATGCAGCAGAATCAGCCAAAAAAACTATATCCACATATTTAGTAGAAGAATGGAATGTGAATGGAATGAAACAAACTGCATTTCTCTCTGCAAAAGTGAATATAAAAATGGCATACTGGGTCAGATCAAAGGTCCATCTAGCCTGGTATCCTGTCTACTGACAGTGACCAATGCCACGTGCCCCAGAGGGAATGAACAAAACAGGTAATCATCAAGTGATCCATCCCCATTTCCCACTTTTGGCAAACAGAGGCTAGGGACACCATCCCGGCCCATAGCCACTGATGGACCTATACTTTATAAATTTATCTAGTTCTTTTTTTGAACCTTGTTATAGTTTTGGCCTTTATAGCATCCTCTGGCAAGGAGTTCCAGGGGTTGACATTGTGTTGTGTGAAGAAATACTTCATTTTGCTTGTTTTAAACCTGCTAATTTAAAACAGTCACGGGACAGAATGGTGGATAAATTGGTTGATGATTCTGGGGAGCTGGAACGAAGAATCATCCTGGCTGGAGAGGTGTAGCAAAATCATGCAGACAGAATCCATACTTTGGAAAATGACTCCTAGTGCTCCGCTTATGTCCATGACACCTGTGTAGCAAGAGAAAGCACCTTAAAACATAGGGTGGATAATGCTCTTCCAAAGCTCTTTCCAGTCCATGTGGTCTTCACCTGGGCCTCATTCACAATCTGGGCACATGGTGCCAGGATGAGCTACAGTGGCCCCCACATCTCCAAACTGCTCTCCTTGGGCCATGTAAATGGGTCAGAGCTGCTCCATCCCCTTATCAGGGGAGCAGGATGCAGGGAACATTAGTTAGCTACCAGGGATCCCAGGTTGCTGTGAGATCGTCTTTCCTCCTCTGCCCCATCATGTACCTGGAAAGGATGATTCTATTAAATACCTCACCAGGTGAAGCTTGAGGAAGTATAGGGCAGCTGTTCTTGACTGTTAGAATTAGTCAGAAATGCACCTTAATATAAAGGAGCACTTTTCTTGTTTTAAAGGTGTAATACACATCAACTTTACTTAGCATTCTGTGCCATAGAAAGACTATTGACAAATCAGCCACAGCCACCTAGCAGATAAGGTCCTCTTCTATAGGGACAAATACTACCACTTTTCAAAAATGACTAGTGATTTAGTGTTTTGGGTGGTCTTGATTTTGGGATGTCCAACTTGAGACCCCTTAGGGAAGCTTGATTTTCAGAGGATGAGACCGCAACACTATCTGCAAACATATCTATAATGTATAAAGCAGCCCACCAGGCTTTATCTGTTTCAAGAGGTTTTCTCCGCAGTCACAGTGCTTTCCTATTCTTTCTCCCATGAGATGGACCCAGCTACCGTTTTAGTCTATGATAGTAGAACTTCAGCAAAAGGTAATCCAGACCCTGAACTACAAAATTTCTACCTGCCCCAAACAGATGCAATTCTGTTAACATGAGATTAATGAGTTAAGATCAAATCAATCAGTCTTTGGGTTCCATGATTGTCCCTGGCTAGTGGGGAAAACTGATCCTGCAAATTTAACAGCTCTTCTACCATATGTGTAACTACTGCTTGTGACATTTGTGATACACAGCATCCCTGCTAAGTGTGGCCTTTGAAGTCTCCTATATGACATGACATTGTGTAGGTTTAATCAGAATTGTTATGGTCTGTATATTTTTTGACAAAGGCTTTCTTCATTCCTCAGTGAGGCTTCACCTACATGTTTCCTTTACCAATTTGAGTGTGTCATCTTAAAGACATATAAATAAGAGCAAGATCTGAAATAAAAAATATTTCTAATAAAGACATCCAGGCAAACAAGTAGTTCCTCAAGGTGGCGAAATATAAAATCTCACTCCTGGAACATGAGGAATGCTAACAGGAAGAAAAAGAAGAATAATTCTTGTTTTGTTTTTGAAGGATTCTAAAACCTCCAGACATTCCCTAATCCTTGCTCTTTCATTTAAATACTTGGCTTTTTAGGATTGTCAGTCATGGATTGGTAGCCTTGATTTGTTCAAGTAAATATTCTTGCCAATCAGTGCCCAGCAGCAGATGTATATCTTGTCTTGCCAACAAAATGTGCTCTGTTTCACTAAAAACTATAGCATTCGACTTGGCTACTGCATCACCCATAACTGTACTTTGTGCTCTGGTTTGAGCTCTGTTCCACACATCAATCACATCTAAGAATACACCAAACCGTGAATCTTCTGGGATACCTCATATTTCCTCACAAAACATCTTGGGTCATGAAGGCATATCTACTGCACCTGTACTCAAAGATAACAAAAGTATGAAGTTTCCCCTGAAGCAGGAGTCAGTCCTACGCTCTGGTTACATGCATGAACACTGGTTGCATGCAAACATGAGTATTATGAGCACAATACATTCCATGTACTGCTGGAATAAACTACACACCCTCTTCTCAAATGAACAGCCACTAGGAGAGAAGTTAAGATTATTTCTTTTTTATTTTCTATCTATTTTTCTTCAACAAATGCTGATGGGTGACATTTGAGAAGAATTTCACTCTGCAGCCATGTTTGAGTGAATAGGCGCTATACAGTTATGTTCTCCAGAACACCACTGACAAAGTGGAGCAAGATAAATAAAAAAGAACCGTTATGTTAATTTAAATATTCTTTCAGTATAGTCAGTAAGTAGAGAGAGATTCAACTGAAGGAAGTCACATTTGGGGAGTGGAGAAAGAGAAAAGGAAGAGAGAACATGGACATGAACAAACTGTGTTCCAGGAGCTTAGAAGGGTCAGGAAGAGACACTAACCAATTAGGAACCAGTAGGTAAATTTAAAAGGCTCACTTGTGCCATCTCAGGTGAAGATGGGTTGGTAGAAGAGCTCCTTGGTCTTAACCCAGAACCCTAGACTGAGTCACGGCCCTGTGCCCAAGCGGTTAGATTTTATGTTTAGTTGCAAGTTCAAAGATGCAGACAGTAAAATTTTGAGTTAACCTTTGTTAGCTATTAAAAGACTGACACAGAGCTAGCTGCACAAGCTGTGGTGCTCTGGGCTGCCACACCTTCTATCTTGCTGACCAATTGCAGACCTATGCTAGTGAATAAAGTTACAGATTTTCCAGCAGGAACTTCACATGCTAAAAGGCTGGAGTTTTCACACAAACACTGTCAACCAATCACAAAGCCATTAACTAAAGCCAAAGCCTGGCTGCCACTGCCCCTCAGGAGTTTCCATGTATTCACTTTTTCTTGGGAGAGGTATTAGGCTTTCGTGTTCCTGGGGTAGAGTCAGCACCGACAGACTTCTGTAGCCACAGGTTTTTCTTGCTCTGTAGCTGAACTGATGGTTTTACTTTAACTGCCAATCCATGGAAGACAAGCTCAAATGATGACTCCTGATTTATTGTGCAGGTAACCACATATTGGCCTTCCCAATGTTGCTCGCTTTTCATTAGCACTTATTTCACAGTCTGATCTGTTCTTATTCTCTATTTGCTCATTCAATAGTGAGTAGCATGGGCTAGATTTTGTGTGACAAAAATCATTTGCAGTATATTGCAATTCTTGTAAATTGTACCGTGGACCATTTTCTGATAACTCCTCCAAGTATTCCATGTTGGGCAAAGATTCCTGTGTACATCTCAATCACTGGGAAATTTGTGTTTTCTCGGTCTCTCCAGCTCAGAATAACAATGGTAATAGTCGACTATGATTTTATTAGTCAGTGTCAAAAGATCTGATGGCACCTTTTCCTGGGGTGAAATGGCATATTTTGAGGGATCATGGGGTAAAGAGTTTAACTTGCTATGCTGAAGACAAATTGGAGCTTTTAGAATCTCTTCTCATTTCTGTATTCGCATCAGATCAAAATAGCAAATCTCTGACCCTGCAGATAACCCATGTGTCCGAGTGAATGATGGTTGGAATGTTCTCTTCACTGACTCTGGAACCACCAGTCTTTCCCTTTAGACATTAGATCATTTGTAAATGCTAGTTCCTCATGATATATCCAGAACCTATAATTTGTATGATACATTTCTCTTTTGGCCAACCAGCAATAATAAATTCCACAAATATGGAAAAGGTAAGGATTTTGCTTTCTTGCAACAGTTACTTCTGCCAATTTCTTGTCTGACATAGACAAAATGGACAGGTCTAAATTTACTGGAATAATTCTGAATAAACAAAATGGTTTGAAATTAATTACAATTTATTCCTCTTCTGAAATGTACAATTCATCTGTTACATAGATAAATCTTTTTTCAATGCACAAATCATTATAATTTCCTCTTTCTTTTAAAAAGAGGTCACAGGTATTCTGAAACATTTTTTTTTTCAAATGGATTCATTTACATGGTCTGACATCACTTGGGGTTTGTTTTTTTCTTCAAAACCTCAGCTAAAGCTCCCGTTCCTCCTCCTCTGTGGCTAGATATAGAATGGTGAAGTTTTAAAATCAATGTAAATAGCCATCTGCTGATTATTTTTGGGGAAAAAAATAATAATCTGAAGCCCACGGTATTGTTCTGGGACTAAAAAACAAATAACCTCCAAAGCCCCCAGGAAAAGGCCATTTTACATCAGCAGTAACAGAGCACAGGATGTGGTGATACTAGGAACTATCATGACCACACCTACGTGTGGTTAGTGGCAAGGAGCATTTTAGAGGATCTGCACACCCTGTTGTGGCCTGTCACTAGTTAATTACAAAACACTCAAAACATAACTTATAAACTATATCTAGCCAAACAGATTTCATCGCATGTGAATTCAATGGCTTTGTTAGTCAATTTTCACACATGTTTTACACGAAATTCAACCTTCACATTTTAATTGTGAAATCTTCCCACTCGTTCGATTGCTCCTAAAGCCTGTTCTTGTTTGGGACCTGGAAAAGCTTTGTGATTTTTATATGTTGAGTCTCCAGTGCTAGGCTTTTCAGTCCCTCTGTGACCAGTGTTCTAGCCCTTGACCTGGCTTAGCAGTCACAACCCCAACATGGCCTGCACTGAGTGGGGATTTGTGGTCCTCAGCTGATGTAATCACAAGCAACTGATAATCAGGTTCCTGCTCCTTCTTTGGCTCAGTCCAATCCCCGTCACCCTCTAAGCCCAAATTTGCTGCATTCGGGAGAATGGTATGCTTTGTGTCTGCTCCTCAGCTCTCTTTGCCCTCTGCTGTTCCAGTTTATTGGGAGCTTTCCACTGCCCTAACATGATGGGCAATTTTCACCCTTACTGAATAGACACTATGACCTTCCTCCTGAAGAGAAGACCCCACAGAGAACTCTATAATGTTTGATCATTTCAGCACTGGCTAGGTTTACATTACAAGATAATGCTTGTACTCCATTACAATCCCTCAATGTTTTTAATTCCTGGATGAGCGGTGATAACCTTCCCCCCGGAAGCAAACACAGTCACACATATATAAATATAATACCCTGATCCCCAAAGATACCAAATGAGGTTGCAATATCTGTCACAAGGGCTATATCCTGCCAACACCTTGCAGGATCAAGGCCCTTGAATATGTAAAGTGCACCCAGAGACCACAATCATGGGCATCTTATAAATACAACAATAACAAAATACATGTGTAATCAATAATATACACTTCCCACCAGACCAGAACTTCAGGATCACATCACAGAGCAATATTCTTGGTCTCTTATTATGATTACAAACAATTCTATTATATTTAATCTTACCTTGGATGAACAATGCGTGATTAAATCCAGACTGTTGTATCCAATGGCATGGCTTCCCCCATCTCTCATCATTTGTATTTATCTTCTTAAGAGAAAGATATTTCCTCAAGGTCTAGGCCGACACTTTTTTGAACTAAAGCGCCTGTGCAGTTTTGTGTGCAGCCAAGATACAGGTGCCAAATGCACACATGCCAATGTGGATAGCTGGCATGGTTCAAGAGCAAGTCACACCTATGATTTTTTCCCCCGGACACTTCTTTCAAGTGACCGGCTCCACCTGCACTTTTCCCAGGGTGGAACTCCACGGTACAATCCACTTGAACTTGGATCACCAGGCTACAATATACCCTATTCCCACTGTACTATCATAATTACAGAGTGAGTGGCTCCTTAGACCCCCTTTATGGTGCCTCTTGCGTGTGTCACACCCAAATGGCCCCCTCCCTCAAGTCCCTCAGGGAAGTAGATTAGGATGGTGTGTTGGGAACGCTGCTGCAAGCATTGCAAAGCATTATGGGAGAGGTTAAAGATGTGAGTGTGGAATGACAGATTCCTTTGCAGGATTCAGTAGGCCAAGAGAGAGGGGAAGAAGAAAAGAGCAAAGAACAAGTCAAGTCAGCATTTCAGTTGGCCAGACGCAGATAAGACTAAGGCCACAGCTCACAGCCAGCGCTTGGCTGCCAGCCAAGAAAGACAGGGGCTCAAAATTTACCCCGGGCAGACATGAGAAGAGGAGCAGCAAGAACGGTGATAGCGAATGAATCTCAGACAGCGAAGGCCAATAGAAGAGAAAACAAAGTCTCCAGAGCCAGGATGTGTTGGGAAAGCGTGGAAGCCACAGCAAGTCTGTTTAGACTGGTACAAAGACCACCAGGAACGGAGGGTCCAGGATGAAAACGCCCCCAAAGAAACCCAGGACTTAAAACCCTCGAGAGCCGGAGCAACTCGGAGATAGGCAGCGGATCTCTGGACGACCTGTGCACAGGACAAACTCCCTTCCATTTCCCCTCCCCCCTTTCTCAGGCCTGGGCAGCATGTCTTTGAGTATGAAAGTGGGTCAGGGTTTCAGCACTGAAGCTTCTTTCTTCCTTTGAGTGACGTGGAAGCAGTTCCCAGACTCACGGCTGTCTTTTTATTATTTTCTTAATAAAGCTTTAAAATTCAGTCACATGGTGTGTTCTCTTCATCTCCACCCCTATGATCCTGCGGTCTTAGCCTGATCAACTGAGGCCCAGGCAGACAGAAATCTGTGACACACCTACCTCCTCAAGTGACAGATTAACCAATTAAAGTCAATGGAGATATATCTAGAATGAATTTGGCCAAAGGTGTTATTTATAAATGTATTTGATTATAATGTTGTCTTTCTCTTCTGACTGCATTTGGATAACTGTATTCATGTTTGAATTAGTCGCCAAGATAAGGAAAGCACTGGGAAGAGGTGGGGGATTTGAATGCAAGGGGAGTTTATCTAACATGTGTCAAAGGATGGGTCATTTTACTAGCAATAAACCTCATCTTGTTGGGGACCTTAAGGTGTTCTGACAGAATAGATCAGTTCTCCTAGTCCTGCTAGCCGTGAGAGTTCACTGACAAGGAGTCTGGGGCTTGTTGGAGCAATTTAATTAAAATAGATTTTAAAATCAGTTAGTTAAGATGGGGTAAATTCCTGTACAGATACTCTTAATTCAGTTTAACCCTGGTTTAAAAAGAATGTCCATGCAGCAATTTGCAGCAGTCTAATTACATTGATTAAAAAAAATACTATTAGTTAATCTGGTTTGGCACCTTCGTGTAGAGATTCTGCCCATGATTTGGGCAGACATGTGTCTCCACGGGTTTTCTTGTAAAAGCTTCCAATATAAACCTTGGAAGTTCTTGTATGTGACACCCTCTTTGGTATCCCAGAAGGAGCTCAAAAGGATCCATTGACTCTTTTGAGACAAAATACTACATACACTTCAGTGGAATATGAATGTATCCTCGCTGAAACATGGACACTTGGGAGGGTGAACAGGATAAGAGAAGGAAATCACTTAAGAGCTTATAAATTGTTTTTATCAGAGAATTTTGCATGGAGCTCCAGAATCTGCTCCATTGATGGAAATTGTAAAAGTGGCCTAGCAACTGAAGAGATGTGTAATGCAATGGAAGCAGAAACAACAGGATTGACACAGAGTGGTGTGAGGAACAGGCTGAGAAGCTGAGACAGGGACTGGCTGAGACAGTTCAAGAAAATGGGGAGTTGTTGATTCAAGGTCCCTCGGGGCATATTTAGAGTTGGGGTAAGAAATATTGCCTGTTTCTTCAGCTTTACAATGACCAGGAAAGTGAGACAACATTCCTAGGATGCTTAGAGCCATTAGGCCAGATTCGGAAGTGGTGGTGCAAGTCTGATGAAACGTAGATTATGCCACTCAAATGTAGTAAATAGGCAATGGAAAGCATGAGAAAAGATTCCACTTCAGTAAAGCACTAAAACATGTTTAAATTTAAACATCTGAATAATCTCATCTGTATTCAACAATGTACTTAAGTGCATGCTTAAGGCCCAATTACTGCAGTGGCACCTGTGTGCTTAAATTACGCACACGCTTAAGTGCTTTGCTGAATAGGGATGGGATTCCTCACATGCTTGATGCAAACACGTGTCTTGCTGAATGGGAACCTAAGTGTGTGACTCACCAATGGGTAAGCAAAGGTCTGTGTCTGAGGACAAGTTAGGGAATATAAACCCAATTTTTCAACAATAAACTGGATTTATCAAGAGGGAGTCAACTAAGCAAGAAAAGAGAAGCTATCTAGAAAGATTACTGTCTGAACTATTTGAGTAATTGACCTGCCAACACACAGGCCATTTTCCAATGTATACCCTTCATCGATTTAGACATGGTGGGTGAACATGGATTTATCTGAAATAAAAGTGCAAATAAATGGGTCATGGCTAGGATGACAATTAATTTCCTAAAACAAAGACTATAATTTTATTTGGAACTCCTACTTATGCTGCTTTGCAGATGAACGGAGAAATAGATGCAACAGCCAAATCGAATTTGCAGGAATCAGTGAGTGGTTCCTAAGGGTTTGTGCAAAAATAGTAAGGTGTCAATAGTAGAACTTTTTAAAGTTGCACGTAAAACAAAATGAGTGGTAGCTGACCATTTTGTAAAAAGATGGAAAAATGGCAAATGGTGCAATTATCTTTTATCCTAAAAACTGAACTTGAGTCCAGTCATCAAAGGCTTTGTTGTTTCTTTTAGCTCTTTCACGGCTACATGCTTCTGTGGAATTATACGCTTATTGGAATTAAGGTTGTAAGAGATACCTCACATTACATTGGAGACCATACCGGTTTCATTTTTGGAAAGATGCACTTAATGCAGTAAGTGTTACAGTGGAAGAAAACAGAACTCTTGTAGCAGTCATTGGGTGCTTCCAAAATGTAGATTTAAAAGTGCAGGCTGCAATGGTACAATAATTGTAATGGATTATACTCACCTTAGGACATCTTTTCTTTTCATCAAGCCTAGTAACACCTCCAGGAGAAGACTATCAGGGATCACCCTCTCCTCAGACTTAAAAAGAAACAAAAAAGGGAAAGCCAAAAAACCTCCCCTCTTGTTATCTTGCTTTCCTTTGGTGGGGTCTGCCCCTAGAATGCCAAGTCAGTCTGCAGCCTCGTGGTTTTCCTGGGCTCCCTACAACTGTTGGACACATTTATAGCAGCAGCTACAACAAAGTTTTTTTCATCTCTGACAAGTCTCTAAAGACACAGAACACAAAGAAGGTCCTGGTGCCGAAGAACTGGACAATCTAAGTATGAGAAATAAAAATGTCAAACTATTTTGGTGCAAATATCAACAAAATGGGTTAAATTTTGCATTATAGCCTGCTAAGACCGAGCTGTGAACTCAGTTTTGGCAGATTTTAGGACTCACTCCAAAAGGGGGAAAGCAGCTATTTACAATCTCAAATATGACAGCAGTTTAAAGAGCAAGGGATACAATACTACTGTGGCAAAGCAAACCTCACTCGCAGGATTTCCAGATAAAGTGCTTTCCAAACTTTGCAAAGGTGAAAACTTTTGGCCTATTCAAGTGCAACTGAGCAGGTAAAAGTTTCTAGATTTACCCTGCTGGAGACCAGTGTCCTCTGTTTATCTACACAACAGGTGCATGGGCAGCAACAGTACAACTTCCCACGCTGCTTCTTCACTGTGGCTCAGAGCTGGGCTGGAGGGAACCCCTCTCCCAGGGAAGAAGGTAGTTCACTTTCCACTCTCAGTCAGGCCCTAATTCAGTCAAGGACTTCAGCATATGCGCATTTGAGTGGGTAGCCATGGGAGCAGGCTGGGACTGGGCAACCTGGCCCTGCAGCTCGCTCACTACCTAGCTGGTGAAGCCCAGACAGCCTACATAGCCCTAAGCGAGGAGCAGGGCAGAAGCTATGATGCGGTGAAGGCAGCTGTGACTTTATCTGTGACCCTAATGTGGGGTTTAATGGACTTAATTATAAGGCCATGAAACCCTAATGTGGGTGTACAGACACATAACTCTATTGAGGGTTTAAATGTTACATAGACCCTTGTGCCTGTCCTTTGTACAGGGTGAATTTCACTCAGTTTACACTGGAGATTAGACTATGGCTTTAAATAGCTTTTTTGTTTAACCTATTTCTATGGGTCAAATATCTGGAAGCCAAATGAAAAGAAAAAAAATCTTTATAGATAACTGGAAACATGAAATACATGTAGATTATTTACAGGATTTCATGAAGGCTCATCCAAAATGTCAGACAAACAAATTATATGCAGTTGTAGCTAAAAAGCTACAATTCCTATGGGTGATGAGTGTTAAAAACCTTATTATCTTCAATTCATTGCTGCACACATTCATTTTCTTGGCATCAGTGAGTTTTGGAATGTTTTACTATAGCAATTTCAGAGGCTTTATTAGTAACGTTGTTTCCTAATTTGCCCTTTTTTTTCTTTTCTTTTTTTAAAATTCAGAACTTTGAAACTTTTCACTGCTTCTTTGGAGTTGGAAACAGGGAAACAGGGACCAGAATGTTAATTTCTGGTGAGTATGAGGCTGGTGGAAATTTCTGAGCTGTTTTGTCATGGAATCTCAGATAAGGCACTTTGATTTATGAGGCTCCCAGGTCCCTGACTTTACCATAAAATGTTATATCCATTAAGAAAACAACTCAAGAAAAAGCTAGACAGACATAATAAAGAAAAGCCTTTAAGAGTCTACGGTCTGAGCTCTCAACACCAATGCTTACACCTTTACGTACAATCATGACCACATGGGAATTAATTTTGCTAATGAAAGTACAAAAGAACTGGGATACCTCCCATTCTGATTGCTTGACTGTGCCCTGAGAGGAGTTGTAATATAGGCTAAAATTCAGTCCCATCATACTCAGTGTGACAAAGCTCCACGCCTGTACTTGTGGGTCCTGCGTTTCTTGGCGGATTACTAGCCTCTGTGACTAATTGCGGAAGGCAGGAGCGGGGGGTGGGGGGGGAGGCTGCCCTCTTCTCCGGGCTCCAGCCCAGGGACCCTAACAGTATCAGTTGAGAAGGCTGACCTTTTAACCACCAAGCACAATACAATTCCCTGGGCTTCTTCCCCACAACAGTTCCTGCTTCTTTACTCTCCACTTCACCCTTACCTCAGGGCCTCCTTCCAAATTCCTCTCTGTTTCAATGCCTCTGGACTCCTCTCTGCTCCAATGCCTCCAAACTCCTCTCTGCTCCAAACACCCACAGTGTCTGCCTGAGGCAGAGGTTTTTATTAAGGCCTTACTTGACAGCAGGTGCTCCTAATTGCCCTGCTGCCTGCTAGAACCTTCTTAATTAACCCCAGGTGTCTAGATTGGCCTGGAGTAGCCTTTGATTGGCTATAGGGGGAACAGAGACCTGCACATCCTGAGACTGATGTACCTGCCTTCCAGCACTCTCCTATACCCTTCAGGTCTGACTCTGTCACATCAGGCAAACTAGACTGTAGGATAAAGCAGTGCAGAAGACCTCTCTCCACCTCACCCTACCAATGTCACCTACTTAGCAACCTAGAGAACAGTGATCTAGCAGTCTACTGACTGTTAGGTAGCTGGTCTGGCTAACATTCATAGCAGTGTTTCTCAGCCCGAAGAGTCTGGCAAATTAGCTATGTAGACAGGACCATGCTTGCATACATACCCCATACACAAACAGGCACTGGAGATTACACACGTTGCATCTTTCTGGGCCAGACAAAGGAAGCGCCATTGAATACAATCATAGAAATGTAGGAAGGGTCCCTCCAGAGTTCTTCTAGTTCTGCCCCTGAACTGTGGCATGTGTCCCCCTCACCAACCAGCCTGTTACAACTCTCTTCTGAGAGCTCCAGCTTGTAGCTACAGAACCCTGCCCCCTAAAGCCCTCAAGTAAGAAGAGTCAGAAATTAACCTTGTACTATTATATATTTAAATATGAGCTCATCAGCACCCTACACACTCGCCTCTGTGGCAACCTCCACAAGGCGCATTCCCTGATGCTTGATTCCCTTCCCTTCATAAGACCTCTCTGCCCACAGCTCCTTTAACCAATTTCCAGTAAGGCTGGTAATATTCCTACTCAAACCATTTTAATGTGTAAGAAAGTTACTCATGTAAACACAATACATCTTACTGCATGGTCTTAATCTGCTAACAAGTTGTTTTGACTTGAGTTTCAAAATCACCATGTTCATCAGCTATGTTTGTTCTGTTTTTGTTTAAATAAACCTGTTGTGGTTTTTACTCCTGGTTCCATTACCCTTCAGGTATGCAGATTATTTTCTCTTGTTGTCTGCCCCATTGTTTTACTAAGTAGTGATAGTTATTGCAAGGATTACTGCAAATGGATAACAGCAGCATCACTTGAAAATTAATTTCTTGGCATGAAAGATTCACATCTTTCACGATTAGTGTGATACAGCTCAGTTTAAGGCCCGTGTTAAGGAAGGACAAGAAATCACATTAAAGATATTCAGAGATGCTTTGATGTTCATAAAGTGCTAATTGTGCTTACCGAATCTTCATAGATCACACTCAGTATGCTCAGTATTCACTTCCAAAGGTAAAACAGAGATGAGCACTTAGGTTCTGATCTTTATCAGACTTATGCACGTTTCGTTTTATACACTATGAATAGACCCATTGACTAAAGTTAAAGTTAAGCTCACACATAACTCTTTGCAGGAGAGGGGCCTATAACGCCAACCCAGGAAGGCCATGTACTTCCTCAACTCCCAGTGAAACAAATGAGAATAGGGAGTGCTCAGGCTCTCATAAGATTGTGTCCTACAAAGCAACACAAACAGACCAAAGACTCATTCTAATGATACCCTTTTTGTTTTATGGGATTTGGTTTCTGAGACTTCTTTGGAACAAAGCAGAGGAATTCAGTTTGGGAGAATAAAATGCCCTGTTGTGCAGACTCCATAATTAATTTAAATGTACTTCATTCAAAATGAACTCTATTGGAGAGAAATGGAAAAAAAATCCTTTATGTAAATTCCTATTAAATTCTCATCCACACATAGGGATGAGTGATGTATAAATACCTAGACATTACATAAAATAGATACGGTTCCTCCTTTATTCAGTGAGAGATTTGAGGAGTATTGGACATATTAGAACTTTTCTGGTTGCATTCTCACTTGGCTGAGGGGGAGGGGAGCTCAGTAGTTTGAGCATTGGCCTGCTAAACCCAGGGTTGTGAGTTCAATCCTTGAGGGGACCATTTAGGGATATGGGGCAAAAATGGGATTGGTCCTGCTTTGAGGAGGGGGTTGGACTAGATGACCTTCTGAGGTCCCTTCCAACTCTGAGATTCTATGATGTCCCCAGACTCTGTATTATATTAAAACTGGCTTTGTCTGAATTTAACTATTTGGATATTTGGATTTGATTTAGTTGGTGTTGGTCCTGATTTAAGCAGGAGGTTGGACTAGATGACTTCCTGAGGTCTCTTCCAACCCTGATCTTCTATGATACAAACATTACAACCAATAAGTAATTCAGTCCTCTATATATACTTGGTCATTGTTAATATGAAAGAAAGAAAATCTATCAAATTGGATTGAATTGCCTTTGTCTTGTATGGGCAGAGTCAATCCAGATCAGAACCAAAAAGTGATATAGTTATAAAATGTTTTACAGTTTGATTGTAAACTACACTAATCGCTGTGTTACTTGACACTATTTAAAAGTTGTAGTGTCAAGAAGACAAAGCTTAACATAGCCATGCTTTGATACCTTTCTTTAATAAAAAAATAAATAAATCCATTCTTGCTCCTGTCCAGGCAGGAGCAAAGACTATTTCAATTGCTTTATCTCCATTCAGAGAGAATAATATGACGGTATTATTAACTTGAGATTTGTATCCAGAGTCTAACAGACATTTATATCCTGACTGAGTTTTCCTTGTGCAGATGTAAGAAATGCTAATGGAATGAAATTCTGAAAGCTAGCCAGCATAACACCATAGATGCCAATTTAGAAGATAATTTTTAACACATGAAAAAATATCAATTTCTTTGAAGCTATTTAGTATAATACTAGCACTTCTGCACTTTTAGAATCGAGGAGCAGCAGCTAGTTTAAACCTATCTGCCTTTGTGGGATTCAATATGTCGAGGCCTATTTTTAGTACTAAAATTACATCTATCTTCCTTAGATAAAATTTCATTTTTTCAGTTTAAAAAAAGACTCAGTTTGGATTGTTACTAAACCTATCTTGGAGTGGTTGCTGATCATGCTAACTACTGCCAGAAGAATCATCCCTATACTCTTGAGTATCAAATCGCTACTAAGTAAGAGAGACTGGGGAAAACTGAGCTATCAAATTTCTGATGTAGAAATAAAAATCATACTTACTGTCAAAGATGGAGAGAAACAACAGATTTGGGATCAGATGGACTTGCTTAATGCCAAAACCTTCCAAACTAGTATTCACTTCTAAGATCACTATTGTTACTATTCATTGCAATTGTTATTTGCCCAGTACCACACCCTCTTGAAGATTCTTGTTCCTTGTCTCTTTTATTATTTGAATTACAGTAGTTCATAATAGCCTGCGCTGTACAAACACTGAACAAATAGATGATCCCTGTTCCACGCCTTCTCTTCCCCTTTTCATATATTCGACCAATAAGATTGTTTTTTGTAAGTGAGTGAAGTGGATTGTTTCCTGAGAACGTACATATTCACTTTTGTTGTTCCCCTGCCTTTATAATACAGTATATATATATATATATACATACACACATATATATATATACATACACACATATATATATATACATACACACATATATATATATACATACACACATATATATATATATATATCAATTTATTTAAACATGATCTCAGCCAAAGCTCTGGGTGTAAAAATACAAAACGTTAATAAATCTGTACAGTATACAAACTACATCGACGTTCTAAACCTAAGAGCCCTCTTACCTCTCCAAATTTTGACTCTGGGTGAAATCCTGGCCTCATTGATGTCAATGGCTAAGCCCCCATTGACTTCAGTGGCTAACATTTCACCCTCCAACTACACCTTGCCTATCCATTCAGGCCTCCCCATAAAACATTTAATATGCTGTTATTTGTTAATTCATTACAAAATCTCATTTAAAATAATATCAGCTTCTTTGAAAAACAGGATATTCCAGGTCAGATTTTCCATGGGGAAAAACAGAGTTTGAAGGCAGAAGCATGATTTTTCAAAGATTAAGTCTCCACAGCAGATTGAAACCTGAATGACAAATAGCTTAGTAATGCTTTTTAGCATTTGAAGTAGGACCTGAATACTAAATTCTGGACACCTTTGGTAAAGTTTCTATAACTTATCTTGTGTGAAGAATTTGTGGAAATTCTTTGGGATTTACATAACTCAGTTGTCTTGTTAAAAGTCCTGACCACTAAACATTTATTTTGTAAAAGACACAGGATCAGAAGAGAATGATGCCTTTTTCCAGGTATTTGCTCCTGTGGTTTTGTTTGTAGATATACCTTCCTAAACTGTTGGATAATAAGAGTCTCAAGCCATGATGAAGATAGTCTGGAAGAGAGGAACCTTTCAAGGCATGTCTAAAAAAACCCCACCAAACAACCATAGGAAGGAAATAAGTGAAAGGCAGGGTTAACATAATATTTTCTAAATCCCCCAATCTAATGCTAAACTGGCTTCTGAATTCAGAACAATTGAGTTTTCCCAATTTGAATCCATTTTTACTCAGAGGCAATGGTAAATATTAAGGGAATTGGACATGTCAAGTTTCTGCTAGACGTGATGGCAACTAAACTAATAAGGAAGCTATCACAGCAGGTATGTGCCAGTGAGGGACACTTTTGGACTGTAACCCTGCTTGACATTTTTGTAAAATCACCTATTATAAAATTGGAAGTCTTGAGTTGTTTTAATAATTAAAAAACAAAAATACTTATGTTTGTTATGGCTTCAAACAGGTTCCCCCTATCCTCCCAGAATCACCAGGACTTTAGCTAACAGACTTCAAAATTTAGACCAGTAATTTGTACGTTATCTAATCATATAATCAATATGTCTCCAAAACAAGTCAAGATGGCCATTTCAGGACACAGAAGCATAGTTCTTATACCTGCTGAAGTGACAAATCAAATATATCCTTCTGTTGATATACAATTACTTTCCATTTGAACCTGAGAAACTATTTCCAATTTGATGAACCAGTCTGTTTAGATCTTGTGTGGCTAAAGGGTTACCTATGTAAGTGCTCATCTTTTACTCTTTTTCCAAGTATAATTCTGCTGTGAAAAACATGTGCTTACATTAGTGAAAGAAAAAAACAACTACTTTTTATTTGTTAGCCCGACAGAGTCAACACATACAGGAGAACAAACTAGATTTTATTCACTGTTGACCATCATAGAAAGGATTGTTCAACAATGGCCAGATTACAAACTCTGTAACCACAATAGCAACCACTTACACACACACACACACAAGTAATTCTGTAATCCACACAACTTCTGATGTGGTGTTCTGTCTCATCTAGGGGCACTGAGACCATAAAAACAGAGAGAGAGATTAATGAGTCTGCTCTACAACTTTAGCTAAAACAGCCATATGACTTTTAGCTCATGCAATATAGAGGCTCGTGCATTTAGCTCCACAGGTCCCAGGTGTGATCCTGCCTGCTGACGAGAAGATCTGTCGTTGTTGATTCCATTGATTTTAATGGACTCCTTATCAATGTGAAAAAGATTCATAATCTGGTCCTAAATTATAATTAGTGACCCCCTGTGATCACCATTGAAAATAATGAAGTTGCATAGGGTATAACTGAGAGCTTAATTTAACCTGTAGAATTTTTGTTTCTGGTGATGATATTTATGAAGGAAAGAACCCAGTTTGACTCTCAGATCCAAGGCTGAGTTTGCATTTATAGCAATTTGGAAATCTTATTATTTGCAAACTGAGTGGATTTTGCATGAATTCATTGAAACAATAAATTTGGAACAGCAACACCTTGCAGTAACATTTCAGATTAGAGCCACTTAAAGATTTCTTCTTGAAATGATTACTTTTATAAATTTTCTGATTTAAAAACTTGAAACAGATTTTGATCTCATTTTAATTCATGGGGCCTTACTGCATTTTCCAGATTCTTTTATCAATTGTATTTTTACCCATTCTCCAATTTAGCAAAATATAACAGATTTATTAGATTGTACAAATTCAGTTTGGATTGCAGTCTCCCTGCTTGCCTTAGGTATTGAGCTGGTAGCAGCAAGCAGAGGGGCTGTTTTACAGTTCAATTTTTTTTTCTATTGGTCACCCAAATGAATACTCACCTTTAGTCACCACTGGACAGAATCTGAATCCTCTAGATGTAGGAAGAATATCCTTCTGCCTTAGACTTTGAAGAGTTCAGTTGATGAGCTAGACACCAGAGCTGGAGCTATTTAGGTTTCGTAAAAGAGTATTTTCAAAATTAAGGACTTTTGTAGATTTAAGGGCTCTTGCTGGGGTGACGAGCATAACTAACTAACTAACTAACTAACTGATGCTGCACAGACTAAATTAATGTCAACTTAATTTCTTGTTTGATCAATTCATAATCCCACAAAAATCTGAGGATTTTTGTTACCTTGGCAAAGTGTGTCCACCTGATGCTTAGGTATCATGGTGGTTGGTCTTCTGGAAACAGGAACATGAATATTTAAAAACTGATCCTTCTTTGTTGTTCTGTCTGATTGTGACCAGTTTCTGATGCTTGAGAGGAATGTGAAAAATGCTGTAATGTGTGATTATTTAATAACTTGCCCTTAGATGATTTTTTTCATAAACCCAAAGTAAAATAGATGGAAAGACTTTTCAGTCTGACCATTTTGCTTATCAGCAGACACGTTGTCTAGAGCGCTACTTCAAATGCCAGAATACATTTAATGGCAGCGCCAATCCATATTCCCCAGTTTAGTTTTCAGTTAATTTCCTGTAGAAATGTTTTGGTCATCAAAGGGTGGATAATAGTCTTGAGAAAATTAGAGACATATAATGAATTCAGACTTAGAACTCTAATACAAACTCTCAATTGCTAGTCACATGCAACAAAGTGGATTATTAAAAGACCTCTTAAAATTTGTTTTCCTTCCGTACTAGCAGTCCATTTCTCCTTATCAAAAGTAATTCTTCCTGACTCGACCCTCAATCTGTCACTTTTGAAGAACAGAATGGCTCCATGTGTTGCCTACCCCTCCTCCCATTAAAGTCAATGGTAAAACTCCAATTAACTTCCATGGAAACAGGCCAACATGGAGTGTTTTTGAAAATCCCACATCAGAACTTTTTCAGCTCGTTTTTTCTAATTTTCTTGAGAAGGTACCAAGTCTTTCCTATCTTCCAAGCAGGACTGCTTCATTCGAAAGTGCCTCTGTTTTTCCGGAGGTCTCTGAAACCCACAGAAATTAGAGAAAACATTGTCCTTGCCCCTATAAATAAAAAAAGGGGGGGTGAATTCCTCAAATTTGTGGCTCTTGAAAACTACTACCCTCTGCTCCTTGATCCAAACACTGACCACTGCATTGCTTCCTATCTTCTGAATATTGTTTCCATGTTGAATGAGTCAGATTGCTGAGAGCAGTAAAAATGCTTTCACATTCAAACATGCAATCTACCCAGTACTTGAAATAACCTGTTTTACTCTGAAGGAACAGACCTATCTCTTTTGAATCTATGCAATGCTCCTTGACCTTGTGATACTCAAAATACCAGGTGAAAAAAATCTTTATTTTTCAGGGCAGAGAACTTCAAAGTGAGACGTTTTAAATGTGATAAATGGATCAGCATCTGAGGGTCTTCATGGATTAAGCTAATTTATAAACAAAGATGAGTCATTATCCATGCCATTTGAGAAGTATGGAAAACAATATTTTTTCCCCCAGATACTCCTGTTTCTAGTCACAGTTATATATATTTTCTCTTGTTCTGATTAAAGGGAAGAAGGAATATAACAATATCTTGGAACATATTTAATTTCCTTTGCCTCCCTTCTTTTTGTTACATTTATAACATGGTAGTTTGGTTGTAAAAGTGTCAATTTTCTCCCTAGCTTGCTTCTGTTCTTCAGAATACGCTCTCTGTTGGGCATTTAGAAAATAACATGCTCCCCAAACCTCAACTATTTCTTAGTTCTATTGATTTCATTCCAAGGTGTAGTTCTTGCAAATGTATTCTCCTTTTAATAGTATAAGTATCCTCCTACCTGCTAAGACTATGTACTCTCGACATCAGAAGTTGGTCCAATAAAAGATATTGCCTCACTCACCTGGTCTCCCTGAGGTTTGAAAACATACCGTATTTTTCAGCATATAAGACGCCTTTTTAACCCCCAAAAATATTCGCAAAATTAGGGGGGGCGTCTTATATGCCGAATATATGACCTAACCGGGGAGCTGGGGCGGCTGCAGGTGGCCCAGCGGGCGGGGCGGGGCGGGGCTTCCCCCCCGAGCCCACCCGCATGTATTCGGGGCCGGCGGGGAACGGGAGCAGCTCGGGCCCCGGGGCCCCTGGGAGCGCCCGCCCGCGCGGCGGGGACGGGAGAGCGGCGCGCTTCCAGCAGCCCGCCCACGCGGCGGGGACGGGAGAGTGGCGGGCTGACGGGAGAGCGACGCGCTCCCAGCAGCCCGCCCGCGCGGCGGGCTGACGGGAGAGCGGCGGGCTGACGGGAGAGCGAGGCGCTTTTTGTGGTGGTGGTGGGTTTTTTTTTATTTTTTTTGTGTCCGGCTTTTTTATTTTAAAAACTCGGGGGCGTCTTATAGGCCGGAGCGTCCTATAGGGCGAAAAATACGGTAATTTCATTCTTAGAATGCAACATTTGAATGGATTGTACATAATAACATGCAGCCATGTTTTTTAAAACTAATATCTAGCTGGTAGGCAATTACCTTAATTCAAATCAAACATATTTAGTATTTTAGGCACACATATTCCCATTAACAAATTGTAACCAACAGTTTTAAATATCAGTGCCTACAGTTAGGTTCCTAAATCCATATTTAGGCAGCTGAATAAGGAAAGCTTTTTAGCAGTCCTGAGCACTCAGCAGCTCCCATTGAATAAAAAGTTAGGTACTTACATAGGGATTTAGGAGCCTATCTTCAGGTATCCATTTCTGAAAATCTTGGGCCATACTATTTGTTACCATTTTATTTTATTTTTGTTTATATTAAAAGACAGTAATATAAGGCTTAAATGGTACTTATAATGATATTTAGTATGCACATAATTTTGGCTGGGCTTTTCAAAGGGATGCTAGGTCAACTCCCACTGAATTTCAGTGGAAGCTGAGCACAGCTCTCAAGCTTATTTGAAAATGCCAGCCTTTATCTTCAAAGCACTTTACAATCACTAATTCATGCTCTCAACTACAGCTGGGCAAAAAGATGTTCATGAAACATTTCAGTTGCAATCAAACGGTTTTGAGGAAATACATCAGTTTTGATAAATGTTTGTTAGAAAGTTTCAAAGGTTGGGAGACCCACCCCAACAGAATAGCCTAGTGGTTAGGGCTCTTACCTGGGAGGTGGACCCGGGTTCAAGATCCTGTTTTGACTTCTTCTCAGGATATCCTTAGATCCAAAGGGCCAGAATCCCCAACACTTTTGTGGAGTGGGGTAAGGGGTGGGCTGGTAACTGCCTATGTTGACTGCAGAATTTGGGAGAAAACTCAAGGCCTGACCCGATCCAATGCCCACTGAAGTCTGTGGGAGCTTTTCCAATGACATCAATGATTATTTTTTCAGGCCGTCAGTCTCACCTCAGAATTTCATCTCCCTACCAAATTTCTTCTCTCTTATTCTTACATGGGAAACTAGGATCCCACGTGAAGGGTGCACAGGGAACTAGTGTCAGCTAGGATTATAAATGAGTTCCTGCCTTCATCCTGTGCTCAAACCATTTCTGTCTTCTTAAAGATGTTATTTCCTGATATCTTTTGTGTGTGTGGAGAAATTCAGATGGAACGAATGTGCACCTAGGTGAATCTAACACATTTTTATTGTCTATTTTGTCTACATCCATTATTGAGCTACTTCTGTTTAATTTATTTCTCTATCAATGGGAAGATTGAATGGATAATCATAGCTTTTTACTACTACTGGAAAAGGATCTTTCTTTATATCCAAATTCTTTATATCCTTTTCCTGACCTGACTTTTAGTTTTGGAATTAGATATTAGACCAGTTAACGTTTTTAGAAACATTTACATTTGTAATTGAGAATAGATTCAGTGGAAAGCAGGTAAGGAAAACATATCAGGTAGGTATAATGCCATAGATGCAAGATTTTTTTTAAAATGAGTAACTAGCATCAAAATAATAGATATTGAGCAAGGAAAGAAAGTAAAAAAATGAGTCGGGTATGAGATCAATAAACAATGAAAATGGGATTTTGATGGGAGGTCAAATACAAAATAAATGCATAAAATGCCAATCTCATAGAATTGGAAGGACCTTGAAAGGTAACCAAGTCCAGTCCCCTGCCTACACTAGCAAGTACTGTCCCCAGATGGCCCCCTCAATGACTGAACTCACAACCCTGGGTTTAGCAGACCAATGCTCAAACCACTGAGCTATCCCTCCCCATCAGTCTTGTATTAGTTTGTCTCTACTTCTTTACAAATTGTTTTATGGAGACTAACGTTTCTGAGCCATGGATCTGTCATTTCTCATGTGTAGCACACTTTTGGGCACCAAATAAACACAACATGGAAGCTTGCTTTGAATTTCAGGAGTTTAATCCTCTTCTTCCTCAGTTGATAATGAATAATGGCAAACTTCAATTTTTTTTATTGATTTTTATATTTTTTAGATTTCAATGATTTAACTAGAGAAAAATCAGAGAAATGAAAAGAGGAAGGTCCCTTGTACAATAATGATGGTTCTTTGAGATGTCCCCCTCTATGGGTGCTCTACTGTAGGTGTATTTACACCTCTGTGCCTCTAATAGAGATTTTAGTTAGCAGTGTCTGTTCAGTCCACATGTGCTCCCTCTCCCATGTGATCTGCCTCAAGGCTATCTAGCACTGCGCAGTTAAGTAAAATACACAAAACCAAGAGAGTAGGTGGGGAAGGGCCAAAGAGGAATTGGAGGACCTACTACCAACTGTGCAAGGTATAGGTACCACATTTGCCTTGGCTAGGAGGGGGCAATCAGTATGACTTACTCTTTCTCTCTCACCATATCTTTAATAGGACCCTCAGTATTAGAAGGAATGGAGGAAAAGCATATAGTAGTTCCCTACCTCAGGGAAAGATGTGTGTCCCTTAGAGACTGTTTCCCTACTCCTGGAGCAATAATGGAGACATTTCTTGTTCCAGTAAGTAGCAAACAGATCTGTTATTGGGGTTCCCCATATACCATGATACACTGATGAGTTCATTACCCATTTGTGATTGCATGAGAAATTCCAGCTGAGACGGTCAGGACCTGGCAGGAAAGTGGCTGAAATGAGCACATTGTGGCAGATGCACCAATTCCAATGTGTTAGTACTTCCATGCTAATAGAGGGTGATCTACTGCCCCCGGGGTGATTTATGTAAAACATGCACATGACAAGTCTGTCATGACTTTCGTGTGAATATCCCTGATTAGTTGGAGAAAGTGAGCACAGGCATTTCTGACAGCCCTCAGTTCCAAAGAATTGATATTAAGAACAACTTTGTGGGAGACCACTTGCCACTTTGCTGTCATTTAGGTTGGCTCCCGGCCTATCACAGAGGCATCTGCTGTTAGAATCAATGTTGATAGGGATTGTATGAACCAAACGTCTGCAAGGATGTTGGCTGGCTTTTTTCCACCAGATTAGGGAGTGTTTGACCCTGGAGGGCATCAACAGCGGCTTGGTTAGGCTGTCCTTGTTCGGAGAGTAAACAGATCTGAGCCATATTGGTAAACATCTCCTGTACGATTGGGCCTGTGGAGTCACAAATGTGCATACCGCCATGTGCCCAAGAAATTGGAGGCAATTCCTGGCTGGAGTTTGTTGGCTGGCCTGGACAATACCTAATGTTTGGATGATGGAGAGGACCTTGGAGAATATCCTGGGTGTAGATAGGAGGCTGAATGGGAGCACTCTGGATTGATAATGGTCCTGCTGAAAGGTAAATTGGAGGAATCTCTGTGAGACCACAGATTGAGATGTGAAAGTAGGTATTTTATAAATTAAGGGCTGAGAACCAATCTCCTTGTTCCAGTCATGGAATAATGGCTGCTAGTGTGACCATCTTGAACTTTTGTACCTTCACATATCTGTTTAGTGATCTTAGATCTGATATAGGTCTCAACCTCCCTTTCTTTTGGGAATCAGGAAATATCAGGAATAAAAAACTTTGCCTCTCAGGTTACTAGGGACTGGTTCTATGGCCCCAAGACATAACAGGTGATCTATTTTCTGGTATAATAGTCTCTTGTGAGAAGGGTCCCTGAAGAGGAATGGGGGAAAGTGGGTGAGGGATGGCTGTCAAATGGATGGAGTAACCCTTTGAAATAATCTCCAAGAACCATGTTTCAGAGGTGATGTTCTCCTGACTCCTGAGGAAGAGTCACTTGGAGGACGAGGGTTGAGAGGTTGAGGATTGGGACTCTGACAACTCTGCTTTGCATCCTAAATCTCTTTTGCTGTAGTTCATAATACCATTGTGATGGGGAGAACTGAGGTGGCCAGGATCTGTGAGGTGGTTGTGAACTGAATTTCCTCTTCTGTCCCAGTGTCTAGATTGCTAGTAAACACAGTGTGGCTGCAGAGTCCTTTAAGGTGTGGAGTGATGCACCTGTTTTGTCAGTGAAGTGTTTGGGTCTGCTGAATGGGAGGTCCTCAACCATCATCTGCACTTACTTTGGCAATCCTGAAAAGTGTAACCAGGATGCCAGTCTCATTACCATCGCCATTGAGACTGAATGGGCCACTGTGTACTCCACATCCAATGCAGTTTGTAACACTGTTCTTGCTACCAAGTGGCTCTGTTAGATCATGGTTTGAAATTGTTCCTTTTGTGCTTCTGGCAAATGGTCAAAGGCGCTGATTTTTCCATAGTTCACGTAGATGTATTTGACAATTAGAGCTTGAGTTTGAAATCCTGAATTTTAAAATCACCAATGAATATGCCTTCTTCCTAAACAGGTTGAGCCACTTCCAGTCTCTGTCATGGGGGGGTGGATTTGATGTGTTGTTGCTTTCCTCATGTGTTAACAGTTTCCATGAAAGAGTTGGGCTGAGGGTGCATGGGAAGAAAATCTGCCTCCTTGTGGAGCACATAATATTTTGCATCTGCCATCTTGTATGTTGGTGCAATAGAGGCTGGTGTCTGCCAGATGATCTTGGCAGGTCTAAAAGTGCCTTGTTTACTGAGAGGGCAATTCTCAGAGAGGGAGAGGTATGTAGTATGTCCAACAATTTGTGGTGTTAGTCTTTCACTTTGTCAAGGAGAATATGCAGAGCCTCAGCTACCCTTTTGGTAAGATCTTGGTAAAGCCTGGAATCATCAGCTAATGATGGAGAAAGGGGCATCACCGCCTAATCAGGTGAAGAAGAGAAGGTGTTCATCGTTGGAGTAGTTTCCACCTTCAGCCTGGCCTCCTACTCCTAGAAGGTTTCTTCCTGGAGCTCTGGATACAGAGGATCATCTGGTGGGCTCTCTGTGGAAGATACTAGATGCCCGATACTAGGCAACCCACAGATCCCAGTCGCCAAGGGTGACCATTCCAGGAAGTTGGAGAATGGAGTATCCCAGATGCTGTAACAGAGGGTTGTAATGTGAGACCAGAGGTAAGTTGTCATGTTGGTCACTATCTGAGTCCCCACTGGTGTAAGGTGGGGCTGATAGGGGTGCTGGAGACAAATGTCCCGATGCTGATTGTGGTTCTGTGGACTGAGATGTGCTTGGTACTGGAGCCCCAGTACCAAGTACTGGTAAATCTCCTCCACAACTGTAGGGTTTCCAGAGAAGTGGAAGCCTGTGGTACCAATGTTACAGTAGTTGCCACCAGGGATTGTCAGTATTGAGGGATTTTTATGGAAGACACGTTCCAATGAGGGCTGCTTTGAAGCACTTGGTGGGGTGATCTCACAAAAAAGGTGGGAAAATGAGTCAAAATAATTTTTTTTAAAGAACTGAAAAACCCCAGAAGCTCTATGGGCACTACAAAAGCAATGGAAACTCTAAGAAAAGCTATAAACTTAAAACTACAAACTAAACACTATCAATATGAAAAGAGGTAAGCAAACTGGGACTGCTACTTTTTACATTCCCAGGCCAAGGATGGTTGAGAAGCAATAGATAGTCTCAAGGCCATCCATGAGGGAGGGAGGGCACATTTGCGGGCCGAACAGACTCTGTTACCTAAAATCTCTGATTATAGGCACACATACACCTATAATAGAGCACCCATATGGATACTACTAGAAGAACCATAAATTATTTTCCTTGAACAGGGAGACCATCTTTATACCAATAGGAATTAAGTAGCACTTCTGCTTTAGAAACACAAATTGGGTTAATGCTTGATAGATGCTACATGAATGCAAATGTCTAGAACTGGTAGGGGTAGCCTAATATGCCCTCTCTAAACCCAGTTCCTTGCACAGGGTCATCACAAATCTTTCTTTTGACTAGCTTTCTATCACTCATCTTGGGTCTGATGCAGTGATTTTCCCTTCTCATGCAAATTATAAACTACCTCCCAGATCCTCAGGTAAATGTGAAACAGAACCCATCGAATAGTAGGTTATCATCATCATCATCATCGTTTTGACAAAAGTAGCTTTCCTTTCTCCCATGTTTGTGTGTTCTCTCTGCACCACCATGTTCTGTTGCCATTTCTAATTTTGTTGACCCAACACTTTCCTCTGGACAGGAACACTGAATTCTTACCTGTCTGCACAGCACTATGGACACCACTGGTTCTAGATAAGAGTTTGTAAATAAATACATAATTATAATTTTAGCCCCTCACTGAAATAATCTATACCACTAGGATTTACTTGCAAATTTGTTTATCATCCAATAACCCAGTGTCTCATTGACAGGCCTTGACCTATACAAATGGTTGGAATGGAGACCTGTGAATTTGTTACTACAAGTCTTATAAGTGCTATTCAAATCTGGACCCAGACTCTGAATTCAACTCCAACATCCTCTGGTATGGGTTTCTACTGGTAGGTTGTAAAGAATCAGCTAATACAAAATGTGTGTGTGTGCGCTTTTCTTTATCTACTTATGATCTTTCTGATGAATGGCCGGCCATTAACCCGTCTTTCTAAGGTTTGTCTACACATGGAGTTATTCTGGAATAGATATTCTACTAACTCCATGTGTGGAATAATAGTGCCTTTTCTAAAGTGGATTAAGCAAAGACGGAAAAAGGCCCTCTCTCCAAATCAGAATGACCATACCTGGAGTTATTCCAGAATAACTATTCCACTTTAAATTCATATCCGATCTTATCCAGAAAAACTTCAATTATAGGCAAGCACTGAGTTCACAGCAATTAGACCTGAATGGAGAAAAACCTCTCTGGGCTGTGATCTCGGGGGAAAATAACAAAAGCAAACCACAAACATTTCAACTATTTTTTTTGTGTGTTCTCGTTGGTGAAAATGAACTAAAAGTAAAGTCCGGTGAAGAGAGAGAGAAGCAAAGAGGCTGGGCCTGGTTCTCTGTTGCCCTGCCTCTTGTATACTCATTTACACCAGTGGAATGCAAGTGCAATATCCTACCATTCTGACTGGGTAGTGGTTTACACTACCTTGCACACTAGTGTAACTGTCCAAAGTACAGGTAATTGAGAATCAGGCGCTTTGCCTTTAAATCACAAAAGCAGAACTTCCGTTGCACTTCTAACTGGGCAAGGTTTATTAAGGCAATTTCCTTTAGGGGCAGTCAAAGTTCTTATAATCTCTTTTGAATAAACACCACCTTACAATACAGGACTGATGGGTATTTAAGTAATAAAGGAGCTAGCCCCTATAGTTGAAAGCTGTCATAATATTTTTTTTAGCCAGAGCTCTATTATCTTTTCCACAGACAAATCCTGCCCCGAGGCCAGGGGGAGACCTTGGTAGTACAGTTCCATAGGGACTGGCAGGGATTGGGAGGGGTGGGGTACCCAGATCCAGAAGCGGAGGAAGCTGCTTCCCACAGAGAGCTAGAAATTTGCTAGGGCTGGCATAGGGGGCCCCATGGCTTGTGTGGTATGTGTAGGCAAACCCTGGATGATCATGACAAATTCCATTAAGAGATCCTTGTGGAGAACTCCTCATACAAGGTCTGCTCATCTCTGTTTCTGACACATTGTGTAAATAACCTCATTGAGTTGAACTGTGTTTGCACTGAATCTGACAGTGTGTCTATTGTATATGTTTTATATTTTACCAGTACACAACATCAGATGTTAATGCTTATTGGTTAAAGATACTTACTGAGGGAATTTTGAAATTGAATTAAAGATTTCAGTTAGTACTGTTAAAAACACAGCAAAGGGAAATAACCAAAAACTCTGTTAAAGTAACAGTTTTGACTTACGACAGAATATCCTGGTTTTTGTGTGTAAAAGAACAACAGCTGATCAGTCATCTATTTTCTAAACCTACCTGGATGATATTACATCTGTATGGTAATAGCTGGGTACAACAGATAAACTAAGGATAAGGAATCAGATTTTTCACTCTCATTTTTGAATTATCTTGGTTTTGTGTGTTTTACTTAACTGTAACATTATCTAATATTTAATACTATGGTAGCCGCCAGCGACCCCATTCAAGATCACTGTGCTAGGAATTTTAGAAACATAAAGGAAGACATGGTCCCTTCCCCGAAGAGAACATCACAGTAACATTTTTGGTGATTTAATCATCGACAACTTTATCAAAAATTACAAAACTGATATTAAATTTTTTTCTAATTCTTAGTAAGACTAGAATGGATTTTTTTTTTTAAATAGAAAAGCATTTTTATGCTAGTGCGCTGCTGGAATTCTCACATTACAACCCTACATAGCAAAATACAAACTGTAACTAAGAAAAGTAGTATTCCTAAGGTAATTCAGTCCACCATGAGCCCTCTATTTCCTCAACTCCAGAAATCAGATGATAGTGCACTACTTCTAAACCTTCTGCAAAACTGACTTAGTAAATAACTTAACGGTTGAATTTTTTTTAAAAAAAGAGCAGCACTATAAATCTTAGACCGAGTATAATAGACCTGGGACATCCCAAATGTGGTGTGTGTTTGTTGGGCTATGGGGAAGCTATTTTCATAGCTGATTCCAGCAATAACTTTTTTGTTGGAAGCAGGAATATGAAGGAAGTCCATCGAAATGAATGGAAGTATTTTATCTTAAATGGTGTATAAAAATGCACCATGATAGAAAGAGGAATAATACCTTTGATTTTTATCTTATTTGGAATGACTCAGCATACTACAACCCACTTGATAAATAAAGCGTAATAAATAAATAAATTAATAATCAGGATACTTTGTATCCTCAAAACACCATACAAGTTTTAAATAAGTTAATTAAAGACTAATTCCTCTTGTGGGATCACTTTCAGCAGTCACTTAAGGTTCACAGGGTAATGTGACTGTGCCAAATTAATGACAATTAAAATATTATTCCAGTTTCCACAATGGGGTATTTTGTCACCCTCTAAATATAGGTGTACTCTCTTAAATTAGAAACTAGGCAAAAAGTATTTTTAAAATTTTTCATTTTAAGTCTTCTATTAGAAAAAATATAGATTTGTTAAACAAAAAATAATAATGTAGAAAGAAGGTCTGGGCCTCCATCCAAAAAGTATATTATGCTTTAATGCAAAGAGAAAGAAATGGCTCTATGGGCAAAATTCAAGTATGAGTGACCAGTTTTTTAATTGTAAAGTAGGTGCAACATTTTTTAAAATGTTACAACACTGCATGATCTGTAATGCTCACAATATTTACATTAACTGCTTACATGAAACCATAAAAACTCTAAAAGAGGAAAAAAATCTGTATGGACTGAAACAAACTACTCCTAGCACCCACATCAATGCCATTATTAACCAATGAAATCAAGTGCACAAAAATACTTTACATAGTCTACTAATGTAAAGTATACATTGGTGAGAAAGTACAAACCTAATTAGTTAAAATGCCAAAAGAAAGGTTGGTCAATACAAACTCAGTGTTAGGACAGAAAAGCAAAAGGTAAAAAACCAAACTAAATATAAACAAATGCGCACACACACGCGCGCGCGCACACACACACACACACACACACACACACGTGTATTTATGAATAAAAACATTGTGTAGACAAAACAGCAGAAAAGCAGGCTGATACGAAAAATGGACATTAACTCTTTAAACATAACAAACACATCAACTTGTAACAAAAAAGTGTTAACTAAACTACACAAAAGATCACTTCACACGAGTTTGCATGTAGGACCATGGCAGTCTGTACTGCCATTACACAAAAGACAAATGAACCTACCTAGTAGAAGGAAGGGTTCCTGCCTCCAGGCCACTGTAGCTTAGTGTAGCTAATTGCATTCCATCAGGTTGGGGTGGGGGGAAAAAGAAATAAGAGCTGTCTGTATGAGACATGAAAAAGTAGGTTAGCCCAGTGGTAGTGCTATGTGCTGTGGCACAAGAAAGCTGAGTTTGGAAATGTCCTCAGGTCTCTTTATCCTCTGGGCCAGTGGATCTCAGTCATGTCACACAGATAATTGAGTTTGGGTTCTGGGGAAAGTCAATGGGGGAGAGGAATAGTTATTCACTGTACAAGTGCCAACTGGTGGTTATCAGTAGAGTGGCAAGGTCATCAGCCTCCGAGGATGCTGATTACTAACAGTCTTAACTAGAGGATGCAAATTTGCCCCTCCAAGGAGAAAGGAATTTCAGGTCAAAGATGTAGTGGTTCCCAGATGAAGAGGTCCATTTTAAGGACTCCATCTTGGAAAAAGGCAGGGCAAAATGAGAATTTACTTTGGGAAGGGGAAGGGAGGTGTATCACCACCACAATGTGAAAAAAATAATGATGTGCTACACTTATTAACTTTTTGTTATTTTTACAATGGCTCACAGCTTCAGGCTTGTATATCTGTAGTGTGTTACTTCCTTTCTACATATGTTTCACATTATTCACTTAATATAACATAAATAATTTGGTTAATAGATTTAACCTGCACATTTCAGCCACATTAATATATATAAGAATCTGTTAATGGTATAAATAATTCTTTTTAAATAAAATAAATCTGATATGTTACATAATACTGATAAAATTACTGTTGCTAATAGTTTTGTAAGCCACCTTTAATTTCTAGTTTAATAATACTGTAAGAGGGATACTAGAATTATTTTTTAGGAACGCTGTACAGCATTCCCTTTTATTCCCTTGCAAAATCAAATTGTAATCAACATTAACACTCATATTTTCAAACTAGGGCCATTCCCTCGTATATGTAAACAATATGTTTAATTAGGTTAAATAACCTCAGTTAACAAATATAGGATCTGGGGGGAGTTCAAAGTCAATGGTGGTATAAATTGCTTAGTTTAGAAGGTGGCTATGAAACTTCAACTACCAAAATGGCTGACTAAAATATTCCATCTAAGATTTTTTTTTTAATAAAAAATCTACAGCATTCTACTTTAAAACTTAAGTAAATAAAATGCAACCAGTGGTTGCAGCTTTTGAATTCTTAATTAGACCTGTGATCCCACATCCCTTTAGGAATCTGCAAGGTTGCACTCTCCTACAGAGACCTGAAATGGAGTACAGTACTTCCAGGCAAGGTTCATTCCAAACAGACAATATAAATGAACACTCAGTGGTGTGAAGTGTATGTCATAATTAAGTATTACATAATCATGCCTTTTCTCTGCTGTTAAATACAAAAACAGCATCTTTTACATTATCATATAAAAGCATTTAGGCTGTATTTTTATTTATCACTTTACACTGGTAGTCTCTTGTATGTGTACTCAATAGAAACCAAAGAATTTTGTACACTATTTTTTTGTACAATAAAAGATAAAGTGTGCATTAGGTATGCTTGTACATGACAATATTGTACAGTATTTACATTTCAGATATCACCATGAAATTCTGTATTATCTATATACACAATGAAAATTTATCAGAAACATTTGGACTATTTTTATAATCACAATTTTAGTATTATAGAAAAATTCAGTAATCATCTGACATTTTTACTGTAATCTTTTATGGAATCTGATTGGTTTATCCAGCATTAACTATCCCACATGATCAACAAAAATATTGTACCACTATTTCGCTTAGCACCCTTTGATGGTATCGATCTGTTCTTGATATAAATATTGATATAATAGCTATATCAATACCTATATACTGATTTATGTGCATGTTCAATTTGATAAGTACTGGACCAGAAACAAAGACATTCAATGTTATCTAGAGATCTTCCTCCTCTTCGGTTTTGGAGGCTTCACTTGTCTGTCTCCCTGTGGGATTTGGTGTACCTAGAAAAAAAGTATATGAAAAGGTTAGTACAGAATATTAAATCAAGCAACCTTTAATAATCAATCAATTACAGTATTGTTTGGAAAGTTATTATGTTTCCCTGGTGACACAGCTTTTAATTCCCACATTAAAAGCAGAATTAGAAGTAAACTCAGGGCTGACAGGGGTTGAACATAGCTGTCACAGTGTGGATTCTTCAAGTCTCAGGAGAAAGCTACCACACTTGCAGATCACTATATAATATATAAGCAACTGAAGAACAAAACGTTAATAATGTTATGCTCCAGTGGAAATTGTTTAAAAAACTGAGATAAAAGAAAGAAAGAGGGATATACTGGAAAAATAGAATGTGGAAACAGAGACTTGTAGCATTACCAGAAACATAAATTTAGGGATAAACTATTCTGAGCAAACTATTTTCATTCAACATCATCAATTTCGAGTTGAACAGTAGATGAATTAGCATGTGAAAATGTTTTTAATCAGTTATTTTCCATTCAATGTCTATTATTAGTTCCAAGTTCAAAGATGCGATGAAAGATCATGATCATATAATACTATTAACACAACTATGAGAGAGGGAATGCAAAGCAATGCACTGCTGTTTTATATGGAATACCACCACCATCTGTTGGTAGAAGTGAGGCTGTGTATTCTGGAAAAAAGCAATCAGTAGGTTACAAACAACAGTTAATTAAAAATTACAAATCCTTGAACAATATGAAAAAAATTTCTTTGTCATGACCATATCTTAAATTCTATAGTTGTCTTGAAGAATTTTATCATATATTCAACAGCTATTATTGCTAGCATCAGTTATGCTCTATGTCAATTGTACTGTACTGTACATGTGTTACATTTAAAATTCACTAGTCCTGCCTTAACAGTGATAACTAAAAAAAGCTTCTTTCAAAATGTGTAAAAACTACATTTGGTGTTCTATATTTTCTGACCCTATTATTCCCAACCATCATAGTATTTATGAAAATAAACCTCCTCTTGATTCAGGATTTTGTGACAAAGTCTGTCATGCAGCTCACAAGAGATTATTTTATGATACAAACTTTGTTACATGAGCCTTGTCAACACAACAAAAATAACCTGATCAAGGAACCTGATTACAGCACAGTTTCTCCCTGACCCAGCTTGCATCGTAGTTAAGAGTTGTAGTATGCATCTTGCATAACTGGATGAAAGCTATACAACATGCGTACAACAGAAACTGCCCAGACAAACATTTTTAACTGTGATGTAACAGGGTTAGAGGCCAACTGTCATAACCAGATCCCCTGGTTTGGTTATATTTGCAGGCTAGATGGTCTTCTAGAGACCTATGGTCAAATCTTATGTACCCTGCAGTCAGTTGCAAAACTGCCATTGATTTAGATGAAAACCCATAATTCTGTATTAGTAAAACTAACAACCAAAGGTTCAGTTTTATCAACAATTCAAAGCAGATAGCAAGAGATACAGACAGTATCACTATTATTATTTTCAGATGGCACTAAAACAAAGTCTAAGGTGCCAATCCTGCAAAGATTTCTGTATATACTTAATTTTATGCACCATAAATAGATCCATTTACGCTTTATTGATTATGTAAAGGAAAAAAAATCAATTTTATTTTAAAAGCTAAACCATTTTAAAAGCTAAACCACTTACTAAAATATTAATTAGAAGTTTTGAGTATTTTAATGTATTGTACTTAATTTTTAATTATCTGCATGGACTTTTGTTATACTAAGAGAACAAAACAATCTCCAAATATATTTTAAAAGTATATTACATTATCAGAGATTTATTTTGTCTGTGTGCCACAAAATAAAAGTGGAAACAAAAAATAAAACAATCACTGTCAGGTTCTGATGTTAAGTTTGTTCATCCTAACTTATTTCCTATGATATTTTTCATTTCATGTTAGAGTAAGATTATTCAATGGAGTTTTACAGTCAAAAGATTTTTTTTAATGTAGTTTCAACATCTTGATATACAAACTTGGAAAACAATTGCGTCTAATTCTTGCCCTCCTCACTCAGGCAAAACTCCGGGCATATTAGTGGGAGTTCAGGATCTGTTCAAAATATTGGTAGGCCTTTGCCTTACACATGAAAGATATTAAAGTCCAATAGTTACTCTAGGTGGAGAGCAATAATGCAGAATAGTTATAATCTAGCTGAAATTATAAATCTTTTTCAACTTTTAAGTTCTTAAATCATAATTACAAAAACTGTGATACCTTGAAAACTCCACAAAAATGAAACACACACACACACACACACACACACAAATTATATAAGTAGAAAGCGAAGAGACTTACATTCCCAGACATTTTGTCCAGCTCACTCATGGCCTCATGTATAGCAGCTTCTAAATGGTTATTTAGCTTTCCACTTCTAGAATGAAAAAAATAAATAAATTACAGTCTATGATTGTTTACAATGGAAATACCCCATTTTCAAAGATAATCAAAATATATACATAAATAGCCGATATTCTACTAACTTCATTCAGCATATATCTCCCATTGACAGCAAACCATTGTGCAAATAACAAGAGTGAGTTATGGCCCATATACATGTTTTCCTTTAAAATAAACACTTGTGTTATCAATTTGTTTTATGTATTTCATTTTTAAAGATAAGACTTTTATAAATTAAACAAGAATTATAATCTCCACAAGAGAAAACCTCTCTATAAACAGAATGCAAAAGCGCATGATATCATCACTATATTGATTTTCTGTGTTTAAATGCAAAATGTAGCATTTTGTGCTATTTGACTAAGCTGTTGGCATTAAAGTTTGTTTTTTGTTTTTGTTTTGTTAAGAAAGCAATAGGTATTTACAGAATAGGCTCTCTTTCATGAACTTGACCCTGAGCAGTCATTATGCATGCCAAAGAACTGTCTTTCTCCTAAGAATCAGTTATTGTGGGCTACTTCAAAGAATGACAGAGTAACTGACTAACCCTTAATGCTGGCTTGCCTTTACCTGCCTCCCATATCACATTTACTCTGTAGCTGGAGGCTACATTAGGTTTCACAAGACGGCCGTTGAAAAATAATACAAACTGACATCCACCTGGAGAATGACACTGTTCTGCAAGGTTTTCATTTTTCCCCAAATACTTGGAGCTCAAGTGTCAATGTGTGTGTCTACATTTAGTTAGCCATAGGAGAGAAGTCCCATTGTTGCTCTGACTCATGGCAATCACGCACACTGCCACCCGCTCATTTTAGCCAAATCACTATGCAGCTCAGTTCACTTCCAAATATTACACTCACTGATTCAGTTTGTGTGCATTATATTTATTAAAAGTAGTTTTCCATTTTAAACACCACACTCAGCATTCTGGGTCATATTTTCGTGGCTTCGTGACTGGCACTCCCAGAAGTGTCAAATTATCAAACAGTATTTCAAACATGTTATTAGGGTCATTCCCGCATTACTCCAAACATAATTTGACGACAACTTTTTAAGCTCCTAGGCTTGTATGTTCAGCTGGGCTTTAGTTTTAGTATCCAGCGGAATAAATTAAAATTGAAATCTAGACACTGCACTTTGCATTCCTAGCTGGAAAAAAAAAAGTGAATTTGAGAGGTAGCAGCAGCCTGATATCCCTGGAGATTGGCCACTTGATCTAATGTTTTTCTGTCTCTGGTATTTACATGGCCCCATTGTTGTAGTATCTGAGCACCTCACAGTCTTGAATGTATTTATCTTCACAACAGCCCCGTGCGGTAGGGATGCACTATTATTTCCACATTTTACAGATGGAGAACTAGCGCAAAGAGACCTCACCGAGTGGCTCCACGTCACACAGGGAGTATGTAGCTGAGCAGAGAACTGCACCCAGGCAGCCTGAGGCCCTAGCTAGTGCCCTAAGCACTGGGATGATCCTTTTTCATTTCAGGAGGGCAGGACTGAGCCTATAATCCATGGATAATTATACTACCTGGGCAATGACTGGGAGCCCCACCCCAACTGAAGACAGACAAGGGTTCAAAAGGAATACTGTCCTGACAGCAGCATGGAAAAAAGAAAAAAAGAACCAGTCTACAGTAATGCCACCCACCCCAGCTAGTCCACATATTGAGTTCAGTAACTATCAAAAGCAACTTGTAGATCCCATATAAAGAGCAGGGAGAGCTTTGTCTCATCCAATACCTAAAGAAAATATCCCATGACACATACTAACATCTTCTCTGTACTATACCCAGGCTTGGACCAAATGGAACACACAAAAATTCCCACATTCCACCTATTTGTATTATTCTGCAGTATGCAAAAGCATGCTGGGCACTTTATAGAACAGACAGAAAAACAGGACTCCTGCCTGAAAGACTCATTAAGACTTATCTACATGTAAAGTTGCACCAGTTAACTAACTGTTTGATTTAAAAATTGATTTGGTTAAATCAGTGCAGAAAGCTAGTTGGAGATTCTTAAACTAATATAAACCTGGCTTATTTTGATGAAGCTTAAATTGATAGAGAACCAATTTAAACTAAGCTGAAAAAAGCCAATTTTAAACTGAACTACTAAATCAGGGATTTAACTTGGTTTAATTAACTTGCTTTAAAAAACAAGTTTAACTTAAACTGGTGTAACATCTATTTTTAAACAAGCCCTTAGACATGATGCAATGAATATTTACAATAAGCAAGCATGGAGAGAATGGGGGAAGGAAGACAGAGGGTTAAAGAAACAAGCCATGTTGTTCATTATAGATTTAGGAACATTCTGATGGTTCAGGTGCCTCTGGGTTTGCTCCAGGCACCAGCGGAGCAAGCACGTGTCTGGGGCAGCACTTGATAAGGGGCGGCATTCCGGTGCAGTCTGAGAGGTTGTTTTTTGTGCGCTTCGGCAGACCAAGTGCCTTTTTTTTTTTTTTTGCTTAGGATGACAAAAAAGGTAGATTCAAGAATAGCAGACGTGTTAGTCTGTATCTGTAAAGAAAGCGAGGAATACTTGTAGCACCTTAGAGACTAACTAGTTTATTTCAGCATAAGCTTCCATGGGCTATAGCTCACTTCATCGGATGCACAGAATGCAACAGAAGTAAGATGCATTTATACACACAGAAAGAAAAAAAAATTGTACATTAGCATACCAATTCTAAGAGGGCTGTTAAATGTAGATGGGCCATTATCAGTAGGAGAAAAAAATACCTTTTGAAATGGATTTCTGTGTCAGGTAAATTAACCCAGGAAATGCAATCAATTAGTGGAATGAGAGAACCATTCGCAAGTCCTATTTAGCCCCTGGTTAACTGTATCCAATTTGAAAATTAATTCCATTTCCTCAGTTTCTCGTTGGAGTCTGTTTTGGAAGCTTTTCTGTTTCAAAATTGAAACCATCAAATCTTTAGTGGAATGGCCAGGAAGATTGAAGTGTTCTCCTACTGGTTTTTGAATGTTATGATTCCTGATGTCAGATTTGTGTCCATTTATTCTTTTGCGTAGAGACTTACTACTTACGTAGTCTTACTACTTACGTAGAGACTAGAGACTTCTATGCATCCGATGAAGTGAGCTATAGCCCACGAAAGCTTATGCTGAAATAAACTAGTTAGTCTCTAAGGTGCTACAAGTATTCCTTGCTTCCTTAAAAAAGGTAGAGCCGGTCCTGGGTTGCTCGGTGACCACTTTCTCAGTCACCCTCTGCCGAAGTGGGAAATAGATCTGGTGAGGCTTTAAATTAATTTCTTAATAGGACTAATGGTTTTACATTGAATACCAGCTAAATCATTTGGCATTTAATTAAGCTGGTATCCCAATAATTTAAAAAAATTGTCAAGCACGAGTATTCGTTTTCACTGATACAATCTTGCATTCATAATAGGTAATCTACCTATATGGTAGATCTCAGGTTTCCAAACAATGTGTTCTTTCAAGCTGGCTTGGAAAGCAAGTATTTGACCAAAACCGCAGAAGATAATGGCTTTCTCTTCCTAGAAGGTAGATCAACATATGGAGGTACTTCAAAGATAAATAAGTGTTTAATACTCCCTCAAAGGTAGTCTCTCATCAATAGGCTGACTCCTAGACATGCATCTGTTTCTACCCAGAATACCACACATTAACTATAGAACTTCCTGGAGAGGTAATAACATGTTTTCTGTCTAGAAAGCAGATTAGCATAGGAAGATGTTTAATAGGTAATTTAGCATCCGTGTCTGCTAGCTACCAACAGGCATTCATTGTACTTCTTTCAGTCTACCTCGCCTAAAAGATTGGACATTATCTTGGGAAATGTTAAACAAACAAGTAACATTCAATTTTGCATTTCCACCTTGGGGCAGACTAGGTGACATTCACTTTCAACAGCTAATTTCTAGGATTTTATGATTTGGACAATATATGTTAATGTAAAAAAAAAAAAGATTTTTCTTAGAGAAAGAGACTTATTGTCCTAGTTAACTACTATATCAGAGGCTGATTAAAAAATTGTAGAAGAAATAAAATTTATTCACTAGAGTCAAGGAATGATGATTTTTTAAAATAAAATGATAAAAATAAATTGCTTAAATGTATACCAACACTTATCAACAAAATATCCTAGTAGTTTCCAAAAACAAACAAAAATCCAGATTAAAAAACAAAAAACATAGAATAATTAAAATCAGATTAAAATCTGCTATGTTAAAAGCCTTTTTATAAAAAAAAAAAAAGGTTTAATTCTGCTTTTCATAGAGACTAAACTTTAGCTCACTTTGTCTCAGACCAAAAGAAAATGCATCCCATAACTCTGGGGCTAGAGATAAAACATGTGGACAGTATCCCTTCATGTCAGGAACCGGGGCATGGGTGGCCACGTCCAGTGGTTGAAGCAGGATTCAGGCCTAGTGGCTGGAGCAGGAGTCAGGAGCCAGGAAACAGAACTGAGGCTCAGGACCAGAACTGGAAGCTGGATGCCAGAGCTGAGGGTCAAATCAGAGTCCGAGCCAGGGTCAGAACCAGGTTGCCTACAGTTAGGGAAGGCAGAAGCAGAGCTGGGTCAAAGGAAAGAGCAAGGCGAGGACATGGGAACCAGGAACAAGAGGAGGAAACAGGAACCAAGTAAGGACAAAGGAATCAGTCAGGGTCTGTCTCAGCAGCAGGTTCAGGGATGTGTCTTGTTGTACAGACCGCCTCTAGGTGTTTCTCCAACTTCTAAAATACTATATCTGGGTCAACCAGGAGGGAACACAGTAAGTTCTTCCAATGAGGGCCTCTGAGTAGGAGAGCCAGTGGTGCTTGGCTTCACGTGGCTCTCAGCTTGTCAATTATGGCTCTGTTGGATGGCGGTGTGGATGTGGCAGTCACTAAGGAACCCACCAACCAAGATTCTAGCCCTGCAGATCCTCACACTTTCTGCTCTTGAACATCCTGTAGAGCATGTGGCCTAGAAAGGTGGCACTTCCTATTACTGAAGCCATCTTAGATCTAGCCAAGGTGGTATGGCATACCAGTGTTATTTGGAACCTGTGAGCATCAGGATCAGCGAGAGTGTTTCCTACCTTCCTCATACCCTTGAGTGGAGGAGTCTTTTAGCTGTACTCCTATCAGCCCCAGAAATGGAGGTCATCATGCTTGGAGGAACACTTCACAATGCTGCTGCACACTGCACATGGAAGCTTACCTAGCCTCGGTAAGAGTGGGGCCTCACTGCTTGATCCATAAGGAATCTTCTAAGCCTGTACTCATAGGTTTGACGGGTTTGGCTGGGAAAATATTGGCAATGCTGCTCTTCGATGGAATGGAAGCTTCTACAAGGCATTAGAAGCCCTTTAGGTGGTCATTGATCACTAGGAAGGTCCTGATGCAGGAATCCCACTTCTTGACTCTTGGGATCTTCGGCTCTCAGGCATATTACTCATGCCTTTGAGGGGGGTGAGGGGAGCAGACCCCCAAGCCCGAAACTTACTAGCCAAAACTAAGAAATTATCTAAAACTATAATGAACAAGTAAAGCCTATTTACAGACAAAATGCTGAAGAAGACATTGTGACACTGACGGGTTCCATCTCAGATCATGAACGGTAGAAAGGAACAGGACACGCAGTTGGCCTGCACAGACCTTTATGCCCTAGAACAGGGGCATGGGGAGGAGAAGGGTGCAGGTGAAGACCAACTGATACTGCTAGCAAAAATCGTAAGGGAACATGTGAACCACATGTGGAATACAGATAGGGATCATCACTCAAAGAAGAAATGACCTGGAATATGAAACTCATCTAAAAATCTCATCCATTGTAATTAATTCTGTGTCTTAAAGCTACAGAACTATTATTATATTTTTAAATATTTGCTTATGGTAACCCAGATGCTGGGTGCTTTTTGGACAAATAAGAAGGAATGACTGCTTACCCAATGAGCTTGCAATGAAAGAACAGACAGACCAGAAGATAGAGGGTATAGGGAAATGGAAAACAACATAAAACTTTCTCTCTTTTATTATACACATCATAATATACAAGTCAACTAGACTAGCTGTCGAGAAGATGTAGGCCTTTCATATAGGTGTAAACTGTAGAGGGCAGACACCTTGAGAATGCGTTCAAGAAGGTCATAATCATGCATGGCGCAGCATGGGAGAAAGCACAGAGGTGTTTATGTGAGAAGCTGAGAAATGACTGGCAAAGGGTGATAACATGGGCCAAGTAGAATGGGTGAAGGGTGATACAAAATGAGGCAAACTCAGATTAATAGGAAAGAGCAGAATTACACTAAAATTGGAAGGTGATGACTGAATGAGAAGTAACCTTTTAGTTCTCATGAATTCCTGAAGGTAGTTAATGCTTTAATCAAAGAACTACATTTGCCAAAAGGTAAAAGTAAACTCATGGTAGTTCAGTGAAGTTAAGCCCAATAGTCAGCAATACCACTGGCAGTGTTTGCAATTTGTGGCCATGAGTCTGGGAACTGAAGAAAATAGTAGAGAACTTGCCAAAATGTATTTACTTTGAGAAATTATCTACATATAATTTAGACTTTACAAATGAAATGAAATAATCTAATGTTTTGTTGGCCACACAGAGGTCAACCTACTTGATTACCATGCCACTGTACTTGAATAGTCATAGTAAAACATCATCAAAAAACATGTATGCGATGATCAGTTCTCTAATTATGCTACTGTGTGCTTTTTACAGCCATAGTAGCCAACACCTCAGGAAAATATTTAGAGAAATATCACATTAAAATTTACAATGTGTGTATCTGGGACACTTAATGTAGGATTTAAAAAAACCCATCTCTCATAATTGAATTTTACCAGTGATTTCAATGGGAACAAAAGTTAAGTCAATGAATTCTTTTGAAAGTTCTCCTATTAAACTTCACAAAATTTCTTTCTTTCTTTGCTTTTTTAACATTCAGATAAACACACGTAGAGGGAGAACTAAAAGCTATCTTATGTAGACAGGTAGAGCAATGGAGGTGATAAGAAAGATGTAAGGCTACATGACAGCAAAGTATGCTTACAGTTCAATTTAGAAATTGCATATGGGTGTATAAATATTAATTTTAGGTGATGAAGTTTTGCCTTTGGAAATGTAACTTACAACTGTGGTTTCGTAAGGAATGTTAGTATAATCTGAAACTAACGAATTAAAAAACTGTTTTAGATGCCATTTTAAAATGTAATAGCTAATAAAACTCCAATGCTACAAAGTGTTTATTCACATTAATAGTTCCAGTGATGTGGAACTACTGTCACTGAGGTGACAAGGAGACATGTTGGGGGAGAATGGGCAGAAAGGGTCAAGATTAGAGGGGGGAGATAGCAGAAGGCTTTGTGACCAGTACAGCACACTCCCCTCTAAGGTCTGCAATGGAACACAAGATTCCTGAGTCTCACACTCTTCCATTGCTGTCAAAAAATATTTGTGAAACCCATGGACAAAGTATCATCCCTCTCTAGTATTGATTGATAGAGATCTGTGCAGTTGAGCTAAAGGTTCCAACTGTGCTGATGAACCAGATGGGTGTCAATATGATGTCACAGAATTAAATTTCTGTTTTCAATTTTCAATTTTTTTTAAAAGCCTAGGAAATTACACACAAAAGCTTGATTAAAGGAACATTAAGGTTCTAAAGTCAAGCACTGAAAAGCAACAAATGCCTAATTAAGGTATGTGTGCAACCTTAATTTGGCCTTGTGTATATGAATTATAATACTGTCTTTAATTACAAGATCCCTTAATATTTTCTGCACAGGACCCCTGCCTAATTTAGTGGACAGAATGGACCTGCTTTGGGAATTAATTGGGGCTGTGTAGTGAAGGAGACCATTGTCTGTAGGACCCTTGCCTCACTTGTTGCAAAAGCTGGAATGTATGTAGTGAATGAGACAGTGGATTGCAGGAAGAGAAATGATGATCTCATGATTAAGGCAGTTGAATACTGCCTTGGGGAACTACATTTGATCCCTACTTGTAACACACAGGGCTAGTCACTAAAACCAAACTTGTATGTTCCTCATCTTATGGGTGCCTGACTTGAGACTGTGAAATCTGATTTGCAGAAGTGTCACAGCTACAACTGAAATCAATGAGCCTGTATTTTTAACTTACACAGTGCTATACAATGCCCAGGACTTTGAAAAACCTGGTTCTAGGCATCTCAGAATGGGCACCCAAAATGAGGGGACACTTTTGACCTTAAACTCTCTCTGTCTCAGTTTTCCATCTGTAAAAGGATAATAATAATACTCCATCTCACAGGAATGTTGTGAAAATAAATTAATGTTTGTGAACCAATCAGATACCATTGTGATGAGTATCACAGAAAAAAGCCAATTAAAAATTAAAACATTAAATTAAAAATTAAAAATTCTGTCTTCAGACTAGGCTTTGAATAGTGTGTAGTAAACAAGGTATGTGGCCACTTATTGAACAATGAGGAGAAAGCAAAATATTGAAGAACCACTTCTTAAGCATGCACTGAAAGAGATAGTCCTATGGAAAAAATAATGTGATCATGTAATATATAGATGTTGTTATAATGCATATGCACAAGGGAACCAAATTAAGAATGCACAGGCAACCTTAATTATGGCATTTCCTAACTTTTGAGTGCTTGATTTTGCAATGTTAATTATATTCATTTAATGTGGATTTTTTGTGTATTCCATATATATAAGTATTAATGATAACACCATATATAGTAATACAAACTGCTACATACATTAAAGGTGGTAGGCTGAGTAATGGTTGTTATGGGAACTGTAACTTTGAATTTCCTGACATTTGTATAACCACAGCATTTCACCAATGCACAGTTTTGCATTTAATATTCTCTAATGTTTCCATATGTACAAATATTGAGCCAGATTCAGCAAGGTCTCTACTTTTAACTGATTTTTTCATAGGATCTTTAAAGCTATTCATTGAGTCATTTTCCTAATGCTAGAAATTTTGCTTCAGGGACAACTAATGGCAAATAACTGAAATGCTGTCAAAGGCATTTCTATGTTTGCAGCATGCACTGATACAAAAAACCCACCAATATGTTTCAGGATGGTGCTGAAAGGATAGCATTGTCTCACTGGCATCAGCAATATTGCTCATGAAATACCACACAAATAGAGAACAAGAAAAGCTTACACCTTAAAAGGCATTAAAGACAAGTACAGCAGAAACTCGTTTATCTGAGTTTCATTATCCGGCTCTCCATATTAACCAAGCCACTGGTGCACACACAGGAATATGGGAAATTGACATCACCTCCATGGCAACACTACTGTAACCATCCTGTCTTTTCAGCTTTGTAAAATGACTGCAACTACTAAATGAAACCATGTAGTACTATCATTAGATACAAAAATAGAGATTATTAAATAGCGGTACTTACCGTTGTCCTGTATACAATATTATTTGTTAATTTAATACTTTATGCATATTACATATTGTTGATAGTTGTTACCATGAGTTTTAGGGTTGCTGCAACTTAAAATGATCATGTCTGCATTTTTAAAAACTGGCACTGTTTATTAATAATGGTTTGTGTATGCTGTAAATAAGGGGGCTATGTTTTAATGCTTGAGTTTATCATTTCTGTATTTTTAGAAACTGGTACTCTTTATTAGAGCTAACGGTTCGTGTAAGCTGTGAATAAAGAAGATGACTTTTCAGGGAGGGGCCAGCTGGTTTAAAAGAGCTACTCCGCATCTTAAAACAATATATACAAAGCTCTTTACCCATTCTCCTGATTATCCAATCTAATTAGAACCAGGGCCAGATCGGATAAACGGGGCTCTACTGTAATTATTTGATTCCTTTAAGCCTGCACTTACTGTTTTGAAGACAAGAATTGTAAGCCTACAGTATTATTTCCTGTTCAGATACAAGCCAATAGATTACTTGCTGTCGCAATGACAAACAATAGCACACTACAATGCTGGCAACTTCTGTATCTTTTTATAGTTGTCTAGATCTTCTTCCCTTAAACTCAATTTACTTTTCCTCTTTTCTTCATATTTTTTCCCTTTTCTCATATTTTACATCTGAGAATCTCTCCCCTAGTTTTGCAAAATCTTAAATAAAGTCCAAAAAAACCCAGATAAAACCAACTATTTCAAATACACATCATTTGTTATATCGCATAATAAAAGCTTTGCATATGGCAGCCAGTCTGGTTACACTAAACATAGCTGGGTTAGGGAATTCTGAAAATCTTGCCAGAAATGACAAACTATACTGAATTTATCTGAAGCAACCCTTTCCATACCAATATAGTACTGTATGGGGAAAAAATGCTTGTTACAAAGTCATATAGTATTGGTTCAGAATACTTTTGATTTACTAATATGCAATGAATTTTTTAAAGTGCAAATTTCAAATCTACACTTGAAAATTCATACGGGTGTGCTGACATTTTCAAAAATTGCTGATGCATCAGAAAATGCATACATACAAACCCACAAATCACAAAGTTATAAAATTGCAAAATCCATAACCTGCATGAAATCAGGAATTCAGAAACTAGGCACTCCATTTCTGCAGATCTCCTAAGCTCCTCAGGACTGAAATTAGGATTCCTTGTTCCTCCTAATAATTGTAAAGCAGCTCCTTCTTGTGTGGACTTCTGCAGGAGTCTAGCTTCAGCCCTGCAGAACTGAGGTGCTCCACAGGAACGGTGCATTAGTCAGTGCAGTCCAGAGCTTTGGTTCATCAGATTTCAGAAAAAAAACGTATTGCCGTATATATAATTTTTTTCTCTCTTCCTCTTTCCCCAGGACACAGAGACAGGCATGAAGTAAAATGAAGAGGCAAATTATCTGGATATAAAACACACTAGAATAGTTAGAAGCTGCCACTGTGTTTTTATGCTACCACCATCCACTCTTCCCTGTATAAGAAAACTGAGCCTAAATTGTCACAGGTGCTGCTACAGAATTTCAGAAGCCTCTTGTGTAGGATCAGAAAGATAGGCATTCCTTATGCTGCACTTTAATAACTAACAACCAAATCCTGAAAATCCTGAGACAGCCAAGATTCCTACTGATGTCAAGGATACTTCTGGGAGTGAAATGAGAGTCTCTTGGTAGACAAGAAGACCTCGTGATTTTAATTAATTTGTAAACAAATAAGCATCTGCTTACTTTCTGTTCCTCTTCCTGGCTCGATTGTAGGCTTCCAGACCTTCTGTTAGTGTCTTCAACTTCTCGGGCTCCACCTGAATAAAGGTATGAACATCAAACTACATTAACCAGGCTGGCAATTATTAAATATTACTTTCTTTACTACTGGATATGCTGTTGTTTAGGCTATGGAGCCTAATTTTCACCTCATCCACAAAACATTTCTGTTCCCCACCAAAAGAAGAAAAGTAATATTTTTACAATTCCTCTGTATGCTCATACCAATAGCAATAAAAATGCAAAAAGTAAAACCATGGCACAGTCCTAAAATATTAGAATTAGGGACTAAAATTAGAATGTTACTTTAAAAAAATATAATCCTTTTTTCTTCGTACCATAAACAATATAAACATAGTCTTTGCCAGAGGATGCTGTGAAGGCCAAGACTATAATAGGGGTCAAAAAATAACTAGATAAAATCATGGAGGACAGGTCCATCAATGGCTATTACCAGAGTGGGCAGGGATGGTGTCCTTAGCCTCCGTTTGCCAGAAGCTGGGAATGGGCAACAGGGCATGGATTACTTGATGATAACCTGTCTGCTCATTCCCTCTGCAGCACCTGGCATTGGCCACTGTTGGAAGACAGGATACTGGGCTGATGGACCTTTGGTCTGACACAGTAGGATGGTTCTTATATTTTTACTGTTGTCAAACTCTCAAAGATCCTAGTTTTGACTGCACACTCAATTAACTCTTATTGAAGTTAGCTGTGCTTCATAACAACCTTTTACGTACTTTTATTACAACACATTTTAATATGTGCCATCAACTTAAAAAAAAACACTGTTACCTACCTTTCATAATTGTTGTTCTGAAATATGTGTTGCTCATGTCCATTCCATTCTAGGCATGTGCGCGGCCACGTGCACAGTTGTTTGAGAGTTTTGCCTTTGCAGTATCTGTAGTGTTGGCTGTGACCCCCCTCTTGAGTGCTGCACTCATGCGTTGGTATATTAGGCACTGCCAGCCCAGTGGCCTCTCAGTTCCTTCTTGGTGGCAATTCTGACTGAGGGGCAGGAGGGCGGATAATGAAATGGACATGAGCAACACATCTTGAAGAATGACAGTTACTAAAGGTAGGTAACTGTTTCTTTCTTTGAGTGCTTGCTCATTCCATTCTAGGTGACTCAAAAGCAGCATCTATGGAAGTGGGCTCACACTTCAAGGTCATGCAGCTTGAAATACTGCTCTACCAAAGCCAGCATCATCTTGGGCCTGCTGGGTAAGTGTGTATTGCGATGTAAATATGTGGACTGACGACCAGGTAGCAGACTAGCACATATCTTTGTGCTCTGGTTGAATGGGCAATTACAAATCACCGGAGGAAGCACCTTGGACTGGTCATTGCACCAGCAGATGCAGGCAGTAATCCAAGACAAAATTCTCTGAGTCGACACTGGATGACCTTTCATCCTGTTGGCCACCACGACTATTAAGTGTGTCACCTTATGAAAAGGCTTGGTCCTCTCTATGTGGAAGACTAACACCCTTCTGATGTCCAGAGAATGCAACCTGCGCTACTCCTCCAACTTATGAGGTTTAGGGCAGAAGACAGGTAAGAATATGTCCTGGCTCATATAAAACTATGAAACAACCTTAGGTAGGAAGGCCAGGTGCCATCACAGTTGGACCGTGTCCTTGTAAAACACTGCATAGGACAGCTTTGTCTTTGTCCTTTCTCCTGTAGGCACCCTGCCAGGAAGACCCCCAAGACCTAGGAGGAGAAGGCGGAGGAGACCAGAACTGCTTTCTGGCCTGCTGCAAAGTGTGGAGGCCCAGCAATTGCAGGGTGGTCCAGGAGTCTAACACCATGCATCCTTGCGTCCATGAGCTCAGAGACAAGCCCTGCAAACTCAAATGAGAGGTCCTGGATCATGGCCTGCATCTCTTGGGATAACTCCAAAGATTGTAGCCAAGAACTGTGCCTCATGACCACTGTCCAGGTAACCACTCTGGAAACTAACTCTCTAGGATCCCAGGCCATCTGGAAGGCGCCCCTTGCCACTGCTTTGTCCCCCTCCAGGATCATGGTGAACTAGTGGGCCAAGTTCTGTGGAAGGGCCGGTGGATGCCTAGGAGACTGCCTAGGTGATTAACATCTGTGCCAAGTAGATCTTAGGCGGGAGGCTGGTTGGTGCTGGGAATGCAAGGACCAATATCTCGATTCTGGTGTTCTGTGCCTCTGGAAGGAGAGCGCAGTGCTGTGGACCTGGGCCTTCTAACCAGCAATGGAGGTTGTGGGGCCGAGGTCCTAGGCCATGGGGATAGGAACGAAAGCCTGTGATCCGTACACTGATGGGGAGGTCCGATGGCTGGCTTTACCTTGGATTACAGGGTCATAGCCACGTCTAGTGCCTGGCGCAGCATCTGCAGTGCCAACAGGCTCACCAGCCTCTGGGCCATTTCGGGCAACAAAGATCCCCGTCAGAGCCTGGATTCCCTACCACTCCTGTGATTTGGAGGCGGATCTCTGGCTGGGCTGGGGGGGGGGAGGGGGTGTCCAACCATAGTGGTACTCCTTTCTAGCTCCAGGGTGGGCACGTGACTTGAACTAGGTCTTTTGCCCAGAGTCCCCTTCCCCTCCATGGATGGTGCCAGGGAACCCTTCTTCTGACGCTTCTTGGGCACCGGCAGGGGGAACAGTGCTGGGAGGATCCTGGTGCCGGTGGAGTGCTCCACACTGATACTAAGATTCTGGGAGCAGAGTCCGATTGGGAGGACTCCGATGCCAGGTGCAGCGGCCTCCATCAGGAGGGCTCTCAGGCAGACGTCCCTCTCCTTCTGGGTGCTGGGACAAAAGTTTTTGCAAATCCTGCACTTGTCCTTTACATGGGATTCCCCCAAACACTTCAAACAGCTGCTGTGGGGGTCACTGATAGGCAATGGCCTGTTGCACGATGAACACGTCTTGAAGCCTGGGGAACGGGGCATGCAACAGGGTGAAGTCTCAGACATGACTCAATATTAAACCAACAATTAAAACTTACTTAAATTGACTATTATATACAAAGGGAATAACAACGGGTTCTTAACACTCTTCAATGCAAGACAAGGTGTTCCAACCAACTGTCATGGACGGTAAGAAGGACCTGAGAGGGCATACAGTGGGTGGTGCCTAATATACTGATACATGAGTGCGGCACTCAAGAGGGTGCCACAGTCGAGCCTACAGATACCGTTGAGGCAAAAATCTCTGATGACTGCACGCACACACCTAGACTGGAAATGACATAAGCAAGCACTCGAAAAAGGATTTTATATTACTTCATATTCTAATACAGGGGTGGCCAACCTGAGCCTCAGAAGGAGCCAGAATTTACCAACATACAAAAAGCCACAGTAATATGTTAGCAGCCCCATATCAGCAACCTCTGCCGCCGGTGCTCCCAGAACCTCTCACCCACCAGCAGCCCTACCGATCAGTGCTTTTGCTCCCTCCTCACACCTCCCGATCAGCTGTTTCAAGGAGTGCAGGAGGTTCTGGTGGGGGAGTGAGAGGAGCGAGGGCAGTGCATGCTCAGGGGAGGGGGTCGGAGAGGGTGGAGAGGGGTCAGAGCCAGGGGTTGAGCAGTGAGCACTCCTCCGAAAATTGCAAAATTGGCGCCTGTAGCTCTAGCCCCAGAGTTGGTGCCTATACAAGGAGCCACAAAATAACTTCTGAAAAGCTGCATGTGGCTGTGGAACCACAGGTTGGCCACCCCTGCTCTAATATATTTAATCTTAAATTTAAGTCCCTAAGGCCCCTTTTCAGAAAAGTAGCTAAGCACATGTTCAAGTCTACCCCTATTTAACAAATCACTTAAACATGTGCTTAAGTCCCTTTAAAGTCAATGGAACTTAAGGGCTTTGCTCAATCAGGCGCTAAAGAATAATAATGAAAAAAAAACCCATATCTGCACGACTGCTTAAAGAAATCCCACCAGGCCAAACACTACCTTTGGTAGTGCACATACGACTCTCATTAAAATCAATTTAAATTATGTATTCATAGCCCATTACTGAATTTAAGCCACTGGATATAAAAACTGGTACCACTTCACAGGTACTAACAATTATTGAAATAAAATACTACTACAATTCTACTACTAATTTTCCAGAGGTGCACATTTTCAAATGATATTAAAACATTAACCATTTAAACTGCACTTCTGATTAGCAAAGTAACTTTGAGCTCAGTTAAATTTACCAAAGCACATTTAAAACATCATTTTAAAAAATCTAACATTCATTCTCTCATCTTTATTAATAGTTTTATGTTTGCATTTCTTAATTTTTATCTGTGTCTCGCTTAACTCGAGCTTTTCATAAAGTTTGTTGCATTAATGATAAATATAAAGATTTTATGAATGTATAACACATAATAAACCATTAAACAGAAATTAAACACATATGAAAGATCTTGAATAAATTTGTTCTGAAAATTCAAAATTTCCCTCCCAAAACAATTTAACTGAATCACTAAAATAATTTAAATACTCTATGAAGTTGATTTTCAGGAGTGCCAAATTGAAGTTAATGGATGCTGCCAGTTAATCTCACCACCATAAGGCCAAATGTGATATATTTTTAATCCAAGTATAACATTTTTTTAGCTTATATATCTAAAAATGAAATCTGGGGATACAGCAGATCCAGAGCTTGACAAGAAAAGATCCATTATGGTGAAGTCTGCATATGGAGATCTCATTTTCATGAAGGAAGACAAAATTGTACAATAGGCTAGACTTCGGACACTTCCAAATAATTAAACAAAAAAACCTTAAGTTGATTTTTCTTTTACTATAAGATTTATGTTCCATCAGGAAATTGCTGAAAAGAATTCCTTTCACAATCTAACTTTAGAATAGTATACATTTCTATATAAATACAAAAACATTACTAAATTTTAGCTTGAGACATCAAAGATCTGACTCCCTGGAGCTGTGAGCAAAAATATTTCTAAGGATTTGCTACTGCAAAAGGTATAAAACACTTACTAGTGAAAAAACAGTTCCAGCAACACTAAAGGGGTTAACATATAAGTATTGTATTTATAATGCTTAAAATGTTTAATAATGCTAAAGGAAACAATGTTACGAAATATGAAGTTAACTGGAGATCAATTAAAATTAATTAAGATTGAAATGGTTATCTAAAAAAATCTGGCACTTTTCAGATTTAACAGAATTACAGGGTAATACTGTATTTTGTCTGAGCCTTCATCTCCTAAAATTTTATTAAATTATAGAGGAAAGAATGGATGCTGAGAGATATAGTATCTGTACTCAGGATATACGAAACAGTTCGGTATTCACAATCTTTGGAGAACTGTGTGCCTTATGTCTCCCAGGATAAATGTAAACTACTTTAATGGTAAGTTTTTTATTACTAAGGACTATTATTCAGTTAATGATTTACCTGAACATGTATTGAATAGCAATAGATTTTATACTACATAGTTAATAGGAATTAACTCCTTAGTGAGAGAGTTTCTTCCTGGTAAATATTATAATGTGAAATGTATTAACATTTACTTTTGGGAAGAACAGTGAATATTAACATATGGTCAACTTAATGTGGTATTAAAGAAAAGTTATGTCTAGCAAGGAAAAAAAGTTATTAGTGTCATACACCTTTAGCTTGAAATAACCATTTACAGGAGTAAACAATATGTACAAACTTTTCAGAAGTACTGAGAAATCACATCTATTGACTTCAGTTGGAGCTGGGAGAGCTCAGCCCCTCTAAAAATCAAGCACTGTACACACATTTGTGGGGAAATATTTATGACAGCATAGCAGCAGGTCAAGCAGTTTGGTACAAAGCTTTTACGATGCTCAGTTAACTGAATTCCTAAAAAGTTCCAAAAATAGCATTTAAAAACCTCTGCTCTTTGAATCTGCAAACACTTCACTGTCAGATATTTATTAGCTAAGAACTTGAAAGTAATCTGAAAGAGAATAAGTTACAGTAGTATTTAAGCAATAAGACAGCTAAGACAGGTTGATTGTTATTGTGGTATGTTGGCATAGACTATTACATAGTAATTAAAATTTTGTTGGATTCTATTTTTATTTTTTTATGCCAGATGACATTAGATCTGGATCCCTCCAATTAACTATCTGGTTGATTACATCCTGCCTTAGTCAAACTCAGGTCAGAAACACAAATCTACAACCTAGAGAGACATGGCGAGTGGGGTAATGTCTTTTATTGGACCAACTTCTGTTGGTGAGAGAGAAGCTTTTGAGCTTGTCTAGAGCCTAAGCAGCTGAGAGTCCTAACACAGTAAACCATTGTCATCCTGTAGTAACATCAATATCTGAAATTCAATTCTGGATTTCTTCAACTACCATAGGACTGGCTATTGTTTATACCCTGTCTCTTAGGTGGAAAGTGGGTGATTTTCTACATACATACAGGTTTTAGATCCCATGAGCTGTTTTGTTTTTACCATCCTCCTCTGAAAATCATACTTCCTGTTTAGGTCTGGGAGGACTCACTTTGACATTCTTCATCACTGCCCTTTAACTATTTAGAGAAAACCACACCCTCCTGTCACTGGCTGTGCATGCAGCTTACACAGTGCAACTGGCCTTATTGAGTTTGAGAGAAAAAGAAAGACGTGAGACACAAACTCTGCTGTGCACCAGTGCAGGAACTACCTCCCCAAATTCTATAAGGATTCTTCCACTATGCAAATCATCATATGATAGAATAATGATGTGTGAGCCTGGCCACCAAAATAGTTCCTTCCAGAACAATGTATTTTCTGTGTAAGAGAATTATATATTCTGGCATTTGTGTCAGTAACCCCATATTGCAGTTTCTTGAGGCCTTAATGATAAGATGTTACTCATCAGGTGTAAAGAAAAGTTTTAAATTATATTTTCAATCCTATTTACACCATCAGTACACCATGAGACAGCAGCATTATTTTTTCAGGTGGATTTCTCAGCAAAGCTTTTTCTCTTTTCTCACTTTCCTCTTTATTCTGCTGACATCTTCTTTTGCTTTCCACTTTCCTTTTTCCCCCTCAGACACTAATAACCTAATTTACATGATCATTCCTTGTTTCCTCCATCTAAATGGTTTTGCTGCTCCCACTGCACTTTCTTCAGTTTGAGCCTTAATTTTCCAATTGCCCAAAACAAAACACAAAACTTTAACATTCTTTCTTTCCTGATAAACACCATTCAAAATCTTCCAGTTGCTATTTGAATAGAAACAGATGAAAAAAATGCAACTCTATATGTATCCCCTTAAAAGTAGTAAAATGCTGTTATAAATGGAAGTCAAACAGGCATTTTCTATGTAATATACAATGAACTCAGCAACATAGCAAAACTATTGCCAAAGTTTGAAAAAATTAACATATAGGTACAAATGCGTATAAAGATAATTTAAAAGTTCCTCATATAATAAATTTTCAAAACTACCAATAGGGAACCATATTAAGAGTTCCATCATTCCAGGATTTCTTGGTACACCTTATTTCTGAAGATCTGTTGCACTGCAAAATTAGTTGATTTTGCTGGCTTCATACTGAACTGCCCAAACATTCAAAATATGAGGCTGTGCAGCAACTTAAAGGAGTGATCAAATGCATAAAAGAACGATAAATGCAATTATGAAAATCAGAGTTCCTCTCTATTTTCAACCAGAAATGACAATATGTATGTCATTTTTCTATTTAAGTCCTCTCTCTTCTGTCTTTCACACTCTTCTACTCTCCAGAAATTCAGTCTCAATCCATATCCTTATAACTGCCATTCACACCATCTTTCCAACTGGGGAGGATAAATATATAAGATCCTTCTGAAAGTTGGAGGGCCTTCTGATCCAAAGCTCCTTAAGTCAGTCACAGTGCTGGTTGTCGAACAGCAAATATACTTTTGGTAGATAAGAAATTAACTTTTGATATTGTTCAGGTAATTGATGCAGTACTCCTAAGGAATGAAACTGATGATGTATAGATCTTCTCTGTTGTTTATAAAGGGCACAAAGAGCAACTTCTTAAAAATTTACTGAAATAATTTTACAAAGAGGGACACAGTTACTGTTGTGAAGTTATCAAATAAATAAATATTGGACATTGATGAATGTTGAAAAATGTGTACTTTAGTACTGTATCGTTCATAAAGGTATTGAGTGGCACCACAGCAGAACTCTGATGGAGAGTACCATGCTCTCCTCTCCCTCATTTCACACTTATTTTTTCCTTGTCTTTTGAAGTATGTGGTCAACAATATTTGAAAAATTAGGCCTACATTTTCAAAAGGGGCTAGTGATTCTGGTTGTAGCTGAATGAATTCTTATTTATGAAATTACAATTGTTAAAACAAGTTCATTTATTTGAAGTAGATACTCTTGTTCCAAAGATCAGTGTGCATCTCTTCAAAACCTATGTGGGGAGCAGAGAATGATGATCAAGCCATCTGAAGAATGAGAAGCTTTGGCTGAAACCAGGCTAGCCAAACCATCCCAGACAATTTATAACAGTTTCATAACACAACTATTACAGTTTGAGGGGAAAAATCCATGTACAATCTGGTTAGAGAAATCCTACTAGCAGTAGGATCAACCGTGCTTAAATATGATAGTTTCTATCATAGTTTCAAACAAAGTAAATTAGATGGGGGCATGAAAATAGATAATAGTTTTTGGATTAATTTCTTCATGTCAGAAATTAAAAATTCTTTACCTAGATTTTGATTAGTTAATTTAAAGATACTAGCAGTATTATTTCCTGGATGAATGTTTAGTAAAATATCTTTTATTATATAATGAGTGTGTGTGAGAGACAGTGCGGAGGCCTAACAGATGGGTCAATACTCTGCTCACTGTGGCCTCGATTAGTTTCCCTGGCGATGGTTGATTGAGGAAATAAGGAGGAACTAGCTAATCAGATAGGGGGATTAGTTAAGGAACTAACTATCCCATCAGCATAATAGCTTGAAAAAATAAATGAAGGGTCAGAGGAGAGAGGACAAGGTTAGCTGAGCCAAGACTGAATGAATTCCCAAGGAAGGGAGATCCCCTTTCCTCCCAGGGCCCTGATGAACAGAGGCTGAAGGCAACAGGGTCATAGAATTGCTGTACTGCAAGTGCTGGTGGAGAAGACTTGAATAAAATTATACAGACTGGACACTAAAAGAAGGGAGTCTGAGTGGTTTCTCCTGTGGCTCAGGACAGTGAGGGGCATACAGTATGAAATACTCTTGTATTTACAAGGACTGCAGGAAAAAAAAAGTTTTGCAAACAGTAGAAAATAAGGAGTGAAATAGTTTCCTTAATAAAACAGAATACACTGTTAAGTCATTGGTAACAATAAGAATGCCCTGCCAAGAGTACACCTTGTGCTAGAGAACATTAAACTTCAGCACAAACGACCAAACTAAAACCACTATCACTAGGAAAGGATCTTTCATGTTCTGCTATCCAGGCCAAATATTTTTTCTGCTGCATACTAGAAGTATCAGTTAGGCAAGTCAGAGATAGGGTGAAACTGCTTTAACTTATTTCAAATTCCTTATTTTGGTTAGATCAGCTTTACAATTTGCAATTTCTGCCATTTCTAGATACCCACTTATGCCTTGCACATCAAGTCAGTAACCTTAGGCACAGCCAGAAGTTCAGAAGGCTATAAATCATAACTTAAACAATAGTACATTAAAGCAAAATATTTTTTGTATAATAAAAGTCTTATGTGAACAAGTGACTTAATGGGACATAATTCAGGTCTGAATACAGCCTAATATGTTTCCTTATGGGATTTGTATAAGTTTCTCATTGTGCAACTACAACAATATCTTTAGTGAAATAAATAGTTTCATAAGCTATCCTCATGAACCAGGGATCAAAGGTCCATCAGTACTGCAATTCATACCATTAAAATAAGAATAGAACTGAAAAATAAATATTAGACTAAGATAATTCTTTGACTATATATACATATATATATATACACAAAATAGATATGTGTGTGTATATATACCTTCCCCTCCTCAGTGTTTTGTTGACATGAATTGTGAACTTCTTCTTCTCTTACTAATTTTCCAGGCCATGAAGTCAGTCCTTTTATTTGGCCCCAGACCAAGTCGCCAACATTAAACGTCCTCGGCCTGTAATGTATCAACTCATTTGAAGAAGGGGAATCTGGATTCCTTAGGTCATCTTCACTGCTGATGCTTTTAGCATCTGAAGGGCTAGGCACGCACCCATTAATGCTTTTGGCATTAAAGTCTCCATTATAATGGATATAGTCTTTAACTAGAGAACTTTCCAAACTATTTGAGGAACTTGGAGATTGCTCCTCCATGACTAGGTCTTGTTTAGAAGTGTTCAGCAACTCTCCAAACCCTCTGCTTTGTTGAAGCCTATTTCCATTTATGTGTGCACATGTTTCCACAGTGTTCTCCAGTCTCTCTTTAAAACTCATCATAGTTCTTTTGTAATTGTTATATCTGAAATTCTCCTCCAACATTTTATCACTTTGACAGTTTCTCTGTGGTAACAGTATCTGATGCTGCTCACCCTGTAACAATGGCAGTGTGGAGACGTTATTGGGCCTTTCATGGCAAGGACTGCTGTGGACATGGGTTGAATGGTCTAAAAACTCCTCACACTTCCACCTATTTATGTCTCCTCCAGGGTTTTGCTCCTCTTCCCAGTGTTTTCTGGGTGTGTTGCAACCTGCTGATTTGTAATATTCAAATCCATCCCCTTCACTTGAATTTTTACTGTGTTCTGAATTCTTCAGTATTCGTGTCCCTCTAATGTTTCTTATCCTGCCGTCGTGATCAGAAACACCAATGTTTCTTCCATGGATTACTGCACTGACAGCACTAGAAAGATTTAATGGGTCACCAATTGAGGCTGTGAAGGCACTCATGGCACTCAGAGCTGGAATGGGACTCATTTGTGTTGTACTGCTAACTGCAGTGGTGATAACTACTTGCATTCCTTTGCTTGCAGCATCTACAACTGCTTTGTAGATAGCATCGACTGAAGAATCACCCTGAGCAGCTACACTGAGGCCATCCTTTGCCTGTTGTCCTAGAGTTGGTTCGGGCCTTTGCTGCAAATCACAAGATGTATCTTGACAAAGAGGGAGGGTAGTGTTGGAACTATCAGGAACTGATGTTATCCCCATTTGAGTGATCATTCTTTTGTTTAAAAGAGCAGCATCTTCCTGCATTCTCACCTTAAAAATAGGAAGGAAAAATTATAGAAGTTTATGTTTTCATTGGATGCCATATTTCAGAAAACACATTCATTTAATTTAGTAACTGTGATGGTTACACATCAATGACACATTTTGTTATGGTTGTACATAAGCAGAGATCTACTTAAATGATAGAGAAATCACATGTTTTTCACTGATTTGCATAAACAGCAAATTTCGCAGATGTGTTCATACAGTGTATTTCATGCCACCTTCCCTATAGCTGCTGCTGTCAGTGGCATTGCCTTCAGAGATGGGTGCCTGACCACCAGCCTTTGCTCTCCTGCTTCCCAGCTCTGAAGGGAACACAGAAGTAAGGGTGGCAATATCATGACCCCCTTCCCCAATAGCCAGATTTCACGGTCTGTGATGTGTTTTTCATGGCTGTGAATTTGGTAGGGCCCTATACATAAGTGACAAAGATTGTCACTCAATGAAGAGACTCAGAAAATGAAAAGGCAACTCAAAACATAAAATAATATGCATGTGAACACATAAATTAGCTTCCACATTGTTCAAAAAGACAAAACTTTGTAATAACAGATGGTATTTGAAATGATAAAACTTTCAAATCTCTCCTGTTGCCACATTTCCACCCACCTTTCTGAGTCCCTCTCCTTTTCTGAATGAAGTCCAATATCCTCATTCTTACATTCAAAGTCCTAAACAACTTATTCTATGCTTATATCACTACACCCAAATCTATTTCCTCCTATTCTCTCCTCAGTCTCTACTTTCCTCCCCAGTTTCACTCCTAAGTGCTTTTTCTCTCTACCTCCACTCTGCTTTGTATTTTTTTTTTTTGATGCCACTCACAGGCTTGAAATTGCCTCCTATTTGTCATGTGCAAGTGACCTATCTTTCCCTTCTTATACACTTCTTTTGGGAAGTCTTACTACTTTAATACTCATCAACCATGTCTCCAACCCTTTGCACTGTAGCTATTATTTCATGCATTGTCTATTATAAACTAAATTACATTTTGAGGAACCTTGTATATTATGTTTGTATTTGTCATGTACATGTCATGAGAGTGAAGTGAAGATAATAAGCAATATTAATACTTGTGTAAGTCTGAATAGAAAAGATGCTTTAACTAGTGATGCCAAATATTTGTAACTCCTGCTTTAAATACTTACCATTACTAAACACTTACATAATACAGGACACAATGAAAAAATATGAAGACAGCTAATGTAACTCACATAATTAAAAAATGTGAAAGGGTTAATAGGCAGTTAGATTACTGTGATTTTGAAAACACAGGGAAATTCATAGTTGTCTAGACTGACAAAATGACATGCTGTCTTTTTCCTTCTTAAAGAATAAAAGCTTTTCTGGCACTATCACCTGCATTTCTGCAGTCTTCATGTTCTCAGTTCTTCATCACTATAATAATGTTAAGTACACACTGTAACTCTATTTTTGTTCTCTAGCATAGTTGATACTTTCACTGTCATTCTGTTACTTTAATATTTGAATTTACATTATCAACAGAATTGTCTGTTTGAATGGAAATGTGAAAGCGAGATACCATTTTTTCAAAATTTTTATTATATGTCTGTCCTAATCATTATGGGCCTGATCCAGCATCTCCTAAATCAATGGTAGTCCTTCCATTTACTTTAATGGGCACTATTAGAAAAAGTCAGTTACTCGCAATCATCTCCTATTTCCTATTAACTGACAACTATGTTACCTTTTTACCATATAGTTTCTACAATTTATTCTCAACCAGGAGTTTATGATCACACATTAAAAGTGAATTAACAACTCCTGAAAGTTAATAACAGCTGTCAAATAGAATAGATGCACATCATAAGCAGTTTCAGTAAAATAAAAATGACACTAAACTTAAGTAAAAGATATACAATTTCAGTAACATGTGTTTCTGATTTGCAAATACAAAATCCATACTAAAAAAGGGCAAACTGTAATAAAACAGATTATTTTAAACATTCAATGAAAAAGTAGAATATAGATACCAATTCTACTATTAATTTTTTTAAAAATCACAATATTGATTTCAGTGTGCTTTCTACCTGAAAATTTTGAAACAGACAAGCCATGGGGTTTGGGTTGTTAGCTGGACCAGGAATTGTGGGTTGTCCTTGAAACCCCTGGAGATTCTGGTACCCCTGCAGAAGCTGATGTTGCTGCTGATTTGAAGGAAACATCTGATTGTTGTTTAACAGTGACTGGAGATGAGTCAGTTGATGGTTATTCAAAGTAGTGTTTATTGACGACATGTCACCTGCAGTTCCAAACATATGGAAAAGTAAGTCAGCATAGTTTTCAAGCGTCCGTGAGAGTTTCCTTGAATCATATTTTAACTGAATGGTAAGCAAATACTGAAACTCTCTGTACAACAAAACTTTTCCCATGAAATATTCTGTACCACAGTCTCAAGGAACATGTCCCCTGCTATTTATTCCTTCATTTCTTCAGCATTCATTCTTTCAGGTTACATCTATATGTGGACTCTTTCTAACGGATTCTGACATGACTGTCCTTCATTCTGGAATGGCACACAGCCAATAGAATGAGCATCAGCGGTATTCATTTTCTTGGAAATCCATTCTTAGCTTCCAAAGAGTGACTGTCTCCATACCATACCAACACCCTCTCTTCCCCCCAACCTTTTAGTAATTACGACACTGTTGTTTGACCTGACTACACAATGATCCAAGGCCTCTTGAACACAAAAATACACTGGCTAACTCTACTCGTCCTCTCTCTTCTAGATATGGGAGAAAAATCTCATAAGAAAAACAAGCTATAATAAAAAAATCTGCATTTTGTATCAAATTAAAATGTAAAAGAACAATCACAAACAATAGGAAAACACACACTTTGCAGCCGCTGAGCCTATGAAATTATCAAATAAAAGAAGCCTGAAAGTGGATTTTGCACTTGAGTTAACACAAACTAATGTTTTTCCTAAATGTTATGCTTGTGGAATCAGCTGATGAAAATCAACAGACATTTTATTTTAGAAAGTAAATTAATCCTAATTCAGTAACAATCCTAATGCTAAATTAAATTATAGTGTAAAAGTAGGGCTGAGTTCACAGTAACAATCTTATAGCTTGACATAAGTAACAAAGCTGCAATGCTTTCCAGCTCTTTGACACAATAATTTGGTCATCCTAGCGGTATAGTTATTTTCTTATCGAGTCCAAACAGCACAGAACACAAAATATATCACATGTTCTGGGTAAATTCATCAAGGGACTAGAGATTTAGGAGAACAGTTTAGGCTTAATATTTCATCAGTTATGTAAGGGCTTGTCAGGTGTGATACCCTCAGTTTCAAAACTACAATGAAGAAATGAAAAACAAAGAAATAGAACAGAAATGTACAATCAAGGCCTAGAAAGGGCAACCTACTTCACTCAACTTGTGCAAGGCTTTACTTGGGGTGCTTTATGTACTATATAGGACATGTGCTATTGTTTTGGCATATTTTTGACTTAACTGGAAAAAATGCACTTGGCCATTTTTCATCAACTGCACAGCTACTCATACTAACCCTGTGATGCCACATATATTTGAAATAAAACACTGCATCCCAAAGATGCACTTGTGCTTTTATTACATGAAAAATAAAGAGTCCAATTTGCCTGACTGAATTTAAGTGTGTGTAACAGGTTTGGTGGCATCAAAATGAGGGAATGGAAAATAAAATTATATCAAAAACAGTATTAAATATTGCTGAATTTTTAAAAATTGCTGTTTAAAATTTCTGACATAACGGTTGTTTATCTCTAGAAGTATTCAATGACCTTTGACATACAAAACCCTTTTAGAAATAGTGCAATGAAATGGAGTCTTTAATAATAGAAAATAGAATCAGAAACTCTCCCCCCAACCTTTTTTTTTTTTTTAAATCTGTGAAAAAATTTAACTTACCAAGCAGACCTGTCCCCAGTAGAGGGTTAAGTAGCTGTGGCACCACAGAGTTACTGTTGAGTTTAACTGGACCAGATGTATTCCCAGCATTATTAGATATGTTCAGCAATGTTTCTGCCATTGACACCACTGCTGTCCCACCAAGTGTTGAGACAGACAGTGCTGCCACTGCTGATGATGTAGTGGTTGTGGTAGTGGTTGCCTGGGAGGAGGTTGCTATGGATATCTCTGGATGATTAGCAGTGTTGCCCGATGCGGAGTTCAGGACACCTCCCAACAGCTGGGGGTTTAAGGCCACTAATCCCGAGGCCCCAGTGACAGCTGGGAGGAGCAAGGGGTTAGAAGTAGTGTCAGTGCCTGTAAAGCTTGGTATAGGGTTCCCCAGGGGGTTGGTTAAAAGGGTCTCTGCTCTGTTGCTGTCTGACTGATTGCTTGGCAAATGGTCTGGTGGGGCTGTCATCTGTGTTACTGAGGGTAAAGGGTTATTTTGCTGTTGTAACAAATCTGAGATGGTCAAATTGAAAGATGGTAGGGGGAGCATGGCAGCTGCTTGGGCTTGATTCTGAAGTAGGGCTGCTAGAAGCTGAAAATGAGCAGGTTGTAATACCTGCCCATCCACGTCACTGGAGAGAAAAGCTAGCGCGGCATTTACACTTGGGTTGAGTAAACCTAAAGGGTTGAGTATGACCTCAGACTTGCCTTCTCCTGCCGAAGGCTGTAGTATATTTAATAGATTCTGGTTTAAGAGATGTTGTTGATTCACTGGCAAAGAGATAGGTAGAGAATTGAGAAGGTTTGGATTCAAAGAATGCAGAAGATTGTTGTTTGAAGAGCAGTTCTGTGGAAAGTGAAGTGTGTGTTCATGGCCAACAAAAGGGAAATCATTCCCAATGGGCAGCTGGCTCGGAAGTGGGTTTCCAGCTGCAGTAGTGACTATAACACCATCTTGAAGAACGGATGTTGTCTTTGTGATGGCAGGTTGGTTGGTTCCAGCTATGGCTATGGAAGATGATGGTCCTGAACCCCCTGTAACACAAAACAATATATATATTACCAATGTCTATTGAAGGAAAAATACTATCATCATTTCAACGATAACTAGACTCATCCAAATTTAGCTATATTCAACACTCAGATGAAGGAAATTCAAACAGCATGATTTTAACTTTAAAAAAAAATAAGAACGATCATTTGTAATGAATTATTTCTGATATTACACAGAAATGCCATTGCCATATCACAACTGGAATCCGGCTTAAATGGAAAACCTACGTTTCTTTTCAAACTCCTTCAGCAGAGAATTGTATAAGAGGATTTCATTATTTTATTAAATATATTTTGGATTAGTCTAGGACTGAAAACTACCCATCTGTTACTATGTTCAGTCTTGCACCCACACAACATTCACTACTAAAATGATCAGCAACGGCCTTAAAACCTAATGGTAAAGAGCATGGTCCCAAGAGTATGGTCCTGGCTTCTAGTTTCCTGATTCTATTCTCAGCTCTCTCACTGTATTGCTTTTTCCATCTGTAAAATGATCAAAACATTTCCCATTGCACAGTATGTTTGTGAATTATTGTTTGTAAAACATCATTTCTGTCATCTTTGGAGGAAAGCATAATTATGACGAAGATGATGATGAAATTTAACTGGTAAGTTCCAGAAAATGTTAAAGACAAATACAAGTTGCCAAGGAAAACAATAGAAGTTTTCTTGAAGGAAAAGGTAAAGTCATTTGGGTGGCCTGGATGAACTCTTTGCTTGGAGTGGCAGAGAAGTCCAAAGTTTCCCTCCTGAGTGGATTTACAATAAAGGCTGTTATTTATTCAAGACTGGTTATTCTTTTTCTGTTTCTGCATATCTATGAGCCTTAAACAATGTTGGACTCCACAAATAAATTATCTGTTTTCTCCTACCTGAAGGAGATTTCTTATTTGAATTGACAGTACTTGTATGCAAAAGATGTGTATCAGACAAGCAGCAGAAATAAAACAGAATGTAACAACGTCAAGCCATACTTTTCAACCTAATGTAACCAAAGAGATGCCCTTGGTCTCAGAAAACATAAATAGTAAAAATGCAGATTAATTTGCTAGCAGAAAAAACTATTTATTTTATCTTCTATTGAAAAGCTACAGCAAATTCCACTGTGTAGCCCTCTGATAAATAAAAATCAGAGAGCATCAATTATAATTTAGCAAAACTCCAGAATCAAATACTATTGGAAACTGGGAGTTTAACAATTCTCTGAAAGTAGTTGAAGACCGAAGCCATTTTTTTATCTGACAACTCACAATACAAGAAGTGTGAAGTATTGACAGCTAAACATTACATATAGTTTATATATTACATGAGATGTCAAATGTTGAGCTCCTGGGGCCAAGGATCATGCCTTCGTTTCTGGGAAGCAGCTACAATATTATAGCACAATAAAGAAACAAACGAATAAATAAAAAAAATATTGCAGCTGAAGTTGAGAGAAATCAAGTTGGTAATCACAAGAACAGGATTTCACAAGCTCCCAGGGCCAGCATGTTAGCAGACTGGTATAAATGCTTTCATGATTAGAAGTGGGAAAGAGTCCTGTGGCACCTTAAAGACTAACTAAATTTAGTTTACTAACTAATTTAGTCTTTAAGGTGTCACAGGACTCTGTCACTTCTGCAATTCCAGACTAACACGGCTACCTCTCTGATTCTTGATTTCATGATTAGTAAATTTCTCCAGGCAGCAGTCAAAAAGGTAAAAAAAATGACATACTGTCCCTCTCCACATACTGTACTCATCTTGTGTATTCCAGGATGAGTACACAGGAATTAATATGTGGTCTGGAAATATATATCCAAAGTGGTAGGCAGCTTCCCCAGAAAAGCTAATTAAAAAGTGAAAATAAAACAAGCTATATAGAGGCAATATGATATTTTTTCATGTTATTATCTATCTCTTTCTTAATGATTCCCAACAGTCTGTTAGCTTTTTTGACTGCAGCTGCACATGGAGTAGATATTTTCAGAGAACTATCCACAATGATAGTTCTTGAATGGTAACAGCTAATTTAGACCCCATCATTTTATATGTATAGTGGGGTTATGTTTTTCAGTGTGCATTACTGTGCATTTATCAACATTGAATTTCATCTGCCATTTTGTTGCCCAGTAACAGAGTTTTGAGAGACCACTTTGTAGGAGTGTCTAGCGATAAAAAAAATCACACGATTAATCGCACCGTTAAACAATGATAGAATACCATTTACTTAAATATTTTTGGATTTTTTTTACATTTTCAAATATATTAATTTCAGTTACAACACAGAATGCAAAGTGTACGGTACTTACTTTATATTTATATTATTACCAATATTTGCACTATAAAAACAGAATAGTATTTTCAATTCACCTAATATAAGTACTGTAGTGCAATCTCAATCATGAAATTGAACAGAAAATGTCAAATTATGTTCAAAAAAAATAACTGCATTCAAAAATAAAACTGTAAAACTTTAGAGCCTAGAAGTCCACTTAGTATGACTGCAGCCAGTCAGTCAGATACACAAGTTTGGTTACATTTGCAGGTGATAATGCTGCCCACTTCTTGTTTACAATGTCAGGTGTTTGCATGACACTGTTATAACGGACGTCGCAAGATATTTACATGCCAGATGCACTAAAGATTCATATGTCCCTTCATGCTTCAACCACCATTCCAGAGGATATGTATCCATGCTGATGATGGGTTCTGCCTAACAATAATCCAAAGCAATGCAGACTGATGCATTTTTATTTTCATCATCTAAGTCAGATGCCAACAGCATAAGGTTCATTTTCTTTTTTGGTGGTTGGGTTCTGTAGTTTCCTCATCTGAGTGTTGCTCTTTTAAGACTCTGAAAGCATGCTCCAGACCTCGTCCCTATCTGAAGTGCCATCTAAAATCTGATTCTTAAACCTTGGGTCGAATGCTGTAGCTATTTTTAAGAAATCTCACACTGATATCTTCTTTGCATTTTGTCAAATCTGCAGTGAAAGTGTTCTTAAAATGAACATATGCTGGGTCATAATTTGAGACTGCTATGAAATATATGGCAGAATGAAGATAAAAGAGAGAAGAGGACATACACTTCTCCCCCAAGGAGTTCAGTCACAAATTTAATTAACATTCTATTTTTTTTTAATGAACATCATCAGCATGGAAGCATGCCCTCCGGAATGATGGCTGAAGCATGAAGGGGCATACGAATGTTTAGCAGATCTGGCATATAAATACGTTGCATCGCCAGCTACAAAAGTGTCATGCCCATGTCTGTTCTCACTTTCAGGTGACACTGTAAATAAGAAGTAGGCAACATTATCTCCTATAAATGTAAATAAACTTCTTTTTTTTAGTGATGGCTGAACAAGAAGTAGGACTGAGTGGACTCGTAGGCGCTAAAGTTTTAGATTGTTTTGTTTTTAAATGCAGTTATGTAACAAAAAAATCTACATTTGTAAGTTACTGTGACGTTACACTCTATATGATTTTATGAAAATATTCTAATGAGTGTGAATATAATGTAATTGGAATATACTTCATGCAAAAGGTCTCTTGTAAAGTATCTTTACAAAGCTTATAATCTACAGTGTGGTCATCCTATTTGTATAAATGTAGCACTTTTGTATCTGAAACTAGAAATATGAAATAACTCTGAGGTCCTATTGTAGTTATGCAAAGTGTGGGCCATTAATGATGGTTTGGAATCTTGATGGCTCCCATCAACCAGGACAACTGACTGTGGATGGCTCTATTTGCTTGCAGGCCTTCCTGTGAGTCAGGTTGGGAGGAATGAGGGCTTGAAGTCTTACAGTGATGTGATCATGTCATCTGAACTGGGATCCATCTTTAACCTGAGGCTTTTCTGTTTAGGAGGAGGGATGGGAACCCAAAGAGGGACAAAGGATTCTCACCTTATACAAAAGATATGTAAGGGAGTGGAACAGAACAAAGGGGGCTGCATTCATGAGAAATCCCCTAGCTACCATCTGAGCTGGAATAAGGGCTGTATTGAGGAAAGGATTGTACCCAGACTTGGAAGGCGTCCAGTCTATGATAGAAGCTTATTGAAACATCTGAGGGTGAGGTTTTATCTGTATTCAGTTTTCTTACTGTATTAGGCACAGACTTGTGTGTTTTAATTTATTTTGTTTGGTAATTCACTTTGTTCTGTTTGTTATTGCTTGGAACGATTTAAATCCTACTTTTTGTATTTAATAAAATCACTTTTTACCTATTAATTAACCCAGAGTATGTATTAATGTGTGTGTGTGGGGAGGGGGGGGAAGGGAGAACAGCTCTGCATATTTCTCTATTGGTGTTATAGAGGATGAACAGTTTATGAGTTTATCCTATATAAGCTTCATAAAGGGTAAAACGGATTTATTTGGGGTTTGGACCCCACTGGGAAGCTGGACACCTGAGTGAGAGAGACAGGAACACTTCTTAACATGTTTTCAGTTACGCCTGCAGTTGTTGTGGGACGTGGTTCAGATCTGGGGCTGTGTTTGCAGCAGGCTAGCATGTCTGGCTCAAACTAGGCAGGGGAACCGAAGTCCTAAGCTGGCAGGGAAAACAGACTCAGACGTAGTCAAAGCACTTCAGGTGGCAATTCCCAAAGGGTTTTCTGTGATCCAACTTGTCACAGTTACACTTTTATGATAGAGATTGCATTGTATGAGGTGAACTGAACAAAAGTACAGTAAAACCTCCATTTAACGGACTAATTCGGGCAAGGGGGTGTCCGTTAAATGAAAAAGTCCGTTATTTAATAATAATTTTAAAAAACGAGCTGTCGGAGCAGCAGCCCGCCAGCCACAGGGTCAGGGTGGCAGCTCCGCAGCCCGCCCGCTGCCTGGACCCGGGCGGCAGCCGGGAGCCAGCAGCCAGCCCGCCTGGGTCCCGGCTGCTGGGACCCGGGCGGCAGCCGGGACCCGTCAGCCAGCCCGCCCGCTGGCGGGACTCGGGTGGGAGCCAGGAGCCAGCCCGCCCGCAGGCGGGAGCTGGCAGCCAGCCTGCCCGCTGCCTGGACCCGGGCGGTAGCCGGGAGCCGGCAGTCAGCCCGCCAGAAATGGATCAGGAATGCATCAGTTTGCTCAGAAATTTTGTCCGTTGCATCCGAAGTCCGTTAAATCGAGGTCCGTTAAATCGAGGGTTTACTGTATATCTTTTATCATTTTTACAGTGCAAATATTTGCAATAAAAAATAATACAAAGTAAGCTGCGTATACTTTGTATTCTGTGTTGTAACTGAAATCAACATATTTGAAAATGTAGAAAAACATCCAAAATATTTAATAACTCAAAATATTTAATAAATTTAAATTGGTATTCTATTGTTTAACAGGGTGATTAATCACGATTCATTTTTTTAATCGCAGTTAATTTTTCGATTGCATGAGTTAACTCTGATGAATCGACGGCCCTACTTTGTAGTTCTTTGCAGTCTGCTTTTGATTTTACTATCTTGAGTAGTTATGTATCATTTGCAACTTTTGCCATCTCACTGTTTACCCTTTTCCCAAATCATTTATGAATATGCTGAATAGGACACGCAGGAGCACATAGCCCCGTCATCCAGAGCGCTGCCTGGTACGGCTGCAGGGAAGGGGGCTACAGCTGGGGAGGGGCCAGGGGTAGCCTCCCAGCTGGGAGCTCAGGGGCTGGACAGGATGGTTCTGCAGGCCAGTAGTGGCCCGCAGGCCATAGTTTGCCCACCTCTGTAGTGGAGGTTTTAAAAAAAATCATTAAAGGTGTGGAGAGAATGTATAGGGAAGTATTATTTATCCCTTCACATAACACAAGAACCAGGGATCATGCAATTCAATTAATAGGCAGCAGGTTTAAAATAAACAAAAGGAAGTATTTCTTCACACAAGGCACAGTCAACCTGTGGAACTCATTGCTGGAGGATGTAGTGAAGGTCAAAATTATAAATGGGTTCAAAAAAAGAATGAGATAAGTTAATGGAGAATATGTTTATCACTGGCTATTAACAAAGATGGCCAGGGAAGCAACTCCATCTTCTGGATGTCCTTAAACCTCTGACTGCTGAGGCTGGGACTGAATGACAGAGGATGAATTACTCAAAATTCCCCTGTTCTGTGTCTGCCTCAAAACCCCATTATAAATCAAAAGGATTATATAAAAAAAATGCTAAGGAAAATGAGTTTTTCTTTCAGGAGAGATCCAACAGTAGGGCATCCTTCCTTCCCAATCTTTCTCCAATAGGCCAAAGGGCTGGGTTTAACTACTTTCCACAGAGCTTTGCTCTTGACAAGGATTACATGGCCACCCAGGAACCCTGTGCTTCTACATCTGAGAAAGAGGCCAATTGGGAACTTCCCCAAGCCATCTTTTCCCTCCCCATTGAGGGCAATCGTAGCCCATTCTGTTCATCAAATTATACTCTCAGACCCTGTAACAGAGTCAGTAGCACGGGCCTTTTCTTGTTTCATTTTTTTTTTAAAAAAATCTTGCCAGAGACCCTTTTCTCTCCCCGGAATCAGAGACCATGTCCTCATCCCCACAGGTATTGTCACAGGAAAACTTTTAACAGAGTAGTAGAGATCCAGGAGAGTTCCTCTTGCAAACCTTAAAAGGGCCTATACACATGTTCATAGTTACTGTTTCTGATTTAAAAATATAAATCTGCATCACATGACTGTAATATCTATATCTATATCTTTATATCTATCTATCTATATGTATCTTCACATTCCTTGCCTCCAGTGCTACTGATATAATGGTTTTTCTCAGTTTGGCTGCCTTATTATTATTTATTTGTATTACAACAACACTGAGGAGCCCCAGCCATAGACCAGGATCCTGCTGTGCTAGGTGCTGTAGAAACACAGGACAAATAGTCAGTTCTTTCTCTACTTTCTCTTAAGAGAAAAACGGATGGATAGACAGAGAGACAAGTGAGTACAAAGTAATAATGAGACAATATTGGTCAGCATGACAGGCAGTGGTTTCTGCAGCCCAGCAACCTAACTGTTGTCAGTATTTTGTAGGCTTCACGGCAGAGGAGAGTTTTAAGGAGAGACCTGAAGGAGGATAATGTGTTACTTTTGTTGATGCTTATGGAGAAATTCCTTTAAAGCATGAGGGCCAGCATGGGAGAAAGCGCAAAGAAAGCTTGTTTGAAAATTTAACAAGTGGACAGTGAAGACTGGAATCAGGGGCTGGTCGCAGGTGAGAGCTGGCCTTTTGATACTAAATAAGAGATGATAGATAGGGATAGAATAGGTTGTAAAGGGTCTTTAAAGTGAAGAGAATTAGGCTAAGTTTGCTATGATAGCAAAAAGGGAGCCAATGGAGAGAGAAGGTGATATGGTCAAAAAGATTGGCTAGGGAAATGATCTTTGCAGCAGTATTCTGAATAGATACGAGTGGTTCAAGATTACATTTGTCATGAGGTAAGAATGTTGCAATAATCAAGATGCAACATGATGAGAATCTAGACAAGAGTTTATATTTTGTGCATGGATAAGAAAGGCTGTATCTTATGTTATGCAGAAAGAATCTACAAGACTTGATATAGTCTGGATGTGAGGATCTAGACAGACGTCTGAGGTTTTCACTACAGGCAGAGGTTGGTTTAGTGGGCCTAGTGAAGACCTGCCAGATCGACAGCAGTGCACTCTCTAGTCGACCCAGGTATTCTAGCTCTCTGAGAAGAGTAAGGTAAGTCTCTCCTGTTGACGCAGCACAGGAAGTCGACCTAGGATATGTCGACTCCAGCTATGTTATTCATGTAGCTGGAATAGCATAATTTAGGTTGAGTTACCCTGGTAGTGAAGACAAAACCCCCAGTCAACAACTGAGTTAAATAACAAGGGAGATGGGGGCTGGCATTCATGAGTCCCTTTAAAATGTGTTAGCACTTTTTAGGAATGAACATTCAAGAAAAGTGCACTTATATCGATACAGGGAAAAAAAGCCCACCTGCACAATTCTTCACCTACTATAAATGTAAAGAAGTGTTTCCAGCTCATCCTACCAAGCCCTTCCTTTTTTAAGAGTTGTGGCCACATCTAATGGCGCAGAGCAGCCATTCTCAACCGTTTTTTGGCCACGGCCCCCTTAGGAGTCCTTCTCAGGTTCCAGGGAGGGAGGGAAACTCTTGACTCCAATTAAGGTTGCTGCTTGGGCATTTCATCGGTTGTTACCAGGGCCCACATAAACCCTTGGGGCTCCCCTTCTCACAGTTTTCAGTCTGTAACCCCCTTCAAATGTGCCAGGGCCCCCTTGGGGGCCATGTGACCCCCGTTGAGAATGGCTGGCATAGAGGATTGATGTGGTGATTATTAGATCAATTAATAACACCTTTACATTCAGAGGGGAAGGATGGTCTTGTGGTTAAGGTATTAGACTGGACTTTAGGAGCTCTGTGTTCAATTGCTGGCTCTGCCACAGTCTTGCTGTATGACTATAGGCAAGTCAAGGTGGGTAGTAATAGAAGTTGGTCGAATAAAAGGTATTACCTAGCCCACCTTGTCTTTCTCATACTGTTGAGACCAAACACCACTGTAGGCAAGTCACTTCATCTCTTTGTACCTCAAACCCGAAGATAATATTGCTTTCTACTATCCTATGTCTCTAAATTGTGAGCTTTTTAGGACAGGGATCATCTCTAAACTCTGTATTTGGACATTGTCTAGTTCAACAGGGCCCTGAACTCAGTCAGGACCTCTACGTGAGACTGTTACACAAAGAGTAAATGAACAACAACATGGACCTGACGGACATATGTTGATTCTGGAAGAATCTGTTCTACCCTTCAAGCAGGAAGTTTCCCCTGAATCTTTCAGCATTCATTTGTTAAGGATATTGGACAGTAATCTGACCTGTTAACATCCTAAACAGGGAATATGTGACAAAATGTGGAAAAAGAGCTAAAAATGTGTAATGCCAGCTTTCTAAATGAGTGTAAATAATTCCTCCTGATTAGAATCATATTATGCACATTGCTTTCTTTAATTTGTTATATAAATCTCATTGCAGTCACATAACCACACCACAAGACCCCTCACACCAATTCTAGTCTCTTTCACGCTGTTACTATTTCAAACCTCAAACTTTTTCAAAACCTAAAGCCATTTAAAATGTTCCATTAATTATGTTTCAAATACATACAAAAACTACATTAAAAGAAAGTTATTTGAATGGCAAAACCGTCTAGAAACTAGGTTATGCCCCTTTATGCATATGCAGTCTTTAATTATATAATCATATACTATTTTTTCCACATTCAGTGCAGAGGAGGGACAGTCCTCTAGGAATAAGGCAGTTATATTTTCTCAGTCAATATGTAGCCCAATGCATTATTCCCAGCACACCATCCAAATCCTGTACAGAATTTGTAATAATTTTTTCCCAAGTGTCTCATAAATATTAATGAATTTAATCTTCACAACTCCCCCAGGAGATAATGAATTTAGGTTCACAACTCCCTTGGCATATATGAAACTATTATCATCCACAATTTACAATGAACACATGCATCATGATCAGGATTTGAACCCTGAATCTTCAGTACTGCAGCACAGATGTCCACAACTATATCTACTGGATTAACTATATTAGGTAGTAGCAAGATAAAGCGGTTAGCCTATGTGAACCAGACACCACAGGAGGATGCACCACATAGATATAGTGGGTTATCTATGCCCTATTTTACAGACAGCATAGCCAAGGACAAAGATATGGCAGTTTATTTTTGAGGCAGTGAGGCTTCATGACTATCATTTGGGGCTGCCATACTAGAGAGCTGGGATCGATCTTCAACTTCTGTAAACTCGCAATGGGGTTGGAAGCACTGATTAATAGTGAGAGATGTGAAGGGAAGGGTGTGGAAATATTAACACCAGTCATCAGAGGAAGTGAATCTAGAACTCGAACTCCATGGCAAATGGTGGTGAATTCCTGCTTCAAATGGTATTCTCTAGAAAAGGGGGCATGTGCTGGAGCCTTTTTGGATGCGGCTCAGCTAGCACAGCTCACTTTTACCCTTTCACATCCCTCTGCTCTTTCAGCCACAGCTGGGCAGTTTCTCCTCTGAAGGTTTCCCATGTCAATTGCCGATGCAATAGTGGCCATAGTGGCCCAGTCTTATATTATACAGAGATATTATTATCCTGCAAAATTATGCTGAGCACCACAAATCAGAGATGGGAAATGACAATTTTCAATACCTTATAACAGCCAAATTTAAACAGAATGTCATGGGATGAACAGAAAAGGCCTGGCCCTACCCTCAAGGAAATTCCATGACCTAATTTCAAAGGCTTGCTGCAAGCAATGGAGGAGTTAGGATCTTTTGTAATGGAAAGTGATAGATAATCTATATGTATGGTTTTTGCCAGCTCCCTCTATACTTCAGTTGTTTTTGTTTGCAATCAAAATATTACAGCACTGAGACCCAGAAAAAATGAAATCGACTTAATTGAATGTCATTGCTCAAGCTGAGAAATGCCAAAAAGAAACAGCGTGAATAATAAATTGGATTTTTTTTTAGATTTATTTCACTTTTAGAGCCAAATTTTGTCATCCTTATGCTTAAGAGTACCTTGAAAAAAAAGGTGCTATTTGTGTAATAAGAAAACATGAGTTGAGGTGGAAAAATCTGACCCTCTGTGATCTGAAGTATTATTAAAAGCACAGGCAAATAGCCAGCTATCTAGTTCTTGTTGAGTCTTCCAACTGTTTACCACAGTAACTAGTTTCTGATTAGTAAACATTAGGACTACTTGTCACTCAAACTGGCATTTAAAACCAAGTAGGGAGTAACTGTTTCACAGTGAATTAGCAACTAAAATATGTAAAAAACAAACCAAAACCCCCACAAAACTAAACTCTAATTAAGTAGAGTATCCAAAATCCACATCACACTTCTTTGGCTAAATCAGTCTTGTACATTGATATAGACCAGGGGTGGGCAAACAATAGCTCACAGGCCACATCCAACCTGGCCCCTGAGCTCCCCCTCAGTCCCCCCGCTCCCCCGGAGCCATGTGGATAGTGCTCGGGGTGTGTGTGGGGGGGTTTGCACACAGCACATCTAGCTCCATATGGCTGCTGCTCCGAACAGCATGGTAAGGGGGCTGGAGCTGGGGCGTTGGACAAGGGGCAGGGAGTCCCGGGGGCAATCAAGGGACAGAGAGCTGTGGGGGGTTGGATGGGGTGTGGGAACAGAGGGTGGAGAGAGGTTGGGGCAGTCATGGCACAGGGAGCAGTTGGATGGGGCGTGGGAATCCTGTGGGTCTGTCAGGGGGAAAGGTGGTGGCTAGATGTCTGGGCAATCAGGGGAAAGGGAGCAGGAGGTGTTGTTGGATAGGGGATGGGATATTGGAGGGGTAGTTAGGGTGGAGGGGCTCAGGATGGGATGGTCAGGGGACAAAGTGCAGGGGGGCTTAGATTGGGGGTGAGATGCCGGGGGGGATGGTTAGGGGTGGAGAGCCTTTTGAGGGGGCGGTCAAGTGACAAGAAGCAGGGGGGGTTGGATGGATTGGGAATTCTGAGGGGGGCAGTCAGGGGGCGGGAAGTGGGAGGGGGTTGGATAGGGGCAGTGCCAGGCTGTTTGGGGAGGCACAGCCTTTCCTACCCGGCCCTCCGTACAATTTTGCGACCTCGATGTGGCCCTTGCACCAAAAAGTTTGTCCACCCCTGGTATAAACTGTGCATGTCTGACACTCCCTAACTTCTTAGTCAATAGCTATCATCCTGTTGTGAATTTGACAAAAAACTATAGTGGCATGGTATGGTAGTGGGTGATCCTACAAATAACACAGAAGTGCAGATGAACTACTAACTTTTAGTATCAGCTTGCTAGTTATAGAATATGTTTAGAAAGTTCAGATCTGTACAATTCTAAGGCCGGTCTTCTAACTAATTTAGTGGAAATGAATTTATCTCAAAATCAAAAGATAATTATCATCCTATCACTAGCAAAACAATGTGTTCTGGAGGATTGGATTTGGTCCAACATTAGACAAAGGACTTAAAGCCATCAGTGCTCCATTCATACAGGGAGTGTTATTGAAAGGGAAGGATGGAAGTGTTTTCAGTTTACTGATATTGAGCTCTCTCTCTCTATTTTATCCAACACAGAAGATGCGGATGAGCTTCTTTTGCAGCATTGGTTAGGGACTGGACATGGATTTAAATGAATTGGCAGAGACTCAATCCAAAGAAGATTTAGGTGGTGTTGGTAGGTTGGGAGAAGCAGCCACAGGATGTGAAAATGATCATGTTGGCTTCAATTACTGAGGGTGTTTGCTTGCCGCTTGTCAGTTAACTCGCCAATTTTGGGATCTTGTTACCCATCCAGCTGTTAGATGTTCATAACCATGATGGTATTTTTTCCCATCTCTGTCTGGTTAGGAGGTTACAACCTGCACTCTTGGATATGGACCTTTCTACTTTTATCCAAGTGTAGCAGAGCGGTCACTCACCCCGGCGGCGCCTCCCGTTGGTCGTCTCGGGAATTAGCTCTTTCAGCATCTGGAGCGCCCTCTGCCGGCTGATGTCCGCTCCTGCTCCGGCCCCGTGTCCCTCCCGGACCCCGGTGTTCACGAACTGAGGGTTCTGCACCCCTGCAGTATCCCCCTGGTCTTAGGGTGTCCCCTCCCTGGGGAACCCTTCTACCCACTATCCCCAACTCGCCTCAGGCTTTGCCTCTGCTAGTCACCAGTTGCCTCCACGCACTGAGGTGGACTGCAGTATCAGGCTGCTCATCACAGGCAAGAAGGGTTTGGCCAGCTGCTTCTACCAAGCCCAGGGCTGGCCCCTTGCAGCCCCAGTACCCTGTGGGATGGGCCTTCGCTAGGCTCAGCAGCCTGGGGCCCTCTCCCTAGAGCTTTGCAGCTCCCCTGGCTCCCAGTTGCCTTGCCCTCACCCTGTCCCCATCCAGGTACCCTGTTTATGGCTCAGGGAGACTGACTAGTACCCCTGGGTCAGGCCCCCCCTATCGGGTCTTGCAGTCTGGGGCTCTCAGGCTAGAGCTCCCTAGCTCCCAGTGCCTAGCCCCAACCCTGCCCCAGTCCAGGTAAGGCTTGTTTAAGGCCTCCCCACAGCTAGGCCCCTCTCCCTCTGCTTCCAGAGGAGACTGTCCCTTCTGTTCTCTCCAGGCCCCTGCCTTCCCAGGCTTTTATGCAGGCCTGAGTGTTTGGGGCGTGGCCACCCAGCTGAGCCTGCTTCCCAATCAGCCAGGGAGTTTGCAGGCTCACAGCCACAAGCCCCTTCTCTGGGCTACTCAAACCCCTTCCCGGGGCTGCCCCAGCCCTCTTTTTAGGGGGGGAGCAGGTTGCACCCCACTACACCAAGTTTTTGTTGATTAGACTACTGCAATGCATTCTACATGGGGCTTCCCCTTAAATCAACCCAGCAACTGAAGCTTGTGCAGAAGGCAGTGGTCTGCTTATTATTAAGCATATCTTGCCTTGATCATGAGCAGTGCTCCAAAGTCTGTCTTGGCTGCTTGTGGATTTCTGGGTAGAGTTTAAAGTTTAGAGTTGCTTAGGACATGTAAAACTCTAATCATATTGAGACTTGATCACTTGAGAACTCTCTCTCTCCTGTTCCATCCTACCGCAGTCCCATAACTTTGAAATTCACTCCCCTTGGTCTTAAATAGCCCCAATCTGTTGACATTTAGGATATATACTACAAAACGGATTTGTTTGGGCATATGTCTGGGGACAGTTGAGGTTTTTATCAGTGGACAGGTATACAGATTTTATCTATTAGGAGTATTAGAGTTTTGTAGGAGTTAATGGGGAGAAAGGCACTCCAGGTTTTGTGAACATCATGCTTTGGTGTAAAGAAAAGCTGATTTTATTGCACTGCTGTTTTTACCTTAGTCTGATTGTGTTTTTATCTGGTAATCAGTCTGAGACATGCATACTTTGTATGCCTATATGCTTAAATGAAAATATACATTTAGAAACAATTCATAACATAGTTCAAACTGTCAGATGTTCAGGTACTCTTTTAAAAGGAAACCTACCTGCTTCAGGACTTGTTTGATTACAGCTGCTAACAATGCTGTTTGGTATCACTGGAGTGGAGGATGCGTGAATTCTTGACTGAGGTGGGTTCAGATGTAATGAATTTCCTAAAGCCATTCCTGACTGGCTGAGCACCCCACAGTTCCCACTAGCCTGCATCTGATTTATTAAACCTGCAAGATGGTGGTTTGGGCCATGGACAAAGTTAGTGTTTGCATTCTGGCAGTGCATACCTTCCCCTCTTAAAGGTAAGCTCTGTGTCAATGAATTCTGAAGAGTGCCAGAGTTCATATTGGCGTCTGTAAAATGCATCTGGTTAGCAGAACAAGGCAAAACAGTATTTGAGCTCCCACAACCAGTGGTACTATTGCTGCTCATATGAGAGCTTTGACAACTCATGGACTGAAGTAACTGAGACATAGAACTGATGGGAAATGAACCTTGATTTTGCTTTCTTATCAAATCAGATCCAGGCTTAGGAACTCCAGAACTATCCAAATGAGACTGTCTAAGCAAACTCAATACTGTGGTAGTTGGTTGCTTTCTTTTCCTCAAAGGGTCTTTTTGCTGAGACATCAGTTTATCTCGTAGTGCCGCTCGACCACTTTGCCCGTCACTTGTTGGTAGAAGCATGTTGGCAGCAGGAGGAAACATGGTGTTTAAAGTGCTATGTCCTTCATTGTTGCCACCACTGGCAACAGTTCCAGAATTGCTACTGCTGCTATTGTTGTTACCAGCAAGTTTATTTTGATTTGCTAGCTGTGCTTTGGCTGCTGCTGAGAGTAAACTACTTGCTGGAAAAGAGGCAGCATTGTGCTGATTCAAGATCTGATTTAAAGGCATTCCCAGCAAACCAGGCTGACTCTTCAGGGGACCACTTCCAGCAGATGCAGTAGGAAAAACTGCATTGCTTGGAGGATTTAATACATTACTCATTCCAGCAATTATTGGATTAGGGATGTCCTTGTACTGATGAAGTCCATCAGGCTTGGTGGAAGGGCTTGATGGCATAGAAGGTCTTGGAGACCCTATTGTTGACCTTGGTGACCTGGGAGGAACTTTGATACCACTACAAGATGACTGTGGTCCTACTGGAGGCAGCATGAAATTTCCATGATCTGATGACGTGGAAGATGAACGTGATCTTTGGGGAGACGCCTCAATCCTTCCAATCCCAGATATCATATGAACTGGGGACGTCACTGGTGAAGGAGAGAGGGAGGTTGAAGCTGGATGCTGAACTCTTTGTACGTGACTTCCATGGTTCATGTGACCAGGTTTTACAGTTGGCAAAGGGAGATTGCTTGGCAAAGGGACAACAGCAGGAGGCATGCTTACATTCATTACAGGTACCTGAGAATGGACATTAGAATGGAAAGTAGTTGGGTTAATGATAACAGGATTCTGATTAACTGGCTTGCTAGGAATAGGGTCAAGAATACCAAGTGGATCCTTCTCTGATGTTAATGGCTTTTTCTGAAGAGCACAAGAAGGTGGAGGAGGCGGAGGTGGACCTTGGGGTGGTTTATGGTGAAACATTGCTCGTGGTAGTTCCATACTGGCTGAAAAATTACACATGGGTTTTTTCATTACTGGGCTTTTTGTGGTCAAGGTTGGGGAAAGAGGTATATTAGTCCTTCCAGCCATTGCACAGGATGACTGAACTGGAGAACCATGTAGCATTACTGAAGGTGGAGATAAAGGAGTCCTGTTCATGTGAACAGGACTAGAGTTAGGTGCTCCATGAAAATTGGAATTGCTCCTTGTGAAAACATCAGGGCTTCCAAGTGGATCAGTCCTGGGAGAGATTGAGCCATCTCCATATATCTGTGATCCTGATGAAGCTGGACTAGGCATTCCACCATGACTGCCACGATATGGAGACTTCTGTCCATGATCGTTACTGCCCAATCTCTGCCTAGGATAGACAGAATGAAGATCTTGTTGCTGGCTTCCAGTCACTTCTTGTACATAAAGCCTACCCATGGCATTAGATGCCCCTATCATTAACTTGAAAGGAGTTTTACATTCTGGGATCACAGAATTTGTAATTCCTTCATGTGATTTATTCCTCATTGATCTTGGAGTTGCTGCTCGAGAAGGTACTACTGGAGTTGCACCTGATATTAAAGAAACAGTAATTACTATTTTGAAATCTGTTTAAAATTTTTTAGCTTTACACACTCATATACATTTATAGCTATTATATATAAAAAGAAAAAGTTATTTAGGTTCCAAAGCAAATATTCAAAAGTTAGGAAATCCAAAATTTATGGTTGCCTGTTCAAAAATAGTACATGATCATATAATTAAAAACTGTGACATAATGAATATGTACAAAAGAAGAAAAACTGAGGCTGCATAGACAATGGGACACTAGTCATTTCCTAACTTTCAAGTGTTTGACTGCTGTTTAAATAACTTTCTTTCAGCATACAAAAAACTGCATAGTTTCATAATTCCCCCCCAAAAGATACATAAAAAAATATGTTTTGTGGAACTGTCACAACCCTCCCTGCATAATGCATCATCATTAAGGCTACGTTTCAGTCACAGGTATCTTTAGTAAGTCATAGACAATAAACAAAAATTCAAGGCCTGTGACCTGTCCTTGACTTTTATTATATACCCCTAACTAAAACTTGTCACGGGGGCCACTCTGGAGGGGTGATCTGTGGGTTCTGGGGAGGGACCCACGCTGAAAGTGCTTCTATACTGATTATTAAACATAAAGTTAAAACAATACGTTTAAACGTTTCATCCTTTTTCATTAAAATTTGAAGTCACCTTTTCTATCTCTAATTATAACTGAGGAACCATATGGGTTTTCAATTATTCATATTTTAATTCTAAGCAATCATGTATATCAACATTCACTTTTAAAAAATAATATGCTAAAAGTACAAAATGGTAGGACTAAACAATACTTTGAGTACATGACAACATTAGAATATCAAAAACACAAAAAGAAAAAGCCAGATCAAATTATTTAGAATGAATAGATATATTACTATGAAAAAGATACTTAATTTTGAAAAGTTTACAGAAAATCCTTTCAATTAGGTGAATATAAAATTATTTATTTTGCCTTTGAATTGCAGATATGATGTTATTGTTGTTGTCATACTAGTATTTATCTACAGGGTCAGTATGTTAGGATTTGAGTTCCAGGTAGGGTGCTGGAAGGGGACTCTCTCTTGCTTTTTTCAGTGTGGGGGGTCTTATTTAGAGTGTATACACGTGTCATATGCAAGCTGTGTACTTTTGCATTACAGATACACTGTAAATGCATAATAAATTAGGTAGTCCCGATTCCAGCCTCAGTTCTAGCTCTCACACACAGATAAAGATTGCTTTCCTCTTCTACCTACCAATATCTATTTTTTCTAAATCTTCGATTTCCTCCTTTTGCCTTAGGAATGGCACCATAAGCAGCAGAAACAAGTACGGAACCTTTCTGACAAGTTTGCTTACTCTAGGTACTTGCACCTCAGACTGCATTCATTTCACCTTACAGAGCACCACTGCATTCTTGGCATGCAGCCTCAGAACATGCAAAATTAATTTGGATAAGAGAGACTGCACAACTTTCAAATACATGCAAAGGTGTATATAAATACCCCCACTGATTAGTAAATTCCCACTTCCCCAGTGACTAGGGCTACTAACTTTCTAATCACAGAAAACTGAACACCCTAGTCCCACTTCTGCCCTGAGGCTTTACCCCTGCTTACGCCGTATCCCCTCCCTCCGTTGCTCACTCTCCCTCACCCTCGCTCACTTTCACCAGGCTGGAGCAGGGCTTTGGGGTGCAGAAGGGGACTCCTGGCTGGGGGGTGGGGTCAAGGGGTTTGGAGTGTGAGAGGGAGCTATGGGATGGGGTAGTGGGGTTGGGGTGTCTGGGGGAGTGGGGACTTTGGGGTAGAGAAGGGAGCTCTAGGCTGGGGTCAAGGGGTTCAGAATGTGGGCCAAGGCTGAAAGGTTCAGAGTGTGGGAGGGAGCTCTAGGATGGGGCAGGGAGTTCAGGGTGTGGGGGGCGAGGGCTCTGGGGTGGGGCCGGGGATGAGGTTTTTGGGGTGCAGAATGGGGCTCCAGGCTGGGGCTCAGGGGTTTGGAATGCAGGAGGGGGCTTAGGGCTGCAGCAGGAGCCTCCCTCTCAGCTCCCATTGGCCCATTCTCCAGCGAATTGGAGCTGTGGAGCCAGCTTTCAGGGCAGCATCTGTGGGCGAGGGTATTGCATAGAGCCCTCCTGGCCACCGCTCTGCCTAGGAGCTGGAGGAATATGCTGGCCGCTTCCTGGGAGCCATGCAGAGTTGGGCACAAAACCTGCCTGCCCTGATGCAGCCAACCAGAATTTTAATGGAGCTGCCAGGGTCCCTTTTTGAGAGGGAGTTCTGGATGAAAACCTGATACCAGTGACAAGGCCATCACACACACACACACACGCTGCAGAGACAGGCCGGGCCTTCACCCTAGTTGCCAGTCTCTCCCCACTACACCACTATGACAAAATGCCTTCCACTACTCTTTAACAGCTGCAGAAACTAATTCAGCCTCCACAAAATATACATAAATGTGTACGTTTCAACAGCAATCAGATGGCTCATTCAAATGCATGCAACTTTTGACTCTGTGACTAAATTACAAAAGCAAATCTATACAAGTACATGCCATGGAATATGGCCTATAGACACACATTAAAACAGGGGTAGGTAACCAATAGCACATGTGCCAAAGACGGCATGTGAGCGGATTTTCAGTGGCACTCACGCTGCCTGGGTCCTGGCCACTGGTCTGGGGGGTGGGGGGGGGGGGGAGGGCTGTGTATTTTAAATTTAATTTTAAATGAAGCTTTTAAACATTTTAAAAACCTTATTTACCTTTACATACAACAATAGTTTAGTTATATATTATAGATTTATAGACAGAGACCTAAAAACATTAAAATGTATTACTGGCACGCAAAATCTTAAATTAGAGTGAATAAATGAAGACTCGGCACACCACTGCTGAAAGGTTACCAGTCCCTGTATTAAAATGTATGGAAGTATGCCTATCTAGAGGCAATCTCCTTATATTTGCTCGGGCACTTAGTTTTGGAAGGAGCTGTGTATTGGAAGGTTTTCTTCAACTGGGAGATGGATAATAGTGTAGTAAGGAAGGAAAATAGGGAAAACTGGGCAGCTGGGATTAGTTGGCTGGGGATAATTTATGCAAATCATTTTCTTTCTTCTTTCCTTTTATAGAAATATAATATAAAAACTACATGAAGAAACCTATAGTATATTCTTGCAATGATAAAGCTGAAAATAGAAATGCACAGCAGTCACAAAACTCCAAAGTGAAGGCTCCTAATAGCATTAGTTAGTTACATTGCACATATGTAATAAGGCAAACCTTTAAAATCATAAGTGGCAATGCAAAATACTACAGTACATCTGTGCCATGTACAGTTGTGTCAGGTAACATCTCTGTATGCATCTTAAATACGGATTTTTTGTTACTTCTCTACTTTAAAATTCTTTTCCCTAAGGTTTCATCAGCATAGGGCTTAAAATTAGTTATTTACTGTTTTAAAGAAGTAGTTTCTAATTTTTAAAAATCATGTAGTCAAATTAATCTTTTTTTTCTTGAATAATATTACTCACTTGTTCCACCCCCAGGACTAGTAAGGACCAGTGAAGGATGTGGAGCTTCCATGCTTTTATGAAGTGTAGCCACAGCAATAATTTTCCGTTTATGGATGCATAGTTTAGTGACATCTTCATCTGTTTTAACATCTTCAGCAGTTCTCTGTTTCACAGTAGCTCCAGGATCAAAATTAAATACCTGAAAAAAATAATCGTAATATTAGATACAACTAAATGTGCTTTAATTCCTTAAATAATCCCCCTCTCACGTTTTACATTTCCCGGTACATCAGCCTTTATGACATGTTTTGGAGAATCTCTTGCCTCACCCTTAGACTGTCCTAAAATCTCCTCTACTGGATGCTGCTGGCAATCCCACTACTCCAGCTGCAGAAAGAGCCTGCTGAATCCAGACAGTGGTGGGTGGTATATACCTTCTTGTTTTCCCTGCTTCTACCATGGAGGGTTGGTCCTCTCTCACTTCCACCCATCACTCATCTCCTCCTTTCTCTGTCCACGCAACTAGGGGAGACTGATCGAGAAAATGAATTCCTGAAGCAGATAAACCAGCCAGCCACTAATCAAGAGAGGGCTGGGTTAGAGAAGGAATAGGAAAGAGTGCCAGAGTCTTGGCATGATAAAAAAAAGAGTGGGTGCCTAAGGCTGCTTGCAGTAGTAATGAGGCTATGTGGTAAAGGAGGATGCAGGGAAATAATTTACCACATTTCTCTTTTGAGGTGTGTGCTTGGATGAGTGGTGGTAGGGAAAGGAGAAAGAATCTGTGCCCAACTGCATTTAAGCATTGATTACTATTAATAATAGCAAGGCAACCCTGTAAACCAATGATAATTTTGATAAATAGAGAAAGCAAAAAAAAAGGTATGCAACCTGCCCTTTACTTTATTTTAACAGAATTTTAAAGAAAACAGCATTAGTGCACTATACATCCAGTTAAAAAAAAAAAGAAAAAAAAAAGAGAGAGATCCCATAGGTGTCTGGGATTAAGGACAATACTTTGTATACTACTATCAATATTATGAATTTCAGGATTTTACCATTATTTGACCCAAATGTCTGGATATTATATGAAAGCTACTCTAATAGAGCTCTTTTTTGCATGTAAATATAATGAAGAGCTCTATAAGAGTGGTGGCACTCAATGTATACCAGTAATGTACTACAGTAATGCAGAAAACAAATAAATTATGGGTGAGAACCCAAAAATGTTGGGAATCCTATAGAAGGTGCTGAGTGTCATCAGACTGCCTTGAAACTACTATATTAGTCAGTTTCATTTTCTAGCTCTCACACACTAGTACAATGTTATTGCATTGTGTTTCCAACACTATAGGCATATGTTTAAACAAATGGAAAATTTAAATAAAAAATAAAATCATGAAAAATATTTGTATTCATGTTAGGTTCTATATTCCCCCTACCATGACTCCTCCTTTCCTCCAATCAACCAATCTTTGTACAAAAATAAAATATCCTATATTTTGGATCTCAACTGTATGATATGTCCTTGTAAGTGTACTACACGCAATTTAACGGACCTCAGATGCAACGGACCTCGATTTAACGGACTTCAGATGCAACGGACAAAATTTCTGAGCAAGCTGATGCATTCCTGATCCATTTCTGGCGGGCTGGCTGCCGGCTCCCGGCTGCCGCCCGGGTCACGGCAGCGGGCGGGCTGCCGGCTCCCGGCTCCCACCCGAGTCCCGCCACCAGGCGGGCTGCCTGACGGTTCCTGACTGCCACCCGGGTCCCAGCAGCCGGGACCCGGGCGGGCTGGCTGCCGGCTCCCGCCCGGGTCCAGGCAGCGGGCGGGCTGCGGAGCTGCCGCCCCGACCCTGTGGCTGGTGGGCTGCTGCTCCGACAGCTCGTTTTTTTTTTTTTAAATAATGGACTTTTTCATTTAATGGACACCCCCTTGCCCGAATTAGTCCGTTAAATTGAGGTTTTACTGTATTTAAATAGGGAAATTATGGCATGGCAGAAATAATCACATAATAATGTATTTGATAGACACTGTACACATTTAAAGCTACTTTTTACCTTGGGAAGAATGAGAGGACATTCCAAGCCACATTTGCAGGTTCCATCAGTCAGCAGGTATGTCTTAACCTGCTCCAAGCAGGATAATATAGACCCACTGGGACTATAAAGGAATAATATAAATTAATCAATGTTTTTAGGTAATGGTTTCCATATACAGTTATGTGAAAAATAAAAAAAAATTAAGATAGTAAATGGTTTACATTTTTATTATTTTTGATAGCTTGTTTTTCACCAGGAGACAGTATTTTATTGGTCAAGATCATACTACAGAAAAAAAATGCAAATGCAAAGTTGTTTGTGCCAGACAACATTATTTCTGAGAAAATCACTGATTTTAATGCAGGAACAAAAGGCCCCACAAGAAAAAAACCAAGGTAACCAAATTCATCAGCATTTATTTATTCATACTGCAGTAATACTTTAAGGTCTCAATCAAAATTAAGGTCCTATTGTGCAAACACACTTATGGCCCTGTTACAATACAAGAGCCATAGGTGGATTGTAGCAACCACATAGAGTCCCAGTATTAAGTCAATAGAGCTCCAAGAAGATGCAGCTGTCCACCTGCACACTGTACTTCACCTGATCAGACCCTAATTTAAGGATGTCACAAGAGGATACATTGGCCAGTTAAGTGTACATCTTGAGTCTGCTGAAACTAAGTTTACAAGCAAGAGATGTTACTCCGGAGGACAGTCGTTATATATTTTTTGTGCTTATAGGTTTGCTTTTTCTTAAACACAGGGGCCAAAACCCCTGTTTCTGATAAACTGAACAATTACTACACACTTGGGGCTCTGTAACTCTCTAAAGAAGATCATTGTTTCCACAGCCAAAAAAGAAATCATGGTCCACCCAGACCAGTAATCCATGAAAGGAGGAAAGATCAGATGATGGAGGCCTCATGGTTCCAGGGTGCTCTTTATTACTTGGTTGTTTAAGCTTTTTATTAAGAAAAGACTAACATAACTAGAGTGGGATGGATGAATTCTTGGTGAATAAAAGAGTAAAGAGCCAATTGTAAATAAAACTTCTTTTTTTGAACAAGCCATCAAACCAACCGTCTCTACTACTCAGATTCTCGAATTTGGCCGTCTCCTAGATCCAAACACCAAAACATTAGAAGACTTCACATTTAAAACAGATATAGGAACAACCAATTTTAAATGATAAAAAATATTAAAGCTACACCCAGGGTCAACAACTGCATATGACATTTCTATGGGCTGGTCTTCACTCGCGCGGCGCGGGATCAATCTTCTGGCGATCGATTTCTCGCATCTGATGAGGACGCGAGAAATCAATCACTCGCGGCTCCCCCGTCGACTGTGTAACTCCAGCTCGCCGGGAGGCGGAAGCTGGAGTCGACGGGGGAGCGCGCCGCCGACTGCCGCCGCCGTGGGGACAAGAGGTAAGTCGGCTGCAGATACGCAAACTTCAGCTACATGATTCACATAGCTGAAGTTTGCGTATCTGCAGTCGATCCCCCCCCCCCCCCGTAGTGGAGACAAGCCCTATATGACAGAGGTTTAAATAATTAATTTTCTTAGTGAAGCTGACTGGATCATTCCAATTTACATATGAAATAATTAACTTAATATTTAAGTTTTTGTATGTAACAGTCATTTAATAGCTGAAGTACATGTGACATTTTTAGATTGAGGTTTTATGTGAAGATAAATAAAATTAAACAGTAATTTAAAAAGCATACAACAAAGGTATGAGGCAAAAAAGGGTCAGGCTGAAAATAAAAATGCATTCTCCTCTAAACTGAAACACTTTAAAACAGCTTTTACTCCTCTAAAAAGATTCAGGCATAATTTTACTGCAGGATGATTAAAGCAAGATTCTCTCATTATCACTTCTTCACTCAATAAGTATTATCCCTAGTTTTCAATATTGTCTCTAGAATTCCAGAACTAACTGGTCATGTAGCACTAAACTGAACCGTTACAATCTGTTCTGAATAAGCACACCACGGAACAAACTGTCACTTTGGTTACATCTACACTGCTGAGTTAATTTAGGTGCTTATTCATGTGTTGCTCCAACCCCCACTCTTCTCCATATCAAAAATCCTCTCACCTGAGTTTAGCTGCGCTTTAAACACAGATTTAGTTGGCACAGCTAGGGGTATGAGTTAGCTCCAGAGTATGGAGGCCAGAAAAATATTCAAGAGTTTATGTGAGATCTCTTGTAGGTCCTCCACTGGTACCTTAAGGAAACTGGCTACATGGCTGAGCAGACCTTGAACGCTCTTGTAATCATCTGGGCGAGGTAGTGTAGATGGGATGATAGCAGCTGATATCACCTGATACTGAGCCTACTCCTCCTCAAATAGTTCCTCAGGGAGCTCAGATTCATGGGTTACAAACTAAGACACTGTAGTTTTCCTGGTATGGTGTAAGGGAAAAGGTTGTGACCCAGAGAAGTCATGCAGAAGTGTGACATCTTGAGTGGTAAAGACAGGACAATGTTGGAATATTACAAGCAAAAAGGTCTGGGGTCCAGGAAGAAGGATACTAGGGTATATGCCTTAACCTATACCCCCATGAGAGTTAAACATGTCTGAAGCCTTTGACACTTCCTCATATTCATAAGGTTCAAATAAGGGGACCCCTTGGAGAATATCAGAGTTAACAAAGTCCTGTGGCACCTTAAAGACTAACTATAAAGTTTTGAAGCATGAGCTTTCGTGGGCTAATACCCACTTCGTCGGATGCAAGCAGTAGAAGTGTTCACATACAGGCAGTTATAGAAAAGTAGGTAAGAGCCAGGGGGGAGGTGAAAAGGTTAGTCCAATTAAGCTGAGCCAGCTTGTTATCTCCGATCAGGGAGTGTGGATTATTCGTCTAGCATTTGAATGGGGTGTGTGGACATGGAGAGATGAGAAACAATGTCTGTAATGAGCCAACCATTGTAGATCCCGGTTCAATCCCAAAGTGTGTGAGCTGAATTTGCAAATGAATTGAAGCTCTGCAGTCTCTCTTTGCAGTCTGGATCGGAAGTTCCCTTTCTGCAGAATGGTGACCTTTAAATCTGTAATAGTGTGTCCTGCCTGGACACACTATTACAGATTTAAAGGTCACCATTCTGCAGAAAGGGAACTTCCGATCCAGACTGCAAAGAGAGACTGCAGAGCTTCAATTCATTTGCAAATTCAGCTCACACACTTTGGGATTGAACCGGGATCTACAATGGTTGGCTCATTACAGACATTGTTTCTCATCTCTCCATGTCCACACACCCCATTCAAATGCTAGACGAATAATCCACACTCCCTGATCGGAGATAACAAGCTGGCTCAGCTTAATTGGACTAACCTTTTCACCTCCCCCCTGGCTCTTACCTACTTTTCTATAACTGCCTGTATGTGAACACTTCTACTGCTTGCATCCGACGAAGTGGGTATTAGCCCACGAAAGCTCATGCTTCAAAACTTTATAGTTAGTCTTTAAGGTGCCACAGGACTTTGTTAACTCTGCTATTCCAGACTAACACGGCTACCACCCTGATTCTTGGAGAATATGTAGAGGATCTCTCCCTGCTGTGCTGGGAATCTGAAGATGAAAAAAAACCAAAACAGAATTGTAGAACTGAAGGGCAGTGAGGAGCTGCCAAAGCTGGGGGTGGTAGGTTGCATAAAAGTTGAGAGGTAACATTGCTAAGCCAGAAGCTCAGTGCTGATGAGATAAGGTGGCATTGCTATCATAGTGGCAATGTTTAGACCTGGGGAGTGCAGCGGAGATCCCAACTCATTTGAAACCTGAAGATCCCTCAGTACCACATATTTCCTCAGTACTAAGAAGTGGTCTAGTAAACCTTGGGGTGGGAGCAGACAGCATTGGGGTGACAGTGCTGATGCGTCTCCTTTCACACGCTCATGCTGAAGTGAGCAGCACCAAAGACCAATACCAATGGTATTGGTACCATAATAGCCACCGGAGAAGTGCTCAGTGCTGAGGTAGCCCCTGATAATCTGGCCTCAGTACCAAACAGTTAACTTTCAATCCTAAAGCAGTAAAGGCGTCCCAATACCATGCTCCTGGGGAGCTCAGTGTGGAGACTCTTTTCATTGGGAGCAGTAGGGTGACCTGAACTTTGTTTTTACTGGAAATTCCCAGGGGGCATTTGCCTTTGCTTTTCTCCAAGGATGATGCTCCTTCTCTGAAGACTTAGCTTTACAAGTCCTATCTACATCTGAAGCTGGTCTATGAAGCTGAAGACTGGGAACTAGAGGATCCAGAACTCACAAAGGCACTTCTGGACAAAGGTAGAACTTCTTGAGAGATGCCTACCCTAACCAGATCAGACCCCAGGCCAACAAAAAAAAATGTTTAGGTATGCCCTCTTGCCTTCTGAAGTCTTCTTAGGGCAGGTCTACACTACCAGCCAGATCGGCGGGTAGCGATTGATCTTTTGGGGGTCGATTTATCGTGTTTAGTCTAGATGCAATAAATCGATCCTCAAGCGCTCTCCCATCGACTCCGATATTCCACCGCTGCGAGAGGTGTAGGCAGAGTCGACGGGGGAGCGGCAGCAGTCAGTGCCACAAATATGCCTTGGTAAGTCGACCTAAATACATCGACTTTCAGCTACGCTATTCCCATTTAGAACAAGCCTTGTGGTTCGGGGAAAGTGGTAAATGTGGTATATCTTGACTTTAGTAAAGCTTTTGATACTGTCTCGCATGACTGTCTCATAAATTCAGGAAATGCAGCCTATATGGTGCTACTATAAGGTGGATGCATAACTGGTTGGAAAACCATTCCCAGAGAGTAGTTATTAGTGGTTCACAGTCATGCTGGAAGGGCATAATGAGCAGGGATCAGTTCTGGGTCCGGTTTTGTTCACTATCTTCATCAGTGAGTTAGATAATGGCATAGAGAGTACACTTACAATGTTTGTGGATGATACCAAGATGGGACGGGTTGCAATTGCTTTGGAGGATAGGATTAAAATTCAAAATGATGTGGACAAACTGGAAAAATGGTCTGAAGTAAGTAGGATGAAATTCAACAAAGACAAATGAAAAGTACTCCACTTAGGAAGGAACTACCAGTTTTACACATACAAAATGAGAAATGACTGACTAGAAAGGAATACTGCAGAAAGGGATTTGGGGTTCATAGTGGTTCACAAGCTAAATATGTGTTAACAGTGTAACACTGTTTGCAGAAAAAGTGAACATCATTCTGGGATTTATTAACAGGAGAGTTGCAAGCAGGACATGAGAAGTAATTCTTTCGCTCCACTCAGCACTGATTAGGTCTCAACGGGAGTATTGGGTCCAATTCTGGGCACTGTATTTCAGGAAAGATGTGACTTATGATGTGATTTATGAGAAGAAGCTGAGGGAATGGGGATTATTTAGTCTGCAGAAGAGAAGAATGACAGGGGATTTGATAGCTGGTTTCAACTACCTGAAAGGGGTTCCAAAGAGGATAGATCTAGACCAGGGGTCTCAAACATGCGGCCCGGGGGCCACATGTGGCCCGCGAAGCCCTTCCCTCCGGCCCGCCAGGCTTCCTGTTCTCCCCCCCCCCCCCATAGCAGTTTGCAGGACGGAGGGGCCAGAAGTGGAGGCTTCTCTGCTACCTGGCTGGGCCACGCGTGTTTCTAGCTCTGGACTTCCTATATTGCTCTTGCTTTGTTTGCCAAACAGCTGTTGGTGGTGCCTAGTGCTTTCCAGGAGGGAATGTGGAGCTGCGTGCTCAGAGGAGGAGGTGGGGCAGGGGTGGGACCTCTTGGAAGGGGTGGAGTGGGGGCGGAGCTGGGGCAGCGAGGGTGTGTACGTGTGTCAGTGGTGCGGCCCTCGGGCCAGTGCACTAGTCCTCATGCGGCCCTCGTGGTCATTTGAGTTTGAGACCCCTGTTCTAGACGGTTCTCAGTGGTACCAGATGACAGAACAAGGAGTAATGGTCTCAAGTTGCAGTGGGACAGGTTTAGGTTGGATATTAGGAAAAACTTGTTCACTGGAATGGGTTACCTGGGGGGGGGGGGGGTGGAATCTCCTTCCTTAGAGGTTTTTTAAGTTCTGGCTGGGATGATTTAGTTGGGGACTGGTCCTGCTTTGAGTGGGGGGATTGGACTACATGATTTTCTGAGGTCCCTTCCAACCCTGATAGTCTATGATTCTATGTGGACGAATTGGAGAAAGTCCAGAGAAGAGCAACAAAATTATTATATATCTAGAAAACATGACCTATGAGGGAAGAATGAAAAAATTGGGTTTGTTTAGTCTGGAAAAGAGAAGACAGAGAGGAGACATGATAACAGTTTTCAAATCATAAAAGGTTGCTACAAGGAGGAGGGGAAAGAATTGTTCTTTTTAACATCTGAGCATAGGACAAGAAGCAATAGTCTTAAATTGAAACAGGAGAGGTGTAGGTTGAACATCGGGAAAAACTTCCTGTCAAGATGGCTAAGCACTGGGATATATTACCTAGGGTGGTTGTGGAATCTCCATCATTGCAGATTTTTAAGAGCAGGCTAGACAAATACCTGTCAGGAATGGTCTAGATAGCCCTGCCTTGAGTGCAGGAGACTGATCTAGATGACCTCTCAAGGTCCGTTCCAGTCCTATGATTCTATGATAAATCTAGGAAGACTAAAGCAAAAGAGGTAAATGTAAAATATTTTGAGTTTGTATTACATAGTCTGAATAATAAAAAATGTAAGTGGTGTTATATCTGACAGTTATCAGCTATAAAAATCTATGTGACCAATTCAAAACCACAGAAAAATAAGAAGCAGAAGGGAATTATTCATGCTAATTTATTTCAGGCCTATTTAAAAAAGTACATAATTAAAACTGGATACTGAAATTTATCAAACAAAGCAGTAACAAAAAAAACAAACGACAGGCCAAATTCTCAGCTAGTCCAACCCTGGAACAGCTCAGTTGATTTAGACAGAGCTGCACCAACTAACACCAGCAGAACAGTTGGTCTAATATTTCCAGAAGGAAAAATACATAAAATTACTGTACATCATCAGGAGAGTTACTGCCTTAAACTAGTATGGGCTTTCTGTCATGATTAAAATAAATAAATAACTAAATAAATAATAAAAAGAGCACAAAATTAACATAACCCTCACCTGATATAGAGCACTCCATTTTGATCTACTCGACGTTGCCAGCCAACTGGAACTTGTACTGCTGGCGGACCTCCATCTTTGTCCCCTCCATCACACTCCTTTCCGCCATTCATTTTTCTGTTTCTGCTTATGACTCTTCAAAGATATCAACAGTAAGATGATATCCTTACATTACATGTCATTATGGCCTTCGAAAGAAGGCCATTCAATACCTCTTTTCCCAGATTGTACAAAGTACATTGGGAGGCTCCAGTTCAATTTGGAACCAAGTCCTTAAAATTTGCCATTTTTTTTTTGCTAATGAGTCAGTTTCCCATTATAATGCACATTAAATATGCAATGTTTATTATGTATTCATAAGGATGAACTACATGGGTAAAAAGGAATGCTTCCAATTTAGGAAAATCATAATTCACCAATGCTCTATTACCTGTCAGAAAGGGGAGGGAGGTGTGAATTTCTTAGTTTGACAGCATGACTCCAAGCTTGATGACTGTCTGAGATAACTTGTATTTTGCGAGAACTAGTCTCATTTTTACAGATATGAGTCAGAGTTAATACCGCCAGGTATTACACCCTTTATATGCCACATTCTTTTTGCTTTCTCTTTATCTTCCACTCATTATTCAAGGTGCTGCTGGTATCTTCCTGTGATTCTTTCATGACTTCACAATTCCAATAAAACAACCTGAAAAAACACATAGCTATGTAAAACACATGCAGCTAAACAAATGGGCAATAAAATGATCTGAAAATTCAAATACCATAGCCACTTATTAACTCTCATCACCTAAGGCCATATTTTCTAACTTTTATTCACTAGTATAGCCCCATCCATTAAAGGCACTCAGAATCAAACCTGTAACCCTTTAAGAAATTTTCAATGTAAACCTGAGAGGAAGTATAAACTTGCAAATGTATATCGTTTACATCTGAATGCCACTGAAGTATTCACATATTAAATCTAAGAGAGTGCAATGGTAGTTCAGAAATATTATACTACAAGTTACAACTGAACCATTTCCCCCCGTTAATTACTTTAAAAACTTATTTCTAAAGTGAAATTTAGTTAAAGTTCTTTAACTGAAAAGTACTGCAGAACAGCCTAATATATTTGAGCTTTAATTCTACCCAAATAATCAAACCAAAAAGAAAAAAATCATTGCAAAAAGTAAGGGAGCATCACTTGATTTCTCAGGGCAGATGTGGTATCCGAGTTTGCAAGTTCTTCTGCATGATCTCATCTGAGCACCTACTGAACTCCCTGATTGGCAGGGAAAAAGTAATAAATGTGTCTCATAACATTATATTGTATGAGTAAGCCCTATTAAATATGTTCACAATGACATGAACTCCTGTTATCTCTCCAAAATGAAGACTCATAAGTATTTCAAGAGAGAATTAACTCTCTAGAAAACAAGTTTTATTAAGGTGAAGTTGAATAGGAAAGATTTAGTTCAAATGCTAAATATACTGTAAAAGCAATAAAAACAATAGTTCTAGAAATCAAAAGGTAAGACACTAATGAATCTCCACAGCAGTAATGATGCTCTTAGAACTTTCATTCTGAATTAGTTTAATGTTATATGTGCTCTATCTTTCCTCTTGCTAACTATTATTTTCAAATACAATATTTTGCCTATTGAACCAGCTGATTGCAACAGGGAATGTGCTTCAAGAGAGAAAGAGTTCAAATGTATTGCATATAAAGCATCCTATGCCAGTGCAACATTGAAATTGCAGCATTAGAGAGAGAGAGAATGCAAAAATTAAAATTTTCTACACCAACACCGGCTTGTCCATAATGCAAATATGTTGTGGTATATACTTAAAAGCAAAGCAATTATACATTAAGCTATGTATTTAACAGGAAAAACAGAACAATCCCCCTCCCACGAACACAACATTGAGCATACACATCCTATAGGGACACGTACATTTCTTGTATCATATGGGTGTACGTAAGCAGTATACATTCTTTGAGCCGTGCTATTTTTACATATGAACATCAAGAAGTTTACACTTTCTTTCTTGAAGTAACAAAGATTCCTGTGGCACCTTAAATATTAATTAAATATTGAAGCATAAGCTTTCGTGGGCTAATACCCACTTCGTTGGATGTGAAAACCATGAAAAATTAATGACGGCGCAAATTAATGACGGCCACATTAACACCACTCTATACCGAAAACCTACTGACAGCTATGCCTACCTCCATGCCTCGAACTTCCATCCCGGACATACCACATGATCCATTGTCTACAGCCAGTACTGAGGTACAATCATATTTGATCCAACCTCTCAGACAGAAAACAACACCTACAAGATCTTCACCAAACTTTCTCAAAACTACAATACCCACATGAGGAAATAAGGAAACAGATCAACAGAGGCAGACACATACCCAGAAGCTTCCTGCTGCAAGGCAAGCCCAAGAAAGAAAACAACAGAACAAATACAGTACTCAGTTAAAACTTCTTCAATGCATCATCCGTAATCTACAACCCATCCTGGACAACGATCCCTCACTTTCACAGGCCTTGGGAGGCAGGCCAGTCCCCGCCCACAGACAACCCGCCAACCTCAAGCACATTCTCACCAGCAAATGCACACCGCAGCATAATAACTAACTCTGGAACCAATCTATGCAACAAACCTCGATGCCAACTCTGTCCACATATCTACACCAGGAACACCATTACAGGACTTAACCAGATCAGCCAGACCATCACTGGTTAGTTCACCTGCACATCTACCAACGTAAGATATGCCATTATGTGCCAGCAATGTCTATCTGCTATGTACATCGGCCATACTGGACAGTCCCTACGAAAAAGGATAAATGGATACAAATCAGATATCAGGTATGGAAATATACAAAAACCTGTAGAAGAACACTTCAACCTCCCTGGAAACACCATAACAGATTTAAAGGTCACCATCTTGCAGCAAAAAAACTTCAAGACCAGACTGCAAAGAGAAACTGGAGAACTGCAACTCATTTGCAAATTTAATACCATCAATTTAGGATTGAAGAAAGACTACAAGTGGCTAGCTAACTACAAAAGCAGTTTCTCCTGTCTTGGTGTTCACACCTTCAGATCAGCTGCTAAAAGAGGACCTCATCCTCCCTGATTAGAGATAACAAGCTGGTTCAGCCTGATTGGACTAACCTTGTTATCTCTAACCTGGTCCTTGCCTCTTATTTATTCCTGCCTCTGGATACTTCCACTGCATGCATCTGATGAAGTGGGTATTAGCCCACAAAAGCTTATGTTTCAATACTTTAGTTAGTCTTTAAGGTGCCACAGGACTCTTCGTCACTTCTGCAATGCCAGATTAACACGGCTACCTCTCTGATTCTTGACTTTCTTTCTTAAGACCCTTGTGTTATATTTACTAGAATGGCATGGGCTAGAAGGACAAGGATGCAGGCTAGACTAGACACTGTCTTGTTTAAGGTTGCAGAGACTCGGGAGTAAACCTTCAGTTGGGATAAGGGAGTCAGATGCTGGTTTTGGGACTTATTCCTCAGCCATGAAGAAGGTCCAAGGAATAGCCTGTAATCTTGCTCAGAAGAAATCCATTTAACATTTCCCCCATCCTGGAGAACGCACAACATTTTAAATAAATACAAGTTTGGTGGAGAATAAGGGGCATAAGGATTGGCACTGCCCATACAAGCCTGTAAGGTGGATGACTACAATGAAATCAATCTAGGCATCCCCAGGAAGGCCACACAGAGGTTTCAGCTGACACAACATGCAGTCTCATGTCTCTTTCAAAATTACATGTCAACAAGAACATATTACATGTCATGCCATGCTCTACTCCAATTTAACCTGATATCAGACCATTTTCAATATCCTGGTATTCCTTTACAAATCCCTCAATGAGAAATAACTTGGAAGCTACATATATAACCTACTGACCCTGCAAGCATGGACAAATACACTGCAGCTGATGGAGCCTAAGATGAGCTTCATGGAAGTCAGAAGCAGAGCCCTGCACTATAAAATTCTCTTCCATCACAGATCAGACTGAACTCCTATCTTGTCACTTTCAGAGTTCAATATCTTCTCTTTTCGGAGACCTTTCCTTCCTATATCCCACCAATACAAAATCTACCAAAGAGCATGAATACACTTCTCTCATTCATAGAGTTCATTCACTGTGCAATTTTATATGCTATAACTTAGGGAGCAGTAGAGAATATAGTGAAACAACTAAAATATAGTCAAACAACTTGACTAGTATCAGACAATAATAGACCTATCTTTTAATCTCCGTATTTGGGAATCAGAAACTATGGTGATAGGTGTATTAGACACGATAGACTAGCTCACGTTTGGCAAAGGGCAGATCGCACTGCAAGGCTTTTTTGTGCAGTCAAGATTTAGCAAAACATTAATTTACTTTATCTTTTCCTTTTTATTTTTTTGTTTGTTTGCTTTATTCTGATTAGTTGGATGTCTTAGGTCAGGTCAATTTTTATGAAGAACAAGATTAAGTTAGTTTTTAGCTCCGTATATTATTACTGTACAGTGTACTTTTTTGGGGGATAGATTCTGTATTAGACAGTGAAATAAATCAGTATTTTCAGTTAGAATTAACATTGGGTAATAACATTAAAAATCATAAAAATTTAAAATACTGAGCCACACTGAAGCATGTGGGATAAATATTAAGGAGAACTGCCATTTCTCACCCTGCTAATAGGACTACTTTGCTTGCTCATGTTGCTATTTAATGTACCCTTATTGTATTCATTACTAGGAAATTATAGCCAATATATATTTGAAGATATATTTCAAGTTATTTTTAAGTAACTCTATTTTATTGGTTTTGCAATGCATTGTATCAGCTAACACTGATCAATACTATGATATTTAAAAACATCTAGTGTTGATCAGCTCAGCCATTTCCTATTATACATAGCTTCAAAAATATGACAAACAGTGAGAGTAATTTGCATAACTGCCTGCGTAGAAATTTTTCAAATATTTTTAGCTAGTACAGTAAGGAGGCACAAAATGCTTGTTTCAGCCAAGAATATTTTTTTAGACTAAGGCTTCTTTTTGTCAAGCCTTTTGACCTTGAGAAGGGTTCAAGGCTGAAGGATTTGCAAACAGCAACACCAGAATTTTAACAACATAAAAATAGGAGCATAGGTATGTTTTTAACACAGAGAACACATGGCATTAACATGACTTTTTACTGCAATGAAGGCCCTAAACAGAAAACGTTGAACTGTGTTTAGCAAACATGGGCTTCTGATCCTGCAATTTACTGCACCTGTGTGAACCACCGCTATAACCACTGACCCCACATGTCGTGAACTGCAAGAATAGGGCCTTTGTTCTTGTCTAGCAGTTCTCATACACAGGAGCACATACCATTATAATTTCAATCTTTGACTCGTCACGTGCATATGTCTGTGCATGTATACGTTGGAGAATGCTAGTGAAAAGTGAGCTTAGTATAATATACTACAACAGTATTATATGCATTTCCATTATATTAACTGTAATGATACATTATCAAAAAATATTTTTGTAGCCATTGTACATTACTATCAATGTATAATTAATAAAAATAAGCAGCTGACGAACATTTTCATACAAATCTATCAGTCACATTGGTGTGGTAGCAATCTTCAATTATTTTATTATGTAGAACCTATAATAAGATATGCATGATACTAGAAATTTACATTTTAAACATCTGATCTTAAAGTGTTTATCACTGCCAAAGAAGCACTCAGCATATCCCTAGTATCAAGCCTTTAGGCAGGCAGTAAAAAAATGATAATAGGGTCCAATGACAGAAAAAGGAAAGGGGGAAGAGATATAATTCAAATAGTTTAATCATGTCATACTTTTTTGCCCCTAGATGTCTTTAACAAAAAACAACAACAACTGAATTATAGAATCATTGAAATGTTGGACTGGAAAGGACCTCGATTGGTCACCTAGTCCAATCCTCCTGCATGGAGGCAGGACCAATTTTATTTAACATCCCTGATAGTTGTTTGTCTAGCCTGTTCTTAAAATCCTATAAGGACAGAGACTCCACAACCTCCCAAAGTAATGTGTTCTAGCACTTAACAACCCTTAAAGTTGGGAAGTCTTTCCTAATGTCTAACCTAAATCTCCCTTGCTGCAATTTAAGCCCATTACTTTTTGTTCTGTTCTCAGTGGTTAAGGAGAACAAATTTATCACTCTCTTTATAGTAATTTTTATTTACTTGAAAATAGTTAAGTACCTCCGTCCGTCTGTCCGACCTCCCACAGTCTTCTCTTCTCCAGACTAAACAAACCTAATGTTTTTAATCTTTCCTTGCAGGCCATGTTTTTTAGACCTTCAATCATTTTTGTTGCTCTCCTCTAGACTTTCTCCAATATGTCCACATCTTTCCTGAAATGTGGTGCCCAAAACTGGACATAATACTCCAGTAGAGACCTTATCAGTGCTCAGTAAAGTGGAAGAATTACTTCTCATGCTGTTGTTTTTATAATAAATGTTCTATGAAAGCATGGGGCAAAGGATTCTAGGTGGATAGTTAGTAGTGCAGAGCTACACAAAAGCAGTAAGTTCTTAGGAGAGAACTGAAAGAGGACGAGAAAGAAGGCCAGTGGCATGACAACATCACATCATTAAGGTAGTGAACATTTTGGTGGTTCAATGCAGATTTCAATGCCAATAAGGATCAACAAGTGAATGATGTAATCAAAGAGAATGACAGCTTCCAAGGTGAAAGTGTGTCCCCACAGAGTACATGGCCTCGACCTAGCTTCTGAGATCCCTACTTTTCTCACCAACTCAAGGTCTTCTACTAAGTCAACTTGACAAAAATGACCACTTCTCCTGACTAGCAATTTTTTAAAAATATCTTGTCACAATTCTCCATCCTAAGGTAATAGCTCTCAGACATCAGGGCCACCCATTCTAATATGTATATTCTCTGTGTAACCTCTTAGTAATTCAAGAGATGGGGAGTTGAACTTTTGTTTATACTGCCTTTCTAACTTGAATGTTCTTCCATCCTCTGCATACCAAGTCACTGCCTCTCCTTATATTGTGCTTTAAACCATTCTTTTTAGCTTTGTTTTGAAGTTAACTCAGAGAAATATCTTAAAAGATATTTCATGTAAACACTATATAAAAACACTGTATAGTATTTATCACTTTTTTTAAAAAAAGCTTCCTCCAATTATTGCTTTGTGCGCTTTAGATTTTAATAATCCATGTTATTACTTTTTTGTAATTCTGCATTTTAGGATGTACCAAACCTACCCCTCTCCATGCTATGTAGTTAATGCTTCCATGTTAACTATTATCAGTTTTTAAACCCAGTAAAATGGGAAAATTTAGTGCAAAATAAAAAGTAATTTAGAAACTAAAAACAACAGTCTAAACTTGTGCATTATCACAAAACTACAAACATAACATTTATTTAACTGAGTTCAACTAGTGAAATCTAAACTCAGCTAATTAAATTTTGGTGACCTAATATATCCAAACTAGTCTACACAATTTAAGAAACTAACAACTCCATGAATGTTCAAAGCACCTCTGTGCAGCCAGAAAAAGGATACTTATAAGACTTGATGGATGTTTGCTGACGTGTGTGTGTGTAGGAAACAGGGCTTGCCTTTTCTTGCAGAAGGGCCCCAGACTCTAGACTTAACTTTTGCAAGAACTAAGAGCATCCACAAAACTCCCATTTAATGATCCAAAGACACAACTCACTTTTAAAAAAAAACTTTGTTTTCTCTTATAGAATTACAAGAAGGCTAACAGCATTTTAGGTTGTATAAGTAGGGGCATTTTCAGCAGCTCGAGGGACGTGATCATTCCCCTCTATTTGGCATTGTTGAGGCTTCATCTGGAGTATTGTGTCCAGTTTTGGACCCCACACTACAAGAGGGGTGTGGATAAATTGGAAAGAGTCCAGCGGAGGGCAACAAAAATAATTAGAGGGATGGAGCACATGATTTACAAGGAGAGGCTGAGGGAACTGGGATTGTTTAGTCTGCAGAAGAGAAGAATGAGGGAGGATTTGATAGCTGCTTTCAACTACCTGAAAGGGGGTTCCAAAGGGGATGGATCTAGATTGTTCTCAGTGGTAGCAGATAACAGAACAAGGAGTAATGGTCACAAGTTGAAGAGGAGGTGGTTTGCGTTGGATATTAGGAAAAGCTTTTTCCACTAGCAGGGTGGTGAAGCACTGGAATGGGTTACCTAGGGAGGTTGTGGAATCTCCTTCCTTAGAGGTTTTTAAGGTCAGGCTTGACAAAACTCTGGCTGGGTTGATTTACTTAGGGATTGATCCTGCTTTGAGCAGGGGGTTGGACTAGATGACCTCCTGAGGTCCCTTTCAACCCTGATATTCTATGATCCTATTATACTTATTAGTTTTCTTTAGAACTAAAAACAAACACCACGTGCACCTTTCCTTCCTGTGGGGAGGAGTTGAGAAAAAAAAAAAACTTTACTTGCCTGAAAGTCAATTTATTTATTTTTGACATTGGAATAATTTTAGGTAACACAGTGATGAGTGTCACATAAGAACACAGAACAACAAGCAGACGAACTACATGCTAACAAAACAGGAAATGCCCTCATAAAGCATAGCTCTGGGGATGGAAGCACAATAGCAATTTTTACCTTCCCAAAGTAAAGAAATTGATGTTCAGGCTATGCAAAGTTAAAATGAGACCTCATTTGGCTATTACTTGCTAATTATTAATGTCTGCTTAAGTATTTCAAAGCAATTAATTAGGATTCTCAACTGTCATCTAATTAGACAACAATGCTTGTTGCTTTAATTTATGGAGTGTTTTTAATTTTTAAAACTCAGCATTCTGCTGACTAATGAGATTAATATTGAACATTTTGTGAAGTGCTATTTTCACTTAAGCAATTAACTTAATCACAACAAATGTGAGGATAAAGATTTCCTCTCTTTTCTGATCTTACTTTGTTGTACTGAATTCTAGGAGTAAAGTATTGCTGCACATATGATGATATCATGCATTACTTTCTATTTTGAAAGAGAGCCCCCTCCAAACCTGCCCATAAGTGGGGAAAACAAAGGATAGACTATGGCAATCTTAAAATAGAGCTATGATGAATTGATGAGTTGAAATGATACATTTTTAAACTGCACCACCTTGGGATGGTATTTGAACTACTGCTGCTTACTTTGTTATGATACTGGCCTCAACTGTATAAGTGTGAGCTCTGCTTTGGGGGGCTGGGAGGCTGTGGGAGGGAAGGGGCAATGGTGTAACTTCATTGGCCTACTTGCACAGGTATGAATTTCTTTAGAGCAGACAGACTCCGATTTAACCATTCGGTAAAATGCAATAATGACATCCTGCTTCTGAAGGGTCTTATGTTTAATTCACTCATGTTTATAAAGAATTCCAAGATGCTTGAATGAAAGGTGCTATAGAAGTGCAAAATATTATATAATATGTTATTTCCAATATATGTGGAATTCATAATGTCTTTAAATCAAGATGGGGATGTCTTCCAAAAATTGTGATCTTGTTAACCAGAAGTTATGGACTTGATGCAGGATTAGTGGTGAAATTCTGTGGTCTGTGTTCATAGAATCATAGAAATGTAGAGCTGGAAGTGGCCTCAAAAGGTTCTGTAGTCCATACCCCCGGGCTGTGGAAGGGTCAAGTACACACAGATCATCCCTGACAAATGTTTGTCTGACCTATTCTTAAAAACCTCCAATAATGGGGATTTCACAACCTTCCGGTAGTTACCTATTCTTAAAATTATAAAACTTTTCCTAAAACCCATTCTAAATCTCTCTTGCTGCAGAATAAGCAGATTACCCCTTGTCTAACTTTCAGTGGACCTAAAGAACAATTGATCACCATCTTCTTAATAAAAGCCATTAACATATTAGGTCTCTCAAGTTTCCAGTCTTCTTTTCTCAAGACTAAGCATGTTAATTTTTTTTAACCTTTCCTCTTGTTTCTCTCCTCTGGTTGCTCTCCAATTTGTCCACATCTTCCTTGAAGTGTGGCACCAAAAGCTAGACATATTACTCCAGCTAAAGTGCCGAGGGAGACAATTACCTCCCATGTCTTACATATGACGCTTTTAATGATACACCGCAGAATTATATTAGCCGTTTTTACCACTGCACCACATTATTGACTTTCATTCAGTTATGATCCACTATAACATGGGTTCTCAAACTTCATTGCACCACAATCCCCTTCAGACAACAAAAATTACTATACAACTCCAGAAGGGGAGACCAAAGCTTGAGCCCGCCTGAGCCTCACTGCTCCGTGTGTGTGGGGGCGTGGGGGGGACAGGGGGACGACAGGTGAAGGCAAAGCTGAAGCCCAAGGGCTTCAGCCCCAGACAGGGAGCCTGTAATCTGAGCCCCTCCACGCAGGGCCAGAACTCTTGGGCTTTGGATACAGCCCCAGGCCCCAGCAAGTCTAAGCCAGCCCTGAAGACCCCATTAAAATACGGTCACAACCCACTGGTCCTGGCCCAGAGTTTGAGAACCTCTGCACTATAATATAACCCCCAGATCACTTCTGTCAGTACTACTGCCTAGTCAGTTATTCCATATCAATATATGGAATATATTGTGCATTTGACTTTTCCTTAAGCCTATTTGCGAGACACTGTTGAGCAACAGCAGCTTATCAACACTCTCATCACTGTGTCACCAATTACATCGCCCCAAAGTAAACCTGAGAGGCAAAGATGTGCCTAACTGACAGATTGGGAATGGGCTGGAGAGAGCTCCAAGGCTAACAAATAATAAGCCTAGATAGTAGAAAGGCACAGGAAGGAAAGGGTGGGAGACTGGCAGGTTTCTGAGAGTCAGAGCCAGGAGATATCTCTGAAAAGAAAGATACCTTCTGTCACCCCTTTCCTATGCTGTGCACGCTAAGGGTGTACGCTATTGTAAACACAATTCTGCACAATTTGTAAGGATGTTGGGGAGAACACTAAATAAATTGCACAAGGTGTTTGACCAGAAAAAATGTTTCTGAGTCGTTTGTGGTTAACAAGAGACAGGAGTTGGATAACACCCTGTCACAGTATTACTTTGCACTTTTCTTTATGGAATTTAATCTTGTTGATTTCAGACCAATTATCCAGTATATATCAAGGTAATCTGATGTTCAAAGTGCTTGCTACCCCTCACAGCTAAGTATCATCTGCAAATATTATAAGCATAATCTCCACTCCATTATTAAAGTCACTAATGAAAATATATAACAGTTCTAAACTTAAGATAGACCCCTAGATATATCCTCCCAGCTTGAAAGCAAACCACCGATAATTACTCTTTGGCTGTGATTTTTAAACCAATTGTACACCCACTTTACAGTAATTTAATCTAGGCCACATTTCTCAAGTTTGCTTACGAGAATGTCATGTGGAACGGTGTCAAAAGCTAAATCACGTCTACTTCTTCCCAGCACACAGTCGGCCAGAATCCTTGTTGAAGGAGGAAATTTGGTTGGTTTGGCATGTTTTATTCTTGAGAAATTCATGTTGGTTATTAGTTATTTATCACTCTGTTATCCTCTAGGTCAGGGGTGGGCAAACTAAGGCCTGCAGGCCACATCCAGCCCACAAGCTAATTTTGCCCGGCCCCCCTGAGCTCCCGGCTAGGGAGGCTACCCCCGGCCCCTCTCCTGTTGTTCTCCCGCCCCCACCTTCCCCTGGAGCTTCAGCGGCCCTGGACAGCACTGCAGCAGCATGGCTCGTGGGGAAAGGGGTGAGCTCCTGCCACGTGGCCCGCTGGAGCTCACAGCCCCACCCCCTTACCATGCTTTTCCCCCATTCCTCAGCTCCTCCCCCCTCAACCACGCCGTGGGGCACTGAGGCTCCAGGAGAGGGGGAGGGTGGGGGTAAGCGGCATGGTAAGGGGGTGAGGGAGTTGGGTAAGGAGGTGAGGGAGTTCCGGGGGGCAGGGGTTGGATGTGGCAGAGGCTCTGGGGTTGTGGTCAGGGGATGTGGAATGGGGGGTGGGTGGGTTGGATAGGGTGGGGGAGTCCCAGGGGTCTGTCAGGAGGTGGGGGGGATGGATAGTGATCAGGGCAGTCAGGGGACAAGGAGCGAGGGGTTGGATAGTGGGTGAGGTCCCAAGGTGGTGGTTGGTAGGGGTTTCGGGAGGGGGCGTTCAGGGGACAGGGAGCAGGATGGGTTGAGTATTCTGAGGGGGAAGTCAGGGGCAGGAAGTGGGTGGGGGTCAGATAGGAGGTGGGGCCTTCCCTACCTAGCCCTCCATACAATTTTGGAACCCCAAAAGTTTGCCCACCCCTGCTCTAGGTACTAATTTATTGTTTGATAACTGATTAACAATTTGTTCCAGTATCTTTCCAGGTACTGAAGTTAGGCTGATTGGTCTATAATTTCCTGGGTCGTCTTTGTTCCCCTTTTTAAAGACAGGTACTATATGTCTGCCCTTCTCCAGTCTTCTGCCCTCCAGGAGTTCTTTAATTTAAGACAATTGCTAACGGTTCACAGATTGTTTCGACTAATTTCTTACATACCCTGGGATGAATTTTGTCAAGCCCTGCTGACTTGATTACATTTAACTTATCTACATATCCTTTAAATTGTTTGTTTTCTATTCTGGCTTGTGTTCCTTCCCCCTTGTTGCTAATAATAATTGTGTAAAGTGTCTGGTCACAATTAACTTTTAGTGAAGAGTGAAGCAAAATAAGCATTAAGCACCTCAGCCTTTTTGGTATCATCTGTTATCAGCTCTCCTTTCTTGTTAAGTGGTGGACCTATACTTTCCTTCACTTTTCTCTTCCTTCAAATGTATTTGGGGAACCTCTTCTGATTGTCTTTTATGCTCCTTGTTAGGAGTAACTCTTTTGTGTATTAGCCTTTCAATTTTGTCCCTACATGGTTCTGCTATTCTTTTGTACTCATCCTTAATAATTTTTCCATGTTTTCACATTCTGGCCTCTTACTTTTCCTCCTTATGTTTCCTTTGCATCAGAGTATTCTGCTGTCATACTGTGTTATGCATGTGGTCAGTCTACATGAACACATAAGTCCCTTTTGGCCTTAAAATTCATGAATCAATGAAAGTGTAAAGTTTTTATAATGTTTCAATGGTGGCTAGGGGAAAAAAGTAAAAAGCTCTAAAAAAAGTGTCAATGATAACGGGAAGGGTACATTACCTATCAATGTCTTTGAATACGCCTATTAGTACTGAACATATGATACTATAGATACTAAAATGATAAACTAATATTGATGAATCTTTACTTGTAAATACAAGGAAGTTAATGGTGTAAAACCAACCCTTGTGCCAGATCTTCCTACCACTGCTCACTGTGTCAGAGGAGAAATAGTCTCTACAGAACTGTGGTGTCCCTCCACCCATACAGTTGCCGGGGTGGTGCACTGGCCAGCATACACTGTCCCAGGTATAGATCACTGACGAGTTTCTTTTTGTGGAGCAGTAAGGGAGTTTGTGACTCTGTAATGCCTTTATTCAGGGCAATTTATTTTTCATACTCTAGCGCTATAGTTGGTGAACAACAATTGACTTAATTTTAAGGAAAGTAAATTATGGTATCACTACAGATTGCCAAACTGAGTTTAAAAATATAATTAAGCAACAGGTTGTATCTGAACAATCCCTGACAAATATTGAACCATTGGAAAATTCACTGTAAATGTTGAATGATTTTGTGTGTGTCTGTAAAATATTCACCTGTACCAATACTATTTCAGAACTATCACGAAAGAACTTTGTTTCCGTTATGCAACAGGCATACATTGATAAACTAAATAAGGATAGTAGATTATTAGTTTGTGAAGAAGTCACCAATCTGGGCCAGATTTACTTCAGTTCATGCAGGATCTGAACCGATGGGCAAAAGGGCCTGTATACCAGTTTTACATGTCCAGTCTCAGATCCTCTGACCCAAAGGGCTGTTGTAGCAGTTAGAAAATGCTGGAAGACAGCAGTATTCTGGCCGTGTCGCATTCACTTGTTAGGGACTGCTGAGGTGGGGTTTAGCATAGGGCCAACTATGCAGACTCTCTTTATAGTACAACACTTGGTACTGTATGACATTTTGATTAAAAAACTACAACAATATAAAATTAAGATGACATACATTAAATTAATTAAAAGCTGGTTAATGGATAGGTTTCAAAATGTAGCTGCAAATGGTGAATCATAAATCAAACGGGTGTGTTTCTAATGGGGTTCTGCAGGGATCAGTTCTTGGCCTTACGCTACTTAATATTTTTTATCAATGACCAGTAGGATGACCAGACAGCAAGAATGAAAAACGGGAGTGAGGGATAATAGGAGCCTATATAAGAAAAAGACCCAAAAAATCAGGACTGTCCCTATAAATCTGGGACATCTGGCCACCCTAATGACCAGGAAGAAAACATAAAACCATCATTGATAAAGTCTGCAGGTGACAAAAATCAGGAGAATGGTAAATAATGAAGAGGACAGGTCACTGATACAGAGCAATGTGAATCACTTGGTAAGCTGGGTGCAAGAAAATAATATGTAGTTGAATATGGTTAAATGCAAGTATATACTTCTACAAACAAAGAATGTAGACTATACATACAGGATGGGGGACTCTATCCTGGGAAACTGACTCTGAAAAGGATTTGGGAATTATGGTGGATATTGCTGAACATTATACTATGATCAAAAAGGCTAACGTGATCCTTGAATGCAAAAGCAGGCCCTCGTCTCAAAGTTTGGAGGCCCCAGCATTAACTCATAGAAGAGCAGTTTCCCTCTGGATCTTAATTTCTGGGGGCAAGAATGAGTGGCTGATTTTCTGGTTGCATGGCTTTTTGCTTAATTCTATGTGGCTGATCTGTGAGATCATTTCAGGTCCTGGCTTCAGTAAAACTTTCCCATAGCTCATTGATATTCAGTTAGCTCTGGAAGACCCCACCACTGATGGTATTACATACTAGTGAGAAAGACAGATTCCAAACCAAGAAACAAGGAGGCTTCAAAAAGCCAAACACAACATTCTGCAGCTGAAGAGAGGGAATCTGAATTTCCAAAGTGCAATAGGCACAAGAAAGGGCCTTTAATATTTAAAAAATGTATTCAATATGTCACAGGCTTAAATTCTTCTCTTGCTGACCTAAGTTAATAAATCTGTTCACCAGAAAATTATCAATGTGGTTTTTGAATTCTGTCAGATCAAGAGAGAAGGAAATGAAAATGAAGTTAAGAAAATCTTTGAAGGTCACATTCTGATTATGACCTTACATCTAATTTCACTGCAAATATTTTTTAAGCACCGAAACAGTGTTGCAAATACATGAACTAGGAGTTTAAAAGTTGATCTAAAGATATAACACAGAAAGATCAAATTTATTCACCCAAACGCTAGACCTTAAGTTCCCAAAGGCCAATTCACTTAAGGTGAACTCAGTTTTCATCAGTATTTTTAGATTGTAGACTATATGGCCAAACGATTACACGAGTACTTTTTTTGCTGTACATTCTAGAGGCACTTAATAAATAAGTGCAGAATATATTGACCCAATAAATATCAAATTAACTATTTGTAAATGTTGCTTTTATCTGACAGTTTCTCAGTAAATCGTTTTGTGCACAGGTCATTAATTTGGGTGATAAAATACAGATAAAAGATTAAAAAATTGATGTAAAAATGGAACTGAAAGTCTCCATTAGATTTTACTTACATGCTTTTTTAAAATTCAGCCCGCTGGAAATATAGTCAGTGGATATGATCTGTTGGTATGGCACACATCCCTTGCTTAAAATGACCCCAAAAGTTCATTAATTGTGCAACGTGTGAATTCAAAAACAAAGCATTCGAGAGTAAAAAAATTTAAAAATAAATCGATGGGGGGAAAAATCACACTCGTGCAGAAAGAATGCAGATCCAAATTGTATAAATTACATTAAATCATCTTGCTTTGTACTGGGTACTGAGCACTCAATGCAGAAAAATATTAAGTCATTTGAGTCATTCAGACTGAGCTTCTGTGCAAGAGAATGTCAAAAATACAGTGGGATTGCAAATTAAACCTGTAAATTATGCTTTTGTGCTAAAGTACTAAATCATGTGACTAAGCTATTTTTAGAGACATGAAATGTTTTTTCCCCAAGTGCTGTTCTTAAAATTGTTTACTGAAACATTCAGCAAATAATCAACAGTTTCCCTAGTCTTTCATGAGAAGAATACTCTTAAAATAACAAATTATGTTAACATAAAATTAAATATTCAGGCACCTTAATACAAGCTCTGTATCATTACTTGGCCTAATAAAACAGTTTTTAGTGAGCTCATGCAGGCTGTCTGCAATATAGTATGCTACAGACCTGTACAGAATGATTTATGAATGTTTCTATTGCAATAATACTACATCTTTCTTTGTTTTACAAAATCTAACAATTAATTCTAGTGGATTTCCCCCCCCCAAATTGATTCTCAATAAACTGAAATGGAAGACCAAACCTTCTTTTATAAAAGATAAAAACCCCTTGATAACTTTATTTGAATTTTTGGTTTGTGTAGTGAGCCCGAGTGGTCTCCCTCTGACTGGGAGGGCCAGGGAGCCGGAGACACCCCTTGGAGGGTGGAGCCAAGAGCGCCCCGCCCCCCTCGCCGGAAGTACAGGGGCGGAACTGGAACTATAAAAAGCCAGCCCTGCAGCCCAGAAGGGGGGGGAACAAGAGAGGGAGAAGGACGCTTCGCCCGACTGGCTGCTGCTCAGAGAGGACCCCAGCCTGAGCGGTGCCTCCACCCCTGACCCTGAGGACGACTGGCCCGGAGTATCGGCGGCGGTGTATCCCGAAGAACTGGAAGCCGACTGGACAGCTGAGGGACCCGCGCCATGAGTCAGCCATCCACAGACTGTTTGTTTGCTGGCTGCCTGTGTCAAACCCAGGCCATAGCCAGCCCCACCTAACATCTGTGTGCTGCTGAGGCTTATGCCCCCAGCCATCTAGAGACTGTTTGTGATTGCTTGCTGGCTGCCTGTGCCTAGAAGCCCAGGCTAGAGCCAGCCTACTGAGAGACTGTTGCTTGCTGGCTGCCTGTGCCTAGAAGCCCAGGCTAGAGCCAGCCTACTGAGAGACTGTTTGCTTGCTAGCTGCCTGTGCCTAGAAGCCCAGGCTAGAGCCAGCCTACTGAGAGACTGTTTGCTTGCTGGCTGTCTGTGCCTAGAAGCCCAGGCTAGAGCCAGCCTACTGACAGACTGCTTATTTACTGTCTGCCTGTGCGCAGCGGCCCAGGCCCGAGCCTTAAAGACTGCCCGTTTATGGGCTACGCTACCTACGAAGGGAGCGGACAGAGCACAACCCGGGTCGGGTTTTTTGCATCAGCCATATTGGTCATGAATGCTTCAAATTATTCTTGTTGTCCAATGTGAATTTGTAGATGAGAAATTTTGTAAATTAAATTCAAGTATTTAGATAATGTGGTGCTCACTATGAAAAAGAATCAGAAAGAAGTAAGTAAAAGTATGAATATGTGTTCAAACTACCCAACCACAGAAGTAGATTGGTTATTTTAAATAGGCCATAGATCCATACTTTTGTGTAATATGAGCATTTAGCAAGTTTAAATACATACTTTTTCACACACACACACACACACACACAGTTAAAAAGACAACAAAGTTGTTATTTTTAAAGGACTATATTTTTCTCTTCTTTGCATGTATTGCTTTGTTTAGCATTAATGGGACTTGTGTGTGCAGATGGAAGAAAGATGATATCCAAAATCTCTTTTCCATTTAGTTGTGAAGATAAATGATACTAAATCAATGCTCTTTATTTTGATAAATAAAAATGTTACCCTAATGCTTCTTCTCCCCTCAGGGAAAAGTTTCTTTGACTTATTTTTCTTTTAAGAAAAGAAAAACCTATGGCAAATTCAATAGTTCAAACCATTTTATTTGTAACATAGTGGATGACCCATTTATAGCATGTTTTGAAAACTAAAACTAGATGTTACCAGTAAAGAAGGTTTGGCATTCTTTAAAAGAATTTAGAATAATGTTTAATGGTGTTTTGGTGCCAACCTGCAATTATCATGCAGTAAAATAAAATGAATGTCTCTTTAGGATTCTAATCTACGTAGATGAAGACATTAAGATCAGCTCTTATATTTTTAGTTTGAGCAATTCTGAGCCCTGAAGAGATGTTTGTCATTTTTGGACATGATCCTGCACACACTAACTTACATAAATATTCTGTTTTCAACAGAGTTGCATGTGCTATCAAAGGTTATTTAAGGGATTAGATGTGCACAGGATTGGTCTCTTAAAGGTAAACTAAAAACAAATAACTACCTAATCTAAGTCAATGTTGAAATATTAGGGGCAAGCGAATTTGATATACCAATTTCAGTTTATTTCGTACTGTGTGGAAAAGAGCTGACGTAACATCAGTTTATTATTACTAAAATTACATTAATAGGAAATTTAGATATAAACAAAAGGTCACCTGTGGATGATAAATTATAGAAAATTGCAGGGGTAACGTCACACCACATGTGCTTACACTCTGCTCAGCCAGACATATGGAGAATTCCCCCCAGTGTACGGAAACTCTTGGGTGCATAGAGCTACTCTAGGGGCTCTGATGTTGCCTCCCACCTTCCTGAACTGCCATTATAAGGGCTGTGCCTGTGCAAAATGGAACATGCTGGCTGATCAATGATTGCTGGAACAGCCCTATGGGGCAATGACAGTCAGTGCAAATTTGAGCAGCCTTTACTTACATTGTTCTAATTTATGCTGGGGATTTGACTGCTGCATAGATGGTCCTGGGATTAGGACAGTGCAATAAGGGGTTAGAGGCATTTATGCCACCCTCTCTCCCTTCCTCCTCCTCCAGCTTCTATATTAAGATGTATGCCATATAATTTCTTCTAGGGAGGTATGTGGTTGTAGCTTTTTTTTTTTTTTTTTAAAATACAATTACAGTATTATCTGATTATCATCACTAAGGGACAGTATTTCAGATGTGCATCAGCTATGCTTGCATCAACACTAAATGCTCTTGCACTTACTCAGTTAAGTGTGACGGCTTATGTTTTAAAACACGTGGCAATACTTGTCACTCACATGGGACTAAAATGTGGCTCTTACACTTTTTGGACTGAATCCTGGCCCCATTGGAGTTAATGGCAAAAAATTCTATTGACTTTCTTGGGACCAAAGTTTTGCCCTTAAATTGTGTATGAAAATATAGATATAAAGTAACTGTCAATAAACAAGCAAACAAAAAAGAAAAAAAAATAATTTCTGCAAACTCTCTCACACAAGAATCAGGGTGGTAGCCGTGTTAGTCTGGAATAGCAGAGTTAACAAAGTCCTGTGGCACCTTAAAGACTAACTATAAAGTTTTGAAGCATGAGCTTTCGTGGGCTAATACCCACTTCGTCGGATGCAAGCAGTAGAAGTGTTCACATACAGGCAGTTATAGAAAAGTAGGTAAGAGCCAGGGGGGAGGTGAAAAGGTTAGTCCAATTAAGATGAGCCAGCTTGTTATCTCCGATCAGGGAGTGTGGATTATTCGTCTAGCATTTGAATGGGGTGTGTGGACATGGAGAGATGAGAAACAATGTCTGTAATGAGCCAACCATTGTAGATCCCGGTTCAATCCCAAAGTGTGTGAGCTGAATTTGCAAATGAATTGAAGCTCTGCAGTCTCTCTTTGCAGTCTGGATCGGAAGTTCCCTTTCTGCAGAATGGTGACCTTTAAATCTGTAATAGTGTGTCCAGGCAGGTTGAAGTGTTCCCCTACAGGTTTTTGTATATTGCCATTCCTAATATCTGATTTGTGTGCATTTATCCTTTTTCGTAGGGACTGTCCAGTTTGGCCGATGTACATAGCAGAGGGACACTGGTGGCATATAATGGCATATATGACATTGGTTGATGTGCAGGTGAATGAGCCAGTGATGGTATGGTTGATCTGGTTAGGTCCTGTGATGGTGTTGCTGGTGTAGATATGTGGGCAGAGTTGGCATCGAGGTTTGTTGCATGGATTGGTTCCTGAGTTGGAGTTATTGTGGTGCAGTGTGCTGTTGCTGTTGAGAATTTGTTTAAGGTTGGCAGGTTGTCTGTGTGCCAGGACTGGCCTTCCTCCCAAGGCTTTTGAAAGTGAGGGATTATTGTCCAGGATGGGTTGTAGGTCACTGATGATGCGTTGCAAAGGTTTTAACTGAGGACTGTAGGTGATGGCCAGTGGTGTTCTGTTGTTTTTTTTTTTTTCTTGGGCTTGTCTTGTAGCAGCAGGCTTCTGGGTACACGTCTGGCTCTGTTGATCTGTGTCCTTATTTCCTTGTGTGGGTATTGTAGTTTTGAGAAAGCCTGGTGAAGATCTCGTAGGTGTTGGTCTCTGTCTGAGGGGTTGGAGCAAATCCGATTGTACCTCAGTGCTTGGCTGTAGACAATGGATCGTGTGGTGTGTCCGGGATGGAAGCTGGTGGCATGAAGGTAGGCATAGCTGTCGGTAGGTTTTCGGTATAGGGTGGTGTCGATGTGGCCGTCATTAATTTGCACTGTGGTGTCTAGGAAGTGGATTTCCTGTGTGGACTGGTCCAGACTGAGGTGGATGTTGGGGTGGAAGCTGTTGAAGTCATGGTGGAATTCTTCCAGAGTTTCTTTCCCATGGGTCCAGATGATGAAGATGTCATCAATGTAGCGTAGATAGAGAAGGGGTGTGAGTGGACGAGAGTTGAGGAAGCGTTGTTCCAGGTCTGCCATAAAGATGTTGGCATACTGTGGGGCCATGCGGGTGCCCATAGCAGTCCCGCTGGTCTGGAGGTATATATTGTCACCAAATTTGAAATAGTTGTGTGTGAGGATAAAGTCACAGAGCTCAGCAACCACCTGTGCTGTGGCATCATCAGGGATACTATTCCGGACAGCTTGTATTCCATCTTTGTGTGGGATGTTTGTGTAGAGAGCCTCTACATCCATGGTGGCTAGGATGGTGTTTTCTGGAAGGTCACCAATGCATTGTAGTTTCCTCAGGAAGTCAGTGGTATCACGGAGATAGCTGGGAGTGCTGGTGGCATAGGGTCTGAGTAGAGAGTCTACATATCCAGACAGTCCTTCAGTGAGAGTGCCAATGCCCGAGATGATGGGGCGTCCAGGGTTCCCAGGTTTGTGGATCTTGGGTAGTAGATAGAATAACCCCGGTCGGGGCTCTAAGGGTATATTAATTTGTTCCTGTGTTAGTGCAGGGAGAGTCCTGAGTAGGTGGTGCAGTTTCTTAGTATATTCCTCAGTGGGATCGTAGGGAAGTGGCCTGTAGAAATTGGTATTGGAGAGTTGTCTGGTAGCCTCCTTTTGGTAGTCTGACCTGTCCATGATGACAACAGCACCTCCTTTATCAGCCTCTTTGATAATGATGTCAGGGTTGTTTCTGAGGCTGTGGGTAGCATTGCGTTCTGCACGATTTAGGTTGTGAGGCAGGCGATGTTGTTTTTCCACTATTTCTGCCTGTGCACGTCGGCGGAAGCATTCTATGTAAAGGTCCAGACTGTCATTTCGACCCTCAGGAGGAGTCCATGTGGAGTTCTTCTTCTTGTGCTGCTGGTGGGACGGTGTCTGTGTACTAGTGTGCTGTTCCATGTTGTCTTGAAAGAATTCCTTGAGTCGGAGACGGCGAAAGTAGGCTTCCAGATCACCGCAGAATTGTATCTTGTTTGTGGGGGTGCTGGGGCAGAATGAGAGTCCTCGAGATAGGACAGACTCTTCTGCCGGGCTGAGAGTGTAGCTGGATAGATTGACGATATTGCTGGGTGAGGTAGGGGTGCCACTGTTGTGGCCCCATGTGGGAGGTAGGATTTTAGATAGTTTGCAGTCCTTTTTCTTTTGTAGAGAGGTGAAGTGTGTGATGTAGATCTCCTGTCTAATTTTAGTAAAGTCTGTTTGTGTGGAAGGTTGGTCGTTTATGAAGGTCTCTAGGTTGGAAAGCTCTTTTTTGATGTTTTCCTGTTTGTTGTACAGTATGCTGATCAGATGATTCCTCAGTTTCTTAGATAGTGTCTGGCATAATCTCTCACTGTAGTCTGTGCAGTATGTGGATTGCAATGGATTTTTCACCTTCAGTCCATTTGGTATGATGTCCTGCCGTTTGCATTTGGAGAGAAAGATGATATCTGTCTGTACTTGCATTGGCACTCTCACTGAAGGACTGTCTGGATATGTAGACTCTCTACTCAGACCCTATGCCACCAGCACTCCCAGCTATCTCCGTGATACCACTGACTTCCTGAGGAAACTACAATGCATTGGTGACCTTCCAGAAAACACCATCCTAGCCACCATGGATGTAGAGGCTCTCTACACAAACATCCCACACAAAGATGGAATACAAGCTGTCCGGAATAGTATCCCTGATGATGCCACAGCACAGGTGGTTGCTGAGCTCTGTGACTTTATCCTCACACACAACTATTTCAAATTTGGTGACAATATATACCTCCAGACCAGCGGGACTGCTATGGGCACCCGCATGGCCCCACAGTATGCCAACATCTTTATGGCAGACCTGGAACAACGCTTCCTCAACTCTCGTCCACTCACACCCCTTCTCTATCTACGCTACATTGATGACATCTTCATCATCTGGACCCATGGGAAAGAAACTCTGGAAGAATTCCACCATGACTTCAACAGCTTCCACCCCAACATCCACCTCAGTCTGGACCAGTCCACACAGGAAATCCACTTCCTAGACACCACAGTGCAAATTAATGACGGCCACATCGACACCACCCTATACCGAAAACCTACCGACAGCTATGCCTACCTTCATGCCACCAGCTTCCATCCCGGACACACCACACGATCCATTGTCTACAGCCAAGCACTGAGGTACAATCGGATTTGCTCCAACCCCTCAGACAGAGACCAACACCTACGAGATCTTCACCAGGCTTTCTCAAAACTACAATACCCACACAAGGAAATAAGGACACAGATCAACAGAGCCAGACGTGTACCCAGAAGCCTGCTGCTACAAGACAAGCCCAAGAAAAAAAAAAAAACAACAGAACACCACTGGCCATCACCTACAGTCCTCAGTTAAAACCTTTGCAACGCATCATCAGTGACCTACAACCCATCCTGGACAATAATCCCTCACTTTCAAAAGCCTTGGGAGGAAGGCCAGTCCTGGCACACAGACAACCTGCCAACCTTAAACAAATTCTCAACAGCAACAGCACACTGCACCACAATAACTCCAACTCAGGAACCAATCCATGCAACAAACCTCGATGCCAACTCTGCCCACATATCTACACCAGCAACACCATCACAGGACCTAACCAGATCAACCATACCATCACTGGCTCATTCACCTGCACATCAACCAATGTCATATATGCCATTATATGCCACCAGTGTCCCTCTGCTATGTACATCGGCCAAACTGGACAGTCCCTACGAAAAAGGATAAATGCACACAAATCAGATATTAGGAATGGCAATATACAAAAACCTGTAGGGGAACACTTCAACCTGCCTGGACACACTATTACAGATTTAAAGGTCACCATTCTGCAGAAAGGGAACTTCCGATCCAGACTGCAAAGAGAGACTGCAGAGCTTCAATTCATTTGCAAATTCAGCTCACACACTTTGGGATTGAACCGGGATCTACAATGGTTGGCTCATTACAGACATTGTTTCTCATCTCTCCATGTCCACACACCCCATTCAAATGCTAGACGAATAATCCACACTCCCTGATCGGAGATAACAAGCTGGCTCATCTTAATTGGACTAACCTTTTCACCTCCCCCCTGGCTCTTACCTACTTTTCTATAACTGCCTGTATGTGAACACTTCTACTGCTTGCATCCGACGAAGTGGGTATTAGCCCACGAAAGCTCATGCTTCAAAACTTTATAGTTTCTCTCACACAAGTAGTTCCCCACGTCAGTTAATGGGTATCCCATTAATAAACATAAGAACGAACTACTTGTGTACTTAAGGATTTGCAGGATTTGACCCTACTGAAACATTTATAAGCCAGTTATCTCTACACCTGACATGTTTCCTGCAAAGGGGTCCAGAAGCTCAAGCATTTTTTATAACAGAGAGCGGGTGATTTTACCCCCTTTATTTGCCTCCACTCCATGAACAATTTCCACACATACATCTCTTTTGGTCCATGAATCCCATTAACTATAGGGGTAATACTTTAATAAATAAACCATCCTTGTATATATGACCTTTTAAAATATATCTTTATCTTCTCCATCTGCTAGAGCTGGTCAGAAAACAGAAACCCCTTCCAGCAACAATTTTTACAAGGTGGAGGAAGAAGGGGGGCAGGGGATCATTCTAAATTGGGACAAAAAGCCAAAAATACAACATTTTTTCTAAGAAGGGATTTATAGAAAAATTCAGGTTTGGAAGAACTAACACAGAATTCTTCCACTTCCTATTTGGAAGACTTGTCAATTTCACTTTCTGAGAGCAGACAAAGTGAAATTGATAAGGGACAAGAGGCAGAGAGAGAAGGATGCTCAATCTCTGTACCTTCTTCTAAGACAAGGACTGAGCGCCCAGCTGTCTGCCTCTCTTGCAGCCAGACTGAATGCAGAGGGGTGGAGTTGGCTGAGAACCAGGGAGTTAGGACACAGTCTCCAGCAGGCTGCCTGGAAGCCCTTATTTTGATTTTCTCATGGAAAATGGAAACTTTTCAGCAAAATTGAAATTTTCCTGTGAAAAATTTTGATTTTCTGAGAAGTTCATTTTCTATTGGAAAATCATTCAGATAGCAAATTCTAACCAGGCCTTCCATCTACATTATCCGACCTGAATGCGTTGTTTAGGAGATATACTTCTCAGAAAATTCTCTCCCCCCCCCCATCTCAACATGCATAATAATAAACCAAAATAATGCAAGTCATGTGATCAGAAGTGGTCCAACTAAAAAGTACTTATTGCTTTTCAATTAAAGTAAGGCACAGTATTTAACTGTAGCAGGAAGCAAAAACTGACCTTTTTCCTTGCTAAGGATTAGACTTAAGGTGGGTATGTTCATCCTTTTCATTCTAAGATGAAAAACAAAGGACTAGTTGATAAAGAAGATACACAAATGTATATTATAGTAAAACCTTTAGTAGTTCTTAGTTTTCCCTAAACTCTTATAAACTCACTTGGATAGACAAGTTTCTTAGTCTTAGTTTTACTAGCAAGTGACTTTGAAGCAACTACCCATTTGTTAACACAAAGGCACATTATTTTGTTTAAAACACCACAAGCATGGTAAAATAAATCTGATGTTTAAGTATGTTCTAATCAATATTTTTTATTTTAACAATAATATTAATAAAGTGCTCAATTGTGGGTTTTCCTTTACTTCAGAGGAAGGGGCAGTGTAGTTTTGTGCTCCCTGAGTCACAATCTCCCTCCTGTTCCAGCAAGGGATTAAAATTATGCAGGGTTTATTCCTACTCTCTGCTGCCTGGTGTATTGCCAGTGGAGGTAACAGATGCAGGCTCAATCCAGTGACTACACCCATTGGGCCCCCTGTCTTGTCATTTGCAAGAGGGAGGGATGCAGCAGCTCTGTAGTCTCTGCTTACTCACTCAAGAGGCTACTCATGAGGGGCTACTCAAAGCTGTACTGTAAAGACACACTTTGCACTCCCTTCCTCTTGTGTGCTGTATGCAAGACAGGCCAAAATTTGGCCCTAAATAGTAATTATTTTGGGTGTTTATCCCATCAAGTCCGCGATAAAAGGCAGCTGCAAAAGTCTCTGTCATGCTTATAAATATTTAAGCAAATCTTTTTTTTAATAAAACAAATAGGAAATCAGAGGTAGGACTCTAGGTCAGAGTGCTGTCATTGACTCTTGAGGATAAATTCATGGGATTAACTGTATCACTTCCACATTTTAAATAAAGATTACTATACATTTGTGTGTTCTTTTATCCAATCATCAGTCAGATTGTCAATCAAGAATTTTAAATTGGCCTTAAAAAGAATTTTAACAGCATCTAGCAAAAGAAAAAAAAACCTGTTAATTTTTGTAAATACACCAGAAGCAGGAAGCCTGTCAAACAACCAGTGGGGCCTCTAGATCAGTGCTCCCCAACCGTTGTGCCGCGGCACACTGGTGTGCCGTGAGGCCATGCCAAGTGTGCCGCAGCAAAAGCTCTGACCGCGAGGCTGGGGGGCGGGGGAGGCGGTGTGGCGCGGCGCTGCTCTGACCGCGAGGCTGGGGGGCGGGGGAGGCGGTGTGGCGCGGCGCTGCTCTGACCGCGAGGCTGGGGGGCGTGTCACTCCTCTCCTTCCCTCGCTGGAGTCGGGTCACAGCAGCATGACCCAGTGAACAAGTAAGCGCGGGGGGGGGGGGGGAAGCGGTGTGCAAGGGGGTGTTGGGGGGAGGCTGGGCTGGGAGCGGGGGTAAGCAGTGTGCAAGGGGGTGTTGGGGGGAGGCTGGACTGGGAGCGGGGGTAAGCAGTGTGCAAGGGTGTGGGGGGGGAGGCTGGGCTGGGAGCGGGGGTAAGCGGTGTGGGGGAGAGACCGGGCTGGGTGGGTCAGTTGGGGGGGGGGAAGGAGTTTTGGGGGGGGGAGAGACCGGGCTGGGTGAGTCAGTTGGGGGGGTTGGAGGAAAGGAGGTTTGGGGGGGAGAGACCTGGCTGGGTGGGTCAGTTGGGGGGTTGGAGGAAAGGAGGTTTGGGGGGGGAGAGACCGGGCTGGGTGGGTCATTTGGGGGGTGGATGGGAGGGAAGGAGGTTTTGGGGGGGAGAGACCGGGCTGAGTGGGTCAGTTGGGGGTGGGTGGGAGGGAAGGAGATTTTGGGGGGAGAGACCGGGCTGAGTGGGTTAGTTGGGGGGGGGGGGTGGGAGTTGAATTCAGTCTTAAAATATATTATATGGCTCTTACTGAAATAAATTTCCAAATATTTTGCTTTCATGGCTCTCTGAGTCAAAAAGGTTCCCGACCCCTGGCGTAGTTAAACTTAGAAAATCGGTATATGAATTATATTTATTTTGTACGGCTTCAAATATGGACAAGTTTTTGTGAAAAGAACGCCCAACTTCACCGATAATTGATGATGAAACCAGCACGAGCGATATTGCAAAAAAACCCAGAAGATTACGAAAAGGCAGTACAACGAAGAATATATTCGATATGGATTTTTGTGGTGTGGTGAAGAAACGGCTCCAAAACCAGAATGCGTAATTTGCAGGGAAAAGCTGTCTAACGAGGCAATGGTTCCAAGTAAACTGATTCGCCATCTAAAATCGAAACATCCTAGTTGCGCCAACAAGAACATACAATATTTTCAACAGCTTTTGAGCCAAATGCTAAACAGATACAATTTATGAAGTCATCAGTCACAGTTTCTGACAAAGCGTTAGAAGCTAGTTTTTCTATTGCAAATTTAATTGCACGTCAGAAAAAAGCACATACAATTGGCGAAACCCTCATTAAACCAGCATGCATGGAAATCATTCGAATAATGTTTGGACCTGGTGCAGTTAAGGAAGTAGAAAATGTTCCGTTGTCAGGTAATACTGTAAAAAGACGTATTGACGATATGTCTAGCGATATTCTGAAAACAGTAATTACCAAATTAAAAGCAGCTGGAAATTTTTCACTCCAAATTGATGAAACAACTGATATTAAGAACCAAGCACAGCTAATTTGTATTGTCCGTTTCGTTGATGAGGGCGCTATAAAAGAGCATTATTTATTTTGCAAAGTGCTTCCAGAGCGGACTACCGGTGAGGCAATTTTTCGTGCTACAAATGATTTCTTCTATACTTATGACATTAAATGGAGTAATTGCATAAGTGTTTGTACAGATGGCGCCGCCGCAATGATGGGCAATAAAAAAGGTTTTGTCTCATGTGTAAAACAACAAAATGCGGAAATACAAATTACCCATTGCTGCATACGTCGAGAAGCGTTGATGGCGAAAAACTTGCCAGATGAACTATTGCAAATGATGAACGAATGCGTGAAAATCATAAACATCATTAAAACAAGGGCCCTGAATACACGAATTTTTGAAATACTCTGCGAAGAAATGGGATCAGAATATCAGTCATTATTGTTTTACACTGAAATACGTTGGCTATCCCGAGGAAAAGTTCTGGCAAGATTATTTGAGCTTTGCAACGAGGTGAGCCATTTTTTATTGAAGCAAAACATGTTCGAACTACACCAGCTCCTCGAGGATGATCACTGGATTACAAAACTAGCATACATGGCTGACATATTCGAGCACCTGAATGAACTCAATAAAAGGATGCAAGGTCGGAATGAAAATGTATTAACGTGCTCTGACAAATTAAATGGATTCAAAGAGAAACTGGAACTTTGGCAAACGGAGTTAGGACGTGGATCACTAGAAATGTACAAAAGAACAAACCAGATTAAAATTGAAAATAATAAGTAGTTCATAATAAATTTAGCTCAACGACATTTAACATTGCTATTAGAGAAGTTTGATCATTACTTTCATACAATCAATACGGAGCAATACGATTGGGTTCGAAATCCTTTTGCAACGATTGCCAAAAATTCTACCGAAGTACTTTCCCTTCAGATTCGAGAGGACTTTCTTGAATTGAGGAATGACGTGTCATTAAAAATAAAATTAGCTCAAGTTCCGTTGGATGTGTTCTGGATTGGGATTGAGGAAGAATATCCCCATATCTCCAAGAAGGCTGTCGAAATTCTGTTACCATTTGCAACCACATATATATGTGAACAAAGTTTTTCAGCGTTAGTCCAAATAAAAAATGACAAGCGGTCATGCTTGAAGGGCATCGATCAAGAACTTCGGGTTGCTCTGTCCAGTATTAAACCGAACATCAAATCTCTGTGTTCATTAAAACAAGCGCAGGTGTCGCATTAGTTATAAGTTGTTAGAGAACAGTTAGAATATAGAGTTATGAATTGATGGATGTGTTACAAGTACCTACCTAATTATCAAATAAAATAATAAATCAAGTAATTCTGTTATGCCCAGTTTGACATTTCTATACTATTATACTCTTCAAAACGATATTTTGAAGATTATATTTGTTTTTTATCCAATTTTTGTATGTGGTGTGCCGTGGAATTTTGGGAGAGGCTATGGTGTGCCGAGGGTGACAAAAGGTTGGGGAGCACTGCTCTAGATGACCGAGGTGTTAAGGGAGCACTCAAGGAAGAAAAGGCCATTGTGGACAAGCTAAATGAATTCTTTGCATTGGTCTTCATTAGAGAGGATGTGAGGGAGATTCTGATACCTGAGCCATTCTTTTTAGGTGACAAATTTGAGGCACTGTCCCAAATTGCAGTGTCAATAAAGGCGGTTTTGGAACAAACTGATCAAATAACAGCAATAATGATTAGAGGTATGGAACAGCTTCCATGAAAGGGGAGATTAAGCAAATTGGAACTATTCATCTTGGAAGAGAGATGGCTAAGGGGCACATGATCGAGGTTAATAAAAATCATGAATAGTATAGAGAAAGGAAATAAGCAAAGTGTTATATTTACCCCTTCACATAACACAAGAAATTAGGTTAAAAAAAAGAATTAGATAAGTTCACCAAGGATGGGTCCATCAACGGCTATTAGCCAAGATGGTCAGGAATGCAACCCCATGCTCTGCGTGTCCCTAAACTTCTGACTCCAAGATGCTGGGACTGGACAACAGAGGACAGAGGATTTTTACTAAACGGATAAGCCTTATTGTGAGGGTATAAGTGGGAAGTAATTGGTACAATGGCCTTGTGCTGGCTCTTTCTATAGGGATGAATTTCATCAAAAAATATTTGAATTTTTGAGAAATCACATAACATTGAACATGAGATATCTACTTGTCTGTGTATAATAGGGATAAAAAGTAACTTTGGAAATGGGTATTACAGACATTTACCAAAATATAATGAACAGAATGGATGTGTTGCTACTGCAGCAATATACAAGAGTTTTCTACTAAGGAAGCTCAAGAAGAGAAGGCTGAAATATTTTTACATCCAGTGAAAAAATGTACTCAGACTGAGGTCTCAGAGGCATGATTTCAGAATAAAATTGGGAAAGAGAAAGCCAAAAAATTAATATTTTCTTCATTTTTTAGGTTATGGATAACATAACCAGAAAAGTCAATTAGCGGTTTTACTAAAGAGTCCTCATGAAATAGCCATCTGAAATCTCAAACACAAACTGTGTTGCCAGCCAGTGACATACAATTTTAACAAAGTATTTTCATTCTAGTCCCTAACTGGCTTTGGGGAAGTACTGTGTCAAGAAAAAATGGAGAGGAGGTTGTGAAGGTTAGGAATATAACAGGGTTTAAAGAGAACTGGATAAATTCATGGAGGTTAAGTCCATTCATGACTATTAGACAGGATGGGTAAGGAATGGTGTACCTATCCTCTGTTTGTCAGAGAGGGATGACGGATGGCAGGAGAGAGATCACTTGATTATTACATGTTAGGTTCACTCACTTCGGGGCAGCTGGCGTTGACTGGATGGACCTTTGGTCTGACCCAGTATGGCCATTCTTATGTTCTTATGAGAGGAGTATCTAGATACCCTGTTTGCAGCATATGAGAGATAGGATGTACATACTCTACACTAGGTCAGACAAGAAGGGGTTCTTTTCATAAGGAATGCAGGAAGCCAAGGGCCTGACCCTCTCCCTCCTCCACCCCCCCTCCCCCCGAAACTGCTCAGTCTAACAACTGGAAAGAAGCAATCTACCCAGGGTCATCAAGGGAGTGAAGACAAAAAGAAGGGCAAGGTACATATGGATATGCAGAGGGAGCGAAGAAGTGTGCGCTTGTTCTCTCAGGAGACAATAGAGTGAGGAAGCTGCTAGATCCTCCCCAAAAGGATGGAAAATCTGGAAATCTGATTGGTTTGTCACAATCCAAGAACTATATTTCTTGCCAGAGACAAAATTAAAACTCAGGTGAGCTGGTCTGAATCTTCCCTATGAACGAAGTTGAGAATAGCTGTGATCCAAAACTCTCAGCAAGACCAGAGCGCTCCAAAGATGTGTACATAAAAGAGATATTTTGTTTCTTCTTGTGTTATGTTTTCTTTTATATCTGAGACTATGTAGATCTTGTGTGCCCTTGTACTTAATGGTAAATGAGTCCTATTAATAAATACTAATAATGAATATTTGCATTACTTAAAAAGTAAAAGTGTTCTAACTTGTTTAATGCACCATAAAGACATTAAAGAAGTAATAAACGTGTACTGTGTGACACAAAAGTAAATAAATGTAACTCCCTGCTTCATTTTAGGTGTTTGTGATATTATCAACTCTTTCAGGAAAGACAAGATCCCTGAACGTCAAACCTTTTTCAGATAAAACATTTTTCAGTGCTATTTTTAAAATGTACGCATTTCCAATATTTTAGCTACTGAGGCATCTTAGCTCCACTGAAGTCAATGGCAAAACTTCCATTGACTTCAACAAAGCCAGGATTTCACCATGGTTTGGATGTAGTATCTTAAATAATGTTCATTTACTTATGAAAAAACAAACTGATTTCAGTTCACTTTTATATATTAAAAACTCCCATCACTGAAGATAGACTTTAAATACCTGTATCACACATTGATAACTTTTTTCACACATATAAACAATAGCAATAACTTTCAGGAAAATACAAAGTGAGGATAAAACAACATCAACAATTTGTGTGTTTATGCAACATTAGAATCGACTAGAATTGGAAAACCTGTGATCTATTTTTGTGTACGCGCTCTGTTCCGTTTCCTCCAGTGTTGGGTATTCAAGTAGCCCTAACATGAATACACACACAGTTTAAGATTCCTGGAAATAGTACAATTTCCTAAAAGTATTACTCAAACAAAACAGAGGTGCAGGAATCAAAAAGACATTTCATGAGTGGAGAGTTCTTACATTTTAATTAGACTGGATTCTGTCTGATTGCTCTCCAATGACTATTGCATTTTGCTAACTTCAAAAGGGAGCCCTAAGAGACCCTTCATCCTTACAATTTCATGCTTTCTTCAGTCAAATATCAGGCCCATAAAATTTCTTCTTTCTTGGATACACATACAAAAATAAAATTAGCTCTGAATTCAGGGCCTCTCTTAGTGACATCCTGTCTTAGGGACTATTAACTATTCTAGTGATTCTTTGAACTGGCTAAGGTTTGCTACAGCAGTAGAGTAATGCACTACTTAGCAGGCCTTTCTACTGGAACAAGATAAGCAGTCACTTACTTTTAACATACTACACTGCACTGGCATCAGAGTTTGGAAACCTGAAAACCATGGAGCTTTGGTGAGCCTTGCCACAACAGTGACTGACAGAAAACATCTATGACTTTATGGGTCACCCAAGTCTTCATGAACCTCAGCCAAAAGGCTGGCTGCTATCTAAACCTACAAAGGGAGAGCTTGACTACTGAATCTCAGATTCAAAACAGGGTGACCAGATATCCCAATTTTATAGGGACAGTCCTGATTTCTGGGTCTTTTTCTTATATAGGCTCCTCTTACACCTCCTACCCGGTCCTGATTTTTCAAAAATGAGTTGAGGAACACAGGAGTCAGTTTTCTGGTGGACCATTTCACACAAGCAGAGATGGTTGACTATATAAAGTAATGTACTATTAGTCACAACATTATATATTTGCTCCTCCCTTCCATTTTATAGATTGTTTGCTTGAAACTACCAAAAGAAGAAACAACGGATGAATAAGGAGAAATCTAGAACAAAGGTATAGAAAAATAACTTTACACATAGGTGTGTTTTAGGGACAATATCTCAAGGCAATACCCTAAATAGGCCTACGGAAGACAGATTAAAAAAAACAACAACAAAAAAAACCCCACAACTTCCTCCCGAAAAGATTAAGGAATGCTCTAAGACAGTTTTGGAAAAATCTCAAAGATCAAGAATTAGCCTGGTATTTATAGCATAGCTTCCCAGTGTGTTCTTTGAGCTTCCCAGAATGTTGTTTTTTCCATCTGCTAACTGTCAATATGGTATAATCTTATATTTTGATTATAAAAAAAGTACAAAAAGACCTTTTTTAAAAAAATTACAGTACACTTTGGGCTTCATTTCTTAGTGTAAGTCAGCTACTCTGGCATCAAAAATAGGTCAGAGATAATGCTGAACCTTTTCTGATGTAAATAAGTAGCATTCCACTGTTTAATTATGTCAAAGTATATTATAACCATTTATGACTAATGCCTATATGAATCACATTGTCACAAAAGATGTTAAGTTCTATCACGTAAAATATTCAACTTCATATACTGTCTGAATGAAATTAATTAAATCCAGGTCAAGAATGTATTTTTTCCCCTCACTTAATTAGCAGCAAAAACATCTAAGGCGCTCCATGCTGGTCTTAAACAAAGAGTATGAATTGCAAAATTGTTTATATTTTCAATTCTATCTTGGTTAAATACTGAACTTCTCTGTTCTATGCTGCTTTCTTGATTAGTTTTCTAATATTAACTCAATCTTTTGTAGAATTTTATTGCCTGGAATATATTTAGCAATAATCTTTCCCATCATAGCATACCAATATCAATATAAAATAAAGTATGTCAGTATAAAATGTATTGATTTTTTAAAAAATACTTACTTATAATGCTCTTCATGGCCTTGCATCTAGTTACCTTAGGATCCTTTTGGTTTCTGAAATTTCTGGGTGCACATTCAACTTTGTTTCAGAGACTCTCCTGTTTGTAGTTTGGCTATGGACTAAGATCACTGGGGCTAGGTCCTTTTCTTATTATACCCCTCATCTGTGGAACTCTTTGCACCCCAAGTTACATCTGTTGAGTCAGTAATATTGTTTACATTAAACCAGAAATCAAATCTATTGATTTCACCTTTTCACTTTTCTTGGCCGTTCTGTAAAACATTCTCAACATACTTTACACTCTGTACCATAATTTTATTTATTAAAATTAAAAAAAGGAGGAATGAGTCAAGAAAGAAAAAGATATCTTGTGCAATGATTGTAATTGTATAAAAAGGTATACATTTAGGGAAACACTTTTTCAAACAAGTTCAGTTATATTACCTATCACTGATATGAGCTAAACACTCTAGGTTTTAAGTATCATAGCAAATAATCCTAATAACTTAAAGAAATGCTGTAGTTAATATCACAAGATAAAAGATGTAAAAAATATGCAACATGCGGTAGTCTCTCTCTCTCTCTCTGTGTGTGTGTGCATTAGAAACCTGAATGGCCTCAATTCTGCAAAGCGATCTGCCAATACAGGTTGTGAGCCATTCACTGGGATTTTGTGCAGTTACATGAATGCTGGGACATTCCATTGCAGAAACAGTGCCTGAATGGCACCCAATGCTGCTGTCTCTTAAAAGAAAACAGCACTGTATTTTCACTGAGGTATTTACCTCAGCTGCAACATAGAGTGCTGCAGTCCTCTAGTTTCTTAGGAGCAGACTCTTAATGTGGCAGTTTCAGTTTCTCTGCCACTGAGAGCAACTAGGAGTCATTGCATGGCACTTTAATTCAATTAGCTGGTTTCTTTTAAAGGAGAAAGGCATTGGATCCAATCAGTTTGAAGGCAGATTGAAAGGAGAGCTAATGTAATCTCCTAAAAGGTAATACTTTGAAAGTCTGCTAGTTTAGCACCAGTATCTTGAAGACCCATTAAGAATACTCTACTGAAAACCAACATAATTGTATCAGAATTGATTTAAAAAGTGCTTTATCAAAAGAAGTGCAACAAACTTAATACATATTTTTGAGATCTTAAAGAATGTCTGTTGAATCAGTTCTAGTTTGAAGACTATAAAATTAGGATCTTAGTAGAGAGATGGTACAATTGAGTTTTACAATCAACAACAACACCCCACCCCCGCACAATCCCATAAAATTCCACTCTACCGGTTTACTGGATCTTCACTGTGATATGAAGATTCTCAGAAGGTACAGTGTGGTACCAAATCTTGACTATACTAAATTACAAACTTAATTCATTATATTAAATATTATTACTGAGTATCTTAGTAAAGCATCAGAGAGGTAGCCGTGTTAGTCTGGAATAGCAAAGGAAACAAAATCTTGTGGCACCTTAAAGACTAACTATAAAGTTTTGAAGCATGAGCTTTCGTGGGCTAATACCCACTTCGTCGGATGCAAGCAGTGGAAATGTTTAGAGGCAGGTCTGGGAAAGTAGGTAAGAACCAGGTGGGAGGTGAAAAGGTTAGTCCAAATAAGCTGAACCAGTTTGTTATCTCCGATCAGGGAGTGTGGATTATTCTTCTAGCATTTGAATGGGGTGTGTGAACATGGAGAGAGGAGAAACAATGTCTGTAATGAGCCAGCCATTCTAGATCTTTGTTCAGTCCTAAAAGGTGTGTGCTGAATTTGCAAATGAATTGAAGTTCTGCAGTTTCCCTTTGTAGTCTGGTCTTGAAGTGTTTTTGCTGCAGGATGCTGACTTTTAAATCAGCTAATGTGTGTCCAGGCAGGTATACACAAACCTGTAGGGGAACACTTCAACCTGCCTGGACACACATTAGCTGATTTAAAAGTCAGCATCCTGCAGCAAAAACACTTCAAGACCAGACTACAAAGGGAAACTGCAGAACTTCAATTCATTTGCAAATTCAGCACACACCTTTTAGGACTGAACAAAGATCTAGAATGGCTGGCTCATTACAGACATTGTTTCTCCTCTCTCCATGTTCACACACCCCATTCAAATGCTAGAAGAATAATCCACACTCCCTGATCGGAGATAACAAACTGGTTCAGCTTATTTGGACTAACCTTTTCACCTCCCACCTGGTTCTTACCTACTTTCCCAGACCTGCCTCTAAACATTTCCACTGCTTGCATCCGACGAAGTGGGTATTAGCCCACGAAAGCTCATGCTTCAAAACTTTATAGTTAGTCTTTAAGGTGCCACAAGATTTTGTTTCCTTAGTAAAGCATGAAAACAAAACCATTCCATTTTCTTGGAGAATATTTCATCTTCAGTTTTTATGGACTCCATTAGTGCTGGTAATTGATAATCATGAGATTTTATTAGTTGAAAATAGTACTTCCTCAATGTAAGAGTAAAACTGAGTCAGGGTTTGATCGGAAAATAGGTATCAATACATTAAAAATAATCACATTATGTACTGAGTCCACTGAATCTCTCATGGAGATGTTACAGTCTTTCACAGGAAGCGGATTTAAATATAAACTTAATGTGTTCATCCAAACAGTATGTTTTAAATGTATGGCTTTAGCATTTATATTTTCTTAAAATATGGGACATTGTCTTCCATATATAAATATATGTCTTTCATATATAAATATGTATATATATTTATATATGAAAGACATATCTATATCTATCAAAGACAATGTCTCATATTTTAAGAAAACAAATGCTAAAGCCATACATTTAAGCCATACATTTAAAACTTACTGTATATGTCAAATATTTATATAATTTATTTATAATATATTATTTTGATATATATCTAATTCTAGGAAGATATAGATAGATAGATAGATAGATAGATAGATAGATAGATAGATCAAATAAATATTTGACATATACGATATGTTTTAAATGTATGGCCATACATAAGAGATGTATATATATATCTCTTCCTGAAAGGTGATAGAGGCTAAAATCTGTTTACACTGGATGCTCCAATATGCCTGAAACCTGACCTATGGAAAAGGTCACCTGTAAGGCTAAAAACAGTTCATTCTTCACAGCCTTTAAGCCTATGGCTGTATTGAGATAGCAGATACCACAATAAAATATGGTAGCATCTTTTGTCATATTGACTCTTGATTTCATGCACAGGTAGCTCTCTTCCCCAATAAGCATTTTCAGGCCAACTCAGGCCAATGGTTCCAATGAAAGCGTGTGTAAATATGGTTTTACAGGATTGGGCTCTCAGTTGTGGACTTTAACTGCTAGTTTGTAGGTATTCAAGAAAATGAATACTGTAGAATTTTCAATCCAGAATTTTCAAATCTTAAATGCAGATACTACACTTTACTACATAAGGATTTTTTTTAACTAGAGAAAATATCTAAAATCTGCAACAAGGCAAATTCATTACTTTGTGTGTATGCTACATAAAATATATTTTTCATTCAAAGAATGAAACTTTAACCTTACAATGGCATTTTATTGTAAGGCACTCTCTGAAATAACTGAAATTTCTTAAAGAAATTGGTGCATATAAATAAAGCTTTTCATCATGCATAAACACCCTGTGCACCAGAGGTTTAACAACACAGCGTTTGTTTACCCGAGCAAAATAAATAAAGCTCTAAAAACATGACATAACATAGTGTTTAAAAATTTATTATGCAAAATATTTAAGCCATGCATCCTTATTATATGAATACAATACACTAGAGTAAAAATTACTTCTCAATTTCATATAAATGTATTCCTAATGTACAGTTGAAGTAAAAGTAATGTTTACTTACAAAAAATGTACATATCGTCCCTTAACCATAAGTCTATTCAATGTGCATATTACAGAACAAATTTACTGAGAACAGCATATCTCAATGGATACAGCATACTTCCATCTATGATTTAAGTACCTACATCACATGGACAACTGACAATCTTAAGTATAAAAAGTTTCAAAGTCACCAAGAAGTATATTATTTTCTAATCTCATCATAAATGTATACATGATTTCTCCACTAATAATTTCTAAACCAGATAATGCCCTAAACTATAAAAAGTTACTTTTTGAATACATGGAAATGTACAAGACAAAAGGTTATTTTTTCAATAAAAACTGTAATGTTAATCATTACTTCAGACATGCATACTCATTATACATATATGTACATGTTCTGCTCATCAGCATTATAACTATCGTTGAACAGCTATGATGTGCGATTTTATAAAACACATTGCCCCCCTATAGTTGATAAAGAGAGTGTCCTATATGCACGGGCTAAGGGCATTGTTGTTGCTCACAGGTATCAGACAGAGTCCCAACTAGTTTGCTCTTTCATTACCCAGAAGACCTTCCCTTTTTTCTGTCTCCTTCCATCCAGCCTCCCAATCTTTCTTCTCCTCTACCTCTCTTAGTCAAAGATTTATCTTTAGTCTGATCTGTGTTCTCAGGGATTGGGTTCTAGACCAGTCTTTTGGTTGGATGGCTTGCTCATGCAATGCAAGTCTCTCAGAATGACATACCTATGAAATGTGGCACACTGAGCAGCACCTAATCATGACTAAATAGTCCATTGGTGATCAGGAGCTGTTATTTTCCTTGGTTATACTGTTCACTCATATTTAGCTAGTGATCCTCTATGAACCACAGATCTCTTTCTGCAGTATTCTTTCCTAAAGACTCATATTTTGCTTGTGATCCACTATGACCCCAGAATCCCTCTTTGCAGTACTCCTTTCTAAGGAGTCATTTCCCATTTTGTGTGCGTGCAAGTGATATTTCTTTTGCAAGTGGAGTACTTTGCATTTGTCCTTACAGAATTTAATCCTATTTACTTCAGACCATTTCTCCGGAGATTTACAAAAAATAACAAAAACAAAACCAGTAAAGCAGCCACAGAATTGGAAGGTAAGAAATAGGGCTTATTTAAATCGGGAGAATTAGTTTTGGTGAATAAGCTCCTCCCTGCCATCCAGTCAGCTACTGCTTGCAATTCTGCATCTGGTTCGTTCTCCTCTACTGAGGAAAGCTATTACTGGCTAGGAGGGGCTCCAATAAACTCCAGATGAACACCAGGGAAGATATGGAACCTTGCCTCATTTTACATAAACATCACCACTCCAACTTGTGACTGGAAGCCTTTATCTCTAATGATGCCTGGAGAGAGGTAGTTATGCAAACTCTTCCCTTCCATCAGTGGGGGAGTTCCATCTCAGAAAGACGGTGATTGCTGTAACTTGTCACTATTAACTAGTTGACATTGTAATACATATGGTAGCATCTGAAATTATCAGTTTCCCTCTACTTAGAAAATAAGTATGATAATTACACAGTGATGGTTGGGAAAATGTTTACTTTTTATTAGTTTCTACTATATATACACACAATGGAAAACTAGAAGGAAAGTTGATTTTTATATCTACTTCTATTATCGTTCTGCATTTTGTAAAAATGTGTATGACTGAGTAACTTGTTTGAGTAAGAAATTGCTGGAGAAATGTTTGGCATTTCAGCAAATCTGCTTTCCTACTTGCTTTGTGTATGGTCTGCTTATCTTACTAACGCTGTTCAAGCAGTTTAAAAAAAGCATCTCGTATCCCATTCTATTCTATTTAGATTAATAGTTTGACTAATGAAAGATTCAGCACAATTTTCATAAAACATACAAATGAATTAAATAATGCCAAAAAGTGATCTACAAGTAGCATTAAAGTAACCAGGTAAAGAGTGCCATTCAGAACATTAGCTTAGAATTTGGCTTTTAAAAACTGTTTTAAATTCAATATCCAGCATGTGCTTTGCTGAAATTGGACATCCTAAAAGATATGCTGGAGCTCAATCAGAATTTGTGGGTTTGACACAGAAAACACACAGTGGAATTCTATGGTCTCTGTTTACAAAGGTAACCTAAGTCCTGATTTTATTTATTTCTTAGAACACTTAATATTCTTATTTTATTAAATAAAGAGTTATTAAAATAAATCAATTACTAAGTCAGAATATTAAAAAAACATTAAACTCTTACACAAGACTGTAACCAACACGCTTTATTTTATGGCTACAGGCTGGCTAAACTTTCCATTGGAGTTCCAGGCTGTGAGTGGCATCAATAAATCCTGAAATGCCATAGATAATAAGAGCTATCCACAGCAGTGCTATATATGGTGGACCAAAGAAAGATAGAACATATAATTATTACATTAATTAACTGAATTTTCTCTCTTACCCTGGTTACATGGGGCATTGACCACATAAATCTAATGTTGTTGGATTATTTTCAGGTTATCTTTAAGAGAAAAGTAAAAACTGAATAGAAAAAAACACACTCAAAGCTGCATCAAGTATCTGTAGGTGGGGGTCAGAGGACGGGGGAGAAGATAAAGGAGATGGATATAATTTACTTACCTAAGATTAGGCAAACTGGTGGAAAAACCTTGGGAAGTTCACTGAACCCTTGCAGAGAATTAGTGTTATAATGCTCCTTGCCTGTTTTACTGAGATGACACCTCTTCTTCCTGTAACAAAACATCCATTGTATTAAAGTCATCTTTAGAGAGACACAAACTTCTTCAATTATCAAATAGCTATACTTCATATAACACATGTGGTGTGTCTCTGACAAAGTGCTCAACAGCATAAGGGTGATGGCTATATAATGGGAAATTGTAGAATATGACCTTTAAAAAAATGGATGTAATTACTCCTTCCTAGGCAGTCATTTCCCATTTTGTATGTGTACAACTGATAGTTCCTTCCTAAGTGGAGTACTTTGCATTTATCCTTACTGAATATAATCCTATTTACTTCAGACCATTTCTCCAGTTTGTCCAGATCTCTGAATTTTAATCCTATCCTCCAAAGTATTAGCAACCCCTCCAAGCTTGGTATTATAAATGTACTCTCTATGCCATCATCTAAATCATTGTCAAAGATATTGAATGGAATCCAACACAGAACTGATCCCTTTAGGACCCCACTTGACATGCCCTTCCAGCATGACTCTGAACTGATATATTTAACACCATTCTAAAAGCTGGAGGTAAAGCGGGGTTTGACGTGGAAGTTGACAGTTTGCAACCCCCCATGTAATAACATTGTGAACCCCTGAGGAGTCCTGACCTCCAGTTTGAGAAACCCTGAGCTATATGAATAATGTAGCTATACTTAGATCTATGTACAGTACTTAGATCTACTCACCATGGTGTCTTCACGATGGTGAGTTGACTGCTGCCACTCCCCCGTCAACTCCCCTCTTGTGCCGGTAGAATACAGAAGTCGACGGGAGAGTGCTCGGGGGTCGATTTATTGCATCTAGACTAGACACGATAAATCGACCCCCACTGGATTGATCACTGCCTGCCAATCCGGCGGGTAGTATAAACATACCTCTAGATGTCAATCAGCCACCGCCACATACCTCTTTACAAATAAGTCAACATAGAGATTACATGAAGCCACAGGTAGGAATAGAAAACAGGTTTCTATATATTAGCCCCAAATATTAGCCACTTAGCAACACTGTCTTTCAGATAGAAAGAGACTTGCAATTACTCCTGTTGCTGAAGTGGTAGAGGTTTGATATGAGGATCTACAGGGACAGGATTCAAATCTTGCTGCCAACCAGAATCACAGGATGTTATGAATCCATACAATATAATTTATTTTAGAAAAATCTAGTTTATTTAATTCACACAGTGAGAAAACGTCATTTAAAAGCAGTTATTTTTTAAACTTAAACATCATTATAATCTATAAATTATGGCATGACAACAAAATACAGGTTTTTCACATTTCAGTTATTTGTCAAAGGTTTTGTCTGAAGGTCTCACACATCGGAAGGTTTGAAAGTTGAGAGATATGCTTCCCAATGGCAGGGATAGAGGACCCAGAATGAGGGGTTGTACAATAGGTAGACCTGCTGCTGGAGTGCCACCAAGTACCTTGGACTACAGCTGCTCCTTGCTGTGTCCAATTTCTAGAAGCTGAGACGATATGGCATGTTTTGGGAAGTGAGTGATAACACAGACACCTTCATGGAGGTTCCCTCTGGATGACAGGTTATGTCATCATTGATATATGTGAGTGGTTTCTTTTAGCATATTTACTTTGAGTAACTTTAAAATAGTGTCAAAATAGAGACCAAGATCTTCCTGAGACATACCAAATGTTTTAGGAGGAACATCACTGACAGGAGTGTATTTAGTGTTGCAGTTTATTCCGCTGACTCCAAGCCAGATGCATCTCCCTGCTCTCCTCTCCCTGACCCTGTCGAGCTACCAACCAATCCAATACGAGAAAACTAAGGAATTAACACAAACAAAATCTTTTAGTGACAAGTTCGCATCAGAAACACCTCACCCAACTCAAAACCTTAAAAAGATTAAACTCAAGGGAGAAGTTTCTTGCATTCTTTGCCTCCTTCATACTATCTACAAAGTTGTCAACAACATATATTCCATAAGGCTTTCACTTCTATTTCCAGCAGGTGCAAAGAAACAATATGTAACCTGCTTCATCAAGGCTACACTCCAATACAAAACCTTAACAGCGCCCTCATATGCTCAACTCACAGATTGGCAGATCTGCTAGTCACACATTCCATGTTTTTGGGAAATTACTTTAACATTTCTGAGCTGTCCATAAAGAATGCAGGAAACGTCTCCCTTTTAACTTATTTCCATTATTTCAAGTTTTTGGGTGTACGTAAAGCAATCTGTCACCGCAAGTTTGTGTGTGTGTTGTATTTCAATAAAATAACTGACATACTCGAACTCACTGATTCATTTTAGCAAGGTTTATAATTATTGTCAGCTGCCAAATACCTGAAAAAATATGTCTCATGTTTGAACAGACAATGTTGAAAAAAGAGGACACAAAGAAACTATTCAAGCCACTGTATTCGAATTTATTACATGAAAGATTTTATAGCTGTTATATGACATACTTGTTGTCAGTGTTATGCTGGAAGCATTTGTTTTTCAAGTGGTTATAATAAACCTGTACACAAATGATTTCCAGGTTTACAGAACAAACACACACTAACAATTGCCATGATTCAGAGGCACAGAATTTTTCATGAAGTGCATTTAATTTGTCAAACACATAGTTATTAAAAGGTATGGAATGAATTTTTTTTGAGAAGTGCGTTATATGGAATAAGGCAGGAGTGCGCAAAGTACAGCCCGCAAGCCATTTTAAGAGAGACTGTGAGCTCCCGCTGAGGAGCGGGGTCTGGGCCTTGTCCTGCTCCTGCTGGGAAGCGGGCATGCAACTCGGTCTGCTCTGGCACTCCGGACGGGGCGCTGGGTCAGGGGCTGCACCACACGGCTCCTGGAAGCCGTGGCATGGCCCTGCTCTGGTTTCTGTGTGTTCCAATGGTCCCCTCCTGTGGTCCAATGGGAGCTGCAGGGGTGGGGCCCTTGCATGGGGCAGCATGCAGAGCTGCTGGCCACACCGCCATGTAGGAGCTGAAGAAGGGACATGCCACTGCTTCTGGGACCTGCTTGAGGTAACACCACTTGGAGCCTACACCCCTGAGCCTATGCCCATGTCCCAGCCCCTCACCTCAGCCCTGATCCCTCTCCCACTCTCCAAACCCCTCAGTCCCAGCCCAAAGCACCCTCCTGTGCCCCAAGCCTCTCATCTCCAGCCCCACTCCAGAGCCCATACCCCCAGCTATAACCTGCACCCCTTCCCTCACACCTGCGCCAGCCCCAATCCTCTACCCGCCCACCAAACACCTTGGTCCCAGCACAGAGCACCCTCCTAAACCCCAAACTCCTCATCCCTAGCCCTACCCCAGAGCCCACACTCCTAACCAGAGCCCTCCCCCCCTCCCGCACCCCAACACCAATTTTGTGATCATTCATGGCCCGCTACACAATTTCTATTCCCCGATGTTGCCCTCAGGCCAAAAAGTTGGCCCACCCCTGGAATAAGGGATTGTAAAACTGAGCATATATAGTTCCTTTAAATATTCTAGGGGCATTTGCAACAGGATAATGACAAAAGTTAACAGAACTAGAGAGCAGAGACCAAAATGAAATGAAGCTATTCTCATGCCTACAAAGAAAAAGGAGCTTTTAAATCTGTAAAGCAAAATATTATTCTCTTGCAAAAGCATTACATATAGTCTTTTATATCTGTAAAGCAAAATATTATTCTCTTGCAAAAGCATTACATTTAAACTACACAAATATTTTGGTTAAGTAAAAAACAAAAGCAGTCTGACTAATTTCCTTTCATGGAAGAGGCACAGTTAGTTCTATGGTTTGAGTACAGGAGTGGGAGACAGGACTCCTATTGCTCACTTCGTTAATGGCTTACCATGCGGACTCAGACAAGTAAATAGACCACTGAATATCTGGAGTTTCCCCGTATCAGAAAGCTATAGGAGGCTAATTAGTGAGGGGCAGACTATCAGACCCTTACTCACACTGACAAGTGCCCTACTCTACAAGTAATTGCATTACCTTCAATGGGACTATTTGAAAAGGTACAAAAGTCAACAAGGTACAATAGATCGGAATCTGGCCCTTAATGTGTAAATGCTGCACAAATTTTATGTATTTTTGTGTGCCCTACTCTAATATCTTTACTCATGTTGAGTGTTTCTTTACTGTGTAAATAAGACGAGGAAGACTTTGTAGCACCTTAGAGACTAAGCAGTTTATTTCAGCATAAGCTTTTGTGGGCTATAGCCCACTTCATCGGATGCAACACGAAAGCTTATGCTGAAATAAACTGGTATACAGACTAACACGGCTGCTAATCTTAACCCTTACTGTGTGAGTATTCTAATTGGAATCAATGAGACCACGAATAGTAAAATATTCGGCGTGAATATTTTGGACATTATTATCTCTTCTCTTCTTTCATCCCATAGCATCTTTCGAGGCATGGGGAGGAGTACAATTTTCATATTCATTCTTGTCCATGGCTTGTGACTCCATTAAGTCCAGCCTGGTCATGTCCCTGAGTATTATGTTCCATCATCTACACCAGCGGTTCTCAACCTGTGGGTCGCGACCCCTTTGGGGGTCGCCGAGTGCTTCCCGAGGGGTCGCGAGCCCCCGTGGCCGCCATGAAACCGCCGAATTGATTATTTCCGAATTTGGCGGCTTTTCGGCGGACATACCCACTCTCCCGATTCTCCGCCGAAGCACTTGCGAAAGTGGAAGCAATCACTTCGGCAGAGAGTCGGGAGCGATCGGAATGTCCATTGAAAAGCCGCGTAATGTGGAAATAATCAATTTGGCGGCTTTTCCGCGGACACACAAGGGTCGTGTCGAGAAGCCGCTAGTGAAAAAAGGGTCGCGGTTCTCACAAGGTTGAGAACCGCTGATCTAGACAGTGGTTAGCTCAGTAGGACTGACCTTAGTTGTGTTTGCAGTATTCTTTGGCATCTTATCATCTGTCTTTTGCAGTGTCCCCACCATTGCAATCTTTTTGACTATTGCCAATCCTGTTCCCTTGATTACACATGCTACTCTCTTTCTAACTTCATTTGTCTTAAAATCATTCCACTTTACACATACCATCTTTCAAAGAACTCTCATCGCAACTGCCTTCAGCCTCCTGATGGCTTTTTCATTTAACACAGCTGCTTTCAGACCCCAGAGTAATACTGTTAGTAAACTGGTTTGATGAATTTTCTTTTTAGGACCAAATGTAATGTCCATAATCAGTCCATAATTTTGCCAATTTCTATGCTGCACTCATGGCTAACACACATTTTCTTTCAACTTCATCCTTAATGGAACTATCAAAACTGATATGACGGGGACAAATTGTAGAGAGTGTGTCCAGAGGAGGGCATAAAAATGATCAGGGGGCTGGGGCATATGACTTACAAGGAGAAGCTGAGGGAACTGGGCATCTTTAGTCTGCAGAAGAGAAAAGTAAGGGGGGGGGGGATTTGATAGCAGCCTTCAACTACCTGAAGAGAGATTCCAAAGAGGATGGAGATTAGCTATTCTTAGTGGTGACAGATGACAGAACAAGGAACAATTGCCTCAAGCTACAGTGGGGGGAGGTGTAGGTTGAATATTAGTGTGGTGGTGAAGCACTGGAAGGCGTTACCTAGGGAGGTGGTGGAATCTCCATCCTTAGAGGTTTTCAAGGCCCGGCTTGACAAAGCCATGGCTAGGATGGTTTAGTTGGTGTTGGTCCTGCTTTGAGCAGGGAGTTGGACTAGACCTTCTGAGTTCTCTTCCAACCCTGATATTCTATGATTCTATGATCAAGCTTCTTAGGTACACACAAGATTCTATTTGTTCTAAAACTTCTTCACTGCTGCCTTTCAATGCTTTATCTTGTTTCTTTTTCCAAGATACAACGACTTGACTTCTTGGCACTGACTGTTAGTACAAGTCAACTACACCAGTTTTCCAAGGTAGTAATATTATCATAACTAATTCCAACATGTCTGCCGATCGTACTATGCGCAAACTAAGGAGCTTAATTCTAGATCGCCAATGTCACACCCTCAAATTTGTCTAATATTCTTAACGTCCATTTTAAGAACAGGATGAAAAATTATGGTGATTCCACGTCCCCTTGTCTTACATCAAACTTTGACTTGAACAAGGTTGCTTAATTTTCTACTTCTTACAGCACAGCAAGAGTATTCCTACATAACTACAGTGGATTCCGGTTAATTGGGACACAGTGGGACCGGAACAATTTGGCCCGATTAAGCAGCTGCTCCAATTAACCAAAGTAAATAAAAAGAGATGCTTTGTTTCCGTTCTTTGCGATGTGTCCCAATTAAGCAGCTGCCCCAATTAATCGGGGGCCCGATTAACCGGAATCCACTGTATTACAACTCTTATCTGGAACTCCATATAACTGCTACCTTCCATAATGTTTCCCTCCGAAGAGAATCAAATGCCTTTGTAAAGTCAATGACAACATCAGTCATCTTTAATTCCCATTCTCCATCAACAGTTGGAACAAGAATATGTTTTCAATGCAACTTTGGCCTGGTCTAAAGCTTCCCTGTTCTGTGCCTACTACTACTTGCCTACTAGATGAATTGGGCAGCTTGCAATGCAGAATGGATATCAGCAATGAACCACCATCAAAAGAAGAAATAGAAAGAGCAGTGAAATAGTTTAAAAATGGAAAGCTGCAGTTATTGGCATGATAACAGCGGAGCTGCTAAAATCTGGCGCGAATAGTGCTGTAAAAAAATTATAAAAGAAGGCATAAGAGAAGAGGCTACAGATGACTGGCTAAAGGCAGTAGTTGTACTATTCTTGAAGGAAGTAGATCCTGTTGATCCAAATAATTAATGGTACAAGTTAATCATCAGCACCAAGGAAGATAATGAATAAAATAACTGAACAGATTAAGACTAATTATAAAGATATGTAATTACATATTTCTAACTAGAAGTTTAGATAATTAAAACACGTTCCTAAACTGTTGCATTTCATGGAACTTGAACAGTTCTTAGACTGCAAGTCACTCAGTTTGCACAGTAAATTTTACAATGTAAAAGCCATTTTAACCTTACTTTTAAAACATTAAATAAAAAGATTCTAGAAGGCTTATCCTTTCTATTAGGAAATGGAATATCAGCTACTTGCCTATTGAAAACTTGTAGTCTTACCTCTAATTTTAGCTAATACAACATCCAGGGGTACCAGTGCACTTAAAATCAGCTTTGAGTAACTGACTAAAATTGTCGTCAGACTGTTGGAAATACACTCTTCTACTGCATTACAGCTTGGCAATGGGCATACATTAACAAGAATGCACCTAGAAAAGATTTTATCCTCCAACAGTGAGGCACAACACCACACTGAGAAAGCATAAACAAAGATATATCTAAAACAAACACCATGTTGGGGTGGATTTGTGGTCTTTGGTAAGTTTATCATCGTTCTTGTCTCCCTTAACAGTTTGAGGATTACATCTTTTATGATAACGATTGCGGTGTGTTTTGTGGGATGATGACCACCATAATATGAGGCAATAATACAAGTTAAGAATCAAATGGAATTGAAAATCAAAATCAAAACATAAGAGAGCTTAAAAACAAGTTATAATATTATTATAATGGTAACCCAATCATTCTATCAGATTTGGCAAAGATGTCCTTTGTGGAGGTGTCAACTCATGGGCTAAATAGACACCAAAGTATTTCTTCTTGCATCTTGCTTCTCTACGCCATTACAACAATAGAAAGGAAAGGATTATAGATTCACAAATAAAGAGAGACAGAGACATCAATTTAGTCAATAAACAGTACTAATAAAATACCAATCTGGTCCTTTCATAAAGGAAATGACAAGCTCAAATAATATGTTTTATGAATGTGAAAAGACTCATTTTATTAAAAATAATCCTGGTTTTGACAAGAAAGGTACATGTTACACATCAGAAATGAAATACGCGCATCCTTTACCCAACAGTTTAGAAACAGAATAAAAACATGGTATCGACAAATAACTCAGTTCCAAACAATAAGGAAGAAAACTATACACGTGAAACCTATTGTAGTAAAGAGAAAAGAATATTGAATCTCCATAGACATTAGTACTCATCTCTGTTAGCTGTCATAGCAAGCATCTCCCTATATATTAACAAGACATCCTCCTAACTCTAGGAGGGCTTGCTATTTATATATTGAAGAAGTTAATGACTGAAACTGGACTCTTATGGAAATTAAAGGCTTTCTGAAGTAACCATAAAATAAATTTCAATTTATTTCAGTTTTGTGGAAGGGTCTTGCAACTATTTGAAAGAAATAACAATACACCCACATCTCTACGCCTGAGTAAAAATTTTGAAGTAAAGCATATTTGAAACCAGTGATGTATTTCTACCAGCCGTTTTGCATATCTGTGATGGTACATCTCTTCATTTCCTAGACCAAAATAAAAACAATGGAAATGAAATCTACTTTTCTACTTCACTGAGCTTTAATTTAATATGGAGATAACCCTAGGATTGATGAAAGCCAGTATGATCAACAAAGAATTTTAGTTTCTGCATCATACTAAGTTGTCTTATTTTTTAGAACACATTTACATATAAAGAGTGCCATAAATACAATTAACCTTAATATATTTTGTGTTTAATGATTACGATAAGCAAATACAACCGACTATCCCAGTTTGTTTCCATGTTTTTCCATTTAAAATTATATAGATGTTTTAGAGAGGCATTATGGCTAATCACCAGTATATACTGAAATAATTCTAATGAGCACAGAATGATGTTAATCCACTGCCTGCTCCATACACCTTATAACAAAATCATGATGTACAAAATATAAATATGTAGAAGCAAATACATTTGGCATGATTAATACATCAAAGTAAAAACAAATAGTTCAATCTACTTCCCAAACCAAGAGACCACATCAGGTCATATTAGAGCCCAGGTATTGACAAGTGACAAAGCAATTCCAGACACAGCTTCCAGGTAGTCAAAGACATTTGACTTAATATTTTAGGCAAAGGGAGCTTCTGCTAAGTACTGCTATGTATGAATTTGATTTTTTAATATCAAGAAGGATTGCATCCCCTATCCTTTTCCACATGCAAGGTGAATAAAAATAATTTTTTCCCATTTAATTATTTACATTATAATAAGTTATTCTTTTTAAAAATAAACATGTTTAAAATGAAATCTGAATTTAATACAAAATATGATAAGGCCTAAATTTACTATAATTTCTTAAAATCTTTAAATACAAAATGAATATGCTGACCCCATGAGCCTCCATAAAAACTTTAATGGCTGCTTTTCTATATAATGAATCGGGGGAAAACATTTAACTTTTGAAGCTAAGTCTTACAAATATGTAGGGTTGCCACCTGTCTGGTTTTCACCGGACAGTCCAGATTTCAGCTTGTGTCTAAGTGTCATTTGACAAGACCTGGTATCCATTTTTTTTAAATCTGGGGATGGAAGAGGCAGAGCAGTGGGTTGGAGGGAAGAGGCAGTGAAGGAGGTGGGGCCTTGCGGGAAAAGACAGGAAGCAGGGCCTCAGTGGTCTGATTACCAACCACTAAATAGGCAACCCTATAAATATGGCACATTAAGTCAGCCTAACTTAAGGTATGTCTACAACAGAAACGCCACTCTGGCACAGCTGAGCTGCACTGCTGTAGCATAGACACTTAGTACAGCAGTGGAAGGGCTCCTTTCTTCACTGTAGTATGGTAAACCCACATCTCCAAGAAGGGGCAGCTAGGCCGATAGAATAATTCTTCTGTCAGCCTAGGGGTGTCAACACTGACACTATGTCACAGAGTGGAAATTTTCACAGCCCTGAATGACGTAATTAAGCCAACCTGGCTTTGTAGCATGGACCAGCCCTTAGGAGACTGGATGATTTTCAAGAGACTTAGGTGAGGAGGAAGCTCTAGTCACTTTCACTCAGGCATATTTAAAAAATTTCCTAGACAGATCTGAAATAATCAGTTTAATTTACCGACTTCAATTAATGCCTCTCTTTAATAAATCATTTAGTGGTAAATGTGAAACGTGTTTTGATAAGTTTATGTATCCAAATTACTTAAGTCTGTTATGTTTAATAAGAATAAATTGTATATGCTGTTGTGTGTGTTTAATTAAATTCCTGTTACCATTCTAATGCAGCTTGGCACAACTCATGAGCAAAAAGTTAATTATCTAGTAAATACGCAATACGTCATTCACCATTCATTAACATATTAAGCTACATAATTGCATATATATATGCAATATATATATATATATATATTATAGTTATAGTTATAACATACCCTTGTAGGTAGCAAAAAGTACCAATCTAATGTAAAGGCTCTATTTAGTTGTAAATCAATTGTTTTAATAGGTATATCATCCAATGAGAACATCCGTTTTTTAGAAACTGACTGAAGTACAAATGGAAAAGTTAATTAAAATTGATTACTTAAATTGAGGTTTTCCACTTGGTGATTTAAATCACCTTGATTTAAATCAACCCACCCTGCTCACATGTATTATTAAAGGAATTGTACAACCCTTAAATTGTAGCTTTCACTTCTGTTATTGCTTACCATTCAGACGCTAATACAATTAAAGGGAATTTTGTATCAGGGGCAGCAGTACTGGATTACTGCTGTTTTTTCTCCTGGATTTGACAGTTTATTTGAGCTTGCAAAAATCAAGTCTCAGGGGGAGCTTTATAAATTTTGTAAAGAATAATATAGGCATCCTGTTCATACAACTAGGGCCCTATCACATTCATGCCCATTAAAAAAGGTGTGTCACAGACTGTGAAATTTGGTCTTCCCCTGGGAAATCTGGTCTTTTGTGTTCTTTTACCCTATATTATACAGATTTCACGGGGGAGACCAGAATTTCTCAAATTGGGGTCCTGACTCAAAAGGGAGTTGCACAGGGGGAATGTCACAAGGTTTTTTAGGGGGGGCTTCACAGGATAGCCACCTTTACTTCTGTACTTCCTTCAGAGCTGGGCGGCTGGAAAGCAGTAGCTGGTGTGCTCAGCTCTGAAGGCAGCACCCCACCAGCAGCAATGCAGAAGTAAGGGAGGCAATGCCATCCCATGCCACTCTTACCCCTCTGCTGTTGTATTCAGAACTGGATGGCCGGAGAGTGGTGGCTGCTGACTGAGGGACCAGCTCCACAGGCAGCAGCGCAGAAGTAAGGATGGCAATACAATATCATGCCATCCTTACTTCTGCACTGCTGCGGGCAGTGGCTCTGCCTTCAGATCTGGGATCCCAGCCAGCAATCACCACTCTCCAGCTGCCCACCTCTGAAAGCAGCGCCACCACTATCAGCAGCACAGAAGTAAGGGAGCAGTACCACAACACACACACCCACAACACATTTTGGATCAGCACTCCTACAATTACAACACCATGAAATTTCAGATTTAAATAGCTGAAACCATGAAATGTACTATTTTTCAATTCCTATGACCATGAAATAGATCAAAATGGACCATGAATTTGGTAGAGCCCTACATATAACCATATATAATTCTTGAATGACTTAGCATAAATGGGATACAGGGCACTTAAATACTACAGAGTATAGTTTTATTTCCTTCCTAGCTTCCCTACTAAACCCATGGTTCTCAGAAGTGTTTCCAGACAGAGTAAAAATCTTCTCTTCACAGCTAGACCAAGGCAGAAGCTCTCTCATCAGAATTATGTCCCCAGAAACCTGATATTGGCTACTTCATCCATCACTTTACTATAAACTGGATTTCATGTGTGCAAAAAATATCAACTTCCATCATATAGCCTCAGAATTCAGAAGCAGAAATTGCAGCATACTGTAGAATAAAAAAGTTTCATGTCTGAGAAAACATGAGCAGTGTAATATTTTTATTCTAACTCTGAAACAGGTTCAATATATTTGTCATTGCACAGACATTTCAAGAGGTATTTTGTTTTTCTTAAATAATGTTCTTCATAGAATACAGAATGATTTCCTTGCCTAAAATAATGATGAGGAACAGTTTTTTCCATATTCAAACACTGGACCAAATTCATGCTTGATGTAACTCCTTTGAAGACAACGCCGCTCTTGAAAACCAGTAAGGCAAGTGGTGAACTGAGGTTCCTAGTTTTTTCATTTTATAACCTCATCCTCACTACCCTACACACACACACACACACACACACACACACACAATCATCTATCTTATCCTCTTGTTGGATTCCCCCCCCCCCCCCGATTAAACTCTATGTGCCCTGCTATACGCCCGGGGCATATAACAGGGCACAGTATACTCCTGCCTCTTTGCACCACAGAAACTGGCTGAGACTCTACTGGTAGTGTATCCACTGTGCTATTTATTTGAAACAGTACTATCCACAATTCTATGAAACAGTACTATCAACAATATCACCTATGCTTTAGGCCAGTGATAATTTTTCCCAAACATGTGAGGAATGAATTTTGTTATGTGCACCAATACGGAGGTGATGTGTGACACACTGAGTATTGCCTATTGAGTATCACTGCTTTAGGTCCTTTCCTCAGGAGCCAAGAGGAGCAGAGGTCTCCATTCCCTAAGAAGTCTGAAAGACGGGGATCAACAGTTCCTCTCTCCTCACCACTTCCTTCCTAGACTTCAGCAGTGTGGAGCTGGTTAGATAACTGGCTTGTTATCTCACCTAGGCCACCAGCCTGATTAGCTAATTTCCTTTAATTAAGCCAGCTTTCTCCAGGCGGACTAATTAGCATTAGAGTGATCAGAGTGCAGGCTCACCTACTAACTCCTTGCATTCTGTCATAGGCAGGAACTGTTTTCTTCATTTGTCAGCTATACTATTCAAGTAGCTGAAGTTGCCTATCTTAGATCGACCCTTCCTGGTAGTGTAGACAAGCCCTAATAGAAATGTATTACAAAAGTAGTTAATTTAAGTAGTAGAAGAAAGCAAACTGGATTCTAGGGTGAATCTATTACCCAAAGACTCTGTGAGGTAAAATCAATTAAAAAAAAAAGACATTAAAATTTTACTGTTTTGGTTCATAGTACTTTCTCATTGCATATGCCATGGTCAGGACTTTTTTGTCAGAAAGATTTTCTAACAGAAAAATGAGAATTTTTCAAAAATCAAAATTTTCCCACATTAAAATTTCAATCTTGCTGAAAATTTTCAATTTACCATTGGGAAAATCCAAATGATTTCCCCCCAACCAGCTATGTGTCTGGAAAGCTAGAATCAACCGCAAAATTACAAAGCCCTTCCAAGAAATGCTCTGTGGCTGAGCACTCACTCTGCAAATCACCACGCACTCTAGGGCTGGAAAGGCAGAAAGCCCGGGCACTCAGTGTTCTTGCCTCTGCTGTATTAATTTAGATGGAATATCTGGGCCAACAGTGTTTACATCACACTGTTTAATGTTGGATAGTGACTGGGTTAAACAAACTTCGGGGTTTAGTATACAGAAACCTCAGCCTGCTCAGTACCATGGCAAAGACACCATTACAAATAATTGAAAATCTTTTAAATAAAAAGATACAGAAAAAAATGAAAAACAGTTAAAGTATATGGAATGTGAAGTATTATGTAAGACTTATTTAACATTCCCTTGTTCCCTCCCCTTTCATCTGAAAAAAAAAAAAACCAACCACCCTTGAGATCAGGGGTCTCAAACACAAATGACCATGAGGGCCACATGAAAACTAGTTCATTAGCCTGAAGGCCGCATTACTGACATCATCACCACCCCGCTGCCCCCAGCTCTTCCCCCACTCCTTCCTTTCCATGAGGCCCTGCCCATGCCCCATCTCTTCCCACCCCTTCCCTTCCCCCATTCCAACCCCATTCCCGATAGGACTGGTGGGGAGGGCAGGCTCCCTGCCTTGCTGGCCCCCACCCCTCAGCTCTGGGAAGCAGCTGGAACCTGGGGGACAGAGGGCACAGAACTCCCTGTGTTGCCATGGCTGCTCCTCTATACACCTATGCCAAAGCACGCACGCAATAGGTTGCCTACCCCTGCTCTAGGTACTTCTATATGGTACCTCCAAAGGCCACTTAAGTAGCACAAAAGAAATAGATACTCCCAGATGGAACTAAACCTGAATATTCATAAAGAATTATTTAGTTTGCTTCAGTAATGGGAACTAGACTCTCCCACATCCCCACTAATTTACCTATTACTAGGTTTGTTTTGTTAAACTTTCAGCAATGCTTTAAGCTGCTGTTCTAAGCAGTTAACTGTCAAATATAAATGCTACATAAAATATTTCTAATTAATCATTCTTCATGCAAATCTCATTGAGAACTCTTTTTTACAAGCAAAACTGGAGCAAGAATTGTATTTACAAAACCCTGCCAGTCCAGCGATTCTAAATGTAACTGAACTTCCACATCATTGTCTGAATTTGTATGATAAAAAAAAAAGATCCTTCTAATTCCTTGTTTTAATGCAGTATTTTGTGATTTTATGTCTATGCTGCATAAGCAATAAGAAATGAGTGGGGGAGGGTGGAAATGTCACAAACTGATTAGACTGATTTGTACATTTTATTATGTAGAAGAGCAATGATGATTTTTCATCAAATAAAGATCCATGTTTGTAGTTTTCATTCTTTAAGTAACTCACCAAGCAAGTATAAATAGCAACAACAAATCTACACAAGAAAGAACAGCACTGGATCTTAAGTCAGTAATTAAAGGAGCTAATATATCAAGAAGTGTCAGCTAGTCCTACTAGAGGTGAAAGCAAAAAGAAAAAATTCTATTACCAAAAAAAAAAAAAGTATGCCATTTACATTTTAGAAAGTCCGATCATGTGGTCCAATGAAAAGAAAATTCACCAAAAAGAATGGGCACTATATAAACTGCATTATTATTGTGGGAAGGGAATAAAGTTAAAACCAGAGAAAAATGCCTTGGCAAAGAAAAAATCCTTCTACTGCAAAACCTGAATGTGATTTTCTAACCACATCTACTCTATGAGCATTATTAGAGGACAAAAAGATGAGACAATTAAAGCAAGCATTTAAGTCTGTCAACTTATTTAGTAGTAACATCACAATAATAGAAGTCCTGGTAAAACCAGAAATTTCTGAAGGAAAATGCACATTTGTATGTATAAGACGTAAAGATAGATAAGCTGATGGAAAAGAAATCCACCAAAATCACAGAAATAGCATCTTCCTACAGAGCTTGCTATAATCCCAAAAACCTACAAAATAAATTTAAAACACAAAATGTCAAGATTTTCTGCAGTTGAAGAATCTTTCACAAAGGTAATACCAATGCAATGCTGTACTATTAAACTGGCTGACAGAGCAAGATCAAGACAGATGTGAATTTAATGTACCACATATAGTAAGTCAAACAAATGTATATACCAATTTGTTCCAGTTTAGCTGGAGTGTCGTGTCCTGAACTTCTGTTCACATCAACGTAGAGTCCAAATAAAATTGCTCCCTGAACACTAATTTCAAGCAACAAAGACAGCTGAATAAATTGGATCCATGTTTGGTTTTGATTTTGAGGAACTATGCAAACTCTCTGTCCATCACCCACAAATAACCAAAACAATTTCTAATATATAACCACCAAGACCTAAAAAACAAGCAATGCAATCCTCGGCGGCTGTCTTTACTCATCCACAAGAAGCAAAAAACAAACTTCCTTTGCATTTGCAAGATTTTGATTAATAATAAATAATTATGTACACATAGATATAATTATATAGTTTTAAAAATTATGCGGCTGTAATGGTTGCGAAAAACATTATCGGTAGGACTCTGTGTCTGTTACGGAGGTCGCAGGACTCAAAGATTTCATGACTTTCCGTGACCTTTGCAGTGGCCAGTGTGGGTGACTCCAGGGCTGCCCAAGCAGCTCGTCCCAGGGCCAGCTGCTCAGGTGGCTCCAGGGCCAACCACACTGGCCACTGCTGGAGCAGCCCTGCAGCCAGCCACACCGGCTGCTGGTGGAACTACCCTGGGGCCAGTGACACTAGGATCTGATCGGGCAGCCACAGGGACCATCTGAGCAGCGACCAATGCAGCTGGCCCTGGGGACTGCTTGAGCAGAAGTCATGGGGACAGTTGGAGCAGTGGTTGGGTGGCCGGGAGGTAACTGGAGCAGACGCTTCTCTGAGGCTCCCAGCAGTTAGTGCCGTTGGCCCCTCGCTCTCCTTGCAAGCAGTGGTCCCCTGGTCCGTCCCCCCAGAGCATTGGCTCCTCACACCCCTCTCAGCAGTGCCGCCCCCCCCCCCCCCCCCGAGGTCCTCCAGAGCAGCGGCTCCCACCAGAGCTCACCAGCTAAGATTTAGTCAGGGATGTTTTTGGTGCAAGTCATGACCAGGTCAAAGAGCCATGAATTTTTGTTTAGTACCAGTGACCTGTCCATGACTTTTATTAAAAATACCCATGACTAAATCGTAGCTTAATAATCAGATTGTCAATTTTGGTAAATGAAATCCTTTGTTTATCTACAGGCAATGCTTTACATTGATGTTATCCTGTCAACATGCCTCAACACTGATCTGGTGTTGGAGGAGACTTTGTCTAGAGATGTAGTAGGGCTAGGTTAAGTCTCTATAGCTCACACACCTCTTGTGTTCCCTGCTGAGTCTGCCAGCTAGTGCAAAAACATAGTGATGGGTGCCAGCTGGAATGGAGATATGCCAAGCTCATCTCCGATGGTGGCCACCAAACATCCATTAGATAGGAACCACTTCTAAATCCCTGATGAGCTGGGCTGGGTTCAAACTAGTTACTCAGAGGTAAAAGGCTCTGCAATTCATTACCAATGTCCCAAAGCATTCATTTCCCCTAATAAGTGCTAACTTGGTGGGTAAGAGGAGATGTCTATATCTACATATAAAAACATAAGAAAAAAAAAAGATTATGAAAAATATCAGAAGGTCTCAACCTCCAGTGCTCAAAAACCCAGGAAGTATCAAAATTAAGGTTAGCTGTGCTGTTTTAATTTTGCCCCCCTGTGCATTACGATCAAGCCTTTAATTACATGCTCGTGTTTTTTTTATCCTGTGTTGGCTGACAGCAGGACTTGACCTCAGGACCTTCAGGTCCAAAGCACAGACCTTGAGATGAAGGAATACTACCAGCAGAGGTAGCTGCTATTGCCTAGCTAGGTGACAAAACTCTTTGACGGTGAAATCTATATATATAAAAGTCAAATGGTGTATGCGTGTATGTACACTTACTCCTTCCACACCGTTTGAGCTAGAGACTTGAAATTTGGTACAGTTAGAGGTCTTAGGGTCCTAATCAGGGTAAGAGTCCAAAAGTTTTCAAATCTCACCTCTGACGCCCCCCAGGGATGAAATTATTTAAAGGCCAATCACATCAGCTGGGCAGCTGCTGTTCTCTGTGACATAGTTATGATGTCATAATACCCCCTCCAACGGACCCTGCATTCGCTCAGCTCTCTGCCCCCTCCCCACCTCCGACGGACCCAAGTTGGGTTTGGTCGGAGGGTAAGTGAGGTAGGGGTGTCGGGTTTGGTCGGGGGGTGTCGGGTTTGGTCGGGGGGTGAGGTGGAGGTGTCGGGTTTGGTCGGGGGGGGTAAGTGAGCCGGGGGTGTTGGATTTGGTCTGGGGGGGGGTGGGAAGGTGTCGGGGGGGGTGATGGGAGGGTGTTGGGGTTGGTCAGGGGGTGTTGGGTTTGGTTGGGGGGGTGAGGAGGGGGATCGGGGTTGGTCGAGGGGTAAGTGAGGTGTGGGTGTCGGGTTTGTTTGTGGTGGTAGGTAGGGGTGTCGGGTTTGGTGGGGGGGGAAGTGAGGTGGGTGTGTCAGGTTTGGTCTACGGGGGGTGAGGTGTGGGTGTTGGTCAGGGGGTGTTGGGGTTGGTAGGGGGGGTGACGTGGGGGTGTTGGGTTTGGGTGGGGGGGGTGAAAATGTGAGTCTGGGTTGGTCGAGGGGTAAGTGAGGTGGGGGTGTCGGGTTTGGTCGGGGGGGTGAGGTGGGGGTGTCAGGTTTGCTCTCTGCCCCCTCCCTCCTCCAACGGACCCCGCACTCGCTCAGCTCTCTGCCCCCTCCCCACCTCCGATGGACCCGAGCAACGCCGGGTATTTTCGCTAGTAAAAAATAATGGTGAAAAAGTCAAACACCCAGGATAGTAGAATTCCTGTGTTCTGGACCTGGCTCTGGGATGACAATCTTGTCTAGTACCAGGACTCTCAGCCTTTCCAGACTACTGTACCCCTTTCAGGAATATGATTTGTGTTGCATACTCCAAAGTTTCACCTCACTTAAAATCTACATGCTTACAAAATCAGACATAAAAATACAAAAATTGCTTACTTGTTCATTTTTACCACATAATTTTATAAATCAATTGGAATATAAATATTGTGTTTACATTTCAGTTTATAGAACAGTATAAACAAGTAATAGTCTGTATTTTTAGTTTGTACTGACTTTGCTAGTGCTTTTTATGTAGACTGTTGTAAGCAAATATCTAAATAAGTTGATGTTTCCCCTGGAAGACCTCTGTGTACTCCCAGAGAAAACCACTGGTCTACTGGTGAGAGTAGTCATCACAGAGAGCATAACCAAGAACAAATAATTAGCACATTCATTCAAAAGGAAATATGTCAAAGCAGATGATGCTGGGTTCTGTGATAATTTAGAGATCTGGGTTCTATTCACAGTTCTGCCTGAAGTGGCCTTGTGTAATCCCTCAGTTATCCTATTTGTAAAATGGGTGGAACAATAGTTGCTTGACTTTAAAGTAGACACATAATGCCTTGGCCAGGAATTAGGGCTGTGAACTGCACAAATATATTAATGCCAACTAGTAGAAGATCAGATTTTTCCTTCATAATTTGTACTACTTTGCATTTGTCTTTACTGAATTTCATCTTGTTGATTTCAGACCAATTTTCCAATTTGTCAAGATCATTTTGAATTCTAATCCCAGTTTGATAGTCAACCATTAATAAGTACTCTTTAAGTACGGTCTTCCAACAAGTTGTGCACCCAACTTATAATAATATAATCAAAACCACATTTCCCTACTTTGCATATGAGAATGTCATGTGTGACTATGTCTTATGTGTTACTAAAATATAGATAAATTAAGTCTACGGCTTCCTCCCTATTGTCTAGACCAGTAACCCTATCACAGAAGGAAATTAAGTCGGTTTGGGCTGATTTCTTGACAAGTCCATGCTTGATAATACTTATTACCCATTTATCATCTATGCGCTTAGAAAATGATTGTTTAATAATTTGTTCCAGTATCTTTCCAGGTACTGAAGATAGGCTGACTGGTCTACAATTCCCCTTTAAAAAGATAGGCACTATGTTTTTCAATCCCCGATCCTCTGGGACCTCATTGAGTTCTTGAAGATAACTGCTAACAACTCCAAGATTGTTTCAGCTACTTCCTTAAGTACCTTAGGACGAATTTCATCAGGCCCTGTTGACTTTAATACATCTAACTTACCTAAATATATTTGAACTTGTTCTTTCCCTATTCTGGCTTGTGTTCCTTTCCCCTTGTTAATATTAAGGGCAGTAAGTATTCGGTCACCTTTTTTAGTGAAGGCTGAAGAAAAATAAGCATTAAACACCTCAGCCTTCTTGATGTCATCTGTGATTAGTGCTTATCCCTTTCTAAGTAAAGGACCTACATTTTCCTTTAATTTTCTCTTGTTTCTAATGCAGTGGTGCCTCTTCCCCCCCAGTAATGGAATCAGTCTGTGCTCCTCCTGCATTATTGCACATTTGACTCGGCAGAGGAGCTTGGGCTGATGGCAGAGTTGGAACTAGAGGTGGAGCTGGCCTGGGGATGGAGAAGGAATGAGGGCAAAGCTAAACTGGGGGTGGAGAGGAGCTGGGTCTGGTCTACACAAAAAAGTTAGGTTGATCCAGCTACATTGTTCAGGGATGTGAAAAGTCTTACGCTGACCTAACCACCATTATAGACAGTGTGAGGCTGATGGAAGAATTCATCCAATGATCTAGCTATTGCCTTTTTGGGTGGATTACCTATACCAATGGGAGATCCCCTCATGTTGGAATAGGTAATGTCTACACTGGAAACGCTACAAGGGTACAGCTATAGCGGTACAGCTTCAGTACTACCGCTGTGCCACTGCAGTGTTTTAAGTGTAGACAAGCCTTAAGAGAGTCCAGAAATGTTCCCTGAAGACACCCAGCATCTCTTTGAAATGCCAAGTTATCTAGAAATCTGGGTAGTGACAGAAAAAAGACATGAGAACTCTGTCTGACTGCACTGCCGTGACACTTTCCATTTGGTGGATATAGCTACAGGTAACCACTGAAGTTTCTGCCCTCCAGTACCAAACTGCAGATCCTCTGAACCTCCATTTTATTTCCCCTCCAACCATCTATAGCCATTACCCACCACACTCCAAACTGCCTTTCCCTCCCTCATACCAGTTGGTCTTCATACATCCTTGCTTTGCCCCTTTCTTCTCTCTCTCCTGTTTACCCCACAAAATTATCTCCAAATGGCATTGGGGGAGAGGGGGGTGAGAGGGAGGAAGAGGTAAAAACAGCCACTGAATAAAATAAGAAACATGTTTACATGTGTGAAAAGAGAAAAGTGTGTCTTACCTGTGAATTTTCATTTTAGGACTCAACATCAGCCTACAAGTGGGGCATTCTCTGTCTCCATGGCAACTGGAGACAGACCCGGATACTTGTATTGAGCCTGCATTTAGGACTGTCCCTCAGGAAGAACTCTCCAGAATCATAGCTTCAAAGGTGAAAAATACCAACTATATAAAAGTTTAGATCTCATATTCAATTCAAACCATTTGCAGTAAAGCCTGCATGTGAAACTTAGGGACTTCCTAGAGGAACACTACACTTCCTTTCAAACCACTTAAAAGTGAAAAATAACAAGAAAATCCTAGTCACAAAACAATCCTCTGAGGGTGGATCAGACTGTTGGTCATGGAGACTAAGAATTCAGAGATAAGATAGAATTTTCCAGTTCTCAATCCCCTCATGTCCTGCAGACAGTCTTCACCTACACCAATGGGTGTAATGCAGAGAGCAGTAAAACATCCCTAAAGTGGAAGGAATATATATATTCATGGAGGCTAAAAAATCTACCTATGGAGGGATGAAAAGGAATTTAAGAATTATTGGGGAACCCTGTTTTGAAACACCATTCTATCTCAAAAGATGCAATAGCAGGGGTGAAGATGTCTAGTGATTGAGAAAATGGGACATCTTTTAAACTTCCTTGTACTATGTGTGATCTGTCCACTCTGCAACTGCTGCTTCTTTTCCAGTAATGTGTGATACAAAGAGGAGTTGTACCTGTGGCTTTGAATGTCTCGGTTACATACAACTTCATTCCCCTGAAATCTCTGTTCATACCTAATTTAAGCATATCCAATATCTTAAGGTATTTTGATTAGAACGTATAAATGTGGTGCCATTGAGAGCAAACCAAACTCCAAAACCCCCTTGGCAAAAGTAGCAGCAAGTAGGCAAGATACTTGCAGTAAGAAACAAAGGGAACTATCACCAGTGAAGTAAAAGGAGGTTTTATTAGGACTTGTAGCCGAAAGATCAAGATCATGACAGGAAACTACATATTGCCAATTGATAATATTGTTGGTCCTCAGGAATCTTATGACAGCAATGAGAGATTCTCACATCTGTAGTCACTCATTTTCTCTCCAATAAGGGCTGGTGGTCAGGCCATCTTGTAGAAATACCAGTCTGCCCTTATCTACAGCTGACTTGGTCTTCGTCTGTATCCCTTGTAATACCAACATCTAAATCTCATAGATATCATTTGCAAAAATTCCTCCAAGATGCTAGAAGGGTGTTTGTAACAGTCTTAGGATAAGTGACTGTAGTTCCTTCCTCTTCATTTCCTAGCTGATAAGTTAGGGAACACTGGATGCAAGTTCAGCTCCTGTTGCACCATATTTTGTGTTTATACATTTTGGGAGTTAGAGATGAGGTTCCATTCACATATAAATCAGGTCTGAGAACCGAGTCCTGAAGGTTAATGAGATGATTATAATCACAGTGGCCAGTCCCTTCAAAATCTTCTTTACCAAGTGTTTCTGCGTCATGTAGTACCTCTTTTGATTTTCCAGCTGCATTTGGATGCAAATAGATGCCTCAATAGGCTTTCACCCAGATCTTTGATGGGCTGAAAGTCTAGATGGTCTAAACTGAATCCTATTGACTTGAAGTGTGTACTACCACAGCCAGCTGACCTGGACTTTCCTTTCTGGTGCAGACACTGAGGAACAGCAAGAGCTTCTGCCCAAGACCTGAATAAGGCTGCTTCTCTAAGCAAAGCTAAAAGATATATAAACATCATGTTTCTAAAGAATCATCTGCTGGAGATAGAGGAGCAAACTTGGTGATTTTTTTGAATTAGATAGGTTACAGTCCAAGACTTCTCCTTGGGCCATACCCTCATCCCTGTAGGCTCTAAAGTTTTATATTGTTTTGACTGCAGTTATGTAACCAACCCCCCCCCCCCACACACACACACACATTTGTAAGTTGCACTTTCATGATAAAAAGATTGTACTATAGTACCTGTATGAGATGACACTAACCTGGGAGGAGTGGTAGATACGCTGGAAGGTAGGGATAGGATACAGAGTGATACAGAGGGTCAAAAGAAATCTGAACACTGTATTCTGTGTTGCAACTGAAATCAGCATGTTTGAAAAATGTAGAAAAACATCAAAAAATTTAATAATTTCAATTGGTATTCTATTGTGTAACAATGTGATTAAAACTGCAATTAATCACGATTAATTTTTTTGAGTTAATCGAGTAAATTAATGGCGATTTATCAACAGCCCTACTAGAAACCAAAACACCACACAGGATTTCTTTACTATACAGGCTTATATGTTAGAAAATAATTCTTCTTGCAATAAAAAAAGATGCAATTGCCAATTTTAGGGTAATTGCCAATCAAAACAGTGGTAATAAAAGTTATTTAATTCTAAAAAACAGACACAGTTTACACTAATATGGTGTGTGCTCTTCTGAGTCATGTACTCAATAGGTTATGTGACAGACCGCTCTCTCACCCCTCTCAGGAACAGGCAGGAAAACCCTTCTTTGCTCCAAACAGTGCTCTTTAATTCACAGTGCAAGACCCCACCACCAATATATACAGCTTTGTACAGTCTTTCAGCATATAGCTCTTGATAGCTCAGCTTACAGCTTTACAGACTCTATATAGTCCAGCTCTTAACATGCAACTCTAAACAGTTCTAAACATACAGCTCTGACTAGCTCCAACCACACAGCTCTGACTAGCTCCAACCACACAGCTCTGACTAGCTCCAACCACACAGCTCTGACTAGCTCCAACCACACAGCTCTGACTAGCTCCAAACCACCACCACTCTATACCATCCCCACCACACTGGGCTTGCTTCCTGGCAGGCCTTTTATCCCCCTGAGGAGGCTGATTGCCCTGCAAGCCAGGTGGCTGATTAGCCTTCCTGCAAGGGAGGTTTGCAGAGGGCTTTTCTCCCTCTTAAAGGGCCGGAAGGGCTGGCTCAGACACTCCTGGCCAGTACCCTGCCACAGTTAGTAGTACTTAATTATGGCTATAAATTCTGAAGTTTAGACATTGCAAGTCCTAATTTTCATTCATATACTATGAGTCTGGTGTTTATAAATTTCAGAAGGACTATAAAGTTGATTATAAGAGGTTCTATTAGGGTTGCCAACTTTCTAATCACACAACTTTCTAATGCCCCGCCCCTACCCTGAGACCCTGGCTCTTCTCTTAGGCCACTCCCCCTGCTCACTCCATCCCCCCTCCCTGTCATTCACTCTCCCCTACACTTTCTCACTTTCACTGGGCTGTGGCAGAGGGTTGGAGTGTGAGAGGGGGTGAGGTCTCCGGCTGGGGGTGTTGGCTCTGGGGTGGGACTGGGGATGTCTGGTTTCTAGGTGGAAGGGCCAGGTGGTTCCGCACTTTGCCTCATCCCTAGTCCCACCCCAGGCGTCGCTCCTACACTTCCAGTGGCTGCAGTTCTTGGCCAATGGGAGCTGCAGAGCCAGTGCTTGGAGCAGGATCAGCACACTGAGCCCTCTGGCCACCCTTATGCCTAGGAGCCGGATGTGCCAGCTGCTTCCAAGAGCTGCACAGAGCCAGGGCAGGCAGGGAGCCTGCCTTAGCCTTGCTGCACGGCTAACCAGACTTTCAGTGGCCCGGTCAGTGAGCCACCACTGTTCCTTTTTTGACCAGGGATTCTGGTTGAAAACTGGATGCCTGGCACCCAAAGCTGTATATATCTTGCAAGCTGGAGATGATATTCATTCATGATATTAATTAAGGCTCTGAACACTTTAAATAAACCAGATCTAACAAGCAGAGACCATAAGTAAACCAAAAGTGCTATCTCACTGTATATAAACAACAACCCAGGATGCTCACATTAACAGTGCTGCATATATGCTGAAAACCAAACCAAACCAACCCCTCACTCTCACCAATACACATTTTTCAAGATTTTTTTGAAAATAAGGTTAAAAAAATTCTGACAAATGACTTACCCTAAGTAAAATCAAATAAAGTGAAACTTTGGGGGAATCTCTACACTGACACAGTTACAGTGTTGCTCAGAGAGCTCTGAAGGGAAACTGAGGTTGTGTGTTCACACTGTACGCTGCCTGCACAATAGCATATTAACACTTCGACACTCACAGTGGTATTCGGAACAGTGCACTCTGGGCAGCTATCCCACAAAGCATCTCTCTCTCTTCTGCCACTAAGAATTGTAGGACAACAGAGGGGGCCGTGGGATATCCTGGGTCCTGTCCCAATGACCCGTGATGCATTGCTTTTCATCTTAGCAATCCCTGTGCTTCCGTCCACATTTAGCACCATCTTTCAACCGTTTGTAGAAGTATTATTATTATTATTTCTACTAAAGTGGTGCCTATGAACCTCAGTCAACAATCAGGGCCCCACGGTACTAAATACTGTACAAAAAAGCAACGAAGATGAAAGTGTTGGCTCAGAGTACTTACCGTCTAGGCATCAGATAGGACAGGACAGGACAGGAAGATCAGACAAACGTGAGGCTGGGAGGATGAGGTAAGATTTTTTTTTTTTTAATTGCATAAAAACAGTATTGCATAAAAACAGAAGTTTCAGCTTGCCACTTGCCAAACAAATGCCAGAGAGTACTGATTTGTAAATATCACTGTGTAGGTATGTTTTATGGAAAGACTGGACTGGATTTCAATGGAGTTTTACCAGGTGAATAGTTATACCAGATATGAATCTGACAGAGTTTCTACATGGAAAGCACTATATGCCCTCCTTATTGTGATACGTAAGGAAATTATTCTACACATTTGATATATACTGATAATAAAGTATGTAACAAACAAAACACCTCTTGAAATGTGTATGTGTTAACTGAAGTAGCTTCATGCTTTACTTTGAATATAGGAAAATAAAATAAAATATTATGAAAGTTCAAAGATGGAAACAATATAGTCCCATTTATTGTACAGAGGGCATAATTTCTAATCCTGAAACAAATGGCTATCAAATGGAAATCTGAAGTATTTACCCAAATACACAATCATTTCAGAAGCAGAAATGGCTCCTGTAATGTAATCTGGTTTAAAATAGCATAAAGGACTGCCCTACTAATAGGAACTATTAACAAGCTTTAACAATCTGTACAAATATTTACTGAAATGATGGAAAATGTATTAAATGTCAAACCGATACCTGAAGACTGGTAAGAGGAATTAAAGCAGCAAGTGTGTAGTTTCAAGGTTTCATTATATGTTCAATTAAACAAAAAGACCTTATGTAATTAAATGCTAATTTAATCTTAAAGTCTATAGAAGACTTTTAGAAATGTGAACTATAGAGTATGTGTAAATTAACCGGAAATGCCATTTAAACTAGTTTTATTTTTTAAAACTGCATCTCTTTTTAATAAAAGTTTTTCAAAGTAAATAAATGACTAAGAACAGAAATTATAGTGTAGCCAAGAATTTTTTACGAGTGTGGTAGCTCTCCATCCCAAGATGGAAAACAGGAAATAAGTTTTGGTGCAATACCACACCTATTTGTAGTCTGAAATGCACTACCTAAAAGAAACAACCACACAGAAGACTGTTCAGCTATGATACTTTTATTCCACCATGTAGAGAGAGTCCAAGGAGTAAGTTACTTTTTAGAATTTTAGTATTGTAGCACATGTTGTGCATCCTAATAATATGCACTTTTAAAAAAACACCTGGGGAAGTGAAAAGACAGATTGACAGAGCCAGAAGAGTACCCAGAAGCCACCTACTACAGGACAGGCCCAACAAATAAAACAACAGAACACCATTAGCTGTCACCTTCAGCACACAACTTAAACCTCTCCAACGCACCATCAAAGACCTACAACCTATCCTGAAAGATGATCCCTAACTCACTCAGATTTTGGGAGACAAAACCAGTCCTTGCTTACAGACAGACCCTCAACCTGAAACAAATACTCACCAGCAATCACACACCACACAACAAACATACTAACCCAGGAACCTATCCTTGCAACAAAGCCCGATGCCAACTCTGTCCACACATCCATTAAACTGACACCATTATATGACCTAAGCACATCAGCCACACCATCAGAGGCTCATTCACCTGCACATGTACCAATCTGATATATGCCATCATGTGCCAGCAATGCCCCTCTGCCATGTACATTGGCCAAACCGGACAGTCTCTAAACGAAAGAATAAATGGACACAAATCTGACATCAGGAATCATAACATTCAAAAACCAGTAGGAGAACACTTCAATCTCCCAGACTATTCTACTATAGACTAGAAGGTGTCAATTTTAAAACAGAAAAACTTTCAGAACAGACTCCAACGAGAAGCTCCGAACTGGAATTAATTTACAAATTGGACACTACCAACCAAGAGTTAAACAAGGACTGTAAATGGCTTAGTCATTACACTAATTGAATCTATTTCCCTAAGTGAAGTTTCCTTCACACCCTCCTGTCAATTGTCAGACAGAGCTACTAGATTATCATTACAAAATATTTTTTTATCCTTCCGATAATAGCTCATCAAAATTAAACAGCCTCTTAGAATTGGTATGGTAATTTCCAACTTTTTATGCTTTCTGTATATAGATACATCTTCTGTGTGTTCCATTCTATGCATCCAATGAAGTGGGCTATAGACTACGAAAGCTTATGCTGAAATAAATTGGTTAGTCTTCAAGGTGCCACAAGTATTCCTCATTTTCTTTATGGATACAGACTAATACGGCTGCTAATATTAAAAGCAAAGTGCATGCTGGGTTTTAGAGGCATAACTTGAATTAAAATCACTGAGAATAATACACCTAAAATCCTACACAAGAAAATGTATCACTATTTTTTACCTTACATGTTGTTCACCATTTCTTTTCCATATAAACTCTAATCCTCCAAATAGCTTATCTACCTGCTTTTTATATTCCCAAACATGACATATTCTAGGTATGACAGGCACTAGCATAGATAGTGCAGTTATGGGGGATATAGAAAACTATATAGAAAGAAGGCTGGTTGAATAAAAAATCCTATTTTTATTACCTAAAATCCTAAATGAAAAGAAAGCTGTGCTTTCTTTATTAATACAATGATTAGTCTTATAATAGACATTCACATTTTTGAAAAGTTGAGTTGGGCTTTTGGGTGCTACTCTTTTTTTAGGACATATTTGAGATAAAAAAACCAAACTTAATCTATTAGTTTGTGTATATGTATTTAAATATAGAAAAACGTTTGCCTACCTTTGATGTATAAAAAACCCAGATTTTTAAAGATTTTGTCTGTAAACACTATGTTCTTCAACTCTCATATATCCAAAACCACACATTCTCCAGCACGATCTAAAAAAACAAACAGTACACAAGTCAGACTGATTTTAGCATAATTGGGCTCTTAAAAAAAAAGTAGTAGTACAAAAATGAATAATGCTGTTAACTTACAATACATAATCTTTCATTTAATGCTCTAATTATGTTAATAAAATATTATGGTTATGATTTTAAATGCATCATATTCAAGAAATCCATAGTTATGACACCCAAAGTAGTAACACCATTAAAATTACCACCTAATATATTCAAGATTTACATAAAACCAATACTGAACATACATACTGGAAGTTAAAGAACAATATTGAAAGAAAATTAAACTATATTCAGTACAACTCTGGAGAATTAAAATTGTTTAGAGATAACTTTCAGAACAGAAACTCTGAAATCACAAGTTGCAATTTTCACAGAAAACTTTGTTAAAGAACAAACCTAATACTAAAATGTCATGTATTAGTATCTGTATTCTTAAAAATAAATAAAATACGGATTAATTTATTACAATGGATAGAATTTTCTGTACCTACATACATTTACATTTCAGAAATCAAATTAAAATTTCAAACTCTGGTAGGACATGATATGTTGATTCATCTAAAATTTAATTTATATGTTAAAATGCCAGTGGAAAGACCACTCTACTGATTGCCAAGGGAGCATGATCAGGTCAATAGTTCAGCTATCAGTCTAACACATGCAGTAAGTAGTTCCATTTATCTTTAATTCTTTTATTGTGATCAACCATATTTCTATAGATAGTGTTTGTTTTTGCAGGATTGGAGCCTATGATTGCAATGTGTAGCTTGTGGGTGGACAGCTGCACTAGTGTAAGGCTCCATTAATCATATTAACATACTCTGGATGAACACTCTAGCCTACCCACAGGATACCTAAAGCAGGATCAGGGCCACAGATCCAACTTTGATTTTTTCAAATTATAAACATTTTTCAGGAGATAAGCACAAAGCCACAGAATGTTAAAAAATGTACAAATTTGTTATGTATTGATTGCACAAAGAAATGTATCTGTACCATTCTTTATATATTTCTATAGGGAAGAGTTGGACTGAATGTCTATATTATAGTAGATCACCAGAAGATGTTACAGAGGCTTTAGCTGAAGTTCCATAGTTGAGTTTAAATTTAATTTTGTACTTAAAGCAGAGATTCAACCTTTTTTTAAGTAGGAAATTGCAGTGCATTATCACCAAAAGTGACATCACATACCCTGAACAATTATACCCAGCTACTAATATGGGAGAACCTAGAAGTAAAATTAACTAGACAATGACTATAAATTAAAAGCCAGGAATATGATGAAGTGAGCTATAGCCCACAAAAGCTTATGCTGAAATAAACTAGTTAGTCTCTAAGGTGCTACAAGTATTCCTGGCTTTCTTTACGGATACAGACTAACATGGCTGCTATTCTTGAACCTATAAATTAAAAGTTACAGTAGCTGGCATATTGATCAAATTCAGCAAACTGCAAAAGAGAAACAAATAGTGTAAAGAGTAAATTCCTCTTTTAAGTTATGAAAACAAATTCTAAAATGCTATTTATAATATATTGCAGGAAATACTGTATATTAAATACACTATATAATATATGCTATAATTAAGTATGATTTCTAACTTTCATCTCTAATCAAATATAAGGTTTTTTTTGGGGGGGGTTGGGGAATGGAAAAAGTGATTTGTTTACACTATGTGATTATTAAAAGAAGAATCACTGGCCGAGGTAAGTAATAAACAGCACTGATATTCATCCATTAATTAGTTAATGTTTATACAGCTCTTTGAAATTGTAATCAATGAAACAAGCACCAAATATCAGACCCACTATCATCTCTTTCTTGCTAGCTACCACTTAAATTCTCTCAGATAATAATGTGATCACTATGCTCTTAGTCCAAGCTATCCATCTTCCCTCTTTGGGATTTGATAACAGCATTCAAGAAGGAATTTTGTTTTCTACAAGATCTGCCAGCTCAGGAAGCTACCTGTTTACAGGGACTCAAAGGATCCAAATGCTTCTAAGCTTTGACATCCTATATAATAAAAGGCCAGAGAAAGTTTGTCTGAAGCCATCATGCTCAGTAGAGATGGCCCGGATGAACAGCATGCTGGGAGTGGTAGTTCGGCAGCACAAAATGGCCGCCGTGAGCTGCAGAGACGGCCCGGACAAACAGCGGTAAGCACTTTGGCCCGTCCCAGGTGAGGTAACAGGGCACAGTGCTGAGAGGCAGTGGGGGGGACCCCAGTGAGGTAACAGGGCACGGTGCAGCGGGACTGAGGGGCAGTGGTAGAGAAGGAGGGGGACCCCAGTGAGGTAACACGGCTCAGTGCAGCAGGACTGAGGGGCAGTGGTAGAGCAGGGGGGACCCCAGTCAAGTAACAGGGCACGGTGCAGCAGGACTGAGGGGCAGTGGTGGAGAAGGAGGGGGACCCCAGTGAGGTAACAGGGCACAGTGCAGTGGGGCTGAGGGGCAGTGGTAGAGAAGAAGGGGGACCCCAGTGAGGTAACACGGCACAGTGCAGCAGGACTGAGGGGCAGTGGTAGAGCAGGGGGGGGACCCAGTGAGGTAACGGCACGATGCTGAGGGGCAGTGGTAGAGAAGGAGGGGGTCCCCAGTGAGGTAGCAGGGCATGGTACAGTGGGACTGAGAGGAAGTGGCAGAGCGGGGGAGGGACTCAGTGAGGTAACGGCACGGTGCAGGGGGACTGAGGGCAAACACCATTAAGCACTTTGGCCCATGTACACGGGCTTTTACACTAGTGGTTTTCATAATACTCTATTCTATGATCTGCAACTAACCACTGCTTCTCTGTTTTTAATTAATGAAGTCTTAAATAACCTTTTATCTGAGCTGAGAACCTTCTTCTTTACTTAGGTCAGTCAGAGCACCACTGACAACAACTCATCAACTAAAATACTAAATTTAGATGCAAGTGTCCATCTTTATCTTTAACACCTAAAATATATCTTTCAATTTATTATGAATCTTTTCAGATTTACTGACCAGCATTTCTAATAAGTATTTGCTGATCGGGGTGGAAGAAAAGAAGTGTATGGCAAAAAAAATCCTACCAAGATGGCCAATAGATAAAGATTGAGTGTGTTAGTGTGTCTGTGACTTCGCTAAATGTATTAACAAACAATTACAAATACAGAAGGGTTCCTAAATGGTGAGTGTTGCAACTGTGCACATAAGGCTTCCCAACTAAACAAACAATAAGTTTAAAAATACTGGACCTGATCTTGAGACAAGAACCCGTCAAACCTGAGTGATACCTGGAAAATCTGAAGTAATCAATATAATTAACAGTTCATAGATGGGGCTACAGTTAAAAATATTTTGTTAAAAAAAACAAAACAGTTCAGTTCTAAAAAACGTATTATCTTTAACCGAGAGCGTTAGCAGTTGTGCTAGTGTATTATGTCATTGCCTGCTATCTGTGGACAAGTGTTTCTTCAACAGGCCACAGGCACATCCATCCTCAGTTTACTGCCATAAATATTTCCTTTCTAAAATTACCACAATGTTAACAATCATAAAAGTCATAAATAGAAAAGATCCAGATTATTTTCCGTGTCCTTCCTTTCTTCCCCTCACCTTCAATCTAACTATTCATTGCTTTTACTCACTTCATCTTGTCTAAAATTAAGCTTATCCGGACAGGTAGATCCACATGCCCAATTAAAGCCACAGAAGTCAATGGGATCCAACATGTGCACAGGTGTCTACCAACACAGATCAGATTGCAGGATCAAACTATATATTGTAAATTCTTCAAGCACAACAACTGTGACTTGAGTTCATTCTGTAAAGCTTAGCAGAATGTAAGCAGTATGGACAACATTTTCCAACTTAGGTGCATAGAATTAAGCACTTAAATCCATACCTAGGCACCTAGAATAAAACACTTATTTACATAACTAAATATTAAATTTACTTTATTAATTGTAGGCACCAAAGTTGGAACAAGTTAGTAGTGTTTTTCCTGACATTCAGCCTTAATCTTCTCTTATGTAATTTCACCCCTTTATTTCTATCTCTAACCCCCGTACCACCCTAAATATTTCATCATTACCTTCAATGTTTACAATTTTTATATATGTAGGCTGTTATGTCTTCCCATTGCAATTTCTTAGCCAAAACTATTGAACGTACACTTAGCTCTAAATTTTTCTTCATAAGTCAAGACAAGAGTATGCAGGTATCCATATAATAATGTATGATACTAATTCAGTCCCTGGTATAAAATATTTAAAATGTAGGCCCTGATCCTCAATTGTGACTGAAGATCACTCTTAGATCTTCAGTTATTAGTTAAAACGACATTGAATTTTGAGCCAATTTTATGAGATGTGAAAATTTCAGTCTTCAAAAGATAATCAATCACCAGAAGTTGATATACTAATCAACACATTTTACAGTACAGGTGTAAGCACGGTGTAATCAAATAACATTTTAAACATGTTATGTGATGTTCAAGATATTAGCCAGCTAATACTATTTATAATGCAACAGATCTCCAAACTCTTTGTTCCCTACTGAACTGAAATAATGTTAACTTAAACAATACTATTTGACACTATTTCAAATATTCTGACTGCGGCATAAAAATCAGGTTTGGGGCTCTTTTGATTAATTTTTATACTTACATTGTTCAGTGATAGCTGTGATATTTACTTCTAAACCACTGGACTATATACTAACAAATTTTCAATGGCCAAGTAGAGTGACAGCCTCAGGTCACTACTAATTTTGATCTCTGCTCTATTTGTTCAGAAAATGGATGGAACTGATCAAGCTTAATCATTACATCTCACATCCAAGGAACTATGTTCTCCAAATCATGAATGCCTAGTGTGATCTGGATAGGAGGGGGGAAAATGGATATTACATTCAACCAGGAAGTCATAACAGTCATTCTAGAGAATTGCTGTAACATGCTGATGGTGATCCAAAATAACTCCTAAATTATGAACCTGTCTCACAGGCTGCTGCATCATCCCATGAATAAATGGGCTCTCATAAGAAATACATATGTTCCTCAAAATGCTTTCTTCTGTCTTATCCATATTGAATTTAAACCACTTGTTCCTCATCCAAAACTAAATGTCTCAAAAATAAAAACAGCTAGACGACAGTCTTCCATTGATCAATCAAAAATGACAAACAGAGCCAAGTAGCAGGAGACTGCTGACCTCAGACTGTACAAAGCAAAACCAAACTTTCTTCTGAAAATTGGATGCCCTGATACTTGCATGGATGCACTATGACCTAAAAGAATTTCAAATTAAATTATATAATGAAGTTAAGCAAACATGTCCCCCATCCCTATGCCTATTCTCTGCAATCACCTGAGAGGAATTAATTTAGACCATAGTCTATTTCACTACTCTTTTTAGAAATGTAGACTCCAGAGCTGTTTGCAGGGGATCAGTCACATGCACAAGTTAATTGTTGCTGCTGCAGCTTTCCTGGATACCAGAGAGAGCCCTCCTCCATGTGGCAGTGCATGATAATATGTACCTCTACCATGGGGAACTAATGGAAATTTTATTGCAGTCTCAAGCTACATTTACTTTTGCTCAGAGCTCTCCCGTAGTGGGGAGGAGGGTGTAAAAGAGGGGGCTGGTTTGTAGTGGTAGCAATGAGTTTAATGGACACAATGCTACCATGGAGTCACAAGAGAAGGGCAGGGAAAGCCCTATAACCACCAGTAGAAAGCAAAGGACCTCTTTGCTGTAGATCTCTGAGGTTATTACACACCATGACTGAACCTTTCCTCCCTGACTGAAGTCTTGGGGAAACATCACAATGTAAACACTGTAGATATAGTATTTCCTTCACCCTCCTTTGGTTTACCAGCAGAGGGATCTGCTTATTTGTAATTCAAGCATAAAAAAATATCTGTAATGGATTTTGAATCTTTAACATTTCTTTTTTTAAAGCATTTTAGTTCACTTTTAAACTTGCTATCCTCTGACTCGGCCATGGATTTCACCAGCACTACTCTGAGTTGGTTGGTCACAAACTATTTAAAAATAGAAAGTAATTCACCTCTGTATATCCAAAACCAGCTACAAACCAGGAAATATTAAAATTGCTGTCCAATGTTTCTGCACAACTTAACTTCCCCACGAAAACTATGGAAATTACCATTATGCTAGCCTTTTCATTGATTGCAGAATCTACATTGTGACTAGGGAAAAGAAAAAGAAAAAGATAGGAAACTATCATCCTAACGAAAATAATACCTAGACCACATCATACAAATACTTAGCTACTTCTTCTATGACTCATATAAACAATGTTAATGACTGCTACAAAAACAAATTTAGACAGCTAAAAAAAGATTCAGATTTAAGGAGAACATCCAATACTATACAATAGGCAAAATATTTCACCTAAAAGGGGTGCTTAGGAAAATATCCTCAGATACTGAAATTTGAGGCTAAGACTGGAATTTACCCTAAAAAAGACTTAATACTAGGGTTGGAACAAAAATGATTTTCAAAATAATAAATAATAAAAATACTTTGTACTGAAACAGTGTTACAGACAGAGTTCCATTTCATACTCTTCTGTGGGAAGAGCCTTCAAGGGATAAGGAGGTAAAATCAGAACCCAGGAAATTCCGTATGTGCAAACAACAGCAAAGAGTTTCTTCTGTATATTCCACGCAGGAGTGATGATTTTTCAGCCTTGTGGCGCTGCCTCTTGACCCTGTGGAGTTAGGGTAGTCAGTCTACAGACCACTACTACGCTAATACCTGGCCATGTCAATAGTTGCACAAATTTGTCAAAACTTCCTCAAAAGCTGTACTTTTCCTATTCCTTCCTAAACCCACTGAGAACACAAGAGAATCAACCACCAACGTAGGTAGCAGTTTAAAAAAATTGTTTAAATCATAAATATAGTAGTTTCTAAAATGTATAACCTATACTACAAACAATATCAACACAAAAGTTCTACATTGAAAAGTTAGCAAACCAAGGAAGTGCTGACTGCTGAAAAACCTAGTACCACGGTAGTACGCATCACACCATAGTTACATTACTTTCCCATGGGATTACTGATGGTAGCAACCATTACAACTGATTGATTTTATTTACAGGATCAGCACCAATAATCAATTATGATAAAAACAAAATCTACTTTTTGTGTGGCATGAGGGAGGGGGGAGAAGGGAGAAAATCCACTAATCCTATAAGGATGACAGATTCAAGATTGAATATCTTAAAATATTATCTGTTTCAAAACACCTTGAAAAAGTTTGTTTCTATCCAACCTCCATAATGAGGACTATAATAGTGTTTAAATCTCCCTTATACATCAGGTAACCTACAACAAACTCAGATTACCTGGTGCATTGTTACTCAGAGGGTACTTCTCTACCTCACATCATTACTCTGTCTGCCATGCTGGTTTATTTTCTTTTAAACAGAGTAGACTGAAATGAATAATAATCTTTTTGTTCCAGAGTTGCACGGAGTAACTGCTGTGTTAGTTTCAGTAAACTGTTATTTTTAAAGAGGTTATATTTTAAAACTTGTCAGCCTTTATTATGTTCCTTTAAGTGTCTGACAGATTTAATATCTCAATGTCTTTTTCGGTTAAGGAATTTATTTTTAATTAAACAATCAAATAATGTATTTTACCCTCAAATTTTATATATTGATTTATGATCATGGACTTTGGCTGACCCATAATTATGATGCACACAGAGATACAGTAAAACCTAAGAAAACCCATAAAAATAGTTTCTACTCAGACATGGCATATTATTTCTAACTGTCAATTTTACCAATTTTCCCTTTCTAAATGGCAAAAGTAATGAAACCATAAGATGGAAAATTTAAAACAAACAACCTCCCCTGAACCTGCCACAAATGTATCTGAGTCATACCAGCTCAAAGAATGGTCTGAACCCACTAGTCTTCTACTTAGCACTTGGGTATATGCAGCTTGAATTGATCGGATTAATTTTATTTTATTTTAAAACTGCCCTTGAATGCCACATGCCCGATTCTGACCTCACTTACAAAGCTGTAAATTAGGAATAACTCCACTGAAATCCTTGGGAGTTAAACTAGTGTGAGTTTTTAATTTTATTTCCAGTTTTGCCATGTATTAAAGCTGTGCACTAGTACAGTGGTCCCCAACCCCCGGTCCGCGGACCGGTACCGGTCCGTGGAGCAATTTGTACCGGTCCGCGGCCGCCTTCCCTTCCGGCGGCTTTTCGGCGGACATAGAAGAGCCCGCCACCGCCTTGTCTTCCGGTCCGCGTTCGGCAGCCTTTTGTTCCGGGCCGCCTTCACTTCCGTCGGGTTTTTGGTGTACCCCGCCGCCTTCTGTACCAGTCCGCCGTCCGCAGAGTTAGGTTTTTGGCCGCCATCAGCTTCGGCGGCTTTTCGGCGGACATACAAAGGTCCGTCGTCCCGAAGGAAAAAAAAACCTAAAACGACCCCCCGGGCCGCAAGCAATCACTGTCCCGCGCTGACCGGTCCGCGCTGATAAAAAGGTTGGAGACCACTGCACTAGTAGTTAAATCTTCACACTACCATTGTGAAGCAAGGAAGTATCCTTGTCAATTTGATAGGCAGAAACCTGAAGCAAGTGTGGTTTCCCAGATTGTGGAAGAATTGAGAATACTGCTCAGCTTTTTGGAGTCATAGACCTGTGCCTTAAACACTTGCCAGCCTCTCTCTCTCTCAGAATAAGAGCACAGAATGTCTAGATCAGTGGTTTCCAACTTTTTACATACTAGACCCCACTCCCGTCTATCCAAGATGCCCCATTACCTTTTCTTCTCTGGACCCTCCTTCCCCTTTTCCATTTAGAAAAGGAAGGTGGTCATGACCCTCTGATGCTTGTTTGTAAACTCCTAGACTAGAGAGAGCACCATGGACTAGAACACCACCTCCTTTTGAGACTCAGACAAAGCCTTTCCTTCCCTCTTACAAAGTCCAGTCAGATCAGTGCTCCAGCCTGGAGCAAGTAGACAGCAAAGGAATCAAGTATACCACAATCTTTGCTACTAGTGGTCTTCACACAACCAAACACGTACTGTAATACTACCGCCTCCCACTCAGCTCTTATGGCACATCATTAAAGACTACAAGAAAGCTCTTCAAAACTTCCAGGGCACTCAGAGCCATAGATCTTACAGCAAGAAGGCTCACAGAGAAGTGTTTTGTCTTCCTCCAACACAATGGCAAAGGATCTACTGTCCCTAGAAATCTCACCCTCTAGCGAGGTACAGACCCTTCTTACCCAAATAATCCTCGTTTATATTGGGATATTATCAGGAGTTATTCTTACACCATCTTACGTAAGCATAGCATTTACTTATGAAAAAAGCTAAATCCAAATCACAGAGAATGTTCCTGTGTCTGAACATAATGAATAAAATCAGAGTTCAGGATTTCTAAGAAAGAAGATTTACCTAGCATAAGGTAAATTGTTACTCAAAGGGGAAATAAACCTGAAGAACTACTGTGTGGGGACCCTATTGTTTTCATCTTATTCAACCCTTCTTTTGATCAGTAGTCCATCATTCTGTTTAAGAGATGACTGATTATTATAGTTACCGAAGAAAAAGGGAAAAAAGCCATTAGATCCTGACGAATCTAGATCAATTCAATTGAAGAGTTGCAGATGTGAATAATTACAAAACTAACTGCTCTTACTTTTATTAACACAAGTAATTTATCCAGCTAAACAGACTAAAATTTAGAATATACTAGCAGAAATACCCGGTATTGCTCGGGTCCGTCGGAGGGGGGGGAAGGGGACCCAGCGTTGCTCGAAGAGAGCTGAGCGAGTGTGGGGTCCATTGGAGGGGGGCAGTGGGGAGAGAGCTGAACGAGTGCCGGGGCTGTTGGAGGAGGGGCGGGGGCAGAGAGCTGAGCGAGTGCGGGGTCCGTTGGAGGGGGGGGGGGAAGAGCTGAGCAAGTGGGCGGGGGGCGTTGGAGTGGGGGGAAGAGGGGGAGATTTTAAAATTTTTTGATTCTTACCTGAAGGGCGAGAGAGCTGAGCGAGTGCAAGGTCCGTTGGGGGAGGGGGGGGAGCTGAGCAAGTGCGGGGGCCGTTGGAGGGAGGGAGGGGGGTGAGATTTTAAAAATTTGATTCTTTCCTGAGGGGGGAGAGAGCTCAGTGAGTGTGGGTCCCCTTGGATGGGGGGCATCAGAGGTGAGATTTGAAAAAATTTCAACTCTTACCCTGATTAGGACCCTAAGGCCTATAACTGTACCAAATTTCAAGTCTCTAGCTCAAACAGTGTGGAAGGAGTAAGGAAACGTACATTCACGCACACATACACCATTTGACTTTTATATATATAGATTTGTATACATACATTCTAGTTTTGAGGTTTCAGTGATGTAGAAAATTTTTTAGATTTTAAAAACCTATGCCCTCAAGACCAAGAAGAGTAGATATATAATGATAAACATAATGATTGACAGAGAAGTCGTCCATCTGAATCAATCTCTTCTAGACCCTCATTTTATAAATATATTAATACCATTTTTACTTTTGGTGCACTGAACCCCTATATTCAACACTGTGTTTTTTCACAATGCATGCCTTGTGAGGTATCATTTGAAATGCCTTGATCTGTTGAACATTAATATGCTTTTGGATTGTATGTGAAGTTATGAAGTATTGCAATCTGTGTTACTGAAATATGTTTTGAGGTTGTGAAATGCCCACAGCCAAACTTTCAATTGCATCAAAGGACTATCCAGAAATGTACTGATGGCCCATTAAAGGGAATCCACTCTCTCAAAGGCCATCCCAGAGGAAAATCACATAGGCAATGGAGAGTGCCTAACCAGCATGCCACAGCAAGGATCTTTCTAGCAGCTAGGAGAAGTTATAAAGAGACAGTGACTTCATCACTTGACCTCTTCCCCCAACCCCTTTCGTCTCAACACCTGGAAGGTAGTCTGTAAGACAAGACTTGTAACTAGAGCTTTGGTAACAGGCTGGAAAGGAAGTCCAGTCTGTGTATTGAGGAACTGCAACCTGCTTTTACCATCTGTCAGGGTGAGACACTGCTTGATTCAAATCCTGCTTAGTTTGTGGAACTCAGACTGTTTATTTTTTATTTTCTTAAGTTAAATAATTCTGACCTTTATGCCTACCACTTATAATCATATAAAATATCTTTCTAAAAATATAAAATAGGTATTTTAATTAAACTAAAACATTGTTTGATTGAAGTGGTTGGGAAATCTCAGCTCAGTTTACAAAGTGTGTGTCCACTCCACGTTGAGCAGGGGTCTCAAACTCAAATGACCACGAGGGCCACATGAGGACTAGTGCACTGGCTCGAGGGCCGCACCACTGACACACACACACACACACACCCTCGCTGCCCCGGCTGTGCCCCCACTCCACCCCTTCCATGAAGACTAGTGCACTGGCCGGAGGGCCACACCACTGACACACACCCCGCCCTTGCTGCCCCGGCTCCGCCCCCACTCCACCCCTTCCACGAGGTCCCACCCCTGCCCCACCTCCTCCTCTGAGCACGCAGCTCCCCATTCCCTCCTGGAAAGCACTAGGCACCACCAACAGCTGTTTGGCAAACAAAGCAAGAGCAATCTACGAAGTCCAGAGCTAGAAACACACGCGGCCCAGCCAGGCAGCAGAGAAGCCTCCACTTCTGGCCCCTCCGTCCTGCAAACTGCTATGGGGGAACCGGGGGGGGGGGGGGGCGCCAGGAAGCTTGGGGGGCCACAGGGAAGGGCTTTGCGGGCCGCATGTGGCCCCCGGGCCGCATGTTTGAGACCCCTGACGTTGAGGGAGTGATGAACTTGCATTGCTTGGAAAGCCCTGATCAGTGTAAAACGATACAGTCCTGGGGTGTAGGGCTTGAGCCAAGTGAATTGGCTGGAGCTGCTCTATTGATGGCTCGTGGAAGTAATTTATGCAAGTCAGTTGGGTTTGTCCCTGCCTACGGATGTCTGTGTAAGGGCAGTGCCTGTCAGATGTTTGTAGCTTGACAGTACCACAGTGTCAGAGTCAGCCCAGGTTCAAGGGTACGGAGGGTTCAGCAGTTCCACAGTCCAGGTTGCACTCCAGGGACTGTGTCACAGGGTTGTGATGAAAGGAGACTATTAGGCTGGAAAGAGGTTACTAGTGAAGTTCCTAGAGGATCAGTCTTGGAATCAATCTTATTTAAGATTTTCATGAATGACCTTGGCACAAAAAGTAGGAGTGTGCTAATTAAATTTGCTAATGTTACAACATTGGAAGGCACTGTCAATACAGAGGAGGACTAGAATATTAGTCCGAAAAGAAACCTCGATGATCTAACAGGACTGGTGTCATAGAAATTGGATAAAACTTAATAGTACAAATCACAAGGTTATGCCCTTTGACACTGACAACAAGAATTTCTGCTATAGGCTGGAGACTTATCAGTTGAAAACAAAGGAGGAGAAAGATCTAGGGTATTATTTAATCACAGGATGATTGTGAGCTACCAGTGTGATGTGGCTGTGAAAAAAGGAAAATGAAATCCTAAGGATATATCAGGCAAGGTATTTCCAGCAGAGATAGGGAAGCATTAATGCCACTGTACAAGGCACTGCTAAGACCTCATTTGGACTAGTACATTTCTTGTCACCCATGTTTAAGACCGATGAATTCACAAACTGGAACAGGTGCAGATGGGCTATTAGGATAATCAGAGAAATTAAGAGACTATTGTCACACTACCTCATGACCATGAGTGCCAACCTCAGGGCACACTGTCAGGAAGCAGGGTAAAGATCCCAAACTGGTTGTGTATCCTAGAATTAAATTTCACCAACCAAAGTAACAAATGTGAACTCTTAAAGCACTATAACAATCTTACCATGGAGTCACAGACTGAATGCCCAAGGTGACTGTCTATCTTGCCACTCAGGACAGCTGGATTTAGTGATAGTTGATTGCAGTATATACCAGAGATGACAAAAGATTCAGGTTGTTTCCAGTCCCAAGGGACTAGTCATCCACCCCATGTCAATGTGTACCTTACATCTCTCACCAAAAAACAATGCTTGTAGCCAATAATATAATAAACTCAATTAATAAAAGAAATGAGAGAGTTATTACAAGGTTAAAGCAGGAAAACATATATACACAAGTGAGTTGCAGCCTATGGTTTCCAAGAAGTGACAGAGTTGTAGTAATCTGTCAGCTCTGAATGTCTTTTAGGGCTAGCCCAGGTTGACACTGGTGATCTGTGCTTCTGTTTCATAGCTCTGGCTCTAGGAGAATTCAAACAGCAGAAGATGAAAAAATTTCTTGTCAGCTATTTTTATTTCCTTCTTCCAGAATTTGAACTCATGAGATAAGACCTTTTGTACAGAGCCTCTTCAAGGGTGTGGAAGGGCAATTAACAAAGTATTTGTATTGTGAAGTCCCAAAATGGCCTATTTAATTTTGGTAACCTTACTGATGAGCAAGAGATGATCCCTCCTGACAGGTTCAATTTCAGAACAAACTTTTTCACAGGTATAAAGCAAAAACTTAATTACTACATTATAGCATGTGATAAAGATATTATAAGTACGATTAACACATGCAGTAATTTCAAGCCTTTCATAAAGTCTAAACACTAAGCACATTGTTATAAGTTCAATATCCATCTTAATTATATTAATGCAGATTAAGCACACTTGTTTCTAGCAATGAACTTGTCAGTGCTCAGCTGAGGCCTAAAGCCTTAGAAAGAGCTGACACCAGGTTTTCCAGTGTCACACCTATTTTATGAGAGGAAACTAAGAGTTTGGCTTGTTTAGCTTAACAAAAAGAAGGCTGGAGGGGGGAAGGGTAATATGACTGCTCTCTATCAAGGCTATAAATGTTAAGGAAGAAGGAGAAGAGCTATTTAAGTTAAAGGAAAGTCTTGGCACAAGAACAAATGGATATAAAACTACCCATTAATACATTTTAGGCTGGAAATTAGAAGATAATCAGAGATGTACAGCCTTCCTAAAGAACTGGTGTGGACAAACAACTTAATTATTTTAAAGACAGAGCTTGAAAAGTTTCTGAGAGGGACTGTATGACATGTTTGCCTGCTATAGTCAGGTGGGCTGGGCTCAGTGGCCCAGTGTGTCCCTTCTGGTCCTAAATTGCATGCATCAGGTCTTCTGCCAGTCTCCTGCAGGAGTTGTTGGATTTTTCCTTTCCTCTGAAGCATCAGAGATGGCCATGGTTAGAGATCAGGGATGGCATGGTATTTACCAGAGGTGGTTTTTACAACCCAGGGGAAAGAAAAGTAGTTACAGTAGACTCTCGATTATCCAGGATTGGGTTAACCAGAATGTGGATTAACCAGGATGTCAAAATATATATATGCGTAACTCGCAGGGCCGGCTCTGGCTTCGTTGCCATCCCAAGAACAAACAAAAAATCCCCACCAGGGTGCAGGGGAGTCAGTGAACCAACACCCCCTTCCCCTGGTGCAGGGTGGCTGGTGAATCAACGCCCTCCTCCCAATATTTCCTATGGATGGTGATTCTCCGGGATTTTATTAACCAGGATTAATTTTTTCCCTATCATCCTGGATAATCGAGAGTCTACTGTAGTTCAAATTAACTATTTTTCTCAGGGATGTGAAAAATCCACACCCCATAGTGACGTAGATATACCAGCCTAGCACCCCATGTAGATAGTGATATATTAACAGGAGGACTTCCCTCATCAACATAGCTCTCCTGGGGAGGTGGATTAACTATGCGAATGAGAGAAGCTCTCCCATCAATATAGTAGTGTCCTCACTAAAGCGCTGCAGCTGCACTGCTATAGCGCCGTACATGAAGACGAGCCCTTAGTTTTAGCTACATATTCAAATTGTGGTTATATTAGGAAGTAGATCCATGGATTAATTTAGGGTTATGCAAATAACAAGTAAAACCATTCTGGGCATAACATTAACATATGTAATTATAATACTGAACATACAATGTCTGTATACATTTTGGTTCGGTATTTTCTCAAAGAAGTTTTACATGTCATGAAGCACTTCAGTTTTCAATATTAAATAAATACAAATTGAAACATTTGATTATATGAAAACAATAATTCAGAGCTTCAGGCTTGAAGCATTAAGCAAATCAGAAGCGTTGAAGATTACCACCCAGATTCATTTGGCAATGCAGAATTCTGTAGCAGACGACCAACTACGATGTACATTGAGGAATAGGCTCGTTCTGTTTTGAACTGATGTATTCAAAGTTTGAAAAGATTCATTCTATGCTTGATGAACTTGTTGGACACTGATGCAATTATTTTTCTGAATTTAAACTGTGTTTATATTGGGATTTCCCAGTGCCCTGTCCTAAACTAGTTTTTCCTGGGAAATTACCAACCCTGCTAGAAAAGGGATGCCATATAGAATTCTCTTTTATAGGTAATTAACTGGTGGCTCTTGCATACATACTCACTGATTGCCAATTCAGGACTGGGAAAGAATCTTTCCTCAGGTCAGGAAAATAAGAACCTTGCAATTTTTTCCCTTCCTCTGCATCACAGAGCATACGTTGCATACTATGTTGATCTGGGTATATCATACCAAATCAATTCCCCTCCATTGCAGGGGCCTCGGTGCATCTCAATCCATCCTATTCTCTATCTGTGGCCCACAACAGTCTCTAAAGGGCTATGGTATTTTACTCTAATCCAAGTTACGAAGTTAAATGCAGGGGGAAAGATGTGGGGTTTAGTGGCCAGTGATGAGCACGTAAACTGCACTCCTTTAGTGCTTCAGTGAAGATGTTACTGTGCTGATGGAAGAACGTCTCCTGTTGGCATAGTTAATCCACCTCGACAACAGGCAGTAGCTGTATCGACAGGAGGTGCTGTCTATACCTACAATTAGGTTAGAATAACTGTCGCTCAGGAGCATGGATATTTCACACCCAGAATAACATAGTTATACTGATCTAAGTTTGTAGTGTATACCTAAGCAGTTAGTTGACACAGTGGTAAAAAGGATGACAGCCAACCTATATTACTGCTCTCACCATTGTCAGCACCGCTAAATCTGATCTCATGCTCTAGTATGGGGTAGGCGATTTTAAAACAAAATCTCATCTCAGAGACAGCTGCATTCTCTACCAAACATTTCTCTCTGAATATTTTGTGCATATAAAAATCACATAATTTATTCATCTCAAAGTACAAATGTTTATCAATTATTTAAGTATATTTTGATACCAGTAGCTTTAGAAATATTTAAGTGGGAGCATATTTACACATAAAGGAGCTTAATATCTGAAATATGAAGGACGGTTGTGTAGTTGTAAGGTATGAGTGGCGATCTGTGCTCTTCAAAGAGTAAACAGATGTGGTTAAGGCTATCTCTACATTAGATTTGTCAGTAAATCTTCTGTCACTGAGGGATGTGGAAAAATACCCACATCTATGACTGACATAAATTAAACTGATAGAAATGCCAGTGTGGACAGTGCTATGTAGGCAAGAGCTCTCCAGCCGACATAGGCACCACCGCTCATTGGGAGTGCTTAGCTATGCTGCCGGGAGAGTTCTATTCCGTTGGCATAAAGTGGCTACAAAGGAGATCGTACAGTGGCACAGCTGAATTGGTACAGCTGTGCCACTGTAAGGTCTCGAGTGTAGACATAGTTTAACCGTCATAGATTTGGACAATCAAGAATGGATATATGCATTTTGGCAACTTCTAACATCGTACATCTGGCATCTCATAATGTGTAAAAGGAAGAATAAGGTATTCATCCAATATTTACAAAGTATGTAGCCGTGAAGACAGAAACAAGATCTCTGACTTTCTCTGACTTGCCCAAATACATATAAGTAGTTAACCTCTCTAACTCAGTTTCCCATGTGTCAATTTTTGCTTACCTCAGAGCAAAATTTGTAAAAATATATTAACGTATGCACCTTTGAAATCAAAAGCAAATTGAGCAAATAGGGGTGGGGCGGATGGGGAGGAACTATGGCAGTTAAAAGGGAAAATGGAAATTAGGAGACCTAAGGAGCAATTTGAAAGCCAAATAACTACAGTTAAAAAAAAATCTTTAAGAATATTAGAAGCAGAGAACTTGCAACAAAACCAGTGAAACAGCTAAACTATGAGCGAACAAGCAAGCAAATAGTAGGAGGACAGTCCAGACAAAACAATACAACTAAGCTGAATTCCTGCTCTCACAGTGAACGCTGAGGAGACGTGGTTTCAAACCTACTTTTTTTAGGTAACAAAGATGGAACATTATCAGAGTTGTTGGTATGAAGAGAGAGAAATGTTGAATGCATATTTGGTTGCAATTTAAATTTGTTTCAAGAGCTCTCAAACTCAAGAACTAAGCATTTGAGCTGCTAACAAACAAGGTGATAAAATCTATTAAGATCAAAATACTGTGCTAACAGACAATATTATATCCCTCTTATATAAAACAAAATATTTTACTCTAATATCATGCGAGTTCATTGGGGAGGAAGAGAAGTCTCTACTCTTCCTCATAGCTTTTCTAAACAGCAGCAAATTGACATGATTCTTTTAACAATTTTTGTACTGTCTACAGAGCTCTGCAGACAAATCTTCTTCATTTTATTCTGTTCCAACTTTGTTGCTTAACAAAGCCAGGAGGAGGGCAAAGATATTGGAACAGTCTTTCTGCAGTCTCAGGAAGACTATATTACATGGGTTTACATTTGAAAGATTATCTTTGCAACTATGAGGGACAGATATGGACCTTTAAAAGTTAACAGTTGCATTCTACTTGATAGCATATGCTCACCAGAGAAATTTTCCTACTCACAGATAGAAAGTAGGCAAGTAGATTTTTCAATTCCTGTTTGTAAAACACCCATTCTGTGGCCCTCAAGCATGAATTCCATCTTTGTGTTTATAGATAAAACACATAACCAACTATTGTTTTACACCAACTTGGTTTTCAACCTGATTTGATCAGGTTTCTAAAGCACAAGAATATTGAAAAACTGACTAAAGCAGAAATTTTGGATTGGCTATTATTATGCTTCTGTGAGTTATTTCTCCAAAAGCACATCTTGATAATTTGTGGAAACTTTCTCACTCAATATCTTCCACCTGGTACTTATAAACAGGATGGATAAAAAACAGTATTTTTTTTAAAAATCTGGTTTTATTTACATCAGTTTTTTTTTAATATATATATATATATATATATATATATATATATATATATATATATATATATATATATATATATATATATATATATATATTAAAAAAACTATTTTTGAGGGGAAAAACTACCTAAAAATAGTTTTAATTAAGATACATTATAGCTCAAAGATAATCATGGAATAGAGATTATAAATTCTAATTCTAGAGTATAAAACAATATATTAATGTAATATTCAAGGAAAATTTTGTAAATGAGTTCTAATAGTTCATGGATTAGGGACCCAATCTTATGGGGATTCCAGGGGTATTGTATAGCTTATTTAGGTTAATCTTTCTATCTACACAATGGGACTCAGTGCTCAGTGTAGAACAGGCCTGCACAACATGCAGGCCACATGAGCTCACTGTGTGGCCCGTGGGGGGCGAGTAAGGGGTGGGGCAAGCCAAGCGGCGGGGTTGGGGGGGGGGGGGAGTGGATGGGGGTGGGGTGAGGGTGGGGCTTTCTGGCCCGCAGCTGGGTTTTTTGCAGTAATATGGCCCTCGCTGCTTTCCGAGTTGTGCATGCCTGGTCTAGAAGATACCATCAGAGATGCTTAGTTTTGCAGTTCTCAAACTGAATGTGTCTCCAGAAGTAACATGCTTGTTAACAGCAAAATGTTTTAAAATAAATACATAATATAAGGGAGAAATAACAGACCTCAACCATATTGTCCCTCTGCAATTCTTTACCTCTCTCAAAAAGTGCAAAGTTTGAAAAAATTTAATGAATAAAAGATGGTTGGGGGCAAAATAGATCTGGACAAGGGGAAGGCATCTGGAGATAAATGTGAGAAGGGAGGGACATTCTCTCACTAGAAGAGAAAACCTATAATGACAGCAGGCCATAAAAGAGACCCAATTTGGGAATATTTTAATGAAGTTCCTCTATCTATGGGTAAGACAGGTATGTGTGCAAAATGCAAACAGTGCAACAAAGAAATGCAAGGCCTGGTTGCCCAATTGAAACAACATCATGAGAAGTGTTCCTTCTCAGAAGCAAGCTGCACTGAAGATTATGAAAGGAACATGTCTGAACATGCAGGATCTTCAAGTTGGTAAACTTTTTTATTTCATACTTCTTTCTTAAGAACTGCTTGTCTTCCTTCTGAACTATTCTTGAATTCTCATGTTTGGGTAAAAAGTATAGTTGTTACTCTATGCTACTATCATTTTAGATGTAATTGTGATAAAAAATAAATAGCTGAAATAGGCAGATCTTCCTTTTACAATTTCACCTTTAACTAGTACTGAGTGTCAGTGAATGCAATAAGTAATACTAAGTGAGCAGTATGGTAATAATAATTAAATAACGTCATTGACTTATTTTGTTTAGGTGAATCCATCCTCAACACACAGGATTCTGAAGACTATCCACCTTCAAGATCACCATCATTTTCTATAGTTTCAGAGTTATCTGCCACTGATAGTGTTTCAGTCACATCAGATAGGGCACATAGACCGATTATATCACATGCAGAAAAAAACCCAACCACAAAACCCAACCCCCAAAAAAAAAAAAACCCTCCATCATCCAGAAACAACCATAGGCAAGTTTGTGATAAGAACCAGCAGATTACAAAAAGGTAATTTCAGTCACATCAGATAGGGCACATAGACCGATTATATCACATGCAGAAAAAAACCCAACCACAAAACCCAACCCCCCAAAAAAAAAAAAACCTCCATCATCCAGAAACAACCATAGGCAAGTTTGTGATAAGAACCAGCAGATTACAAAAAGGTAATTTCAGTCACATCAGATAGGGCACATAGACCGATTATATCACATGCAGAAAAAAACCCAACCACAAAACCCAACCCCCCCAAAAAAAAAACCCTCCATCATCCAGAAACAACCATAGGCAAGTTTGTGATAAGAACCAGCAGATTACAAAAAGGTAATTTATGAAAAAAATTCCCGATTTGTTTATGCAACAAACTCTCCTTTCCATATGATTCAGAGCCCACACTTCATTAACATGGTTCGGTCATTAAGACCAGGATACAGTCCATCCAACAGACCAGATGTTGCAGGCAAATTGCTGGATAAAGTGTATGAAAGAGAAATTGAGCAGTGTGCAAAAGATCTAGAGGGTAAAACTTTTAACCTGAGTCTTGGTGGGTAGAACAATGTCCACGATGATCCTGTTGTATGTGTTTGTGCGACAACAGAAGAGAATGTCTTCCTTACAGAAAAAAATGATACATCAGGAAATGCACACACATCAGAATACTTACAAGTAACAGCAGTAAAAGCTATAACAAACTATGAAAAAAACCACAACCCAAATGTCTAGTACACAGCTTGGTAACAGACAGTGCTGCAAATGTATCAAAGATGAGAAATTATTCAGGAGAGAGGTCACAAACTAATAACTTACAGTTGCAGTGCTCATTTGATGCATCTCCTAGCCAAAAACTTCAGTGTTCCAGAAATAAAGGAATTGAAATTGGAAAATACTTCCGTAACAACCACTTTGCAGTAGCTGCTCTGAAAAAAGTGGGAGGAACCAAGCTAACTCTCCCACAAGATGTGTGATGGAACTCAGTAGTGGACTGTTTTGAGCACTACTATATCAAGAACTGGCCTAATCCGATTACAGTTTGTGAACAAAATCATGAAAAAAATAGATGGCACTATCATAGCCAAAGTTCTCAACACTGGGCTTAAGAGAAATGTTGAACACATGTTGAGTATCCTGATATTTCTGTACCTTTGAGCAAAATGAAGGGAAATAGTTGTTCTATTGTTTGTGCAGTTGAAATTTAGAAAGAACTGAGTGAGAACTTAAAACGAAAAATATGCCATGACAGAATTAAATTACAAGCATTAAAAAAAATGAATGGGACAAGCACTATCTCCAGCACATTTTCTTGTAACTATTCTCAATACTCAGTACTAGGGTCAAACCTTAACTGCTGAAGAAGAGGAGCTGGCAATGACATGGACATCCAGCAACCATCCTTCCATAAGGCCATATGATACAGGAGGGTTAGAGAGCAGTGGTAGAGTGCTTGAGGGGAAATATGTAAGATCAAGGCTAATTAAGGTGTGGCTCCCTGTAGACTAGGGAAAGTGGCTGCAGGTTAATTGGAGCACCTGCACTCAATTAAGGCCCTGTTAGGAATCCAATAAAACCTCCTGCTTCAGGCAGACAGAGAAGGAGAAAGGACTAGAGCTTGGAGGTGTGCTGTGAGACTTGGAAGATCAGAGAACCGAAGGAAGGGGGACCCTGCCCCAGTAGGGGAAGGAGACTCCCTTCTCCAGCATCTAAAGCAGTGGTCCTCAACCCCCGGTCCGCGGACCGGTACTGGTCCGTGGAGCATTTGGTACCGGTCCGCGGCCGCGTTCCCCTCCGGCCTGCCCCTTCTGCATCCGGCCGCCTTCCCTTCGGCATCCGGCCGCGTTCTCTTCCGGTCTGCTAAGACTTCCGCTTTTTGCGGCTTTCCCGCCGTTTTCCTGCGGCTTTTCGGCGGACATATAGGAGCCGAACAAAAAAACGAAAGATGAGCCACTGAGTTCTGCGGGTTTTCGGCGGACATACATCGGTCCGCCGCACCGCACAGAGCCCCCGGGCCGCATGTCTTACTAGCACGCGTTCACCGGTCCGCGGTGAGTAAAAGGTTGGGGATCACTGATCTAAAGGACTGAAGGTACCTCACCCAAGGGGGAAGAGGGTAAGAACCCACAGGGGTTGAGAGGGGCTGGGGCTCAGAGTGAGGAGCAAACCCAGAGCCCATCTCTGCTTCCCTTCTTTACTACCTTCCTAAGTCACTAATGGGGCCATCAGCACCCCAAGAGCAGGGACAAGGGTTGGCGTCTTAGCTTCCCGCCAAGAAAAAGTGCAGGACCCGCTATGCTAACTGCCATCTTGTCACAGCCAACTAAAATAAACTTCAGAGCGAAGGGTGAACCATTCAAGAAATGTGTGTTTGTTGATCTTTTAAAGAAAGTCACACCAGTGAACTGCTAGAAGTCACTTAAGCACTTGGATACAGAGCCTGTTGAATTGATGATCTCACTTTTAACAGCAGTATTGTCTTCTGCTGGTGTACAAAGAATATTTTCTTCCTTAGGACTAATTCATTCCAAACTCAGAAATTGTTTGGGCTCTGAAAAAGCAGGAAAGCTTGTTTTTCTTTTCCAGATTATGAACAAACAGGAAAATGAAGGTGAAGACAACTGAATTAGCTGCAGACGCCAATATTTTAAGTTTCTCACGTTGACCTGGCTGACTCAGTTGATGTAGTGTTTTTTTTAAAAAAAAATTTCATAAAATTGCTTAACAAAGTTACAACAAAAACATACCTGATTTTAAAAAACGTTGGATGTTTAACTAAATTAAAAAAATAATATTCTTTGTTACATTATATGTTTGTTGTTGAAGAAAAAAGTCCAGAATATATAAAGTTGTTTTAGTTAAATAAAACAAATGTAAATGTCTGGTGATGTTATAATACAGCATGGCAAGAAAATCCTCCAATTATTAATGATTAACCTGTTGAATTGGAGACAGTTCATCTCCCATTAACTTCACAAATATCTACTTGATTAAATGAAACTACTAAACCACCATTCATTTTCTGGTATAGTGTAAAATTATCCTGAAAAGATTTCAAAATTAAATCACTTTTAAAATGTACTGTATAGTGTGTACCTGCTAAAAATGAAAGGTACATCCATCTCTGAGTTGTGAAGAACATGTATTAAGAACCAACCAAAAAGAATGCACTTTTAGGTAGAAATCCATGATTTAAAGCATGCTTTAAATCAATCTGATTTAAATCAAATCCACCGATATACATACACACATATATGTTAAGAACTCAAAGTTATTAAAAATTATGTTCCACTGAACACATTTACACAAAAAAAATAATACAGTATGGCTACAGGAACTCTAGTATATTTAGATTTTGCCTCCATAAAACAGTGAACAGACACTTTAACATAAATGATGTTTATTCAGTGAATGCCCTAAATGGGAAGGATTAGAGTGTATGACAGTCTAATACTTCTACATGTTATTCCCTTACTTTTAACTGTATTCTTTGAGACTGTAAAATGAGAGGATGGGCTTGAATCAGGGAATTCATTTTTTATTTTATTTTTTAAATCACCTTTAACTGGGTATGTGCTGAAGAAGGAAGTAAGCAAGAAGGAGGGAAAAGTCTGGACAAAGGTTTCCTCAAGTTCGATTATTTGGCTCCAGGGGCAAGAGTCGCAGGCTGGGAGCAGAAAATATGAAAAACCACTCTGATTTTGAATGTCCTCAGACAAAGCAACAAATTCTTCCCCAACCACAAACATTTTTGGTGGTTTCAGACATTTCAAAGGGAAAAAAAGTTCAGCAGCCAATAACCTTGTTTGTTTTACAGTCACCTGGTTGCTGGTGCTAGAGAAAGCTAAACTCCATTAAAAGATCATGGAAATTTGTGGCAGTAATGGAAAGGTGAGGAAAGCTATAGTAAGTCCCCAAGCTACTGTCAGTCTGCCACAAAAGCTACTCTTGTGCTGAGCCAAAAGTAGCAGAAAAGCCTCTGCCTATCCTATCTTTCCTATCTGCTCTTGAGTTGTGACCTTGCCCCTGGTGCAGTGGCAGGAGCACTCAACAGGCAGCCAATCAGGAAGTGACTTGGTCAGCTCTTAATCTCTTTTCTTTTTCTCTGCTCCTGAACTCAGGAGAACCATGAGGAGCATACATTAGTAGAAGGCTGCAACTGTGTATGTTAGACCTATGAAGCAACAAGAAGCTATTTTTTTGGCTTGTTTATGTTCTAGCAGATCTATGAGGATTCTGGGAAAGTGGGGATTCAAGCAATTAAAAAGGGAGAGAAGTAGGTTGAGGGAGGGGAAAAAAAACAAACAAAACCAAAACCTGATCTCTTGTCCATGGGAAACTGACCTCTATTTCAATGCAAGATATACTTATGTAAGTTCTGTAAGGCTATGATGAACTTCTTCAAGATTGCACACACCATTCACACTTCCAAAAAGAGCCACGTTGTGGTTCTAGGAGCAAGAGACACTTGGCAGGAGAGCAGGAAGGTGAGGAACCCCTGTCTGCTCCACTCCATGTCACCAAGGCTTCCCCTGAGGATGGAGTCAGCTGGGCTTTGCTGCCATCTGGATGTGAACTGCCTGTTCCCTTCAGAGAGTAATTTTCTGTCCCACACAGGTGGAGGTTAGGGACAGGAAGGGGCACTGTTACATGATTCCCATGGAAAAGGGGGGCACAGCAAAATAAAGTTAGGGAACTTCTGCCCGAAGACGTCGAGTACATTATTCTGCGTGTGTTACTCACAAAGGAGGTGCTGATGGGGGGGGGGGGGGGGGGGGGGCGAGAAGCTTGCAGAGGTGTGAATTGACTAAGCAGAAGTGCTCAAGGTTTCATAGTGCAATATAACTTTTGAAATATTTCTCAACTGGACCTTGATATCATTGAATAGATGATCCTAGGGCAGTCTAATGATATGACTTTGGGGATCAAAGCAACAGTTTTCCCTTGAAACTGTGAAAAATAGCTCTTAAGAACCCACACATTTCGGGCAGATGTGGGAAAAGGGACTGTTATTCAGGAACCCTTTGCCCAAATGACCCCAAAACTGCAAAGTATATCCCAATACCTGCTTTGGTACATTAACATTCAAGATAATCTCCAATTCCTGTGGATTTTAGAGCTCTTGTGCAGAAAGCTCTGATCATCCTTAGCTAGAGAAATCACTTCTGCTCCTCTAATATTATGTGAGCTTGGGGCAAAACTTCCTAAAGGAGCCTATGTGAATTACCAGAAGAAAGCAAGCCAAATCTGCATAACAAACACTGCCAGAAATTTGCTGAGGACACAACTTGAACTGATTGTCCTTGGTGACTTTGGGGAATATGAATTTAAGACTTGTCTTCACTGCAACAGTTAGCTCAAGTCACTTATAGTCTAGGGTACATCTGTCATTTGAGCAGTAAGTGATATTTCAGGTCAAGGAGACACCTGCATTAGCTCCGATTGAGTTAGTGAACAGTATGTGGGTGGTGGTGGGTGTTTACTGCACCAATCCATACCATAATCTGATGAGATGGTGCTCTAGGGCAGTGGTCTTCAATTTGGGTTGCACAAGACCACCCCCGGGGGCATGCAAGACCCCGGCGCTGCCTCCGATCCCGCCCAGCATTCGCAGTCTATTTTTGTCCCGCCAAAATGCCGCAGAAAGAAAGCGGAAGCTTTCTATTCAGTGGCATTTTGGCAGACATACATACCTCAGGGGGCCGGGAGTGGAGGCAAGCCCGTGAAAAGGGGCTGCCGAGAAAAAACTTTGGCGAACGCTGCTCTAAGGGGCTATCTTCCCTTTCCACTGCCTGCACTGCTAGTGTGGTTATGTCTCCTACAGCTGGGAATTATACCTCCAGCTCATACTGCAGATGTACCCCTAGTTACTAGACTCAACCTAGCTCGAGTGAGAGTAGTCCCATTGCCAAGCAACTAGAGCTAAAGATGTTTGCGTGTGGACATTACCCAGGTTAGGAGCAACACTCGAGTCAGTACTGCTCCAAGTGACTGTGATGTGAGCTGAGCTCACATATTTTAGAGCCACAGAACACCACACCAGGCTCAAGGTGCCCCAGTCTCCATGCATGCACAAATTACTTTCTCTAGTTAACGTTACAGAAGTATGCCAATTTACAAAGCTAGACAGACCATCTAATAATTTATTAAATATTACTTCCCTGACATGGAACAGGGTGATGGATACTAGCCAAGATCATATCCAATTGGGTAGTCTCACTTAGGTGCAGAGCAGTGCAGTCATTTGAGCCATAGGTATTAACAAAAGAAATAAACAAATAAAATTTTACTGACTGGAGCTTTGTTTCCAACCACTTGGGAATCCCCTGACCAAAAGACACTAAATATGTACCATTAATCCTGTGGTGGGCCCTGATCCGGCATAGCAATTTCTGAGACAATCTGAGTATACACATGGATTTTAGAGCACTTTGCGAAAGTGTATGTCAAAACGAGGGCCCCACATGACCTGCGCTGTGAAGTTGCTATCACTCCTCCATCATCACTAGTTCACCTCTAAAAACAAAAAACGTGCATATTTTAATCAAATCTATTTCAAAGCATTAATCTGCTTCCCTCAAATTTGTATCACATTGCAGCTCAATAACTGAAGAACCAAGAAGATATCTAAAACAAATGCAGTTTTATAATTGTCTAATATCTTAATATCTATTTATTTGCCAACAGGACAAACAGCATTCCATTCATGTCTTTTCCATAGTTGCTTCAAGATAATCTGTTCCAGGACTCCCAAATGTTGACATAGGAACCCCAGTAAACATACTGTACGACTTCCTTTTCTTCTTGAAAATATTTAATAACCTGGTACTTTCTTGTTTGCCCTACTTGTAGTCTATGGTTTTCTTCCTTCTCCTTGTATCAAAATCTGCTGAAATAAAATTAAATATAGTGTCAGTTCAACACAAGAACTATAAAGCTACTTCTGACAGCTACTTTTCTCAAAAATTTAATCTAAATGATATAAAAACACTTTGACCTTGAAAGGATGAATTTAATAGCCTTAGGAATTCTATGGCTCTGTTCATAAAACATTCTTTGAACCCTCTGCCCACAAGTCTTTACGCCTTACGCAGAAGTATGGAGCTGTGTTTTCCAAGGCCTGGTGTAGTCTAGGACAGTGGTCGCCAACCTTTCAGACCTCAGGGACCACTAAACTCACAATTTTGAATCCCGTGGACCACTAACATGGACCCTACTCCTTCCTGCGGGGGTGCCGTGCGGGGTCTCTCGTGGCCACAGGGGCACACTTAGGGTGATCAGATCGGAAGAGTGAAATATCAGGACACATTGGGTGACAAGAGGGGGGGAGAAAGAGAGGGCCGACATGAGCAGGGGGCGGGGCATGGGGTGGCATGACAGGCACAGGTGCAAAGCCCTGACTGGATCCATGAGAGGGGGCACACAGCCCTAGGAAGCTGAAAGGGGTTGTAGAAACCACAGGGCCAGGGGCAAAGGGCTCCGGCTCTAGCCCCCGGCCAAAGTCGCAGGACGGGGTGCAAGATCCTGGTTGCAGTCAGACCCAGTTGCAGGGCAATAATATGTTAAAAGGTTTTTAAAAATTGCTCGTCAATGTTTTTAAGAGACAGAATTAGGATGCTGGGCTAAAGAGAAACATATGGTCCAGTCTGCATTTGTGCCTTTGATTCAAAGCTATGGTAGGTACTGGAGTTTGGATTTCAGGTGGATCCCATATCATTTCTATATGTTTCTCTCTCTCTCCTCCTCCCACCCCACAAATCTAGCTCGACCTCCTGTCTGGACTGGGCCATCCAGTTCTGAGGCTGTCCCTTCCTGGCCGGGAGTGATGCACTACTTTCCTCATCCCCTACTCACTGAAGGGGTCTGAGGAATAGAAAAGACCCTAGTTTGGAGTGAGCAAAGACGAGTCTCATGCTTTTGCATGTTAGGTACCAAGGCAGAGGCATTTTTTGTGGACTCCAGCTAAGAATAGCACTCGCCTCCTTGGGAATATTCAAATCCCTGCTCCTCCTAAGTGATCACTGCCTAGGCATTGGAGTTGTCCTGATCCCTGGAAGGGGAGGCACAGACAGATCAGATTGTCTTTGAAGTGAGGAGCCTGGTGTAAATAGCAGCGGGATTGACTGCACAGAAACCACTATTTGAATTCAAGAGGACATTTACATTTTTATCAAGTGTAAACAGCTGGGGGCGTGGGGCCAATGTGGACTGGGAAGGGGGAGGGAGCTCTCTGCCCCTGCCACCTTCTGCTGGCCTTTGCCTGCATGTAAGCACCATCCCCTCCCCTCCCCCCTCTGCCCAAGCAGCATTCGCAGAGGGAGGCAGAGAGCTGTCCTGCAGCTGACTCTCTCTGCCCAAGGGTCGGGGGGCAGTGGGCGTGGGGCTGATGAGGGGCCGGATGCGGAGCTGGGGTGGGGGGCGGCAGCCGGGAGCTCTCTGCCCCTACCCCCCTCTGCCGGCACCAGGTGCAAGCAGCCCTCCTCCCCCCCTAGTTCCAGCAGCATGTGCGGCAGCAGAATGCTGGCTGCCTAGTCTCTGCCTGGGGCAGTGGGGCGTGCCACGGGCTCCTGCCCGCAGGAGGGTGCTGTGGCCACCCGGGAAGGAGCAGTAAGTCAAGCACCCCCTCCCCCCCGCCCCACAGGTGCACACTCACGCCGCGCTGGGGGAAAGCACCCTGCTCCCGGCAGGCGGGGGGGGGGGGCTCCCGCCGCTTGCCTCACCCCCCCCCCGCCCCACAGGGGCACATTCGCACCGCGGGAAAGCGTCCTGCTCCCAGCAGGCACGGGGGGCTCCCGCCGCTTGCCTCACCCCCCCCACCCCACCCCACAGGGGTACACTCACGCCGCAGCACCCCACTCCTGGCAGGCAGGGGGGGTCCCGCCGCTTGCCTCCCCCCCCGCTCTCCCCTCCCCCCCTGCGGACCACCCAAATTTTCTCAGACCATCAGTGGTCCGCGGACCACTGGTTGGCAACCGCTGGTCTAGGAAATTAGGTGAGTATCATTCTGTCATTCAGGGGTTTGAAAAAAACACACACTCCTGAGTGATGCAGTTAAACTGACTTAAACCCCAGTGTAGGGTGCCAGGTCGATGGGAGAATTCTCCGACTGACCTAGCTCTCACTTCTCAAGGAGGTGGGTTTCTTATGCTCATGGGAGAAGCCCTGCCATTGGCATAGACTAGTGTATTCACTAAAGCACTACAGCAGTGGAGCTACAGTGGTGCTGTTGTAGCAGTTTAAGTGTAGACAATCCCTAATTCACAATCCCTTTTTGCTTTGCACATGGGAAGTTGTGTTGCACGTCAGTGCTCATCTAACAGTGCTGCAATTCCAAAATGGCAAAGAAACACTAATAAGAATGCAATACCTACTAAAAAAATTGAATATACATGAGCTATTAAAGTTCTGGGGGATCTGTGTACCATTATGCATATAGATTCTATCCATTGTGTATTCCAATGTTCAGTTTAAAAAAACCCACCATATCCAGTATTTAAAGTGGCAACCCAAAAATCACAAGACAGATATGTATTATAATGTTCCCCACTAGTGAATATAATAGATAAGGGTGCATAAAACTGCTTATAGGGGGCTTGATACTCTCATTTACAATAACGTCCCTTTACACTGTTTTTCATGTGAATGAGGTCCAGAATACCTTCTTAAATAAGACACCCAAGCCATACAAAACTTGAACTCTTTTGTTTAAGTATTAGAATGAGAAATACAGTAAGCCCTCGATTTAACGGACCTCGATTTAACGGACTTCGGATGCAACGGACAAAATTTCTGAGCAAGTCTGATGCATTCCTGATCCATTTCTGGCGGGCGGGCTGGCTGCCGGCTCCCGGCTGCCGCCCGGGTCACGGCAGCGGGCGAACTGGCTGCTGGCTCCCAGCTGCCGCCCGGGTCACGGCAGCGGGCGGGCTGCGGAGCTGCCACCCCGACCCTCTGGCGGGCGGGCTGCTGCTCCGACAGCTCTTTTTTTTTTTTAATTATTAAATAATGGACTTTTTGATTTAACGGACACCCCCTCGCCCAAATTAGTCCGTTAAATGGAGGTTTTACTGTATAAGCTACAGAAAAATCAATGTATTTTTCACTTGTATTTAAAACCAAATTTTAACAAAAATCAAATTGGATCCTCTACAATTTCCCTTCTGTGTTACAGTTTTGACAGCAGTATGTGAAGAGAATAAGAAGTCATTATTCGGTGACATAAGAGTTTGCATATATTATAGTTGCTCACCATACCACTGGTACTTCAGACCAAAAGAGGCATTTTCCCCTTTGATGTGTTTTATTTTTATATATGAATCTGCAGTCATCAGAGTCCCCATCTATATGATGCTACAGAAAATGCAAGAGAAAGTAAAATGTGAATTTGCTCCTTTAATACCTTGATAAAAGTATTTATGAACATAATGTTCATTCAAGGCAGAGCCATGGGGAAAGCACAAAGGTATAACTATTTTTTGACACATACGAGCTCATTGCTACTTTTAAAATCAATCCCATATCCAGTTTTGCATACTTCTAGCAAAACTGAACCAGACTATTAGTTTACTCATACGAATGATAATCTTGGACTTTAGACAAAAAACAGGCATTGAAGAGTTCTATAAACCATTTTTTTAAAAGTATTGAATATAGAGATGCAAAAGATTACAAAACCATTAAGCCTATTTCTTTAACAAAGCAAAATTATTCCTGAATAAAAACATTCCCAATTTTTTTTTTCAGAACACAAGTTTGAATAGCTCCAGCAATGGGAATTCACTAGTGTTCTATAAATCAAGCTTATATTATTGATAAAAACCTTTTCTTGATGTTCATTCTAAATTATCACTCGATTTTAATTCCATTAGCTCCAATTATTCTTTTCTGAACCATACTAAAAATCATCCCATTCCATTAGACCCACTCCCGAAGAAGCCAATGAAAAATATCACTTATTATTTTGTATTAAGGTAATGCCAAGGCTCCTCCAGTCAGCACTGAAACAAATCCCGAGGAAGCTAGTCTCCACAGGTGTTTATAAATTAATTTAGTTAGCCATTAATTTCAAGGCCTGAACAGTTATCATGCAAATTGTTAGTCAAATTACACATATTCGTTCCTTTTGTTTTTCCCCATGTCAGTTCATCCAAGCTTTATCTTTGTATTTAATTCCCTCTATAATTTTAATTATTTGAATATTGCAAAAATGAACAAAACCTATGTTATTTCAAAGGGACTTATTCCATCACTGGGGCATTCTGCATCATAGCATAGGCCTTGTTTTTGGCCACTATGTCAAACTGAAAGACTTAGTTTAAAAAAAAATAAAAAAATAGAAAGTTATAAAAGTCTTCCTTTATATTATCATCACATCACAATCAGTTCCTGCTCATTATATAACTGTAGTTGCGATTGTTTCTCTCCCTCCTATCAAGATTTATTATATACAATTTTTATAGGACACATCCTCCAACATTTGAGAAAGAAAAACAGTTCTAATTCATGTTTGGTAGGCAAACACATAACACTGGTTCAGGTGGCATGTCCACTCATATCTAGAGAAGATAATTTTAGATAAAAAAAGAAAAAAAAACAGAAAAAAACCCCACACACAACTGTATGGTATGTTACTAATACATGATTAGGGCTCTACCAAATTTGTGGCCATGAAAAATACATCACGGACTGTGAAATTTGATCTTTTCTGTACTTTTATTTTACTCTATACTATACAGATTTCACGGGGGGAGACCAGCATTTCTCAAGCTGAGGTCCTGACACAGAAGAGGTCTGTGGGGTACAGGGGGTGGATGGGTGGGAGAGAAAGAGGTGTCATGCCATTGCCACCCTTACTTCTGTGCTGCCTTCAGAATTGGGTGGCCAGAGGAAGGTGGCTCTTGGCCAGGCACCCAGCTCTGAAGGCAACGCCTTGCCATCAACAGCACAGTAATAAGGGTGGAAATACCATTATCATGCCATCCTTACTTCTGCTCTGCTAGTGGCAATAGCTCTGCCTTCAGAGCTGGACTCCCGGCCAGCAGGCACTGCTCTCTGGCCTTCCACCTCTGAAGGCAGTGCCGCCAGGAGCAGCAGTAAGGGTAGCAATACCGCAAACCTCCCCTTCCCCCCCAATAAGCTTGCAAATTCTTTGCCCCACTCCCCCCAACTCCTTTTTTCGGGTCAGGACCCCTACAAATACAACACAGTGAAATTACAGATTTAAATAGCTAAAATCATGAAATTTAGAACTTTAAAAACCCTATGACTGTGAAATTGACCAAAATGGTTTGTGAATTTGGTAGGCCCTATAGATGAGCCAATCTGGCAAACAGGGATTAAGGGATCTACTATGGACCTATTACAGTCCCACTGACTTCATTTGAAATCTCTGTGGGAATAAGGGTGTAGGCCTGTCAATACTTAAAACGCTACAGCAGCACAACTGCACCGCTGTAGCACTTCAGTGAATACACTAACTATCCTGATGAGAGTGCGCTTTCTGTTGGCATAGAATCAGAAAATTCACACCAACAGGAGAATTCCCCTGTTGATTTACGGGCTGTCTACACCAGGGGCTAGGTTGATATAACTGAATCATTCAAGAATGTGATTTTTCAAACCCTTGAGTGATGTAATTATGCCAACCTAATTTCCTAATGTAGACCAGGCCTCTGTCTTTGCAGATCCTTTTATAGGATCAAGGCTATATGCAGCATCAAACCTGATAAATATTTAACAGACCTAGAAAATAAAGAAGTAACAAAGAGTCCTGTGGCACCTTAAAGACTAACTAAAGTATTGAAGCATAAGCTTCATGGGCTAATACCCACTTCGTCTGCAAATTTTACTTTACAATAAAAAAAGTCAACTTAGGTGCAATGACACAGCCATGTTTTCCCTAGAAGAAAATAAATTACTTTTTTTTATTATTAGCTATATATTTCAAAGTTCTTTTAGCCACATTTGAAATTTCCAGTATGAAATTTCTTTGGAAAGTATTGTGTGGAAACCTTTTGCTAAATTGTGAAGCCAATAAATACTAACATATTTGGTAACCCTTGTGGTATTTCTGAACTATTAGGTATTGATACTATTTATAAAGACTTGCATAATAATGGATAGTTAGAGTCATTATTTCAGTAGTATATTAAATCACTAGTATCAAGGCCGGCTCCAAGCACCAGCAGAGGAAGCCCAGGCCTGGGGCAGTACATTGTAAGGCATGGCATTCCGGTCAATCTTGGGGTGGCTTTTGGGGGTGGACGGGCTTCAGCAGCTTTTATTTTGCTTGGGGTGGCAAAAAAGGTAGAGCAGGCCCTGAGTATTATCCCTTCACCTGGAAAACTGTACAAGGGGTACAGAGTCAAGCAACAAGAATGATTGAGGGGCATGAAATAGCTTCCATATGAAAACAGATTGGGACTGTTTACTTTAGGGAGAAGAAATAAGAAGCGACATGAGAAAAGTATACAAAATGATTGACAGTACAGAGAAAGTACAGTATAACCTCAGAGTTATGAAGACCAGAGATACAAACTGACCAGTCGATTACATACACTTCATTTAGAACCAAATTTAACACAACCGGGGCACCAGCAGAGATCCCAGTATATACACAGTATTGCGTAAAATGCAAAATACCAAAAAAAAAAAAAAAGAAAAAAAAGAAAAAGTATTTTTCTTCTGCAATAGTAAAGTTTCAAAGCTTTATTAAATCAATGTTCAGTTGTAAACTTTTGAAAGAACCACCATAATATTTTGTTCAGAGTTAGGAACATTCCTGAGGTGTTCCTAACTCTGAGGTTCTCCTGTATATCTATTCCCCCTTTTCAGAACACAATAATAATGCATACTAAAAGGCAGCAAAATCTAGAATTGTATTTTATTTTTAAACACAAGTAGCATGTCGAGTTCTTTGCTAAAGACAGCATTGAGACCAAGAGGAGGCCATAACAAAAGTGGTCCAGTAATGACAGCACTAGCCTGGGATCTTGGAAATCCATGTTGAATTCACTTACTAACTCAATTTGTAATTTAGGAATAAATAGCACTTCCTTGACTCACAAAGTGGTTATCAGGATAAACATGCTGGGGGACGCCCTTCACTGCTTTTGTGGGCCAAGCAAAGTGCCCACATTCCTTATTTCCCACCCCCACAAACTCTGTGTCACCCTTCCCTGGCCACCCCATCCATCATGCCATGGGATCTATGCTCCCCATGACCCTCTCCCCATATCATTATCCCTCATTTTCCATCCTCATGACAAAGGCGTTGTGTGACTCCTCTCTATTTCCATCCCCCCTCCTCGGAGTCTCTTCCCCTCCCGCATCTTCACTCCAGGCATCTTCTGCCATGTCTACCCAGCCACCCAATTGCCTGCTGTCTAGGTCCCTGCTTCCCTCATCATCACCACTTCCCTACCCTCCATTCCCTTGAGGATCCCTGCTTTGCTCCCCTCACACCTGCATCTACTCTGCCTCTGGGTTTGTGCTTTCCTTCCAGTCACTAAGTCCACTTTGTCTCCTATATTCCACTCCAGGTCTATGCTTACCACCCCACAATCCTTGCTTCTTCCACCTACCCACTCTTGCCGCCTCTGGGTCCCTGCTTCCTACTCCCCACACCTTCAAATAAACTCTCTCAGTAAAGTTCTCTTATTTCTGTTGGATTCCAGGCTACGGACAATCTCCCCAGGCAGCAAGTTAAGCTGCTGCTTCAGAAATGCTTAGCTGGCAGGGGGAATCCTTTGCCTGTGGAGTAAGGCAATCTTGTGAATCAGGCTTTTCCAGTATGCCAATCTGCAACAAAATCAGTTGGCTTGTGCCCACTGATGTTTAGAAGATTCCTTGAAATTTTGGAATGGATGGAGGCAGAGCTCAAAAGTTATCATGTTAAGGCAAACAAATGCCAACAACTTGAGTATTAGATGTTGCTTCACTTGGCCAGTTAAAAGTTTGTTACTCAGATATCACAATAATGGGAACATACAAATACCTAAGATAAAGATCTTAGCAGGGCAAAAAGAGGACTGGACATTTATATGGATAAATACAAATATTCAGAGTTAAGAGACTGATCAAAAAATAAAAGCTAAAAATAATAAAAACCCTCAGGAAGTTTAGAAGGGATATAAACATTAAAGCTACAGGGCGTAGGCCAATTTCTAACAACAGAAATTACGCAGAAACTATCTCTATGGTCAAGCTGCTCTACAACCAATTACTGTTGGAAGTCATGTACCTCTGATTCTGCCCAGTGCCAGAGACAGCATATTGGACTAGATGGACAGTGGGTCTGTCCTAGCATGGCAATTCCTTGCAGAAAACTTACATGATGATATACTGGTAGAGGTCATGATCCTGCATTATGATTTACCAGCAAGGACTCCCTATTCCAGGTGGAATCCCGTTGTCATTAGGGTTCGGCATTTAGGCCTTAAACATAATTTCCTCTCAAGTAAGAGGAATATCTTCAAAATTAAATGACAAGTTAAAGTGCCCTTCCTTAAGACTTTTGCAATTCAAGATGCAGACATCAAAAGGATTCATCATTTTATATGATTGTCACTGGAGAGAAATAAGTGATATTGCATTCATGTCCTTCACAGCTAAACTTTGATTATTTCAACCAAAACAGAGTTAACAAAGTCCTGTGGCACCTTAAAGACTAACTATAAAGTTTTGAAGCATGAGCTTTCGTGGGCTAATACCCACTTCGTCGGATGCAGGCCTCTGTACTTGTGCAAGTTTCTTCATGTGGTTGATGGATTTCCACTCCATACGGCTAAATGCAGTGCCTTGCATGATGTCAAGAATCAGGGTGGTAGCCGTGTTAGTCTGGAATAGCAGAGTTAACAAAGTCCTGTGGCACCTTAAAGACTAACTATAAAGTTTTGAAGCATGAGCTTTCGTGGGCTAATACCCACTTCGTCGGATGCAGGGTATTAGCCCACGAAAGCTCATGCTTCAAAACTTTATAGTTAGTCTTTAAGGTGCCACAGGACTTTGTTAACTCTGCTATTCCAGACTAACACGGCTACCACCCTGATTCTCAACCAAAACAGTGATAGTTAAGAAGTTTGTGAAATATGTTTCTATCCTTCTAATAGAAAACCAAAAATCACTCTGTAAATATAGATACTATAAATAAGAAAATCAAGTGTTTATAAAGTACTAATTTCCTATAAACAGAAAAAGCTGTAAATTACCACTCAAATTCTTATTTATGTTTCACTAGTTTCAATAGAAACAATAAAGTAGGCATGTCATATTAATTAAAATTCTCCAAAGAACAAATGCATTTCAGGATCATTTTGAAGAACCTGAACCTTTGTTCCAAGGTTTGAAAAACAAAAACATACATTTTGCCAAAGCTGATCCAGTAGGAAATAACTTCAAATATTAATAATACTCATAATTTTCAAACTAAGTGGAACACAGGTGTAAACAATACATTGTTGGTTGTTTACAGATTTACTTTCTTGGTGTAGTTTATTATTCATCTTGATAAGTAAAAGTCATTTATGAAAAACAGGTAGCTCCTATGTATTATCATCACTTTACTGGGATAAAAAATGCTTACAACTTACTTCTTAAATGCCAGATTTACAAAGCTTTATATTTTTACTGCTTAGAGCATGTTAAATATTCTACTAGGAAACGGTACACACAAGTTAATTTGAATACACATTTGTAATGAAAACAAATGGTAAAGACTGATCAATAACTTTTCAGTCTTCGCTACAGAACAGTGCAGTGTCAAAAAAATGCTCAACAGTATGATCAACAGAGATTATTTTATGTACAGGTGCAAATCTAAGTATTCAAAGTGTGAATATTTTCCTAACTGGATTATAAATTGATTATGCAGTAGCTATTTAATATAAATGGAATATCTGCTTATACTACTCTTTGGATCTTTTCGTGGTTAGAACAGTTTATTTCACAGTATCTTCTCCAAGTCAGAAGTCATACAAAATTCAGATTTGGGCCTGATCAACCTCCCATTTAAGTTAATGAATATGTTACCACCAACTTCAATGAGAGCAGATCAGGCCTTTTACATTTCTCCTTAGTATAAATATTTCACATACATATACTTTAGTACCAATATCAAGTACAATGTTCAAATGAAGATGCCATATAAATAACAGTATAAAAGTACATTCTATAGAAACACTGTAACAGCAATTCCATATATCAAGATATTATAATGAACAATGTTACGGCATTTTTAAAGAACAAAGATATGAGAAGTATACCAACTGACAGACAAAAACACAACAAACAGTGCATCTGCAGACTAGTGAGTACCTCCTGTAAGGAATTATAGGCAAGTTTAAGAATGAACCAATCACTTTGCAAGTGATTTTACTGGTTTTAAAAATACTCCAACAATTTAACATTTAAAAACAACATAACCCACTATCAGCACCATCAGTCTGGAATACAATGTATTAAAATAAATCTATGGATTAATTCATAAACTTTAAAAAAAAAGATTGCAACAAACTGTAAATTGTTAAATTTTCCTCTATTAAAAACAGAACTACAGTATTTGCTCATGCTGAATACTTCTGAAGATCATTCTAAATCATCTTATCAGAGAACACTTAATGCCAGTTTATATTTGGACCATAGCATTTGTGCTGACTAAGTTAAATGTATTTTGACATCTGCTAAAACACAAATACTCTGCAATCCTAATTTAGGCAAAACTTCTACTCAAATCAGTGAAAATTTGTCCCCAGAAAGAACTTGGCCCATAATACTACCACCAACTATCACACCCAAGTGCAAACCAAAATTTTAAAAAACCCAATAAATGTATGTATGAAATAGAAATAAGAGTACAAAAGAGTAGTGTACTGGGGGAGAAGAGGAACCATAGGCTATCGTACTACTTCCATAAATTCTTATAATTATTTGAAGCAGGCATGAACATACTGATATTTAGTAAACTGAACACTGTAGCTTTAATTTAAGTTTGAATGTTATAAACACTTAGATCTGGCTCTGGCCTGCATTCTAATACCGTCAGCAGAACAGAGATGGAAAGTATAAACAAACTTTTAAACTAGATTACAGCTTCTAAAATCTCCAAGAAACCCTTCATCAAGAACTTCTGTGAGACAAAATGTTAAAGAAGGAAAATATTTTTAAATAGTGTGGGTTTTTAAAAAAATAATTCTAACCTTTACTAAAACAGTTCTAAACTGGAGTTTGATGTTATATCATTTTTTTAAAAAATATAATTTAAGTTTTCCCAATAAGAGCTATTCTGGAGAAACTTGATTTAATCCTTCAAAACTTAATCTTTCCAAACTTAAATAAAACTTTTCAAAAGAGCACTGCAAAACAGAACATTTTTCAAATGCTTTGCTCTGTACTTCAAAATGGAATGCTTTATTAAACTTTGAAATATTAACATATCCTAGTTTTGAAATAATTTCTTATTTCGAATAATCGAGTCAAGTACAACATAATTATGTCATTATCAATTTAAATCAACATTGCCATTTTTTCAAATCTTCGCTGTCAAACAAAACTCATGTTTTATCCCAAAAAAACAACCTTCCCATGCGGTAGTGAAACTCTAAACACACCCAAACAGGAAATTCTATACTGACAAAATCCAGAGTTTGTCACAAACATCTGAAAACTTTATAACCTTCGTCATGGATGACTCTGCTCATTTACTTTTTATAACATGATGTTACCTTAGTAAAACCACTAGATACATAAAAATTCTTTCCTTCTATAGTTAGAGATTTTAGGCCCTGATCCTGCAAAGATTTACTTGCAGGCTTAACTTCACACAGATAAGAAATCTCACTCAAGTCAATAAAATTGAGCACATCCATATTGTTCTGGAGAATGAGAACTATAGAACATCATTCAAATGGTTAAACGTATGTTAATCTCAAATCATATTCTTGGTAGTAAGAAGATGTATGTAAGAAAGGACTGAAACATCAATTGTTTGACGTAGCTGGTATCTAGTATGGTCACAAACCTATGAAGATGTAAACACACGCCATTCAGTGGGAAGTGTAAAATTGGGCATATGTCTAAGTCCTTGTAGGATCAGGATCTATCCACGTGCATACACACTTTGTTTAAAGGAAAACAAAATACAAAAGTTATTAATACTCCACAGTATTAAAATAACTAAACACATTGGCAAACTAAAATTTCATTTAAACCTATGAAAAAATGGAAGTATAAATAAAGATAGTAAAACTAATCACATTTATTATATAGATTTACGTTTAAATTCTATTATACTAATCAGGTCTATTTTTCTCCTAGCTATCCTTACATTTGTTTCCTTTGGCAGCAACGTGTGTGGCAACATTATTGCAAGCTTCTCTTTGTCTAAATGTTGAGAATATCACCACTTGATCCAGAAGGATTTGTTGTGCAAACAGTTGACAACTGTTCTGGTTCCCCCACTTGGGAATTTCTCTTCACTCTTAGAGCAGCCAGGCTAGTTATGCAATGACTGAAAGACCCTAAAACTGAAGCTTCAATTTTCATTTCAAATAATTGTAAAGTTCTTTGATAAGTCACAAAAGCAACTTCTGATTTAAATGCTTAGGTTGATGAAAATCTCTACGTGTCTGAAAACCTGAGATTTTAATCTTTAAAAATACTGAACCTGACTCTCCTCCCACTCCAAAATAAAACAAATAAAATGTATAATCAGCTCTGCGGGGTTTAGTTAGCAGCAATTGTGTTAACTAATAATTATTTTTAAACTTCCTGTACACTGTTATGTTTAAATCATCTCTGCAGAGGAAAATTAACTAAACTATAGTAAAATGATCACAGTGCATTCCACATCTTAATCCCAGAGAAATGAATGAAAACCTTTATTTTCTGTTCTAATGGAAATTAATATAAACTTCTAAAAGAATTTTCAAAAATCTCACCAAATCAGTTTTCTAAAGATATTAGTGTTCCTAAAAAAAATGCCGACTTGACAGGGTTAACTCCTCTTTCTCTTCAGAAAACTGAAGTAGTGCCAGCAATTCAAGAGCTTCTCTGAACTGTTGTGATAACGTACCTCACTCCTATTTCAGATGAACCACCCCTAGGCCATGGTTAGACTGGCGCTTTGCACCGCCAAAACCCTCCTTTAGCGCTATAATTTTCCTACTGAACACACTTCAAAGGGAGATTTAGCGCAATGACTCCCCTTTTACAGCGCAAGTGTTAAACCTCCTTTTCGAGAGGGATAAGCCTTTTTGCGCTAACGTTGTAGCACAAGGGTGGGAATGTGGACACCCATGGGATCTCTTGCATGCCTCCAAGACATGGAAAGCTATCAGCAACCCATTGAGGGCCATCAGCAAGCCATTAAAGACAATGAACTTGCCATGTAAGGCAAATGATGTGAGGTTTTGTTTTTATAAAGGCGGAAGTAGCTTTGCAGTTTCTCTCTAACAACTAACACAGCAAATAACCAGTGAAAATGCTTGCAGACGGAGCTGTGTGTCTGAAATAGACAGCCTGTCAGTTTTCGCTAAGGAAAAGTAACTGACAGCCAGATCTCATCTCCCTGTGAACAACTTCCCAGTTCCCCCTCGCCCCCCTCCTTTGCAAAACACGTTGCACCCAGCTGAATGCTGGGATACCTGCCCTATCCCGCAACTGCTACTGCCGGCAGAAGCACCACAAATGTAGCCATTATTTTGCGCTACAAAGTTTCAATTTGTACAGTCTCTAGCGGGATACCAATTGCGCTACATTGGGAAGCGCTACAAATAAACACGCTACAATCTTCAGTCTAGCCATACCCCTAGTGATGAGAGTGGCCATTCACGCCACCTCCCACAATTTATTCCTTAATCACTCAGCTGGGAAAGACAGGAAGTAATGGAGATTTTTGTGATATGGACACCTATCATTTAGGAGCTGAACTGAGACGGTCAACACATTTCAGAAAGGTCAATGACTAGTTAGTTATCACATGGTAGTAACTTTGGTTTCTGTTGCTGGAACCTCCCTCTCACTTTTAGGTGGTTAATCTATGCTGAAATAAACTGGTTAGTCTTAAATCTTCCTAATCTTAATCTAAAAACTAGATACTTTATAAATAAAGATACTAAATAAATGTAATTAACAATATGTAATTAACCTTATTGGCAGCTGTATGAGTAATATTACTCCAGATAACACTTTGAAAAACATATTCACAGACACTAACAAATGAAAAAGTAAAGAAGGTTCTCTATTGTGAGCCGTGTGCCTTGTTCTTGTTGAAGTGACTGTCAAAACTCTCATTGATTTCAGTGGAACCAAAAACTGGGAATACATTTTCAAAAGCCTCTGTGACTAAGGGCCCAAGTCTCAATTTCAAAGTGCCTTAGGCTCTTATCTCCTAAATCTCATTGAAAGTAAATGAGATTTTGGCTTAAGTGTCTAAATCACTTTGAAAATGAGATGTAGGCATTTTTGAAAATTGTACCCTAGGTCATTTATAACTAAGGCCCCTGTTCTGTGAACCGCACTTATGGGCTCTTACACTGCATAAAGCCCCGCTGAAGTCAATGGAACTCCACATGGGCACAAGTGTCTACCACCAAAGAGTAGCTTGCAGGAGTGAAGTCAAGGACTCAATGCTGATTCACAAACTAACATTGTAGTTACTGGATGTGTTCAAGCAACTAGTTCCTGAATGCGGATCTTCCTTACATAAAATCACTGTGAAGAATATAGTGAAACACTCTTTTGACAGATTAGTAACAAAAAGCCTGAGTGAAAAACAAGACAGTTTTTTGTTAGTAAAGTTGTTAATGATCTCACAAAGGCTCAGTTTTTCCTAAAGAGATGCAGAGAACACTAAACTCCCAGTGAAGAGAGCAAGGGTCAGGACTGCAGAAAGGTAACAAGTTTTGTTTAAGGGGAACAACAACACTGCTTTACAAAAGCATTTACCTGATTAAAATAAAGATCAGCATGCTTACCTAAAATAACGATCAATTTATTGGTTTGCTAACCAATTTAGTACTGGATAAGCAAGAAAAGACCGATAATTTTGAATTTAAAAATACCAAGGTACAGGTCTGGCCTGAACAAGATCTTTAAATGTTTTCCTTGTTGTTAATCTAGTATAGCCTATACATATTAGTCATAGCAGATTCCTTATAAATTCAAAATTAACTCTCCAGAACCACGTTTTTGGTAAAGAAAATCAATAAGAGACATAAAAAATAATTACTAATGTTGGATATACAAATGATCCAGTTAGGCAATAGGGAAAAATAAATAAATGTTCCTCAATGCCTAAAAAGCAATCTTGAATACTTTCCTATGATACTATCACAAAGACTTAAAAACAGAACAAAAAAAATTGCTACTTAGTAATAATTGGTTCCTAAGAGTTTCCCATAATTCCAGTTGATAGCTGCAGTTCTTAGAAAATTATTAAATATTTCATATTATGGCAGTATCCTGAGAACCCCTATTAGAGTTAAGGCCTTCTTGCAGTATAGTACCCTATAAGCCACAGAAATAGACTGTCCCTTCTCTGAATAGATTATCATCTAAAGCCTTGGACCTATATTTCACAAGGTAAGCCTCAGTGAAATTAGTGATGGTCTGTCAGCACAGACCTCACTATAGGATCAGGACCTAAGAAGCTAAGGTTTCAAACACAGTTCCTCTCTCTATGGAGAAGAATCTGTGAAGATATTGGGTTAACAAATCAAAACTGGGATTTTAGAAATTTTACTCAATTTTTTACTGAGCAACCACTTTAAAAAGTGTAATTTACATATTTTTAACATTAAACCAGTAAAGAAAGTGTTGCCCTATGTCATAAATAGCAAATTCTCCATCTAAATATCTGTGTTTGCACAATAAACTGCAATTGGCCTTGAAACACTGATATTGGGGGCATAATCTTGAAAATTGTATAGATTTCTATGTGCAGATGAAACATCAATGGTAACTCCGAATAAGAAAAGAACTATTTATATGATAGCAGGTTGGTATGAAACATGAAAAAAATGTTATTCATGGATAAGCTTCTAGTTGTGTGTTTCCAGGGTTTCTCGTAGTAAAATAAATAGACAATCACAGTTTTCAAGAATGAGCACCTACATATATTTGCTGATCATTAAAAGAAATATTATTTTACAAATTTGATTTTTTAAATAATTCTGAACAAGTTATTTTGTCTTCACAGCCTAAAAATAAAAATAAAAGGAAGACAATTCTACAGAACTATAGTAACAGTTGCTACTCCAATCTCTTCTCACAATATTTGTCAAGTATCCTTCTAAATTTATTTTTCTCCAATCCTTTCCAACCTGATCAAATTGCTGTTTTACACAAGATATTTTCTGCAAATTATGGAATCAGAGATACTAAAACAGTTACAAGCAAAGTTTTTTTTGTGTGTATCCCTCTTCAAATACGATATCAAGATGCATATATCAAGTTGAATCCCATTTTGCTGACATGTCCCACTGAAATGCATAATTTCTGGCCTACCTCACAGTTCAGAAATACCTTGCATTATTTACTAAATTAATAGCACAGTTCTCTTTTTAAACACAAATTATTCACAGACAACAATGTTTTTTAAAACAAGTGTCCTCTTTGTAAAAGAGAGATGACATTGAAATATAAAACCAATTTATCATTAACGCCTAAACTCTCTTATGACTCTAAAAGGACTTTTCTGATGTTTTCCTGAAAATATATTCAGATATTTTATTGTCAACCTAAGTATACAAAACTCAGATTTTTTTGACATGTGAATCTTACATTAATAAAGAAACTGGCTAGTTAAAACTGAAAGTGGTACTGACAACTATTTAGTGCAACACAAATACTGTTGGAGAGGTTTGGCCTTCCTATCAGAACACCATGAATATATTACATATATTATATAAAAAAAACAACAAGAGCTGTTTATTCTGACTAAGTATTGAGATGATTTACTGTATAGGACCAGAGCTTGCTAATATTTACATAGTAGAGTAGTGCCATATTGGGACTACTGAAATGCTTAAAGTTAAGCAAGTGAATACATTTTTGTAGGATCAGGGCCTTAATGATTATGTAACTAAGTTTGGTTATTCAGATTGTCAACAATAGCAACATGCAACTACACAAAACAAAAAGACATGATAAATTCCAAAAGGTTTCCAGCTCCATACATATTATTCTTTTTGCCTTTTGAATTTCCCATTTTGACATAGGAAATACAAGCACTTTTTAAAGAAATCATAAATAAAACAAACCTTGGCCAAAACACCTTTTAATACTTCACCTACCTCTTTACAGAGAAAAACTATTGATTAAAAAGACAACTACCAATGAAAACCAAAAAAGACAAATACTGCTCCCAGAAACAGCAAATCACCAAATCAGAAACAGCTCTAAAAAGGAGGAGGATATTGGAACACACTTGAGTACCACTAGCAATGCCTGATCATCATCTACTCCATGACATTTCCTCATACACTGAAAAAAATAAATAAAACTGAGTCAGGACACGGAGAAAGGTTTCCACTTCCTCAAAGAGTGAGTAAAAAGTGACAGATATGAACACTATAATATCTTCTTCCCAAAGAGGGGCAGGAAGGTTAGAGTAAGACACAAAACTGAAGTGTTTCATTTGGAGCAGGAAAAATAAGCCACTTTGCCAAACGAGTAAACAATCAAACTATCATCAAAGCTAAAAGATGGATTCAGAAAACAAACACCTTCCCAACCCCCAGCCCCCAAATCTGCCTGCCCCAGAGTCAGAGACAGAGCTGTGAGCATGTATTGCTTCCCCACACACAAACACACTTACCTTGGCTGCACCCCACTTTTATTTCCTTCCCTGGAGCAGTAGAGAAAGAGACACACACAAAGGGTAATAAAGGGGGAGGAGGGGAGAGCAGGGGGTGGGGGAGCTGGTGAACTGGCTGCTGCTCCTGTGTGTGTGTGTGCGAGAGAGAGAGGTGTCTCCAGCCAGGGCCAAGCAGCACCAGAGAGAGGAGAAGGGGCTGTGTTGCTAAGAGGCTTTTGGTCTCTTTCTCTCTCCTCTGACGGCCAAGGGGGGGAAGAAACTCTCCTTCTCTCCCTGTGATCCTCTAGCTGGGCTGGGCTAGGGGGAGAAACTCAGGCTCCTCACACCAATCCCCTCCCCCTCCACACACACCAATTCAAGATGGAATTAGTGCTCTGTCCCTTTAACAATATAAATAAAAGGTCCCCCAGTCTCCCCCTCTCTCTTCATCATCAGCTGCTGCTACTGCTGCTGCTGAGGCTCTGGCTCTGCCTGCGAGAAAGATGGGAGGCTGCTACTGCGCATGCGCCCCAAGGGGGCTCGGTGAGTTGAAGGGGGGGAGGGAAAGAGGTTGCCCTCCACAATGCACCGCGCGGCTGGCGAACCCGGAAGGAGATGCCGTCGAGGGAGAGGAAGTTGCGGGAGGGGGAGGGAAGTGGAGCGGAAGTGAGTGAGTGGGCGTGAAAGGGGCAGAGTTGAGGCGAGTCAAGAGCGGGCGGGGGAGGCGGAGGCGGTGCCGTCATCGCCACGTGACGAGGAGCGCAGGGGATGCTGGGAAGGTCTCTGAGGCGCAAGCGGCGAAGGGGAGGGAGGTTACTCCGCTGGAGTCCGAACCGCGCGCCCAGGCGGAGGCGGGAGGGAGCCAGCGGGGAGCTGGGCCGCCCTAGGTAAGGTCAGGGGGTCCGCGGGAGCGGGGCTAGGGGACGGCGATGCTGGGAGGTGACATGAGCTGGCGGGGGGAGAGCGAGCCGGCGGGCGGGCAGGAGCCGTGACCTGGGGCGGGCGGCGGGGTCCCTCGGGGCAGGCTCCCCCCAGCCGCGCTGTGTTCCCGGGCCCCAGGGGTGGCTGTGGCCCGTCCCCACTTCGTCGGGGCCAGGTGTCCTAAAGCGGGAAGACCGCTTGCCGTTGCCCGGTGGGGGGGCTTTCGGCAGAGCGGGGCGGGGGCTGATGCTCATGGAGGGGGAGTGGAGGTCTGGGACTCCTGCAGGCACCTCTGACAGGCACAGACGGAGTCTTCACCTGCCCAGTCAGCCCGGCGCTGACCCGAGTGGTCGTGCTGGTCTGGGGAGCAACTCCGGGTTACCTGCTCTGACATGCTTGGAAAACAAACACCCCCCCCCCCCCAAACCCGCTTGAGTCGCCGGAGTTCGTCCCCGGTGACCTCCCGGCAGAGCCGCGTTGGTGTCTGGTGCGTGTCCGCTTCCCATTGAAACGTTCCTGTTCCAGGCTTGCAGATGCTGACGCCGCCTGTGTTGCGGAGGGATGCATTGTGGGGTTTTCTGGAAGAAAAATCAGACTAATTCCGACTTCATGTAGTTTAATTCTCCTGGGCAGGGCACAGGTGGTCAGAGGCACTTCTTCATTATCATTATTCTTGTGAGGAATATAGTTGCTCCTTAAGTTTTTGGGACTTGGCTGTATTTCTACTTTTTGGAAAGGATCTAAAGCTGTGTCATGCCACATTTACATTTAACATTACAACTAGGTTTGTTTCTTAGGCACTGAAGATAGAAAAAGCTCTTGTAATTTTACAATTGAAGGGATTGCAGTATTTCAAGTTAAATTTGTGAAACACTGAAGTGGCTAATTTTATATAAAGGGTGGTTATAACTGCCTTATCTTGAAATAGATAACTTCCCTTAAAAATTGGATCACATGTGTACACAAGTCAGTGTGATCAACAGGGGCAGATTTGGGATGTAAAATGGTGGGGGTACTTTTCCACACTTCTCCCATGTGAACCACTAGAATTAGAAGCCACAATCACTAGATCATACATCACTTGAGAACTCTACTGGATGCTCTGAGCTAGGCTCCTCTAAGCAGTTGTCGGCCATGCCAATGCTACTACTAATCTAGTCTCAAGGGTTGGTTACACTTACAAGTTAGAGCGCACTAAAGCCTCCCAGTGCACTCCAACTCACTCCCCCATCCACACTGGCAGAGCACATAGAGCACTCTGACTCAGCGGCTAGAGCACACCTGGTACTCCACTTAGTGAGAGGAATGGCTGAGATGCCCCAGAGTCAGTGTGAATGAGGTGTTGCATTACTGTGCTCTGACCTCCAGAAACATCCCATAATCCTCTTAAATCAAGTGGCCACATTTTTCATTGTTTAGGAATCAGCTTTAGGAATGCAGATATACCTTTTCAAAGCTCAGTTTGACAGCTGGCATGTTTCTCTGCTCTGAGACAAAGTAACCATTACTGAGGAATGCTGCTTGCTTTGGGGGGGGGGGGGGGCGGTGTCTGAATTTACAAGAGTGTGCGGACACACTCTGCACCCCAAAAACACCCTCTCCCCCCTCTCAAATACTCAGCACTCTCCCTGTCACACTCCATCCCAGGCATTTGAAAAGCACATTACAGCCACTTGAACCTTGGGATAGCTGCCCACAATGCACTGCTCCCAGTGCTACTGCACGTGATCTAAATGTGGCCACACCAATCTGCTTGCAGCTGACAGTGTGGACAGACTGCAGTGCTTTCCCTACTATGCTCTCCAAAGTCTGGTTTAACTCAAAGCGCTCTACACCAGCAAGTGTAGTCTTGCCCTTTGACTTGGTCTACACTAGCACTTTTGTCAGTATAAGTTATGTTGCTCGGCATGTGAAAAAACATCCCCTCCAAGCAACATAACTTATACCAACAGAAACGCCAGAGCATACAGAATTGTTGGTGGGGCAGCCTCTCCCTCTGACATAGCCACTGACACTTGTGGAGGTGGTTTTATTATGTTGAGTGGAGAGCTCTCCTGCTAGCATAGAGCAGCTACAGGAGTGGTGTTGCAGCATCACTGCTATAAGCTCTTTAGTATAGATGTGGCCTTTAACTATGCTGATGGACTCAACTAAACTTTGATTGGTTTTGGTTCTTTGATTGGATTAAAATAGTGAAGGAGGGTCTTCTCTCAAATGCCAGCCACCTATGGCACCAAAATGAGTCACACCATCTCTGTAAAACTCTGTCTCTTATGGCAAATGAAATTGTAACACCTCAATGAAAAGAAGAGGTTACGGCAGGTAGCATATTTTGTTGCTACTGCTATTTGAGTTGCTCTTCACTGCACTAGTCACCTGGGTGATTGGTATGAGGGTTAGTCTAGGCCATTTATGAGCATCCCCATAGCAAATCACCACCTGTAATATGTCCTCATTGCTTCTGCAGTTGTCAGTGTATATCTGGGATCATAACCATATTTCTTTGTACTCTAGAATTCTTTCCATATCAGTGGTGCAACTTGCCTGTCCCTCATGAGGAACTGTGGGATGTGCAGGGGAAGACTGTCAGCAGAGTGACTTTGATTTTTACCTGCTTCTTCATTGCAAAGTGGGCAAGTTTCAGCCAAAGCTGGGATACTGACCTCGGCACTCAATCATGTAAGCTAGCCCAGGCTTAAACCACTGCCAAACTCTGGTCAGATTGTTTTCTGGGTGGATGGTGGGGCTAAAAACCAGGGTTGTCTGTCCACTGAAGACAGACAGTTGCTGGTTTCTTGGTTCAAATTTTGAGACCTTCTATGCAACCATAAGTTAGACTTTTTTTTTTTTTAGTGAAAGTGGAATTCTATAGAACGATAGTTGCTTTAGAGAAATGTCAGTAAAGCATATGAGCATTACTCCTGGGAGATAAATGTGCAGAATTTGTTTCCCCTCAGATTTCTTTGTTTCCCTGTAGAAAAATGACTGACAGAGAAACAAAAGGAAGCCAGAAGTGCAGTCATATGACCGTTCCCATCAGTGTGTTTTAGGTGCCAAGGGCAGCTGGCAGAGTGGTAAATCACTGTGGGGCAGGAGGTGGGACTGAGGAAGACCTGCTGGTGGCTCCTACCTTGCTCCAGGCTTAGCTGCTAGTCCTGGCTGGTGAGGATGGGATTTTCTCTTGCCCTGCATAGCATCTGGGGCTGGGCCAGACCCACCCTCAAATTTCTTCCCTGGCAGAAAGCTCTGTAAACTTCTGCTGCCTTACCCCCATTTCTCCTCAGGTGCTGAGGTAGGGAGCCCTGTACAGGGCATTGCTGCTCCATCTGCCCAATCTCCATGCATCCAGAACCTCCTGCTGAGCCTCAACCCCATCTGTACTCAGAACCCCCACTCCCTCTGTACTTGGCCCCACCAAGCCCCAACCAGCTGTACCTAGATCACCATGTCACTGAGCCACACCTCTCCTCCAGCACCTTGCTGCTGAGCTCTATTTCCTACACCCAGACTCTTCTCTCCCCCCCCCCCCACCTCCTTCACCTGGACACCCCCTGACCCCACTACAGAGAGTCTCATTGCCATTGCACCCAGATCTAGATTTCCCCAGCCAGATTCCTCATATAGCTGCTAGATTGCCCCACACAGAACCTTCTTGATATCTGGGTCCCCTCACACTAAGCCTCTCCACACTTGGATCTTGCCTGGCGGAGCCTTCCTAGCCATGTGGAGGGGCAGAGCTCATCCTTGCAATGTTGCAGGATTGGGTGCAGCCTCACCACTGAGGTCCATGTCTTGGGGGGAGCTGCACAGTGATCTGCCACCTCTGTGCAGCCAATGGTCTGTGTTCCCCAATACCATGCTGGAACCTCCATATTTATTTGATAAATAAAATTTGCAGAGTTTTTTGGTGCAGAATGCCTTCAGCAGTAGAGCATGTAGCACTTGCTTCTGAGCCCTGGAGATGAACTTAATTCACACTATTGATTGTAGGAATCATTAAGGGAGTTGGGCCTTATCTACACTACAGACTTCTGTCACTATAGCTATATTGTAGTGTAGATTCAGCTGCACTTGCAAAACTTCTCTTACTGGTACAGAGTGTGGTTTGCCTTTTGGCTGCATCCACAGTAGGAACGCTTTAATGGTATCGTATACCATTATTGCTATACCGATAAAGCTTTCCTAGTGGGGACATAGCCTTAGCAACAGTGGAGGTAATTTGAAACTTTCTCCAGTAGCGTCTATGTAGTCTTATCAAAAGCCAGAAAGGACCATTATGATCACCTACTGTGACTTATAGAACACAGGCCATTGAATTTCACCCAGTAACTTCTTTATCAAGCTCATAATATGTATAAGGTAAATCAAGCCTTAACCTCATTGAGAACATACATAATTCTACAGGCAGAGCCTGATTCTGCTACTTTTATTCTCACTGAGTAGGTAATCCAAGGAGTTTAATTGAACTACCAAATATAAGAGAGGGTGCCATATTCTGGCCTGTAGCAAAGCAGCAACTCACTTGTGCAGAGCCTCCTGCTGGTCATCCAGGGCATCAGCTCTTTCCAGCCTCTGCAGCGCCCTCAGCAAGCTGATGTCCTGCTTGCCACTGGCCCCATGTCCCTCCCAGGCCTCAGTGCCCTCTTCTCTGGGGTACTGCACCCTTGCAGTACCGCCACAGCCTCACTGGGTCTCCCTAGCCCAGGGAACGCCCACCCGCTATCCCCACCTTGCCTCAGCCTATGGGCTACTGCCAGTCACCATTGAGTCCCCATTCACTGGGGCAGACTGCAGTCTGTATAAGCCATTCATCATAGTCAAGAAGTGTTTGACCAGCTGCCTCTGCCTACCTGTGGGCTAGCCCCTGCAACCCCAGACTAGGCCTCAGACTGGAAGTTGTCAGCTTGGAGCCCCCCCAGCCTTCTCCCCCAGCCCTGCTCCACTCCAGGTACCTACTCTCACTTCCCCAGCAGCCAGGCCAGTCTACCTCCACAGTCGAGCAGGAGACTTTTTCTGACTGAGCACCAACCTCTGGGCCCTTTTATCAGTGCCAGCTGGGCCGTAATTGACCCAGACACAGCTGTGGCTGCTCCGCCCCAGCTGCTTTCTGTTGTAGCCCTCTGCTGGGCTGCCTTTCCCCAGACAAACCCTTTGCAGGGCTGTTTTAACTCAATTTCTGCTGGAGTGGGGCAACAGCCCCACTACATGACCCTTAAATTAATAAATAAAACAATTAAAATTAAGTATGTCTGTCCTGAATTTTAGATATTTCATATTTATTAAGAAGGCAGTCCGAGAGCCAAATCAAGTCTAAGATCTTAATTTCATTAGTATGTTACAAAGAAGCTTTAACTAAAGAAAATTTGAGCATACATCAGTCTTGCGGAAGGCTACATTCTTTGTTTTTAAAAAGTAGAAAAACGAATGGAGTTTACAGTGCATCTAAGCTATTCAGAGTACCTGCTCAGATTGGTCTGCTGCTGCTTCTGTTTTTAACTGAGGATGTGAGCATGGAGGGAGGAAAAATTTCAGTCCTTTTACAGCAAACTGGTGCCCAACTTAGGTGAATGTTTAAATTTTTGTTCTAAAGTGCATGTTGTTACTCTTCTCAGTAAGAGGGGTGATTTACTGGCCTCCCTGCCCCCCAAGATAGACCTGATTGAGGGGTACTGTTCTCTAACTGCAAGCTCTGTTTTAAACAGTGCTCCCGTCGTCTCTAATAAACCTTCTATTTTACTGGCTGGCTGAGAGTCATGTCTGACTGCGGAGTTGTCATGCAGGGTTCCTATGTCAGACCAAAATATTTAACTTTCAAAATATTAGTGGGATATTTCAATAAAGAAACTTTTTTTTCAAAATTGTCTCTGTCAAGGTGTGTCTCCCCACTCTGCACTCTAGGGTAAAGATGTGGGGACCCCACATGAAAGAAGAAATAACCCCCCATGCTTATTTTACCAGCTTAGGTTAAAACTTCCCCCCCCAAAACCCCAATCTTCTCCAGTTGGGACTTGGAATAATGCTGCCACCACCAATTTGAGCCCCCAAAACCATGGGTTAGGGTAAATTGGAACCCCTATTGTAACACCCCTCAAATCTCCTCCCTTTACCTGGGAGAGATTTGAGAACAAAGTCTAAATCCTCACTTTCCGTGAGACGTGCCCGATCCAAACCAGGATCTATTCAATAGAAACAAGAAATTCTATACTTCTTTGATCATATTTTTCAGCCCAAGGTGCGTTTGAGACGGAATTTTAAAGGAAGATTTTACTAAAAGGAAAAGGCGCATAAACCACTTGTACAGAAATCAATAGAACAACTCACTGGCATCACATAGTATAACTGATCCCCCTTTTCTGGGAATTCTTCCACTGCTACAGCTTAACAGCAAAGAAACACTGTGGACCAATTATCAAGTGATACAGTTCAAGCTTACAAATCACTTACTACTTAGAAACTTATAGAAATGTAGAATAGAGACAGAAGGTTGGTTCGCCCACAACCTGGAACAGCACCAGAGCCAGAGCAAGAGGAGGAGAAAGTGAAAGTAAAAACACTCTCTTTTGTTCCTAAGGTTGATTACATCATCTCCTTCTCTCCGTTTCTTCAGGTTAACCCTTCGCAGGTAACACAGTAATTCTAAGCTACTTTATATTTATGATAGTCTCATTGTTAGATTGTAATAGGTTATCCCTGTATTGTTCTGGTTGAAAAATAATCCTTACTTATAGATATTGTGTAACTGCCTGTGAATCTAGAAACTGACCTTCTCTAAAGCAAAATATTCAATTGATTTCTTTCATTTAAAAATTGGTCATTTAAACATAACCTTAGAAGAGCTAACAATTATGGTTATTTTTTTTGCATACCTTTGCTCAGTACTAGATTACCACTGAAGCCTGTCACTTCTCTGGATTGTAGTTTTTCACTTTGCTGTGGGTTGAACTCAGTCTTTCATTGAGACTAAGTGCCTTTTTTTCATTATTATGGAATTGCTTGCTGGGCTCCTGGTAGGAAGCTTTAGCCTGTGCTACACACCAGTTTTGTACCAGTGTAACTGTCAATGGTATGACTTTAAGAAGATGTAGTTATGCTAGTACAGTGTCATAGGGTGGACAATTATACCGGTATAAAGATTCTTTATAGTGGTATCACTTATTGGTATATATAAAGGAATTAGTTATTCCAATGTAAAACACTTTATGCTGGTATAACGGTTCCAACTTGGGGGTTGTATTGGTATAACCATGCTAATATAGTAATATCAATACTACTTGTGAGTGTGTGTGTTTGTGTAGACTGTGGGTCGGCAACCTTTCAGAAGTGGTGTGCCGAGTCTTCATTTATTCACTCTAATTTAAGGTTTGGCGTGCCAATAATACATTAACGTTTTTAGGAGGTCTCTTTCTATAAGTCTTTAATATAGAAATAAACTATTGTTGTATGTAAAGTAAATAAGGTTTTTAAAATGTTTAAGAAGCTTCATTTAAAATTAAAATGCAGAGCTCCCCCAGACCAGTGGCCAGGACCCAGGCACTGTGAGTGCCACTGAAAATCGGCTCGTGTGCCGCCTTCAGCACCTGTGCCACAGGTTGCCTACCCCTGGTGTAAACAAAGCCTTCATCTAAGATGGCATATGGTGCAAGACTTTCTTTCAATATTATTAGTTGTTTGTACCAGTTATGTGATGTAACCAAAATGTTGTTAGGCTGCCTGTTTTTGTGTATGAAAAATTTAACTCTAAAAAAAATCAATTGTTTATGAATCTGTAAATGTTGCTATTGGTATTGATTTGGTATTAAATGCAGTATGCTAACTTCTCAAATTGTGTTGTTTGTTTTTTTTTGACAAACATACAGTTGAACAAAAAGCAAAATTGAGAGAAAAATCCTCATTTTTGTTTTGTTTTAAGATGTGAATTACTGCAATGAGTAAACGTAAGTCAAAGGAGACAAGCTCTGTAAATGGAGAGTGCATCTCACAGGTGGGTAACATTTTTCTGTCTTCCTTTGAGACCCTAAGTTAGGGGTGGGCTGCCACTGGCCCCGCCCATGCCTTCCTTCCTCACTTGCAACCTCAGTGTGAGCCGGGCGGTGGGGCAGCGGCTTTGGTGGTTGCATAACGGGCAGGGAGCAGTCTGGGAACAGGTGGGGTTGGATGGGGTGTGGGAGTCCTGGGGGTCTGGCGGGGGTGAGGGTGGTCAGGGCACAAGGGGCAGGGAAGCTTGGATAGGGTCGGGGGGGAGGAAAGGTAGTTACGAGTGTGCGTGTGTGTGTGTGTGTGTGAGGGCTCTCTGGAGGGAGCAGTCGGGACAAGAAGCTGGGGGGTTGGATAGGTCGGGAGTTCTGAGGGAGGCAGTCGGGGCAGGCCCAGGCTGTTTGAGGAGGCACAGCCTTCCCTACCCAGCCCCCCATGCAATTTTGCAGCCCCAATGTGGGCCCTTGGGCCAAAAAGTTTGCTCACCCCTGCTCTAATTCATTGGCGTAGGGTAGGTGACGCTCCAATTGTCTACCTGCAGTGAATTTCTACACTTCCCCTATAAAACTACTAAGGAAGTCCTATTATTAAGCACTATCTGGTCCTGAAGGCCCTACGTTTGATCCCTTTTGATGTCTGGTGTCTCAGTATATGTTCATGCATCATCAGTCATTGTACCTGCATCATCAGTTATGTACCTGCATCAGGTTGTCACTTGATGATTACTCAGTTAGATACAGGTATTCAAACCACTGGTCTAATTATTTTTAATCCTTTTATAGTAACGCTTAGGCAGTATACTTTGTCAGTCACATTTTGAAGGCAGTCTACAATTAGCTCACTAACTAGTCTATTACACTTCATAAAAGTAAGCATTCAGGGTACGTAAATAGCAAATACTGGCCTGTCTTCAAATTCACGTTTGGGGTTATTGACTGATTCTGTCCTCAGCCTATGTGTAGTGTGAATTGTAGTGCAGCACAGTGCAGCAGAGGTGAATTCCTCCTTCACTGCAGGAGCCAGGTAGGCAGGACAGCAGCTCTCTGAAGGTGTACAGATGCACACCTGTGCCCTTCAACTGCTCAGACTGACTGTCTAGATATTATCCAACATACTTGTAGTGTATTAATCATTCAGTGGTTGTAATAGATTTCTTACATTTATGGTATTGTTGCCTCAGTTTCTCTTCAGCTATAGATACAGTCTTCCATGGTGGATGGGTGACTTTTTTTTCCCCTATGAACATGTTGTCAGAACTTAATGAGACTACAATTAAAACTGAGTTTTGCCATTGATTGTACTTGCAATCCTGCTGTTGACCTATTTTAAAATAAAATTAGGTCACTCAGGTATATCTATATTCCAGCTTTCACACTTCATTATCAGAAGGACCACTATATTTAAAATGCTTATTATGCTGCTGCACTAGCTAATACTATAGCTCTCAAAACTCTGCAAACCTTGCTGACATGCACAGATTTGTCCTAAAGCCCTCTCACAATCCTTGACTTACATAAATAGCAATGTTAATTCAAAACAGGAAAATAATCAGTTTGTCTAATAGAAGAGAAATCTGTTAAGATAATTTTAAGCTTCTCTGAGGAACTTGTAAACAAAGGGTGGCTCTCTGGGTGAGTTTCAAATTATTTTGAGGCTTTGATTCATAAAATTTTTTCACATTAATAGACATGAAAAGTGGAGTGGGGAGAAGTATAGAATCTTTCTAATTTGTACTAAAGATGGGAAGAACAATTATTGAGTAGCACATTTACAAGCAAGCAAAACAAGAATGATGCATCACCATGTGCTCTGTTCATCTATTTGCCTTGATTACACTTTATAACTTATATTCAAACAACCATAGTATGTTATGTTAGGTATAACAAGGTCTTGATACTGAACTTATTTATCCAGGATTTACCTCCTGTGTTTGTGTGGTGTTATCATATATGCAAACCTAAAAAGGCAGCTATCCTAGGCTCCAAGCAGTTCTGCTGTATTTCCAAATCAATGGCTTCTTTCTCCTCAGTTACTGAGCGACCAATCCAATCAGCTGTAATATAAGAGCTTTCCTTCAGAGACCACTGAAATTTTTTCCCTCCAAAGGGAAGTCTGATCTACAGCAGCTGCTTAGACCTCATAAATCAGACATTGGAGAAGCCTGGGACAACTCCTACAGTTAGTAACCCTTCTGTCTGTATGAGGACTGGGGGAAGTGGAGAAAAGGATGGGAGTTGCAGAGGTTAGTGTACTGGAGGCAGTGCTAGGAGACTCTGCACCTCCTCCCACACCAGTGCGCTACCTCATGCCCTGTTGACTCTGCTCTTCAATTTTCTCATCCTTTCAGCTCCCTGATCCCATTCCTTGGCTCTGCCCTACTCCTCCTTTATAGTCTGTTCCCTGATTAGTAAGGGGCTGAGTAGGACTGGGAAAAACCAAGGGGCTGGAGGAGAAGCCACACAAGGCTGGGAAGTCATTTCCCTTTCAGTCCTTGGCAGACAGGAAAGGTGGAGAGGAGTATGATTTAAAGGGGCAGCTATAGGGAGATGAGAATAGAAATTCAGACAGAACTCTAAGGAGAAGACATTAAAGCTGCTTGTGTTCAGCTGTCAGGCTTGACAATAGTAAATGTTTAGGGTAAAGAAAAGGTTAAAAAAATTTTTTTACCAATAAGACTATTGATTAAGTCTCTCAAATTAGAAGAATAAAGTTGACCACTTTAATCATACTGAAGACCCTTGAAAAAGGCTTAATATATGACTAATGTAGCCCTCTGAAAGCAAGTTAATGTCTTGGAGGTACCACAAAGGCTTCCCTCTTGCTGATGGACTAGACATAAAAAGTGATCTGCTCCACCCACCACTGATTTCTCTAGGGTTTCGGGGGACGAATTTGACAGACATTTAAGAAAACTCAGAAAGTCTTCGGCCTGGTGGTTTTGCTGACCATTCTTTCTTATTTCAAGAAATCCTCCATAAAGATTACTGGATTCCTTTCTTGTTACTTTTCTCTTTGTAGATCTTCTGTTAAACACAGGTAGTTCAAAAACCATTCAAAAAGAATGTTTTTCAGAAGTCTGGCCAAGTCTTCAAAATCTTGCCCAGCAAAGGTCGAGCAATTGTGATGCTGCTCCCTCTGCTTCACCCAAACACCGGTTGGAGGGGTGGCTTTACAAGTTTTTCTATTCTTGAGTAAGGATTGCTTAAGAAACTCTTCATTGTAGCTCAAGTCTCTTCATATAATTCCAGCTCTGTCCATACCCTAGGAGTTTTTCCTCCAACTATCTCTACAGACCTTCCAAATTCCTTTTTTTGTCACACCTTCAAAATGAAGATCCTCAGGTCAGTTTAGGGGAGCCCTTGGGACTACTAAACATTTATAGATCTGCAACTGTACCTCCCCATTAGTCACATGCACGTGAAAGTTTACTCTTTGCAGAGGGACACATACTGAAAGTCATGTCCTAATCTGTAGGCGTGACTAGAGCTAGACAGACCATTCCTAAAAGTTAGGAGCATAACTGCCCTTGGGGAATATCTTCATGGTGCCATTCTTGGCTTCTTCATCTATCCCTCGATGCAAGGATGATGTCTGCTAAGGGGATGGGGGGCTAATTGGTGAGCTTTTAAGTGGCTGAGGAGCCCACCTCTTGCCCTGAAGATTTTTCCACAGAAGTGACAGTCTTGCTGGAGACATAATTGTTGCCTGGAATGTTGTTCCCTTTCTTTCATCCTTTGTCGCTTCTGTCTCATGAGCACATCTGTTCTCCTCAAAGTGGCTTGGTGTATGGTGTAGTACCACTGTGCTCTGTTCTGCACCAAGTCCTCCCAGTTTGTTAGGTTGATAACTCCCTTTTTAAGATGTACTTTCAGTATGTCTTTGAAACCCTTCCACTGCCTTCTTTGAGCTCTTCTCCCCTGACTTAACTGAGATAAGACTACTTGCTTCGGGAGGCAAGTGTCGAGCATACGTGCCCAGTAGAGTTGGTATTTCATGACTTGCACTTCTATACTGCTGATGTTGACTGCAGAGAGAACACTGATGTTAGTGCTTCGGTCTTCTCAGCTGATCCTGAGAATCCTTCTGAGGCAGCACTGCTGGAACCACTACAACCGCTTGAGATGTCATCTCTAGGTTACCCAGGTCTCACACCAATAAAGAAGGGTGGGGGAATGGCATCTGCCTTGTAAACCAAGATCTTGATACTTGTTTGTAGATCCCTTTTGAAGACTTGTTTGAGTAGTCTTCCAAAAGATGTGCTGGCATAACAGCTCCTGTATTCAATTTCTGTGTCAATGCTGGCTGTTTGGGAGAGGTGGCTGCTAATGTATGAAAAATGGTTCACATTCTTGGCGAACTTGACCAAGCCAATTTCACGCATTCTGAGAGAGTCTCTATAAATCACCATTGAGAACAGCTGATTCCATCTCAGACTGTAACTTGAGGCAACTATGCATTTATACTTGAGCATACATTGTCACAAAAATTGTGCATACTGCTCAAACGGAGATCAAGGAAGGCAAGAAAGTTTGGTTAAATTGCAAGATATTTTTCCAGCCATACTTGTATTCTCCTTGGGTTGGGGGCAATTCACCCAAACAAAGCCTATAAATGGCTAGAATACTAAGAACAAAAATCTAAAGACATAAGAAATGTTTAGTTTCTTTTTAAGGGTTGCAGAAATGAAAAGCTTGAAAGAATTGGTGGATATATGCCAGACTGTCCGGGAGTAAAATTAAAGATGAGCTGCATGGATGGGTGTTTGTGTGTGTGTATTGTCTGGTATAAAAAGACATGAAAAATGTTTTCATGTGAAGGGATAGTGAAAAGATTTGGGATGCTCAGTTTAGAGAGAAGGATAAAGGGATAGGATAGAGAGAGACACAACTATTTGTTTAAAGAAGGTAAATCCTTATCAAATGCTTATACTTACCCTTCTTCAGAATACAGAATAAAAGTGGCATTCAGTTAAATTGAAAGGCACCACACTTATTGCTGCTAAAAAGGGAATATTAGTTGATAGTGTGTAACTGGTCTCTGAAACTCATTTCGCCAAAAGAAAATGATGTTTAAGATTTTTTTTCAAAAAGGTTTAGATTATGGATAAAACTCAGGTGCACTAGGATTGCATATTGTATTACTGGGCAAGAGCTGGTGGTTGCCCTTGTATTTAGGTTGTCATAACACTTGCCATTATAAAAGATTCTTGGCAAGTGTGGTTTTTTTGTTTTTTTTTTTAAAGCAGGGGTCTCAAACATGCGGCCCGCAAAGCCCTTCCCTGCGGCCCGCCAAGCTTCCTGGCGCCCCCCCCCCCCGGTCCCCCCATAGCAGTTTACAGGACGGAGGGGCCAGAAGTGGAGGCTTCTCTGCTGCCTGGCTGGGCCGCGTGTGTTTCTAGCTCTGGACTTCCTAGATTGCTCTTGCTTTGTTTGCCAAACAGCTGTTGGTGGTGCCTAGTGCTTTCCAGGAGGGAATGGGGAGCTGCGTGCTCAGAGGAGGAGGTGGGGCAGGGGTGGGACCTCTTGGAAGGGGTGGAGTGGGGGCGAAGCCGGGGGCAGCGAGGGCAGGGTGTGTGTCAGTGATGCGGCCCTCGGGCCAGTGCACTAGTCCTCATGAAAGGGGTGGAGTGGGGGCACAGCCGGGGCAGCGAGGGTGTGTGTGTGTGTCAGTGGTGCGGCCCTCGAGCCAGTGCACTAGTCCTCATGCGGCCCTCGTGGTCATTTGAGTTTGAGACCCCTGTTTTAAAGGAAGCTTTAATGCTTCCAATCTTTGCAGCAGGCCTTTGAAATTCACAGGGAAGAAAGCCCTCTGGTTAAAGAAGCAACTCTTCTTCAGTCTGTCAAATTCTGCTCAAGTTCTGGTGAGAGGAAAGTGTCATTTCCCCCCTCTTGTTTGAGTTCTTCAGGAAAAACTTTGGCATGATACCAAACGTGGACTTTCTAAGGTCATGTCCATGCTACTGCCAAAGCAGCAGTATGCATTGCCCTGGGGAGGCCAGGGAGCTGCCAGAGCCATTGTAGTGTTAGGATAACTGGAAGAGAACTAAGTTGAAGTGTCCCTGACCATCTCCATATTGCAGGTTCCTGTCTCTCTCATGGGATAATAGACATCTATTGGTAGATAATGTCCTGTAGTTCAAGTAGTAGAAGGCTCACTACTGAAGACTGAGGCTTCAAAACCTACCCATGATCAATAATGTGTGAAGTTCTCCTCCTCTCTCCTCCCTCCCCCCCCCCCCCCAAAAATCTAGGAAATTACATCCAAAATAAAGCTTTCAATGTAGTTAGGTTGCAAAATCAAGCACTCAAAAGTTAGGAAATACTAGATTTTTAGGTTGTCCATGCCATCTTAATTCTGTCCCATTGTGTTGTGTGCATCATGAAACAGTTTTAAGGACATGATCCCATGCTGTTTTTTCCAGTGTATCTGCAGAAAATGGATGAATAAGGTGGCAAAATTAAGTTGAATGGGCAACTGTAAATTTGTCAATTTCTAACCTTGAATGCTTCAGCTTGAACAACATTCTTTTAATATGCATTACACACCAAAAAGAGTGTTTTATACTGTAGTATAAAACCCTCACTCCTCAGGTCTTTGGAAGAAACTTTAGCTTTAAGTATATTATTCTTTAGCTGTGTACAATGGGGTTTCTTGCACCTTCCTGTCATACAGGATTAGAGGGACCACTGGTCTAATGTTCTAATCCAGTGTGGCAATGAGTGCTACGTTATGCATTTTTGAGGTGGGGAGAGAAGCAACAACAGAATATCAGGGCACTAGAGACAGACACCCTGCAGAAATAGCACTGCTTTTCTCTCTTGGATAGAATATCTTTTTGTCTTCTCTGCTCCTGGTCTCTGATTGCATCACTAAAGACTGTCTGCTATGATTGGTTTCAACTCTTTGTCCTTAGTGACAGCTAAAGTGTGCATTTACAGTTTGAGTCAGTTTTGTTACATGATGCCAAAGTCGCTATAGCACAAATAACTAATGAATCTTCCATTAATCCAGCAAAGTTGACTAAGTATGTTAAGAATCCGAGAGGTAGCCATGTTAGTCTGGAATAACAGAAGGGACCAAGTCCTGTGGCACCTTAAATACTAACTAAAGTATTGAAGCATAAGCTTTCGTGGGCTAATACCCACTTTGTTGGATGCAAGCAGTGGAAGTATGTTAGTATATGTCTCCATGTTACAGACATGTCAATCTTATTTTATCTCAATAGGTGCAAAGAATTTTACGTGAAAGATTTTGTCACCAGTGCCCTAATGGAAAACTGTTCGGGGTTCAACTTCAGTACAAGTGAGTAAGCAACTTCCATAACTTTGTGGGCAGCTCCTTACTATTTTGACCTCAGCTTAAACATAGAAAATTCGGATTTGTACAGGGCCTGTTAAGTCTTTGATCTTTTTTTCTGTTCAGTGTGTATAAACTTCTAAAAGAAAATCACTCCTGGGCTGAATTTCTCATGTATGTTCAAGAAACTCATACATTTTGTCCATTCCCATCCCTTCTCAGGTTGTTTTTTATTTAATTTTTTGAATGTTTGTTAGTTTAAGTTTATCCAAAAGTTGAGACCTTGGTTTGTAACTTCTTCCAGGCCTTCCTGCCTGGAGCCTTTCCTGCTTTGTTGGAACACTGCGAGGAGTTTCTACTAGAACCTGAACACTCCTAGCAGTCTAGTTCCTGAGTATTCTTCCCTTCATTGCAGCCTCCTGGTGCTCTTTATAGGGCAGTCACTCTGATCTTGCCTAGATGGGGCTTATTCTGTAATCAAGGGTGGCTAGCTCCAGCCGTAAGGAGTGAGTCACCCTGTTACAGGAACTAATAATGAAACATTTGCTAATATAAATTAGGACTCAAAAAAATAACATGGAGAGGGGTAAATAGCAGTGTCCTCCAGGGGTCTGTACTGGGACCAGCCTATTCAATACATTCATAAATTATTTGAAAAAATGGAGTAAACAGTGAGGTGGCAAAATTTGCAGATGATATAAAACTTTAGCTTAAACACTCTGAGTTTCAGTGAATGCCTTAGAAGCTTAGTATGGGTAATCAGTTGGTTAAAATTAGTCAATGATTCAACATCTGTCCTAATGGTCTCTTAGCTGACAAATTTTGAAGCATTTTTCCTCCTCCCTTTTGTTGTTGTAACACCATTTGTTTGTCAACCTGTTAATTGCTGTTTAAGTCTTCATACTAATTCAGGTTAGTTCCTTTCCTATTTGAAGGAAGGAGCTATGAACTGAATGTAGTAGTTTTTCTCTGATATTTGCCTTCCATGTATGGCATACTGCTTCCTACCATGGTATTTAGAAGACTTGTAAAGAACTAGTGATACTTTTAACAACAAACATTTTTAATGTTTGAGATCTGAATTTAATCCTCTTTCTTACTTGGATTGTATTACATTTTGCACCCCATGGACGTTATTGTGATTGCAGTTAATTGGCCATCCTGTGTTAGGCTGCTGCTTTTCTTCTCTGAATTCTCTTCTACAGCTACAGCTAATACTCCTGTTCTTGAAGTTTTAACCTATTGTCATTATAGACATCTACTGGAGCTGCTGAAACGAACTACTGTCCATGGAGAAAGTAACTCTGCGCTCATTATTGGACCCCGGGGATCAGGAAAGACTATGGTAAAAGCTCTTAATACAAGTTGATGTAGGGTCAAATTGGACCCTGGTGTAAATGGATGCAACTCCATTGGTGTCCCTGAAGTTAAACCGTGGCAGACTTTAGCTGTTGGTCACTTCCTGTCTTTGTGGGGGTTTATTTTTAAAAATATCTTGTTTTGCTAATGCCTATTTTTAGGAGCATTTCAGGAGATGTATTCATGAGTTTGTTCAAAAGAAAAACCTTAAAGTTTCTCTTTCTTTTGGAAATTATAATATTCAGATGTCTTTTGTTCAAATACAATTTCATATTTCAGTCAGACTTTGTATATTTCACAATAAAGCATGTAACAGGAAAGCTGCCTACAGCCTGCCCTTTGTAGTATAGGGTAGCTCTGCAAGCACCGCACCTCAATTTCTCTCAGGGGTAAGTAGCAGCATGACTACTTACCCCTGAGGCACCTCCTGCTGGCTGTCTGGGAATTAGCTCTTCCAGCTCAGAGCACCCTCTCTACGCCGCTGTCTCGCCATCTGCTGGCCCCATGTTCCTCCCAGACCCCAGTGCCCTTTTTCCTGGCAATACCCCCCACTCTGCCTGGGTCTCCCTTTCCTGGGGAACCCCCAACCCACTATCCCCACCTTGCCTCAGTCTGCAGCTACCGCCACTCAGCAACAAGCCCCCGCTCTCTGGGGCAGACTGCTGTGAAAGAGCCAGTCGTCATAGGCAAGGGGATTTTGGCCTGCTGCCTTTCCTTGCAACTCAGTATCTCGGTGAGCCTTGGACGAGGCCTGGGGAGTTGCTGGCCTGGAAGTCCCCAGCTTCCCTGGCCCTGCTTCACTTTCAGTACCCTTTCTGCAGACAACCAGGCTCTGCTCCCTCCATGACTGGAGAGAGACTATCTGTGCTCCTAGCTCACAGCCTTTTTATACAGGCCAGCTATGGCCTGATTGGGGTGTGACCCAGCTGCAGCCAGCCCAGTTTAGCAGCTCTCAGCCCCAGCCTTCTCCCAGGCCCAACTTTAACCCCTTTTCTGCTGGAGTGGGGCAGTTACCCCACTACACAGGGTCTTGGAAATAATCCACAAAGCTTTCTTGTGGCTAATGGTGTGCTTGATTGGGGCTGGTTAATTAACAAACTGGATAGAACACTCTCTGCCACCAGAGTAAAGTCATCAGTGTAACACAAAAGCTCATACTCACTCTGGATTCTTCATTCCAATCTGCCCTTTATCCAGCAGCCACTGCCAGCCCTTTCTAGCAGGAGTTCTTCAAGCAGCCTCTCCCATTCTATCCTTCCTTCCAAAGGAGGGCCCAAAACTCTCCTTGATTTGTCTTCTGGCTCAGAGAAGTAATCAGGCAAACCCCCTCTTTTGCTCTCCCCTGGTATCTTGGTCTCCCGCAGGAGCATTGCTACTCTGCAGCCTTCTTCATGCTCCCTTTGTTGAAGTGTCTGTCTCTATCCACTTGGGCTTCTTTCTTATCCCAGAGGCCTGACTGAACCACATGATCCTCCCATCAGTGGGAAGGTGAACTTGTGTCACAGCTGGGACTGAGACCCATTTTCCTTTAAAGGTGCATCCACCCTGTGGCAAAGCATAACAAATGCCTAGTGTGACTGGTAGAAACTTATCTTGAAATTCTCTGAATGCTACTGTCCCACCAGCAGAATGTACCAGCCCTTAGGCATCATAGGCTTCCCTTACCTCAAACTGTAGGCTCTTAATTCATCATAGGAAGGAACTAGGGTGACCAGATCAGAAGAGCGAAATATCAGGACACATTGGGCGAATGGGGGAGGGGGGTGCTGGTGCGGAGGGGCAAGCTGGGGGGAGGGGGGGATATTTTGTGCCCTAGGCAAAATTTTTACCTTGTACCCCCCCTCCCCTTTTCCCAGAGCATTGCTTATTATAAAATTTTAAAATGAATATTCCAAAGTGTAATGTAGCATGGGGCACAGGATTTGGGTGCAGGGGGCCCTGACTGGGACTGGGGATAAGGTGTTTGGGATGCTGGAGGGGCTCAGAACTTGGGTAGAGGATTGGGGTGCGGGGGGTGATAATCTCTGGCTGGGGAAGTGGGCTCTGGGGCAGGGCTCGGGATGAGTTTGGGATGGGTGTAGGCAGGTTGCTCTGGGACTGGAGCCAGAGGAGGACTCCCCCCAGCTCTTTCCCTGCCAGCAGCGGCAGGCTCTGGGTCAGCTTCCTCCTTTCCTGCCCCCACCCCTCAGCAGCACACTCACTCACCCCCATCACTGGCAGCAGAAGTTGGAAGGCGCTAGGACCCTGCAGCAACGGAGGCAGCATGTTGTTGCACAGAAGGGAAGAGAAGGGACGCTCTGCTCCCCAGGGAGAAAGTGTAAGGGGGCAGCAAGGGGAGGCCGGGGGACCCTTGGGGGGGGGCAGAGCCAGGTTGCGGGGAGGGCTCTCTGGGCTCTCACCCCCACCCCACCCCCACCCCACCCCCACGTCCCCCCCCTCGCTGCCGGCACCTACATGCAAGGCCCACAGAGCTCTCCGGCCGCGGTGCAGTCCTCCTCTTCCCCCCCCCTCTTCCCCCCCCCTTCCCCCCCCCCTCTTCCCCCCCCCCCGCCCCACTGTCTCTGCATGGGGTGGGGAGGGGAGTGGGCTTTCTGCTCCCTCCCGCCCCCCTTCTGCTCGCCGGCACTGGCCAAGCCGGCAGCAGCAGCTTTCCTCCCGCCCGCCCCTACAGATGCTGAAAGCCGGTGGCAGCACGGCAGAGACCCGACCGCCCAGTCTCTGCCTGGTCCTGGGGCAGTGGGCAAGGAGTGCACCGTGTTCCTGCTGGCACGCGCCCAGGCTCTCCTCTGAAGGTCCCGAAATTGGGACAAAAGGGCGTCCCGACCAAAGTATGGTCGGGACGCGGGACAAATGCCTAAAAATCAGGACGTCTGGTCACCCTAGAAGGAACAGAGGTAACTTGTACTGCTGCATTGGTTGTTTCTCTGATCTGGCTTTGAGTGGCTGCATTGATGTTTGACCTGCTACTCAACTGACTTTTCCCTTTATAGTTTGAGGGTTTTTTCTACCAAAAAAGGGAATTTTTGTCATTGGAAGCAGGTTTTGCTTTATGAAGTTTTTCAATTTGCTTTAACTGTTTGTTTTTCATTCTCGTGCTTTCTTCACAGAAATGTCTGTGAAGCTTCCTGATGTCTGTATAAAATCTGTAACTCAGACTTTGTTTCCATTGAAGTCATTGCAGCTCTGCTTAGAGCTGTCAGTGTGAATCCCACTGAAGGCACATGTGCACCATGTGAGAGGCCGGAATCTTTTGCTTATGCGTGTCCATGAGGGTTACATATGCATCTTGTGCTCCAGTGCAAGGGCATAAAGGCAGAGGGGCTATTGCTCTTCCTCCATTTTCTCTTATTAGCTGTAGTAGCCATATGGAACCTGGATTGTGACTGAACCGCTTGGATTATTGTCTAAGCTCCAGATTTATCTACACACTCATCACTTCTTAGTTTACTTTATAAAGTTCCCTATTTTAGTTGAACATTCCAAAAAAGCACAGACATGATGGTGGAAACCCTCTGCAGAGCTGTCTGTGACCCCTGTACAGCAGGGCAAAGTTGCACAATGGTTAAAATATGGCAAGCGCTAAGCCTTCAAAGTTTAAATCCTGCTCTGTTACTGTTTAATGTCCTGATGAACACAATGTGTGTCTCTTCTGCCTTGGGGAAGCTCTTATCCCCAGTGAATACTACTTTTCCTTGTGCTCAGAAATCAAGGGACACAAGGCTCAAATTGCATCTCTTGGAACAATCCACTGAAGGTAGCCTCAGATCTAGAAGAAGAAATGTCATCCTGTCTGGAACCTAGGAGACTTTCCTCCAGTAGTGCCCCAGAAACCAGGTACACCTCCAGTTTCAGCAGGGAGAAGAGACCAAAGAAAGTAGTTGAATCAGCACAAGGAATCATGGCACCGTCGGATATATTCTTGAGACCAGTGACATCAATGCTGATGTCTTTGTTGCTGGCTCTAGGACAGTGACCCAAAACACTCTGCGTCAGGTATGTGCGCAGAGCTTCATTTACAGTAGTGCTTGACGTAACATTCACCTCAAAAGGTGGACTCAGTCCAAGGGTAGTTTATCCAGGCCACTCAGCTTCACAGATGGTAACAGAGACCAGTACCCAATAAGGCCAGAGACTTTGACTCTGGTACCAGCACTGACTAAGGAAGCACTCTAGCTGCAGTGGTTCGCCTTTGAGGATCCACCCTTACTTTTCTTCCTGGCACTAACATCATTACAGCTGATCTTCAGAGGAACTGTGCTTGATGGCAGTGCTGGTCCCAGAGGTGTTCTACCCCTCATCAGGCTGTTCTAGACTCCTTTTTAGGAGGGCAGTCTGCTGGAGAAAGGAGAGATGGAACACTACCCTAAGGGTGCCCAGTACTAAAGCCTCTTATAAGCCTGGCAGTAGATGGGCTACTGCCAACCTGGCCATACACCAGTACAATATGCCATCGTGGCCCTATTGGTCTTGATGGTGATTGCTATCCCACTGATCCCAGAGTTGTGCCCCATCACATATCTCTATGAGGAGGAGGTGATTACCAGTTGTTCTTGGTATTAATAGGGTCCCTTTGCCAGGAGCAGCTGGGCAAGTTGCCAGAACAAGCCTGGGGAAGACACCAGCTTCCCTCCCACCCCAAAGAATCTTCTTCCTCCACCAATGAGACAGTCACTGTGGATATCTTGGATATTGAAACCATTCAATTCAAGAGAATATTTGTGAACTATTTGACATCTTGAGTTCTGCGGTCCCACAAGAATAGCCCTGTCCATCAGCAGGGGCTTGATGGAGCCTAGGATGGAATATTTGGTATGTACTGGCCTAGTCCGCCTCAACCTCATGCAGAGAAGAGGTGCAAATACCACTTAAGAAGGTTGAGCATTTGTGTGTGTACCCTGCACCAGGGTGCTTGTTGTCAGCGGTACAAAAGAAAACAGCCCAAAGACAAGGAAACTTGACCTTTTTGGCAAGAAGGCAAACACTTCATCTTCTTTGCAATCCTGAGGGCTGGATCCAAATCCTGATGGGACAGATCTGGCCTGCGGGCTGTAACTGGCCCACCCCTGATCTAGCACAATGGGGCCCAACCCGATTGGGGCCTTTGGGTGCTACAGTGTTGCAGGGGGCTTGTCTCGTTGCCGGGAGAAACGAGGCCTCACACAGGTGGCTAGTTGGAAAGTGGTGAGTTTATTGGAGGGAGCGGCATTTCGTGCTGGGGGGCTTATCTGCCAGCACGGCCGCAATACAAGATGACTGACACACCCGGGCGATGTCCAGAGAAGCCCAAGGAGGAAGCGCAACCCAAAAAGGTGTGTCAGCACAGATATACCCATGCTCATTTGCATCTCATACATAGTCATCTCATTAATAGCAAGCAACAAACTGATTGGTTACACACTGTTCAGCACTTGTTGGTTACGCAGTCCTGCCTTAGTTTCCCCATTTAGTTTCCCACGCATTCATTCTCACACAGACAGGGTAAACACTCATGCAGCTGGGAACTGGTTCCCAAACACACAGATAACAAGAAGGTCATTCTCAGATAATACCACCATTATGCACTCTCCTGGAGTTGACTTAGAAGCGTAACTGCGCCTTCTAGTGGTTGCCCGTCACAATGTCTTCTGGTCCTAACATACAGTAATCTACTAAATGAAGATGCTAGAGCTGCCATTTTAGAATCTTTTTCTAAAAGCTTTTTTTCCATTATTGGATTTTTATACAAAAGAGTCTGCATATTGTGACTTGAAAATTATTGGCAATACTTTTATATTCTGTTTTCCCACAAAGAACTGATGATACTCTACTACTACTCATCCACTTAATTTTTGAAACATAGAAATAACAAAAGATTTAGAATATTTAATTTAGCCAAATACCACAGTATCTGTCATCTTTCCTGCCAGCAGCATGCTCCTCAAGAAGTTTCATTCATGGCACAAAGTTCTGGATCTTTGCATTTTGTTTTTTAAAGATAAAAACGATGGATGAGCCTATATAGAAGGGGTTCACTGTTCTGATTTGAAAGACAGATTCTTTTAAAAAAACCTGAACAAAAAAATTCTTGGAACGTGTTTTTCTTTTAATGATGCAAATATTAGATGTCAAGAATGTAGTTAGCACAGGAAGTACTCCTGTTCATTTGAGTATCCTCAGCCTGAACTAATAAGGTTTGATTCAATCACTCACAAAGCAATATCTTCAATTTTAGTAGATGTTTGAGCCTCGTTTAATTTGCAGTTTCTTCTTTTTACTGTTTTTAATTTAAAAAATGTACTGGAGGTATTTTAATGTGAATTATGCATTTTTTTCTAGCTATTAAATCATGTCTTAAAAGAGCTCATGGAAGTAAAGCAAGTGAGAGAGAACCTCTTGCAAGTTCATCTAAATGGTAAGTAGTAATTTATTCTTATAAATTAAAAATACTATATATTTGTGTGTTGTAGTGGGTTTTCACTTGTATAAATCTCAAGGAATAGTGCCTTTAAAGATGTATTTCAAAATATCTGCTCTCATAAAAATCTTTGTCTGCTATCCATTGTTCAGTTATGAAGGATAAATTGTCTGAAGCAACATTTCAACAGGTGAAAAAGTTGCTGAAATAAGTTTCTTCACTGACTGCATAATGATGTGACTACTGGGATGTGTAGAGAGCAGAGGAGATAATTTAGTGTTTGTATAATCACACTTTCTTTTAGGACTCTTGCAGACAAATGATAAAATAGCTCTCAAGGAGATCACGAGACAACTACAAATGGAAAATGTGGTTGGAGACAAAGTTTTTGTGAGTATGAACTTCTTGCTTCTCTTTTAGGCACCACTAAAAAATGAGCATTATAAGACTTAATCAAAAGTTTTCCCCTCAGAAAAACAGCCACACCAAATAAGTAACTTTTCCAGCCAGACTGAAATGAATGGATTTGAGCCTTACTGCAAAACTCCGATGGACTGACTGACTCTTCTCATAATTGTCTTTTCAAAATTTATAAATGATCTTGAATACTACTGATATAAGAGTTATGGAATAAGGAGGACAATGTTAACTTGTTAAGGCCCCTGTCTTTCTTGACAGTAGAAAATACCAGACAGCATTTATAAATGTACACTCAATGTTACCATGCCTGTTGTCGATCACAGCTGAGAGCCATTTTCAGGTCAGACTGACAAAAACTGGGTAGACACTCCCACACTGGTGGTTTATTCTATAATCCAGATTTAACAAAACCAGCAACAAATGCGTGCTTCTAGATTGCTGTATCAGCCTAATATAGAGGCCCTTAGGCCTTTCAGTGTATATTACCACTCAGACAAACTGGACTTCTGTAGTGAAAGGTGATTACAATCAAAAATTACCACACGTTAGGTTCTTCCAACCCCTGGGAGCCAGTCACTTAGCCAGGACAATAGATGCTCAACACTTTGCACAAAAAATGATGCTGTTGCCAATATTTAGTACACTAACTAAAGATCTATTAACTAAGAAAAGAAATGAGTTCTTAAAGGTTAAGGCACATAAAACACATTACAGTTGAATTAGAGTATATAGTTCAAATTGCTTGAAGGAATGTTAAGTCTGCTAGTTTTTTTTTTTTTACAAATCTCTCTGGGTTGCCTAAATAACTTTGGGGACCTTAGACCTCAGTTCAAAATTTCTCTGGTCAAAATTCACAGTCCAGAGATGGGGTAGAAAAGAGATGGCTCAGGGACTTTGTTCCCTTTTTTTCCTACTTTGACCTGTTTTGCTGGAAAAATCTTGGCTCTGTTACAGGTCAGGCAGTTCCCTGGAGTACCTCTGAATTGCAGATTCTAGCAGGTAGGCAAAGGTGTAAGCTATGTGAGGTATTTTCAGGGATGAGTGCAGAGACCCTTGTTTTACAGCTCTTTTGTTATTTCTAAAGAGCTAATTTATGGGTGTTTCTCAGACTCACAACATGTTTGAGTTAGACACAGCAAAATTTCATAATTCCTTACACAATGTCTATATACACATTATAACAAGATAATAGTATTCAGCAGGTTTTAACTTTTTTTTCCCAATGATGCTCACAAGGCATACTTTCTGCAAGATTTATCACTTTTAACAGTGGTGACCATAGTGTAGAAGGTCACCTTCCCCTTCAGACAGTGTTACACTCAATGTTGTATATACATATATAGTAACTTTTATTAAGTTAACTTGTTTTTCTGAAAAATAATTTAATCAGAAATTTTAACTGTTTTCATCACAAAACAGAGAAAAGACCCTCTTAAAACTTGATTGAAACCTCTATATAAATGAGGCAAAGAATTCTAGTGGAGTTCAAAATTGATAGTTCCAAATGTATTGCCACTAACAGACTGAAACTTCTGGATAACATCAGCTACAATATTTATTTACAAAAAAGGATAGATCAATAACTTACAAAGTACTTTAAATTTGATCAACTAGCAATATTTTTAGCAATATTAGTCTGAAGCATGTTAAACTAGTTTATTACTACTTTCTAGCAAACTTTGGCTTTAAAATCTAAATTGGATGATGAGGACAGTGGATATGAGGTCTGTCAGGTGCCTTACAGAGGAGAAAAAAAGCCCCTTATCTTCTGACCTTAAGGAAGACAAGATTGAGTAAGTGGTAGATTCCTGACTTTTAACCTACCGTATATACTCGAGTATAAGCCGAGTTTTTCAGCCCACTTTTTGGGCTGAAAAAAGCCGCCTCGGCTTATACTCGAGTCAGTGAAAAATGTGCGCCCCGGTTCCTCCCCTCCCCGCCGGACAAAAAAAAATAAAAAAATAAAAAAAAGCGCCTCGCTCTCCCGTCCCCGCGGCGGGGAGGGGGGAACCGGGACGCTCCCGGCAGCCCGCCCGCGCGGCGGGGACGGGAGAGCGAGGCGCTTTTTTTTTTTTTTGGTCCGGCAGGGAGGGGAGGAACCGGGGCGCACATTTTTTTTTTTGGTCCGGCGGGGAGGGGGGAACCTCGGCAGCCTGCCCGCGGCGGGGAAGGGGGAACCTCGGCAGCCCGCCCGCGCAGCGGGGACGGGAGAGCGAGGCGCTTTTTCTTTTTTTTTTTTTGTCCGGATTTTTTATTAAAAAACGAGGGGGCGTCTTATAGGCCGGAGCGTCCTATAAGACGAAAAATACGGTATCTATTTTTATTTTTGAAATTTACCAGTAGCTGCTGCATTTCCCACCCTAGGCTTATACTCGAGTCAATAACTTTTCCAGCTTTTTGTGGTAAAATTAGGTGCATCGGCTTATATTCGGGTCGACCTATACTCGAGTATATACGGTAGTATTTGTGGGTCTCCATCTAGTATGAAGTCTAGTATTACCATCCAGACATACTGGACTTCTGTGGTGAAAGGTGATTACAATCAAAAATCACCACACATTAGATTCTTCCAGCCCCTGGGGGCCAGGTACTTAGCCAGGTCAATAGATGCTTTTGTCTATATTGTTAGACATAGTTGCTGATGGGTATTTTGAAATAAACTACCAAAATAATTGAAACTGGCATGAATATATAGTGTTGTTTTGACAGACAAAGTATGCAGCATTTTAAAATGTTGTGCACAGAATTTACTGGAATAATCCAGTGAAAAGAATATGGGTAAGAATTGAAACTAACTTGGCACAAGGGAAAGACTATAACAGAGTCCAGGGATCCAGAGGGAGAAATGGCCCAATGCTGGGTCCAGGCTTGTGTGGAGTTTCCTGCATGCCACCTTCTTCCTTCAGTGTGTTCTGAGAACTGCAGCTGCTGGGAACTCGCCAGCTCTTTCTAAACCACCCTGCCTCCCACCAGCAGTGTCTTGTGTTTGTGAGCTGGGCTCTGCCAGGTCCAGCAGCTCTGCAGCCCATTTCTGTGGGAGGGGAAAAAATAAATACTACACACAGCATTAATTAGTGCACAAATTCTACACTGTATAGTGGTGCTAATTCCCCGAGGAGTAATTGGGCATGCTGCTGCCATATCCTCTATTTCCCACCCCTTCACAATTTTCGGCCCTGGAAGAAAGAAGGGGAGGGGTTGCAGTGGAATAGAGCACTCTTTCCAGTAGAGGTAACAGAGTCCTGTGGCACCTTAAAGACTAACTATAAAGTTTTGAAGCGTAAGCTTTCGTGGGCTAATACCCACTTTGTCGGATGCAAGCAGTGGATGCAAGTCACTTCCACTGCTTGCATCCGACGAAGTGGGTATTAGCCCACGAAAGCTTACGCTTCAAAACTTTATAGTTAGTCTTTAAGGTGCCACAGGACTCTGTTACCTCTGCTATTCCAGACTAACACGGCTACCTCTCTGATTCTTTCCAGTAATTCATCTCTGAGTATTTTGGAAAGTATTGTGTTCCTGCAGCCCCTGTGATACAACTGATTTGAAAACTGCATGCCAAACGTGCACGTGTTGCTAATTAAGTAAACTCTACTTGGGTTAAGGAACTTGTAAGAGGAGTACCCTGGTCTCCGTGCTCTTGAGCACCGAGAAAAGGACTCTTAACTAACCAAAACCCACTTAACTTAGCTGCTTCCCAGCCCAAATTAAGTCCCACACCCCGAGACACCCCTGTTTTTGCCAGTGGGGTTCTTAGGGTTACCTGTCACTGCCACCATTCGGGTATACTTCCAAAACCTTGGAGGGGCCCCCGAAATTCCCCACCCTAACTTTGTCCCCCTCCCTGGGAGCCAAAGTTAGACACCTGAAGGCTGCTTCCCTTCACTCTTCCCAGCTGAAGGCAGACTTCCCCTAACCCTGTCTCTCTCTACCTGAGAGCCAGACCCTCAGAGGCTGCTCCCTTCCCCCGTCTAACCTGACAGTAACGAGAGGCAGCCTCCCTACTCCAGCTATGGACTTAGCTGCCCTGGTACCTATCTCCCTTCCCTTCCCAGACTGGAAGCAGAGAAAACCCTAAGGCAGGGGTCTCAAACTCAAATGACCATGAGGGCCGCATGAGGACTAGTGCACTGGCCTGAGGGCCGCACCACTGACACACACACATACCCTCGCTGCCCCAGCTCTGCCCGCACTCCACCCCTTCCATGAGGACTAGTGCACTGGCCCGAGGGCCGCACCACTGACACACACCCTGCCCTTGCTGCCCCGGCTCCGCCCCCACTCCACCCCTTCCAAGAGGTCCCACCCCTGCCCCACCTCCTCCTCTGAGCACGCAGCTCCCCATTCCCTCCGGGAAAGCGCTAGGCACCACCAACAGCTGTTTGGCAAACAAAGCAAGAGCAATATAGGAAGTCCAGAGCTAGAAACACGCGCGGCCCAGCCAGGCAGCAGAGAAGCCTCCACTTCTGGCCCCTCTGTCCTGCAAACTGCTATGGGGGGAGAGGGGGTGCCAGGAAGCTTGGCGGGCCACAGGGAAGGGCTTTGCGGGCCGCATGTGGCCCCCGGGCCGCATGTTTGAGACCCCTGCCCTAAGGGAAATAAACCAGACGGTTTTATAACTAGAAGATTTAATAAAGAAAAGGGAATGAAACAAAGATACAATACTTTACAATTTGGGGTTCTCTACCTCCCTTCTGAAATGGAAAGACACACCCCAAAAGGCACAGGCTTAATAGGAGAATCAAAATTACTTACATCAGCTAAGTAGAAGTATAAGAGAAGAAAAGTTGAGCTATCTCTATAGCCAGAGATGCTTGTTGACTCTGGTCCCTGCCTCTGGCCTCATGGCCAGCCAAGATGGAACTGAACTTTTTACTCCTCCCTTCCTCATGGACTTGAGGCTCTGACGACATTGCTGTCTCAGATGACATTAACCCTCTCCAGCCCTCCACACCCATGACAGAACTTATCATTTTAATTTTTTTATACATGTCGTATGAAGAGAAAGAGATAAAAGAAAACTGCTTAGTACAATAGAACCTCAGGGTTATGAACTGACCAGTCAACCACACATCTCTTTTGGAACTGGAAGTACGCAATCAGGTAGCAGCAGAGATAGAAAAAAAAAAAAAAGAAAGGCAAATATAGTACAGTACTGTGTTAAACTACTGAAAAAAGGGAAAGCAGCATTTTTCTTCCGCATAATACAGCTTTGAAAAACTTTACTAAGTCAATGTTCAGTTGTAAACTTTTAAAACAACAAACATAACCTTTTGTTAAGTGTTCCAAACACTTCAGAGTTACGAATCACCTTAATTCCTGAGGTTTTTAACTATGAGGTACTACTACAAGTTGGTTTACTGTAATTTTCTTTCTCTATAGTACTTCACTTCATTCCTACATCTTTCTGTTGGGGTAAATCTTTTCAGCTTTCATGCAGTAAAAGGTGGAGGCAACTAGTCCTTGTGAGGAAACAATAGTTAGTTTTCTTTGTCTCCTGCTTAGTAGAAGATGGCTATACAACATGTAATGTTGTAAGCAGTTATTCTCTGTAACATATAGAACTTAAATAAAAGGTAAATTCATTTCAAAAAGGTTTTTAAAAGATGAACTTTCTTATAGCCTGAACTTATGAAGTTTTCTGTTTTTAAGGGTAACCTTGGAAATCTGTCACATACTTTGAAAGATACAATTAGAATTCAAAATGAACTTGATGAATTAGAGAAGCGTGAAATCAACCAGACAAAATTCAGTAATGACAAGTGCAAAGTGCTACACTTGGGAAAGAAAAATCAAATGGCAAATAACTGGCTAGGCAGTAGTATTGCAAAAAAAGGGATCATGGGAAGAATAGTAGATCACACATTTGAATACGAGTCAATGTGATAGTTGTAAAAAAAGGCTAATGTTCTGGGGTGTATTAGCCGAAGTGTCTGATGTAAGGTACAGGATACAGTTCTACTCTATTTGACACTGGTGAGGCCTCATCTGGAGTATTGTTTTGGGCACCACACTTACTCTCCAATTTATACAGATTTTTAACAAAAAGGACAACAGGTTTAGAAAACATGACATATGAGGAAAGGTTTAAAAAACAACAAAACTCTTCATGTTTAGTCTTGAGGGGGGAAAAAGGGGTCTGGGAAGTGGGCCTTTGACAGCCTTTAACTGTGTAAAATGTTAGAAAGATTGTCGTGATCTATTTGTTTCCCATGTCCATTGAAGGTAAACTAAGACATAATGGGCTTTATCTGCAGCAAGGGAGATTTAACCTAAATATTAGAAAGTGCTTTCTAACTATAAGGATAGTTATATTCTGGAATAGATTACCGAGGGACCTTGTGGAATCTCCCCTCATTGGAGATTTTTAAGAACAGATTAGACAAACACCTGTTAGGGATGGTCTAGTTATACTTGATTCTGCCTCAGTACAGGAGTATGGACTAAATTTGAGGTCCTTCCTATCCTACATTGATATTTGATTATTTTCTTTCCTTTTAGGGTAGTTTTGCTGAAAACCTTGCATTTCTTCTTGAAGCTTTAAAGAAAGGTAAATATTTTGTATAAGATTTAAAACCCCAGGTGAGTTTTAACAACCATTCTCTCAAATGCTGTAGAGAAATTAAAGATCATCTCACTCTCTAGACCAGTACTCTAACCTCTTTACACCCGAGATCACTTTTTGAATCTAAGGGAACCCAGGATCTACCCTGCCCCTTTCCCAAAGCCCTGCCCTGCTCATTCCATTTCCTCTACGCCAGTCACTCATTCTACCCTGTCCCCCCTACTCACTTTAACTGGCTGGGGTAGGTGGTTGGAGTTTGGGAGGGGGTGCATGCTCTGGTCTGGAGCTGAGGAGTTCGCAGTGTGGGAGGGGGCTCTGGGCTGATCCTGGGGCAGTGTGTTGGGTTTCAGGGTATGGGCCCTGGGACAGGGGGTCAGGGCTGAGGTTGGGGTGCAGGAGGTGCATGGGGTGCTGGCTCTGGGAGGGGTCTGGGGGTTGGAACGCAGTCTCCCACCAGGCAACACTTGTCTCACTCTTAATTCCTTTCTTAGGTGATCGAGATAGCAGTTGTCCAGTGCTATTTATACTGGATGAATTTGACCTCTTTGTCCATCACAAGAACCAGACATTACTGTATAACCTTTTTGATATATCCCAGTCAGCACAGACTCCGGTAACAGTTATTGGACTTACATGTAGACAAGTAAGAAGTTTTTCTTTTCTGTTTCATAGCGCTTATGTTGCTGACAGCTGTAGTGTTTCATATTTTCATATTTTTAAAAACTCATGCCTTAAGGAGACAGTTCTGCTAACTATGGAAACTTCTCCCCCTTACCTAGTGTTATATTGGCTTACTTTAAGAATTTATTCCAGTACAGATACAAAATAAGTGACACAAAATACTAAGAATCAGAGAGGTAGCCGTGTTAGTCTGGAATAGCAGAGGTAACAGAGTCCTGTGGCACCTTAAAGACTAACTAAAGTATTGGAGCATAAGCTTTCGTGGGCTAATACCCACTTCGTCGGATCCGACGAAGTGGGTATTAGCCCATGAAAGCTTATGCTCCAATACTTTAGTTAGTCTTTAAGGTGCCACAGGACTCTGTTACCTCTACAAAATACTAAATATTCAGAGCAAATGGGAACAGAAGTAGGAAAACAGAAATATGTACCAGTAACCTTTCTTACAAAGAAAATGAAGGTGGTTCTTTCAGATTTAATAGGAAGCAAATTTTTCCTGCATCTTAGTATGATCCAATATCTGTCTTAAAGATTAAGCATCTCACCAAATATGTAACAAAAGTTATAAAAAAGAAAAGGACAACACTCCTAGCTATTAAAGCTAATGCCATAGAAACAACGTCCGTGCTATGTCAGTTTCTCCTATGTCATAACCACTTTACTTCAGGAGAAAAAGCAGTGGTCACCTCACTTAATGGGGGTGTTGCCTATATCTGGACCTAAAGGTGGAGTTGAGGACAGGGTCATCATCTTCAGGGTATAGTAACAGATTTATCACTGGTGACCCCCACAAAAAAAGATGTAGAATAAGCCCTAGAAATGACCTCAAACCACACCAATACCGTCAAAGAATGTCCTTTCATTTCGGGTAATTAAAAATAAATAAACTACATATAAATTTCTATACACTTTAAAACAGAGAGAAACACAGGACAACAATAAGCATTACCCAGTGTAACATTTTTGTTTGATAGTAGTTATGATTAATATGAAGAGCTACTAAAAAGTTAAACTAAATTGTTCCAGGATTAAATTCAGTACGTAGCCACAAACTCAACAGTAGTAATTGTCAGCTGTCAATCTTCAGGCTTGCCTCATTATATAGTTAGGCTTTTCAAATAGCTGCTTTTTTTGTTCCCTGTTAGCTTCAGTTTTACTGCTTAAAAATGGCTACATTCCTGAGAAGAGGGCAAAAACTTGGGCTTCTTTTACTGCTTTGCAGGAGCTATGTTAATCCATTTCTCATTAGTTTTCCATCTAAAATATCAGGATTAACATTCAGTTACCTATCTTTTATTCTAGAGGCTGCTGGTCTCTTCCTTTCCTCCTTCACTATTGAACAAGAGTAGAAACATGGATCAAACTACACTGTCTTCCTACCACACTATGAAATATGACATGCTTTTTTTAAAGCAAACCTTTATAACCAATAATTGCTGCTATAACACTGCCATACTTACAAAAGAAAAGACTTCTAATACAGACTAATTTTAGGAAGTGGGATAGGGAAGGGTAAAATATTTCAGGCTTTTCTTACATTCACTTAGTCTTTATCATTACACACTAAATCTGTGAGTTACTACAATACAGTATGTCTTTGTGGAATACAAACTATCTGTGTTTTTTAAAAGCTGGTTAAAGAACCATCATTACTTCAATCAAATACTCGTGATCATAACACTAAATCTGGAAAAGTATTATTAAGGATTTTAACTATTTTTTTTTTTAATACTCTTAAAACAACAGTTGAAAAGATGACTAGGTCACAAGAAAAGAAAGAGGAGGCTGTCTCAGAAAACAGTGGACCTCCAATAGAACAGAAGTTTAGTGGTGCTTCTGATTTTGGGCTTGGGGCAATGTCTAATGGGCAAGTTACTTGAAATTGATTTTGGACCAATTAAGGTACAGAATGTACAGAATCTCTTCTATTATAAAGGTTCCTGTCCAGGGTCCACTACACACTCCATCAGTGACTTATCTTAATTGGATTCAGGAGCAAAATCTTTGTTTAAAGTCAGTCTCTTTATAAATCTTTCACATCATTTAGAGAGTCTCATTAGATTTCATGGGACTTGAAGAGCTATATATAATGGGTCATCAGATGGTGTACCCAAGATTGTGTTTTTTGTCCTATTACTACTGTACTTAATTTTTCTTGATTTCATTCTTTTGGAGACATTCCTACATTTTTTTTATAAAGCCTAAACTTTCCTGATTTCAGAGCAAGTAAAAAGACTGGAAACAAAGTATTCCTTCTCTAACCCAAATGTCAGTGTAATAGGAAAGCAGTACTTAATTTTTCTTTTAATAGACAAGTGCCAATTTTCTCTTATTTCCTTCTGATGACAAGCTCTTTGTTACCTCTCTAGAGAAGATCCAATTATTCTTCCTGCTCAAAAGCAGCCTAATAGTATTTGTATGGTATAAGAGAATTATTCTTCTAAAAGAGAAATGTTGGCTGTTGAAATTTTTCTGGTAAGATCAGGTTCAGCCTTCCGAAAGACGTGTGAAATGACAGCCACCAATGTACACATGTTTACAGCCCTGGTATAGTGGCTGAAGTGTCTTGAATACAACCCAAAGTAATTGAAATATTTAATCTATAGAAAAATTACTGTGACTTAAATAAATAGCTTGTAGTTGGGCATTTAAAAGGAACATTGTCAATTATAAATTAGCAGTTTTGTTATTAATCATGCTTTAGATTATTAAAACAATTTTTTAATCCAGTTTTTTCTATTTATGCTGTTTGTATTTTCATCTTAAGACTGTTTCACTGTTTTTTTGTTTTGTTTTTTTAAAACAAGGATATTCTGGAACTCCTGGAAAAGAGAGTAAAGTCAAGGTTCTCCCACAGACAGATATATTTGATTAATTCATTTGATTTTAAACAATATTGTAGAATATTTAAAGAACAGTTATCTCTACCTGCAGAGTTTCTATACAAGCCTTTCACACAGAAATGGAATAAGAATATTCAGGTAACTTGAAACAAAGGTAGTAGTTTTGTCTCACTGAAGTGTTTGAAAAAGTTAAAATAATTCATACATTTTCTAAATTGCTGTGGTTTAAAATAGTGTTTTTGTCTTTACCATCCTCTGTTTATTTTTTGGGATCCACTATTTAAGAAAGGAATAAAATGTGAAATAGCATATTTTTTCTCTGCTGAGAGGCTGATTTACCAAAAACTAAGTGTTGGCCAGAGGAGGTAAGTTAATCAGAGACGGCAAGCTGAATTGCTTTGTGTACAGCTGTTTAAATGATTTAAGAATATGTGGTTTTAAACCCATTAAAATATGGATACAAATGAGAAAATACACTAATTTCTTTCAATAACCTTTTTCAATAGGTCTATATATAGTCTAGGAGTTCTACAATCATAATTAGGCAAAACATTGAGAGTGCACCATGAAATATATATTTTAGAGCTGGAAGGGATTCAACTAATGGTGGCATGTTTAGTATACTGCCTAGTTCAAATACAAAATGGACTGTACTCTCTCTTTTTTCAAGTTATGCTTGTGGAAATGTTCTCTACAAGAGCTTGGCCTGTCTTTCCCCCTTAGAGAGCTTTCAGTGAGATTTTTCAGAATTTTGTTCTGATTCCATGATAAATATTAATATTGGATAATAACAATAGGTCTGGTTAGATGACCAAGAATTTTCCAGTTGGACAAGACCCTGTGCACTAATTTTACAATCTTCATTCCATTTTTAGTCTCTTTCAGAAGACAAAACAGTGCAAGATGTGCTGCGAAATCATTTCCACTGCAGCAAAGACCTGCAATCACTTCACATGCTATTGGTACGTATTGATAGGTCTCTAAAACATTGTTAAATCTCACGAAATTGCTAATACAATAGCCTGTAAGCTACAGTTATTTTTCATACAAGTTAATCGAGCTTTACTTGTAACATCTTACTGGATAGCTTTTTTTCAAATGTGATTCATAGTGTATATTTGTACATTCCTTCATTCACTAGTACATATTTTATTCCTCATTAAGTATATGAATAAGTGTGCTTATTTATGACATGCTTTCATTTAAGGATACACTTCTGGTTCATGAGTTTTCATTGTTTGACTTTGTAGTCAACTGCTTCTTTCATATTTAGTCCTTGCTTTTTTATAAAATGTATTGCTGAGCTATTGTGCGTATATTATATATTATATATAGAGAGAGAATGAATATGTTCAAAGTGGGTTTTGGGGTTGGTCAGAGGGGTTTGCGGTTGGTGGGGGGGTGAGATGGGGTGTCGGGTTTGCTTGGGGGGTAAGTGAGCCGGGGGGTGTCGGGTTTGGTCTGGGGGGGTGGGAAGTTGTCGGGGTGGGTGAGGGCTGAGGTGTGGGTGTTGGGGTTGGTCAGGGGGTGTCGGGATTGGTTGGGGGGGTGAGGTGGGGGTGTCGTGTTCGGTCGGGGGGTAAGTGAGCCAGGGGGTGTCGGGTTTGGTCTGGGGGGGTGGGAAGGTGTCGGGGTGGGTGAGGGGTGAGGTGTGGGTGTTGGGGTTGGTCAGGGGGTGTTGCGGTTGGTGGGGGGGTGAGGTGGGGGTGTCGGGTTCGGTCGGGGGGTAAGTGAGCCAGGGGGTGTCGGGTTTGGTCTGGGGGGGTGGGAAGGTGTCGGGGTGGGTGAGGGGTGAGGTGTGGGTGTTGGGGTTGGTCAGGGGGTGTTGCGGTTGGTGGGGGGGTGAGGTGGGGGTGTCGGGTTCGGTCGTGGGGTAAGTGAGCCAGGGGGTGTTGGGTTTGGTCTGGGGGGGGGTGGGAAGGTGTCGGCGTGGGTGAGGGGTGAGGGGTGGGTGTTGCGGTTGGTCAGGGTGTGTTGCGGTTGGTGGGGGGTTGAGGTGGGGGTGTCAGGTTTGCCTGGGGGGATGAGGTAGGGGTGTCAGGTTCGGTCGGGGGTAAGTGAGCCGGGAGGGTGTCGGGTTTGGTCTGGGGGGGTGGGAAGGTGTTGGGGTGGTTGAGGGGTGAGGTGTGGGTGTTGGGGTTGGTCAGGGGGTGTTGCGGTTGGTGGGGGGGTGAGGTGGGAGTGTCGGGTTCGGTCGGGGGGGAAAGTGAGCCGGGGGGTGTCAGGTTTGGTCTGGGGATGTTGCAATTGGTGGGGGGGGGTGAGGTGGGGGTGTCAGGTTCGGTTTGGGGATGTTGCGATTGGTGGGGGGGGGTGAGGTGGGGGTGTCGGGTTCGGTCGGGGGGTAAGTGAGCCAGGGGGTGTCGGGTTTGGTCTGGGGGGGTGGGAAGGTATCGGGGTGGGTGAGGTGGCGGGTTTGCTTGGGGGGGTGGGAAGGTGTCGGGGTGGGTGAGGTGTGGATGTTGGGGTTGGTCAGGGGGTGTTGCGGTTGGTGAGGGGGTGAGGTGGTGGTGTTCTGTTTGGTCGAGGGGTAAGTGAGCCGGGGGGGGGTGTCGGGTTTGGTCTGGGCACCCACCCCAACACCTTCCCCCCCCAGACCAAACCCAACACCCAAACCTCACCCCTCACCCCCCCCCCCCGACACCTTCCCACCCCCCCCCCCAGACCAACCCCGACACCCCCCGGCTCACTTACCCCCCCCGACCAAACCCGACACCCCCACCTCACCCCCCCAAGCAAACCCAACACCCCCACCTCACCCCCTGACCGAACCCGACACCCTCACCTCACTTACTGTCCCACCAAACCCAACTCAGATCCTTTGCGGGCGGGGAGGGGGCCCAGAGCCGAGGGATTCCGGGAACCTTCGCAGGTGGAGGGGGGGCACAGAGCTGATGGAGTCCGGGGTTGAGGTGGGAGGGGCAGAGAACTGAGGGATCTCCGGGGTTCCGTTGGGAGGGGGGAGGGGCAGAGAACTGAGGGATCTCTGGGGTTCCGTTGGAGGAGGGAGGGGTGAGCTGAGCGAGTGAGGTGTCTGTTGGAGAGGGGTATTATGACATCATCACCACCTAACCGCCCAGCCGATGTGATTGGCCCTGAAAGACTTTCACCCCTGGGGGGGCGTCAGAGGTGAGATCCGAAAATTTTTCGACCCGTACCAGCATCTAGACCCCAAGACCCCTCACTGTACCAAATTTCAAGTCTCTGGCTCAAACGGTGCGGGAGGAGTTCGCAGTCATACGTACATACATACATACATACACCACTTGACTTTTATATATATAGATAGATGTTTCCCATTGATTGCTCTAGGAAGCATATCCACTCTTTCACACATGGATGTAATGCATATGCAATGTATCCAATAATCAATATTTCAATAAGAAATATTTGTCTTGCTTTATTTTCAGATGCTTGCTTTAAGTAACATAACAGTATCTCATCCATTTATGACTGGATCAGATCTTCTTGAAGCAAGTAAATTGTGCAGAATGGACTCAAAAGCAAACATTGTACATGGTAAATACCATTATTTTTTTACTTTAATAATCGGTGAATATAGAACCCCTGAAGGTGCTAATGTGATGGCCCTTAAGTTCTCCTCTAGCACTGAACAAATACAGTTCAGGAAATAGTGTCATCTTCCTCACAAGTGCTCCCCCAGAGAGCTGAAGGGAACATCTCTGCCCCTGGGTAGGCTTCCCGCTACAGCCTGTTCCTTACTTTTGAAGCAGTTAAGTGGTTTTGGTCCTCTAATCTAAGTGTTGGTTGATACAATACATACTCCACACTTTCATACCAGATCTTTCACTCCTAGTCTCTGGATAGGAGTGAACTTTTACAGGTTTTTTGTTTTTTTTTAAAATGAGACTGTAGGTCTTGTCAAAGGTGCTGTAGTTAGGGAACTTGTTTCCTATGCCCTATCTATAGAAAAAAATAGTATGGACAGCACTAGTATGAGGCTCCTTGCCCTGATCATCTGCCTTTCCACAGGTGTAGTTTTAAGTGATAATCCTTGAGGCAGAGGAGCAGTTTCCTGGGATATAAATTGCAATTCTGTTTTATCACTCATCAAACCGATAGGGAAGAGTGAGATGGCTTGAGGTGTAGTGCGCTTAGTATACGGATATGAAGTTCTCTCTCTCCCTTTCTTCAGTCTAGTAGATACCTTTCCAATGTCTGAACAAGATGAGTTTAAATTAATGGGCTGGTTGGGGCTTCATTCAAATAAAGCTGCACTAAGGAAGCAACTTGAAGTGCAAGTTGATTCCTGTCCCTTAGGCTGGGGAGGAAACCCCACAGCAACAGGGCATATGCTGACCTTTTGCCACCAAAGTTTTTAAGTCAAGTTTTTTGGGATCCTCAACTGTTTTGAGTATGTTCAGTGTCTCAAAATGCTTCTCTGTTGTGGGCACTGTCACAGTCTGTAGCTTGGATGCCTCCATGGGATTATTGCAGTGAGCTCTTGAAGATATACATAAGGACTTCTCAAACTTCAGCCACGGCAAAATGCAGCGGCCCCTATATTTCCCAAAGTTTCATAAATGGTGCACATTACAGATGTGCTTCTGGAACTGCACTATATTGTTTGATAAATAATCCAATATCTTGAATTGTATCTAAAACACACAAAGTTCAGATCCTAGCTCTCAAAGATTGATTTTCTCTACACTTTACCCAATAGACGAATAACTTATGCTAAAAAATTTTTGATTTGGTTCACAATACCTTGGGCCACAGCTCTAGAATTCACTTGTCCCTATTGGCCTGACAATCTCTGTTTGTGTGCGTCTCTTTCAGGGAGCACACTAAAGGCTCATTTCTGGTTGGTTTAGGGGTGAGAAGTTTGTTCCTTTTTAATATGCTTCTCTTTAACAAGGAAAAATGCATGTTTATATAAATCTAAAATTAATTGTTGACTTTGGCTATTAAAGCAGAACAGGCATCAAGGCCCGCTGATTTGTTTGCCTTTCAGAATGATTGGAATTTAACTACTATAGTACTACTACCTTCTCCATTTGATCGTCTTATCCACACTGCCACTTACAGCTCTGAAACTTTCTTCGCTCAGGGATTTGGGAAAAAAAACAGACCCTGAGCACTGCAAGTTTCAGTGCTTCAGTGCCAGTTAGACCAGGGTAGATCTCTCATTGAGATGGTTAAAGCATTGCTGTGACAATGCTTCAGTGTCAGCTGTGTAGACATTCTCCTTCCTTTCTCAGTGAAACGAAGGGTGATTAAGTTTAGTCAGCTTGTAAGGCTCTTGTTCAACCCTTTATATAGAACAGTAATTTTGAATAATTGTTGTGCTTCTATTAATTTCACAGTAATGCGATATTGTAAACATGCCTGTATTTTAATGTGCCTAGAACCATGCATATACAATGTGAATGATAGTTCTAAACATCTTTTTTTTTTCTCCATACAGGTTTGTCTGTGCTGGAAATCTGCCTAATTATAGCTATGAAACATTTAAATGATGTTTATGAAGGAGAACCATTTAATTTTCAAATGGTCTATAATGGTGAGATGAAAGTATAAACTTAAATCTATAAATATCACTTTACTGTTACTCAACTAATATTTTCCTTGATACAGAATTTCAGAAGTTCATACAACGGAAAGCACATTCCATGTACAACTTTGAGAAACCTGTTGTTATGAAGGTAAACTCTTAGTTTGTTTCTTTGCATACCTAAATACTAATCTGTACTTGGGTTAGTTTTCTAGGAGCTTCTTCTAAAAATGTAGATGTGTTCCATAGTTAACAATCTAAGGGATTTTGCCATGTAAAGTAATGGGATAGTAGATAAGATCAGAAAGGTCTTATAATGAAAAACACCCATTTGTATGGGGGTGTTGTATCTCACTATCCAGGGTTAAATAAAGGTAAAATTTGGGGAAGAAGGGGGGTGCTAATATCTGATTTACTGAAACAGAAGCATTACATACCTTACTAAAGTGGACTTTATTTTTAAAGAGTTCAGCAGCTGAACACAAGCACCTGTTGTCCTTTATCAAGGAATGTTTAGTATTGACTGCATTTAGCCAATCATTCCTTTTAGTGAGTGGAAATCATTGTTTCAATTGATATACAACCTTTGGTTCAGAGACAATATTCTGGTTCCTAGCAGACTTCTAAAGAGTTGCCTTGTGGCATGGAGGTTTTGGATTTTTTTTTTTTTCTGCCTCCAAATTACTCAGAAGTTGCAGGACAGCTCCTATTTAGTCCTGAATCAGTAACAGGTTTAAGTTCCAATATCTCTGAAACCAACAAGGCTCAAGGTAGCTTAGTATCAATAAAGAACTGAAACTCCCTTTTCTGTCTTGAACTAAGGTGTACTGGTCTGTTAGGTTTAGTTTTATGTCCATAAGACTCACTATCAATCCCTAGCAGCAAAGGGTGTGGTCCAGCCCCCAAATGAGTTACACTGCCATCAATTTCTCTGGCCTTTCTTTAGACTTGGATGAGACTCCTGCCCTTCAATTTCAGTTTCTGGGCCCCCTGGTCACCTTCATAAAAATGCAGCCTGGTGGATAAACTGTGCTGATTCCCTTTGACCTCCAAATTTTCATAACTCAGCCTTCAAGTGCATCCACACCCCTTTGTGCCAGTGAGAGGGCTGTGCCTGGAAAAATGCAAGTAGCCTGAGAGCCCTTAACAGATCTGTGAACCATAGTCCTTTGCAAAAGTTTTTATGCAAGCACAAAAATTTTCCTGTTCCATAAGGGTGCAGCATTTGACTTGAGCTGTTGGGAGGAACCTTAACATTGTGACTTTTTTTTTTTAACCTAAAGAGGATAAGTTTATTTGCTTCAAGACTATACTGCTAGTCTCACTTTAAGGGAGCTTGGCTTTATAGGGTTAAATATTTCTGAAGTAATTCTTGTAAATTGTGGTGAATAAGTGACTGATGAGGGATAACCTTCACGACTGATATTTTCCATAGATTAGCAGCAAATGAATAACTGCCCTAAACCAAAAGACACCTCTACCACCCCTGTAATCTATCCTATGAAATCTAGCTATTGCTATTCAAATTCGAGAAATCAAGCAAGTCAAAAAATGCAGCGTTCAATTTGTAAGCTTAGAATCTCCTTCCTTACACTGAATTATGCAATAGATACTCCAGCTATAAATACAAAGTCCTTAAATACATTGTCTGCCTTTAAGCTCTCATTTATTCTTTAATACTGTAAATTATCAATGTGGCCTGGGTTGGTTTAAATCTGCAATATAATGAAAAATTCAAATTTGTGTAAATTCTATCATTTAAATACTACTTATGGCCTAGAATCTTAGCTGAGCCCTAGCAACAGACAGCTCACTATTCAATCTTACACAAGTTTGGGTTAAAATTGAACAAAACTAATTCCATAACTCTACAAGTTAGGAATGATTCTTCAAACATTGTCTTAAGGTTATATATTCTATGGGTGAGGTATTGCAAAAATAACATGCTAACTACTAACCACTTTTTCAAACTTGCCTTGATCCTTTGGAGATCTAGAAAGTCATGTTTGAACAAAATCCATTCAACCAGTGAGTTGCATACAAAATTTGATGGGAACATATTGAACTTCCTAGAACAGCCTTAGTGTATCCTGCTCAGACTTTTTGAAAAATCCAAGTTCATGTATCAAGCCCAGAAAACTTAAATACTCTGTTCTTGCAAAAACTGAGTAATAAATGAGTACAAGCAGCTGTATTTGTCTATAGTAGTTGCTACTACTTCTGTAAAATGTCATATGAGCTATTCAGAATGGTGGCTGTCTGGAAAATGCTTAACTCTTACCCCACACTTGCTTGTTTTTTTTCTTTAGGCTTTTGAACACTTGCTACAACTAGAGTTAATAAAACCAATAGAAGGACTGTCTGTGTGTGCCCAGAGAGAATACCTACTAATGAAGCTACTTTTGGACAATAATCAAATAATGGATGCTTTGCAGGTGTACCCAAACTGTCCAACAGATGTGAAACAGTGGGCAACATCCTCATTGAGTTGGTTGTGAACTTTCTGAAGCTTATTAAACCATATTAAGGGGAAATACAATGTTGGTTTGACTCAGTGTAATTTGAGTGGTGCTGCTCATTCACTTGCCCTTAATGTAATGTGTTTTAAAATATGGTGTACTTTTTTCTGAAGTGTCCCATGCTATTGAAAATAAACAACTTGAAAAGTTTACAATGCCTTGATGATTAGTTCAGGGAGTCAAAACACCAGTCTGATGAAGACTGGAAAAAGTTTTAAATTAAACACTTCTGTTCATAGCCCTAGTTTAGGTGGACATGTGTTTCTTCAGGAATGAGTTGTTCAGATGTTTGGCTACCACTAAGCAGTTAAACTACATGAGAGAAACCCACCAGTTTTGACTTGCACATCTAGGACCCTCAGGGTGTGCCTGGCAGGCAGAGAGTTATAGCCCTATGTTTCTAGGGCAGGCCCAGCCCTTTCAGTGTAGCAAGGTCAGGTGCAGTCTCACTGCAAAGGCCGTGGGGGCTGCAGAGCAATCTCCCTCACCTCTGTTCAGCCACTGGCCTCTGCTCTTGTGTGCTGGGATGGAATCTGTACCTCTGCCAAGTACAATTTGCAGAATTCCCTCAGGAGTGTTGTACACAAAGGGTCAGTAGTGAATTTTTGAAAACAGCATTTTTTAAAGGGGACTGAAGAGGTGTGTTTGACACAGAAGGCTAGTGAGGAAAGATTAGAGTTTGGGGACTTGAATTTTTTCAATAAAACAGTGTGTATACACAAGCATGACTTGAAAAGTTGCAGTGCTGATACCGTGGAAGGGTTTGGACCATGCAGAGAACCATGACATCCCTTCATTATTTCAAAATGTTCCACTTTGGACATTTTCAACTGGGAATCAAGTGTAAGAAGGAATCATGGAGGGGAGAGGCATGGAAATCGTGGACGCAGGTAGCCTGCACGTTAGAAAGGGGAAAAAGTCAAAACCTTTACCTTTTGGATCTCTTATCCGTTTGGTTATAAACAGTGCCCACTGGTCTATTGCTGGACTGACACTGGCATTCACCTCAGCAAGGTCCAAGCTTTTTTTGGGGAGGGGGAGGGAGAAGGAAGAAGACATTCAGTGCTAGATTTAAGAGCATGTGCCAAATAGATAAGAGGTGGGGCTTGATTGGATTGTGTGTTCTCACACTGGGCATTTTCAGAGAAAAGCAGACGTTTACAGTGTTCTGTTTGGATCTCACTCTAACAAGCATGCAGCTATGCACATTTGTTTGCACACAATTTAGGTAAGACCATAGTGACTCATATCCCAACTTGCGTTACTAAACCATCACACTCTAACTCTCTTGTATAGAGGCCAGAGACTGAGATGGTTTACTTGGTTACTGGAGCCTTCCTGCCATCTAGGAATCACCAGAATGATCATTTATCAGCAGTTAGAAATTTTCAGTTTGAACAACAATTATCCATTCTCAGTAAGGATTGATTATTCCCTTACAAAGAAAGAGCTTCAGTTTCTATGTAGTCCAAACTCCTTTTTAAATAGCTATAGAAGTTACAGGTGATAGTACTTGCAGAAAGTAAGATGCACCTTTTTCCAGTATCATTAATCACAGGGCCACTCCACCTGTGGCTGCAGTGCACCATCTCTCCTACAAATCATCAGCCCTGCAATTTTCTACCAGGGAATGGGAATAATCTGACAAAAGCAGAAGAGTTGGTGCACCTGACGTTCACAAAGTTGCCAGAAAAGGGAAATGGTGATCAATAGCCAAGTGGTACATAGGACACTTACGTTTTCTGGCAGTTTTCCTGTGGTTGAAGCTGGTGCAGGAGTGCCATACCAAAAGTTGCTTCTCCAAACAAATCCTGTGATCAAGAGAACCAGCAGTTCTTTGGTGCTATTTTATTAGTGTTGCTGCATGTCTGGGGAGGGGCTGTAAAACCCAAATTTGTGAATAGAAGGGTACATCAAAGAATATCAAAAGCAACTGTAATAAGGCATTACTGACAAGGGAGGTGGGGAAGTAGGAGAGAAGAGGTTTCCCTTCCTTTTTAATATCTTTTCAAGCTGCAAGGTTACTGAAGGTGAAGCATCAACACAAAGTGCTACCTAGATTTTTTTTTCTCTTTTTGAAGACTTTTTGAAAAGTTGAAAAAAGGCATATGCAAGCCATTCAGTAGTCACTTTTTTTTATTTAACTTTTGGAGTAGGGGCAGAAAGAGCATACATTTTTATTTGTACAATATTTAACAATCACTTTTATCCTAGGCTGGGGTTTTTGTTTTTGATACTTGCAGAAAAATAGCAAGTATAATCTGACAGTAGTACAACAACCTGTGCCCAAAACAGACAAATACAGAGAGTAAAGCTAAAATAATTGCTTACCAATATCTTGAGAGGTAACGAATATATGAACTGAGACTGCTTTAAAAAAAAAAAAAAAAAAGTACTGCTGGTTGAATATCTGAGGTAAATGATGTTCCATCAAGGATGCTACTTGTATCATTTTGCCCATACACCTGCATATAGCTTTCTGCACTTTGTACCAAGTGTTCCTAATAAAAATAAATGCATTAGAAGTTAAGAGAAATTGGAAAAAGATAGTCAAACTGGTAATCCCACTGTTAAACTATAATCAGCAATTCTGTTGAAATCTAGTATGAACAAGAAATATTCACTCCTGGTTCTGCTTACATTTTAGCTGTAATTCCAAGACTCTTTAAAAGCTACTCTACATGAATTTTGCTATTTCATATAGAAGATACAAAATGGTGAATTTCAATCCTGATTTATAGTTTCAGAATGTCACCATGAATGACAGTGCTAGTTCAGGAACTCCAACAATTGAAACACAGTTTCTTCTGAAATGCTAAGGTACATGTAGTAGTAGGTATACAAAGAGTAGTCATGCATCGTGTGATATAAAAACTTCCTAGTAGCTAACACAAACTAAAAAAAAAATATGCAGGGCTTGGACTTCTAGTAAAGCCAAAAGATGGCTCATCCATCAGTCCTGTGGCAGTTAGACAGCAATCATTTAAATAGACAGGCAAAGCCAACAAGTTGCAAGTGAGAGCCAAGGGACTGACTTTTCTTCACAAGCCAAAATACACTGTGAACCACTGGAATAGACCATACATGTACATATACACCACTACACATGCTGTAAGTACAAAGAGGGACAATGGTCACTACTTCTGCTAGTAAGTAATGCCAGAATGTTTTCACTAGCTTAGTTCTTTTTCTTATCCTCATTCATAAGTTTGGCTCAAGCATTTTAACTTACACATCTATATTTACTGTACTATTAAGTGGAACACACATAGGTTAAAATGCCCTGCAAAACAGAAGTCTTATGTATAAGAACAGCTCACCAAAGTTTAGTTATTTCACCAATTATAAAAACACTTTTACCATGAACACCCTTTTCAGTGTGATACTTATACTATGATGTTAAAAAAAATAATCAGAAAATACAGTTAGTACAATATTCACACCTGTGGGGATTTCTAGGAAAATAAACATCATCCCTTAAATTGCCAGGCTTTGTGATTCACCTACATCACTTGCAAACACAAAGTGCACTAGCAACACCAAAGGAGCCCCCAAACAGCATGGCCACCAGGGCCCGTACCAGCAGAAGTTGAAGGATCATGAATGGAGGACCTCATACTGACATTAGTCCTTAGCTAGGTATGACTTCTGCATTGAATCTTGAATAACTGATCCTTATATCATCCATGCTGTTCCTTCTACTTTTGCCAGTGTTGGGGTTTAAACTTCAAAGAGCAATACAAGTTTTTCAATAAAATATGACTAGTTTTGTTCATATCTCTTTAGCCGTGATCACTTGATGTATGTTTAAGATACTGTATCCCTGCACTGAAGGCGGAAGCAAAATAAATCCAGATCAAGAAAATGGGTGCATGAATAGTTTGTTTTATAAACAAAATGAGCAAATTGCCCTACCGGTACCAATAACCCATTAAAGCAGGGATTCTTATGGCTACCATGAAACCCTAGAAATAAGTGACAAACAGCAAGCAGAGCAGTTTTGAGTGGTATGTTATGCATGAACAACATGGCTATTACCCTTCTTCCCCCTCCCTGCTTAGAATATGGTGACCTATGTCTTGTTTATAAATAAATTTTATTGTTCCCAGAGATTAAGTGCATATTATATGTAAAATTGAGTGTATTCTGTGGTTTTTACAAATAACTGTTTAAAGATAACATTCACAGTGAGCTCCTGATTGTGACATTAAAAAACTTCCTTAAAAATCTAATGCATGATTTAAAAAAAATGACCTGACAAAATACACAGCATAATACTGGCTATTGGTTCAGTACTTGAGTATTTTAGAAAGTTAATTTTTTTACCTTGATCTGTATAAATGTAAATGATCAAATAACTAGTGTAATATTAATTTTGAAAAGCAATTTGGCACCTACGGTCAATTCAGGTTTTTTACGTTACATAGTATATAAGGCATGATCTCCTAAACCCTAAAATAATGTTGGAGTCAGCTGTGAAAGCAATTTTATTTTTTGCTAGACTGTGCTACCTATGTTGGTATTAGTTACCTCTAAATAGTCATTGCATATTTGAAATTATAGCATAATAACTCAAGTTATCCCTGAATATTTTTAAGCAGTTACATCAGAAGTCTGTGGCTATCATTTTTAACATGACTCCAGGATGAACCTATGTATCACAGACATCAAATATCACTCTGACAAGATGGCACCAAGCTTAAGTGTAGAGAAGTTGCAAATCTCAAAGCAGAGAGAGTGAGGAGTTCCGGGTAATTAAGCTTCCTGAGGTGATCCTGAAACAGTGATACAGAACACACTGCATACTGTTAGTGAAACAAAATACACTATGCAGAACTTTTTACATACATAAATAGGAAAAAGCCTTCTTTATAAACAATAAGAATTAAGAGCTTTCCAGTGTCATAGCTCACAATTAAAAAAAAAAAAAAAAGTCATGCTTAAATTTTCAAATATTCCTCAGACACAGCAAACCTAAATAGTATTTAGTAAAATAAAATGTATGCACTATTTTGGGAACTGAATGCGAGATAAAAGCTTTAAACTAAAACAGGAAGTTTTGTTTCAAACCCAGCACTTTTATACACAAGCTAGCACAAGGAAGGGCTAAAAACACTGCTTTAGGAATGGCCATTTACTCTTGGCATGAAGCACAGCTTACTCTTTTTTAAATAACAGTGAAGTTGTAATACAGCATTTACAAAACATGGATCAATTTATTATTCAAATGGTTAGTGTTGTCAATCTCATAATTTAGCAGACATGGAACTGAGGTATACCTTGTTGAGGGAGGTTAAAATAATGCTTGGAAGCCTCTTTGCTATATCTCATTTGATTACGTACATATAACAGCAGCACACTAAACATTCACAAGCTGTGTCATATTGGCATTACAATTGTCATTTATATAAACACAACAGCAAATGCAATAAAAACAAGTTACCCTTTTTTTAAATCTGAAATGAAATGTTTGATTTAAAAAAAAATAGCAGTAGTTCATTTAAGGAATTAGTCTCTTCTGACAGATATTAAGAAATCTGATGTCAGTTTTTAAAACACTTGATTAGCCTAGATAGGTCCATATTCTTCATTTGTTTAAGTTCCTTAACAACATTTTGCCACTTCTCAGGTCAATGTCCTTCAGGATGGGAATGCAGTAAAGTCTCACGTATTCATGTGTGGGGAAAAAAGTTTCTTTATTGACATTCCCAAAAAACTTATCATTCCTCATTTCACACAAAGTAACAACTGTAAGCAGTCATTAGCTTTAGCAGCTCCAGTTCAGAGTCCTGTTGGTCAGAACGCATAAAACAGTGCAACTATCATAGGCTGGATTCTTTGGGAGGAAAGTCAACATTTGTCACCATTGTGACCACTGTCACAATGTCCTCTGTTGTTATAATATTAGTCAGTCTTTGCATCTGAATAATCCGTTCTTCTATGCAACCAGCTGATAACCTGGCTTCTGCATCATGATCCCAACATTCTTCTATTGTTTCACACAGCATTGCCATTCCCTAAAAGAAAAAGTAATTATTAATTGGAGCTGGTAACGGAGTTGCCTTATACTTTCATTTAAAGACCCTGTTTTCAGTTGGTTATAGTTTTACCAAACTTAAACCACTTAAGCTGAAATTTTCTGCCTCAGATTTTTTTTTGGCAGAATGTTTCAGCTAGATCAGTTCAGCTGATTCAAAATGAAGTTAGGCAAAATATGTTGATTTGTCCATGTTGAATAAATCTTACATCTGAGAGGTTCTAGCACCTCCCTGTTTTGAAGAAGGTACTTAAACTGGGCAAGGGGGCCACACATGTACAGTAGAAGTTTGGTGAATTTAACTGCAAGCCTCTAACAAAGGTTGCCTGCACTGACTATGCTCCATCCCCTCACAGCTCCTATATGTAAAATGGATAGCACAGGAACCATCCTCACAGAGCGACTAAGCAGGATTTTTTTCTCCAATTCCTGAAAGCCACTGTGACACCAAAACAGTGCAAAGAGACTGTTTCTCCCATGTTCTCAACACTCCTGCTGGTACAGCATGGAGAAATAACCAACCTGAATGGCATGCAGAGGGGGTGAGAAGGGTAGGGCACACACCAGAAGGAAGACAAGAGTGTAGAAAGATGGCTGGGAGGAAGAGTCTTGTAATCACTTAAACTCTTCTCCAGAATCTGAAACAGACCCAAGGATACCCGAGTCTCAAGATTTCCATGCTGTCTAGCAAATAGCCATGACGTCCACTGACAAAAGTGTTTCATCTTTCTGTAGCAGCTGGAACACAGAGGGTAACAACCTGTATGGATACCTGTTACTCTTGGCTAAGGTGCCAGGAGATCTGTGCTACTGTGTTTCCCCGAAAATAAGACAGTGTCTTATATTAATTTTTGCTCCCAAAATTACATTACATTATATTACAGCGAGAGGCAAAACTGGAAGTTGTCTTATTTTTGGGGGATGTCTTACTTTTGGGGAAACGGGGTATGTGAATCGGAAGGTCCTAACTCTGCTGATGAACCATGTAAAGGTTCATATGGTTCTGCGTGATCACATTTGTTTTTCTCAGGAAGTTGTATGAAGAAAGCTACATTAAAAGAATGCCATCCTTATCAAAGTCAAGAACTCGTAAGTTAGGAATTTCCATAACTGAGGTTTGTCCACGCCTTATTCACATAAAAGCACTTAAACCCTGCCCTGAGTACAGAATTATTGATTTTCTCTATTATATAGATATAATTGAGAAAAACCAATAATTCTGTATAAAATAAATCATTAGATATATATTATATCTATCTATATATATAAAAGTCAAGTGGTGTATGTATGTGTGTATGTATGTATGTATGTATGTATGACTGCGAAGTCCTCCCGCACCGTTTGAGCCAGAGACTTGAATTTTGGTACAGTGAGGGGTCTTGGGGTCTAGATGCTGGTAAGGGTCGAAAAATTTTCGGATCTCACCTCTGACGCCCCCCAGGGCTGAAAGTCTTTCAGGGCCAATCACATCAACTGGGCAGTTAGGTGGTGATGATGTCATAATACCCCCCTCCAACAGACACCTCACTCGCTCAGCTCACCCCTCCCTCCTCCAACGGAACCCCGGAGATCCCTCAGTTCTCTGCCCCTCCCACCTCCCCAACGGAACCCCAGAGATCCCTCAGTTCTCTGCCCCTCCCACCTCCCCAACGGAACCCCGGACTACATCAGCCCTGTGCCCCCCCCACCTGCGAAAGTCCCCGGAATCCCTCGGCTCTGGGCCCCCTCCTCCCCTGCGACGGATCCCAGTTGGGTTTGGTGGGACGGTAAGTGAGGTGGGGGTGTCGGATTCGGTCGGGGGGTGAGGTGGGGGTTTCGGGTTTCGGGGGTGGGAAGGTGTCGGGGTGGGTGAGGGGTGAGGTGTGGGTGTTGGCTTTGGTCAGGGGGTGTCAGCTGTCTGCCATCTCCCCACCTCCGACTGACCCGAGCAGCGCCGGGCACTTATGCTAGTCTATATATATAAAAGTCAAGTGGTGTATGTATGTATGTACGTATGACAGCGAACTCCTCCCACACCGTTTGAGCCAGAGACTTGAAATTTGGTACAGTGAGGGGTATTAGGGTCTAGATGCTGGTAAGGGTCGAAAAAATTTCGGATCTCACCACTGACGCCCCCCAGGGGTGAAAGTCTTTCAGGGCCAATCACATCGGCTGGGAGGTTAGGTGGTGATGATGTCATAATACCCCCCTCCAACAGACACCTCACTCGCTCAGCTCCCCCCTCCCTCCTCCAACAGAACCCCGGAGATCCCTCAGTTCTCTGCCCCTCCCCCTCCCAACGGAACCCTGGAGATCCCTCAGTTCTCTGCCCCTCCCCCCTCCCAACAGAACCCCAGAGATCCCTCAGTTCTCTGCCCCTCCCACCTCCCAACAGAACCCCAGACTCCATAAGCTCTGTGCCCCCCCCCCCCCCACCTGCGAAGGTCCCCGGAATCCCTCGGCTCTGGGCACCCTCCCCACCTACGACGGATCTGAGTGAGGTGGGGGTGCTGGGTTTGGTCGGGGGATGAGGTGGGGGTGTTGGGTTTGCTTGGGGGGGTGAGGTTGGGGTGTCGGGTTCAGTCTGGGGGGAAGTGAGCCGGGGGGTGTCGGGGTTGGTCTGGGGGGGTGGGAAGGTGTCGGGGTGAGTGAGGGGTGAGGTGTGGGTGTTGGGTTTGGTCTGGGGGGGAAGGTGTCGGGGTGGGTGCCCAGACCAAACCCGACACCCCCCCCCGGCTCACTTACCCCCCCTCCCACCAAACCTGACACCGCCACCTCACCCCCCCACCAACCGCAACACCCCCTGACCAACCCCAACACCCACACCTCACCCCTCACCCACCCCGACACCTTCCCACCCCCCAGACCAAACCCGACACCCCCTGGCTCACTTACCCCCCGACCGAATCTGACACCCCCACCTCGCCCCCCCAAGCAAACCCGACACCCCCTGACCAACCCCAACACCCACCCCTCACCCCTCACCCACCCCGACACCTTCCCACCCCCCCAGACCAAACCCGACACCCCCTGGCTCACTTACCCCCCGACCGAATCTGACACCCCCACCTCGCCCCCCCCAAGCAAACCCGACACCCCCTGACCAACCCCAACACCCACCCCTCACCCCTCACCCACCCCGACACCTTCCCACCCCCCCAGACCAAACCCGACACCCCCTGGCTCACTTACCCCCCGACCGAACCCGACACCCCCACCTCACCCCCCCAACCAACCCCGACACCCCCTGACCAATCCCAACACCCACACCTCACCCACCCCAACAACTTCCCACCCCCCCCAGACCAAACCCGACACCCCCCGGCTCACTTACCCCCCGACCGAACCAGACACCCCCATCTCACCCCCCCACCAACCGCAAACCCCTCTGACCAACCCCAAAACCCACACCTCACCCACCCAGACAACTTCCCACCCCCCCAGACCAAACCCGACACCCCCCCAGCTCACGGTGCACTGTGTAGCACACAGATTATTAAATACACTGTTCGGTCGGGGGGTGAGGTGGGGGTGTCGGATTTGCTCAGGGGGTCAGGTGGGGGCGTCTGGTTCGGTCGGGGGGTGAGGTGGGGGTGTTGGGTTTGCTTGGGGGGGTCAGGTGGGGTTGTCGGGTTTGGTCGGGGGGTAAGTGAGTCGGGGGGTGTTGGGGTTGGTCGGGGGGGTGGGAAGGTGTCGGGGTGGGTGTTGGGGTTGGTCAGGGGGTGTCAGCTGTCTGCCCCCTCCCCACCTCCGACTGACCCGAGCAACGCCGGGCACTTATGCTAGTAATAGATATTATATCTATATATATCTATATCTATACGGATAAACCACCCTGAACACGCCCAATCCTGTCTGATCTCGGAAGCTAAGCAGGGTCGGGCCTGGCTAGTACTTGGATGGGAGACCTCCTGGGAATACCAGGTGCTGTAGGCTTAACATGGGCTTGGGGCTAGCAACTCCACCCCGTAAGGGAACCAATTGCTACTGAAACACCAACACCAGTTGGTGGCCCATACCCCGGCTGGGGGGTGACGGGCAGAGAGAGATATCTATGTCTCTCTCTCAACTATGCCATTTTAAAATATAATAATGAGCTCTCTAAGAACTACTGGTCCAGTTCAAAATTTGAACGAAATAATTCCAAGGACAATAAGGGTAGAAGCCAGGGTATTAGTAGTCAGGTAATGGATGCATGCTTACTTTTCAAGTCATCATGGAATTAATACCCTAGCCTGCTATTAGGGAGCAGCATGCTGTGAGAGGTGCTGATTTTTAGAGGAGACAAAAAATCTGTCACAATAGTCAGAATTCTGAAGACGACATGCCACTTCTTCCAAAAGTAGTGGCATTGCTCAACATCTAGCCCAAACCCAAATGTAGGCAATTCATTCTGCCTACTTAAGTTATCCTTGAAGTTTCAGACACTCTTCGCCTTTCTGAGATCATTGCTGTTGTATTAAACGCAGCTAGCTACCAAATTCCCCGAGAGGTAGCATCATTTAAGTAATGAGTGATGGGGATAAAGAAGCATCTATATATCCCCGACTTATGGAAATCCACACTTACGGAAAAAGCTTCGTAAGCTAAAAATAGGAGCGTGGTTTTTTTGTTGCATAATTGTCGGAGATACGTCTCTGACTTACGCAACGTCCAAGTTACGCAAGGCAGAATGGAACGCTTGCGTAAGTTGGGGAGCGTCTATAACAGAACTGCTTAGAACTAAAATTGAAGTGTCACTTCACCCACCAAGGAAATTTAAAACTCTTATGAAGTTCTTTGGTATCCTTTTGTACAAGTGTTGCATTTAAAAGCAAAGGTATTATAAAGCATATTAGTATAGAGATTATTAATTTTTCAATAGAGCTAATATAAAAATACTGTATCAGAACGAAAACTGTTCACAGATAAGAATTAAATCAAATAGAATTTCATTCAAGTTTTACAGTTAAAGCACAATACTTTCAAAACTTAGTTATTTTACTACTTACAGCATGTTTCTGCCAGCACTCTCTTAAAACAGGCCTCTTCTTTTTGTGCACTACAACTTCCTGCATGTCTTCAAGGGATGGATGCTGGCCAATTTCCTCTTCAAATGGCAACATGTACTCATCCACTGGTCCTATATATATATATATATATGAATAAAATACATTTTGCTTTTCAGAAAATTGGCACAGCACAAATTTAATAAGTATGTCAAAATACTGTACAGTCATTTACTCACTATTGCCATGAAAAACTCATATGATGCCCAAGTGGCAACAGTAGATGCTGCCATGCGAGAAGCCTGAGAAGCAATGTATGCTAGACTTCGTATCAAGAGCGTGGCCATGTTCTTAAAAAATCTCTACCATTCAGCTCATAAAGTTACATTAATAGTAATTTATCCCCTTCGAGCTGAAGGCAAAGGGCACCTAGATTATAAAAAGATATCCAGGAAAAGAGAACAGCGACAAAAGTTCAGAATAAAAAAAGGTGCAAAACCAGGTTGTAACATAACCTCTGTAGGCCCACCACCAAAATTCAGAGCCTAAGGTACAAGCATTTTGCCGGTACACTATTCCACAAAGTGTTTCTAAAGTGGATGCAGCTTATATGAAATTTATTCTAATCTATTCTCTCCCTCCCTCAGTGAAACAAAGGACATTCTTACCAGTGTAACTATGGGACTTATGGGACTTTTGGCAGCACAACTGTCGGTTAGGGATCATACTTTTTCACATACCTAACTAACATAGGTATGTCAGTAGAACTTTGCATTATACAAATGAACTTGGCATTACACAGAATACAGGTAGCAATGCCTACAGTTAGGGTTGATCAACGCTTCCCATTTTAAGACCAGGTTTCCATTTACTTATAAAAGCTAGGAAGGAAATTCTATGATAATTTTCAGGATGTCAAAAAAATTTCCTTTTCCAAATACTGACAAAATCATATTCAATTTTTTTTCCCCACACAAACCAAAGCAAAAAACAAAAACAAAAACACACCAATGAAATCCACCACCCTGGTCTGAGTCTATCAAAAAGCTTTGTTTTAATAATTTTGTAATCTTTCATTCTGATTAGCTTAAATTTTGAAATAAAGTTGTATTGAATCCCAAAACTGGAATTCTTCCAAAAATATCAAAAGATTAAGAATTTTAAACTTATTTTTCAAAATGTCTTCGAAGTGAAAATTTTGTTGAAACCCAGTTTTTCCTCTTCAAAATTTTGGTTTGGAAAAATCTGCTTTCTTTGACAAAGTGTTTTATCAAAAAATTGCCTGAACAATTCTATTTATAACTTTGCCAAACTTAAATAATTGAGGCTGAATTTGTCGATATCAAGTGTCTGCCTCTGGCTAAATTTTTTGATGAAAATTTCAGCAAAAATGATTTAGCCATTTCTGAGAACAAGATTAGAGAAAAATAAGTTGTCCTCTGGAACAGGGTCTTGATATTTGACCTGGGGAACTGGGAGGATAGCCATGCGGTCAGAAATATACTTTCTGCTTATCTTTTGAAAAAACAAAAACCAAAAAAACCCATAAACTTATATTTATCCAAATAATCAGACTTTGAAAAAAAAATGCAATTTGCACATGCTCAGTTGAGACTTAGAATCTGGTGTGTGCAATGTGTGCAGGATTTGTTCCTTGTATGTATTGAAGTAACTTCAGGTGACTTTTTAGACAAGATTTATTATTAACTGGCTACTACTATAAACAAACGTTTGCCTGGAAAGCACTCAGCACAGAAGAAAGAAGTTTCCCTGGCTCAAAGTTCTTACAATATATGAAGGATGGACAGAGGTTAGGAAGAATTCTGTCTATTTGTCAAACTTAAATTAAAGAAACACCAATTATGACTCTATAAGCCTGAGAAATTTTGCATATAAGAGCAGGAATTCTCTGTTAAATAAGAAAATTACACCATATCCTCTCCAAAGTTACATCAATAAACAATGACTTTTGTGAAAATTCACAAGTTAATTTAAATTAATAAACTAACCAATTTTAAAAATAGGTTAAGAAATTTGGCACCCTATGTCAGACTTTCATTTTGTTCCCTTATTATCTTAATGGAACAACACTGACTCTTCCAACTCCCCATATAATTAAAACTTGCTGAAATCTTCTGGATAAGTTATATTTGGAAAAAATATTTGTTTAAATGAACACTTTTTGGTGTTACTCTTCACAACTGAAAGTTCTTGCTTCTGCTTAACCTGAAGGATAATTTTCATTATGCTTGCATCCGACAAAGTGGGTATTAGCCCACGAAAGCTTATGCTTCAATACTTTAGTTAGTCTTTAAAGGTGCCACAGGACTCTGTTACCTCTGCTATTCCAGACTAACACGGCTACCTCTCCAATTTTCAAAGAGTTACATGAAGAACTGCCCTTTTGAAAAATAGCTGCTGTCTCTTATTGCCATTCATCTGCTCCTGAGTGCTCCCTTCTGACAGCACTGAGGGAATATCATCTTCCCTGCAAGAAGCTTGGCTTCATTCCTATTGTGAGTAAAACAGAGGCACTGGCCATTTTGTGAGGGCAATTCGTTATAAGTTTCTCTGAAGAAAAATTCATGCACCACTGTACACTCAGGGACAAGCTTTCAAATATGAAAAAAACCAAAGGTTTACAAAAATATTTTTCTTTACACTAACTACTTGCTGCCCCTTGTATATTCAGTTGACAAAATGGTGTAGGGGCAAGAACCAGCACAAAGCATGTGCAGAGGAACAGAAGGGTATAGGAGGGAAAGTTAGAATTTGTGCACAAGGGACTGTGGGAGACAAGAGGGAGGGTGGAACGGGTATGCGCAGAAAAAAAATAGGGATCAGGAGTGAGGGGAAAACTAGGGTGTTCAGCTGCTGCTTTGTGCTGGTCTGGCGATATACAGCAGGTGTAAACCCCAGTTTAACTGGCCAGCATGATCTGACTGCAAAGGAGCCTAAAATAACCAAAGAGTAATGTGATTTATTAGAAATATCACATGGGAGATTCTCTTAATTTCTTGTTATGGGGTCATGTAAACTTTAAAAAAGAAGAAATTCAGACAAGATGTGTTAAAATTGATTTATTAAGACTGAGCTACAGATCAGTAATTTAGGGAAATACATTACAGGGATGTTGCATGTACCCTACTAAATCAACCATTTTAAGCCTGGGAAATTCAGAGCTTAAAAGAAAAAAAAAAAAAAAGAAGAATGAAAGACATACACAACTCCCTCTGTCCCCTCCCCCCCCTTTGCAATCATTTCAAAGATTCAAAGCTGTAAGTACTGCAGTATCAACTATGTATTTTTATAAATTAAAACATTTTTCTTACCATCCGACGCAGTACATCGTGATGCCAGTTCCCACAGGACTAATCCCATGGCATACATATCTATTCTCAGAAATGCATCCCTTTGGAAGTTTATTGCACCTTCTAATACCTCAGGAGCCATATACCTTCGTGTGCCAACCTTTTAAAGACATCAAGCATAAAAAGTGTTACTGCGCTAAATTGTTTATTTCAAGATGAGCAAAGAGACAGATTGACATTATACAAATTCTCTCCTCCCCCTCCTTCTCCCCCTCCCCCCCATTTAAAAAAAACAACAGTTATAGTCACTGCCTTTACTTTGGACTCAATCCAGCAAGGTGAGTAAAGAGCTCCTCATTTGTGCAATAAGCTTAGCCTACACAGGCAACAAAGTATGTGACCGCCATGTAAATAAATACCTTCCAAGCTACAAACTTAAATATAAGCATTGTTAGTCATTTCATTGTTATGTAAATCAATTTACCTGTCCATGTGTGTCACCTGCAGACTTTCCAGCCTCAAACTTTAAAGCTAGACCAAAATCAGCAATACAAGCTGTAAGATTGTTTTTCAACAGCACATTCTTGCTTTTAATGTCCCTTCAAATTAAGGGGAGAAAAAAGAAAAAAAATTACTCAAATAATACAACATCTAAAATGTCTAAGAATAAAAGTATTACTACAACAAAACAAAGGATCTTGCAGATGCACAATAATTTGAAAACATAATTATGGTCTAAAAGTAAATTTAAACAATATTAAAGGGATGACAACAAAAGCTAAGAGACAGAATGCTAAATGTGGCTGTCCATCCTTAAAATCATGCTGTTTAATTTAAAATCCATACTGTCAATTCTCTCCCAGGTGTCTGGCTATAGGTCTTGCCCCCACTCTCAGGGCTTATTTTAAGTTGGGAAGGAATTTCCCCCCTCAAGGTCAGATTGACAGAGACCCTGGGTTTTTGTTTGGGGGGGGGAGGAGGGGTTGGCCTTTCTCCGGAACATAGGGCACAGGTCACCACTGGCTAGTTTGAAGTAGAGTAAATGGTAGATTCTCTGTAACATGAACCCTTCAAATCATGATTTGAGGACTTTAGTAATTCAGTCTGAGGTTAGGGGTCTAGAACAGGAGTGGGTGGGTGAAGTTCTAGGACTTGTGATGAGCAGGTGGTCAGACCAGATGATTACGGTGGTCTCTTTTGACCTTAAAACCTATGAGTCCATAATCAAAGAGGGGATTTCTCATTACACCAATTCTAGAACAACAAAGGTAAAAAAAAAAATATGGTTGGAATATGATATCCAGGCTTCATCATTATTATGGGATTCCTCATCTGGAGAATATCTAACAAGGCCTGAGGCCACCATGTTCCAAAACATGGAATAATTTTTAGCTTTAGCTGCTGCTTCAAAATTGTTCCATAAGGATCTCAGATAATATTGATTTTCATCACATAATAAGCCTTAATATCTTCTTCTGCCAGCTACTAAATTCTGAAGTAAATTAGGAGAGGGATCTTAACTATATGTGCAACAGCAGACTTTTCCTTCATGCAGTCCATATCAAACCAAAGTGTGCTTAACTTTGGTTTTAATTATTCCGGAAATGCTTTCAAAGTGTACTTGTTTTGAGAAAAGTGTCTGTAAGGACTTTATCACAATTTGTATGATTCACAAATTTGAGAAGAATTCTCAGACTTAAATTATTATGTCTCTGAAAAAATCTAACATCAATCCTCCAATCTCCTAGATAATCAGTCATCAATGGCTGGAGTCCATTTTAGTCTTTTACAGCCACACAGTTCCAAAGGGAGTAATTAAGGCATCATCATCCATTGGAAAAACTCTCTCTCCAAAAAGGGCACATCATTCATAATTAGAGAGAAGTTAGCAGTCACTATCTGGGCAAGAAAATTTACAGAAGTCCCTAAAAGACGACCAATTAATTATAGGGATAATCAATACTACTAGCACCATTTGATGAAATATAGGCAAACTGTCCACCTCTATCTGCCACACTTTTTCCATTTGCAGGTATCAGATTAACAAAGTCTTAATTTTTGACCAGCAATGTTAACCATCTGATCTCTAGAGTTGAGAGAGAGGGAAATTCAAAAATCTCCTCAGTGTTTTCTTCCCCTGATATGGAGTTTGTTGGAGGACCTATTTGAGCATTAAAATCTCCCAGCTATAATAATAATTTGCTCATTCAGGCACTCCCAGAATTACTCTAATAAAACGAGGAGAAGGAGAGGAAAATAATACTTTACGACAAATTTATTTTGCGTGCTATTTATCTCCTCCCACCAGTCACACATTCACACTATTTTAAAAAGTAAGTTTCCAGACCAACTCCCCCCTTCCCTGCAGTCCACTTTCACAGACTCCCTAGCCCCTCAAAATTCCCAGTTTTCTGAAGGCGAAGAGTACATTTCACTAACTTCAGGGTAAAAACCCTTACAAGCTAGGACATGCAGACCTAGAATAAACCTCCAGTAACTGCAAACATTTGGGGGAAAAAAATTGAAATTCACAGGTTATTTATTCCATAGCCATCGGGCCCAGATGCTGCAAAGCCTTACGCACATGCATAATTTCACACACGTTGAGTAGGCCCACTCATACAAATAAAATTAAGTGGTTATAACCAACTTTAGCCTTATTATCTCTATTACTGTAGTTCTTAAGATCCCTAGTCATCAACCAGGATACCAACTGTTACTGTCACACTCCACAAAAAACCTACTTTTCAAATTCCCGAATAAAATAGAATAGAATAATAGGGACAGTCACTCCAACTGCTAAATAGGAACCTAACCTAATCCTGTGAGGTGCTCATTACTTTCTAGAAGGTGTTCCAATTAAATCACAGTTCTAGAATATCAGATAATCTACAGATCATACTTGGAGCTAGCATGTAACACAATGGAAATATTAAAGCAATGGGGATGAATATTTTCAGCAGTCCACCTACAATCTGTACAAGGATAGTTACTGTTCAAAATTTAAGTAATTAACTATGCACTCAAGATTTAACAAAAAAACCTCCTGATCCCAAAATACATCTTACAAAGTAGGCATTAAAAGGAATAAAGAGAAAAAATGAAAGGTTAATTGATATCACTAAGGACGTATAGTTAAGGTTTTGGGGTGCTTTGTGAAATTCTGTACTTTCAAATTTTTAGGTTTAAGTCATATCTTAATTCTATTCTAACCTTAAGCATAGGGATCTGAGTATCTTTAAATTACTGCTTTGTACACTTATCTTCACCTTAGCTAAGTTTTTTGTCTGAGTATAATTATAAAGCAAACCTACAGAAAATACTAACACTTACGTTTGCTTTCAGAACTGTAGGAAGGTGGATTAACTAGGAATACAGTAGAGTCAACATGCCTCTAACAGTTACAAGGAGTTTCCCAATTGCTTCCCAACCCAACTAAACACGTACCTGACCTTACGCTGGTGAACAGACCCACTGAAGTCAAATTTGATTCCAGAGAAGTTCAGGGCTCCACCTATACAGCACTGAGGTGGTGGTTTGGGCTCTGATCCTCACATAAGTCCATGATAAAACCCACATCAGAGGTATGGAACAAGGCCTAACTACTTTTGAGTTCCAGGTATATACATAACCTCAACTATAGGGAACTGAGTAGGTACTATAATAAATGTAAAGTAGATTTGACTGTGTAGTAAAATACTTGTGTTAAATATTTATTCTCAGAGTAGATACAGTGTAGTCGTCTGTACATGGAGATAGATGAAATGTATGGAGACCTGCTTTATAAGCAGCTTACTGGTTATCTCACATTGAGAGTAGTTGTGTTATTGTCAGTAGTAATTCACTTTATATTTTATAACCACAGAACTCTTTAAATCAGACACATTAAACTGTAGTTTAAACAGGTTTAAAAATATTTTTAAAAGTTATCTAGAACAGATTTTTCTTGAAAGTGCAAAGTTGCAATGCTGTTTTACTTCTTAATCTGATTGTAACTGTTTATTTTAGTATTTCATAGCCATATTGTTATATCTTTACACAAGATTAAACTAAAGCTTAATACACGAGATAATAGGCAATATCTGAAATATAGTATACCTATGGGATATAGCAGGTTTATGTCCATCTTTCAGACCTGGTATATCCTCATGAAGGTAAGCCAAACCTCTAGCCATAGTTTCGGCAATATGACACAGCTCATTCCAAGAAACCACATTTGCCTTGAGAAAGTCAGTTAATGAACCCTGTACAGCAGAGGGAAAAACAATTAAGAAGGTAAATCTTAGTATTATTTCTCCTTAAGGAGAGATTTTTTTTTAATAATAAAGTGTGCCTAGAACACAGATACAAAGAATATCGGTTTCATAAACCTATATACCTAGCATGCATGATTACATATACAGCAGCACCTCAGAGTTACAAACTGACCAGTTAACCACATACCTCATTTTGAACCGAAGGTACGCAATAAGGCAGCAGCAGAGACCAAAACAAACAAAACAAAACCCAACACAAAAGCACACAGTACTGTGTTAAACTACTAAAAATTAAGGGAAAGTTTTAAAAAGTTTTGACAAGGTAAGAAAACTGTTTCTGTGCTTGTTTCTTTAAAATTAAGATGGTTAAAAGCAGCATTTTTCCTCTTCATAGTAAAGTTTTGCAGTTGTATTAAGTCAATGTTCAGTTGTATAAACTTTTAAAAAACCATAGTGTTTTGTTCAGAGTTGTGAACATTTCAGAGTTATGAACAACCTCATTCCCGAGGTGTTTGTAACTGAGGTTCTACTGTATAATTGGTTGGCATTTAGAAAAAAGGTATAATTTCCAGTCCCATTTGTCATCTCAACACAATAAATTCTTACAGGAAATATCTATAGTTCATACAATAACCAAACAATTTAATAAAATTAAAAATGTCTTATTTGTCATTGACCCTCATTTATTAGAAGAATAAATAAATGAGAGTCAAATGTGCAAATTTTTAAACTAAAAAAGACTAGAGATGAAGGAAGACAATTTATGATAGATATTAAGAAACTATTCTGTAAAAGAACAGTCAAAGAAAAAAATATAAATATTACAAGTTAAACACACTGCTGGAGATAAATGCTGGAATTTCTTTGCTTTCAAAACAGGGTGATTAGATTTTCTGGGCACAAAGTCAAGAGTTTTGTGGATCCACCTCCAAGCATCATGCTGAATTATGTATATACTTTCTCACAAGTATTATACTGATACTCAGAGCCTTTTTTAGAGTGAGAGTATCTAGGAGAGATCTTGTTTCTTTACCTTTTCTCATATTATGGACTATAAATCTAGTAAATTATAAACGAGTAAAAAAATATTTTCAGATACTACACTACTACTCTTGAATTCCCTATGCCAACATTTTGGTTTTAAATATCACTTTTTAAAAGCCAGAGAAGTGTCTGTGTTTCACTTGTTGCTGTGAGTAAAGCCCACACAAAAAGGGGAAAATTGGACAGACTGCTCAAGGGAAAAAAACAGTTTACCTATCTTTCTTTTTGAGATGTGTTACTCATGTCCATTCCATTCTACATGTGCACGCGCTCACATGCACGGTCAGAGTTTTGCCTTAGCGGTATCCATAGGGTTGGCTATGACACTCTCCTGAGTGCTGGACTTATATGTCAGTATATTAGACAACACCGACTCTATGCCTTCTCAGTTCCTTCTTGCCAGCAACTCCAGGCACGAGGGCATGTAATTGAATGGACATCAGCAATACGTGCAGAGGACCTGGGTTATGAAAGTGGATATCTGCAGCATGGAGACAGAATATTGTCTCAGCTCTGGGAATCGGCAGCATTCACTTGCCCTATGTGGCTGGCTTGCCCTCATACTGAGCTGTTGCTGCTTCCAGTGACGCATGCAGCACTATAGAGGCCTCTGCTCAGGAAGAGCATGTGAAGGTGTTAGCCCTGCCACAAGCCTCGGTTCCTTACTGCTCCCAGGAATGCGGCCCCCATGGGGGTTGCAGGTCCATGTGGCTCCAGTGTGGGCTGGCAGCCTAAACTGGGTGCTTTGCCCGATAACCCATGGCCTTTATTGGACTTCTTTTTGGGCACCGGCAACAAAGAGTGATACCAGGCGGAGCCTGGTGCTGGGGGTGCACTACTCAGAAAGGCCTTAAGTACTAGAGGTCTATCTGGGAAGGCTCGGAAGCTGGAGAGAGCGAGAGCAAGAGTGAGAGCGAGAGAGCAGATTCCATTAGGAGGGCCCTCAAATGGATGATGTGCTCTTTCTGGGTCGAAAGTTTTTACAAATGTGATGCTTGTCCCTCATATGCGATTCCCCCAAGCACTTCAGGCAGCTGCTATAGGGGTCACTAACAAGCATAGGCCTGTTACAGTCAGAGCAGGGCTTAAAACCAAGAGACTCGGCCATACTTCTAACTACCACTACTCAAAACACTAGCTACAGTAACTCCTCACTTAACATCTCAGTTAATGTTTCGTTGTTGATCAATTAGAGAACATTCTTTTAAAGTTGGGCAATGCTTTCTTAGAACGTTGGTTGGCAGATGCCTGCTTTGTTCATTGCTTGCAAAATGAGCAGCCTGTTGGAAGCTATTGGGTGGGGATTTGGAACCAGGGTGGACTGGCAGCCCCACCAAGTTCCCTGTTCGTTCAGCTGTCCCGCCCCCCACTGCTGTGTGCTGCTCCTGCCCGCTGCCTTGGAGCTGCTCCCAAGAGCCTCCTGCTTGCTGTGTGGGGGAGGGGAGGAGAAGAGAAGGCGGGGGAGAGAAGTTGAAGAGAGATGCTAATATCAGAATATCCCCCCTCCTCCCAGCTCCTTTACCCCATCTCCACACAGCGGAGATGGAGGAAGACAACAGGGCTCAGGAAGGAGGGAGCTTGCTGGCATTTGCGGTCTCAACTTGCTGATCTACTTAAAAAGGTAGTGTATTTAGAGTGGGGTCAGAGAACTTAAAGGGGCAAAGTGCGTGTATCTCTCTCCCATGCGGTCTCCCCTCCCTCCATTTTGTGCTGTCTTGTAAGGCTCAGCTGAGTGCTAGCAGTAAGGCATTCCCTGAGAAATATCCCACCCTCTGACTCCACCAGTACAAAAAATTTCCCTGGAACCTCCCCTCCTCCCATCCCACCCCATCTACATTAAATGCTTATGAGGAAATTGGATTTGCTTAACATTGTTTCGCTTAAAGTAGCATTTTTCAGGAACATAACTACAATATAAAGTACAAGGCCCTAAGACAGAAGACAGCAACGATGAAGCACTTGCTAGGGAAGGAAAAGGCACTCCAACTAATCACCACAGTAAGAAGGAACTGAGAGGGTGTAGGGCCAGTGGTGTTTAAATATACCGATGCATGAGCATGGCAGTCAAGAGGGTGCCACAGCCAACCCTGTACATACTGCTATGGCAAAAATCTGACAACCACACATATGGGTGTGTACACACCTAGAATGGAATCAACATGAGCAATCACTTAAAGAAGAACTGAATTGCTAACAAACCAAATGCTGACAAATGTACAAAAAGGGAGGGGGAGAGGGAGGAGGGATGGATTTCTCTCTCCTGTTCTTTAATGAGAGTAATCTTGGTTGTTAAGAGATAACTGCAGTAGTTTTTTAAAAAAATCAGACAAACAATTACATAAACATTTCCCTTTCTAAAAGGATATGGTCTATCTGTTGGTTTACTTTGACATAACATGCATAAATAAATTTGATAGGTATAAAAAATGTGAGGTAGCGGTCTTGTTTAAAGCTTTACAGTAACCAAAGCAAAAAGTAGAATCAAAGGGTATGTCTTCACTACCCGCCGAATTGGCGGGTAGCCATCGATCTTCCGGGGATCGATTTCTCGTGTCTTATGAAGATGCGAGAAATCGATCGTGCGCGGCACCCCCGTCGACTGCGGAACTCCAGCTTGCCGGGAGGCGCAAGCTGGAGTCAATGGGGGAGCGTGCCACCGACCGCCGCCACCATGAGGACGAGCAGTAAGTCGGCTGCAGATATGCAAACTTCAGCTATGTGATTCCCCCTCCCCTCCCCCTACAAGAAATTTAAGTTACCACTGCCCCATCTAGCTTTTGTGGTGTAACAATAATGGCTATTTTGTTACATATACACCGATATACTTATTCGGGGGGAGGGATAGCTCAGTGGTTTGAGCATTGGCCTGCTAAACCCAGGGTTGTGAGTTCAATCCTTGAGGGGGCCATTTAGGGATCTGGGGCAAAAAATCTGTCAGGGGACAGTACTCGATCCTGCTAGTGTAGGCAAGGGACTGGACTCTATGACCTTCAACGTCTTTCCAGTTCTAGGAGATTGGTATACAGTCAAACCTCCATTTAACGGACTAATTCGGGCGAGGGGGTGTCCGTTAAATCAAAAAGTCCGTTATTTAATAATAAAAAAAAGAGCTGTCGGAGCAGCAGCCCGCCCGCCACAGGGTCGGGGAGGCAGCTCTGCAGCCCGCCCGCTGCTGGGACCCGGGCGGCAGCCGGGAACCATCAACCAGCCCGCCCGGGTCCCGCCTGGTGCCTGGACCCGGGCGGGAGCCGGCAGCCAGCCCGCCTGCTGCCTGGACCCGGGCGGGAGCCGGCAGCCAGCCCGCCTGCTGCCTGGACCCGGGCGGGAGCCGGCAGCCAGCAGTCAGCCCGCGAGAAATGGATTTCGGATGCATCAGACTTGCTCAGAAATTTTGTCCGTTGCATCCGAAGTCCGTTAAATCGAGGTCCGTTAAATCGAGGGTTTACTGTATCTCCATTTATTTATATACTTTGAAATTTCTTATTGCAGGGAGCTTTCCATACTGAAAACCATTCAACTTTGTGATAAAAGTGTCATATACAAGATTCAATTCAATTGATGGGCATTGGGTAAAAAACTTTTGAAGACCTACTTCATGAGAAAGGCCCACACAGTGAAACACTGAGAAAACTATATTTTTGTGCTGTTTTCGAAAACATCTTCCTCCTCTGGCAAGGATCAACGCCAGTGACTTTTCCAGCTTTTCTACTAGGAAAGAACCTGTTTTGGTTTGATTTTTTTGGTGGGGGAGTGGGTGAGAGGAGACTAATGATCTCTGCAGCTACAAAAATGGGAGAGGACTTGGTGCGTAAGTGAAACTACTTTCAATTTTTTAATTTTTTTTTAATAAGTTGGCTGGAATTCCAAATTGCACAGCCTTCCTTTTTTTAAGCTTGTTCATAGGCTACAGGATTTTAATAAAATTACAATGAAACTAAATAGATAAAATTATTATTAGTTGTCAAAACTGACCATACCTTTTCATGAAATGCTGTAATTAACCACAGATCTACATCGATGCTGGTGCCTCGTTTCTCTGCGCCAATGAATTGTAAGATATTTTCATGCTTCATTCCAGGCAAGCTGTAAATTTCATACTCATTTTGCCATGACTGTTTGTCCTTAATCAAGCACAGATATTAAGTTACTACACTTGCTATATTCTGATGGGGAAAAAAAAATCTCTTCTACAAGTCACAAGTTTGCTGCTGTAATTCATTGTGAAAAGTTAACTGACCTTCTATATAACAACAAATTAAAATCTGTTTTGACCTCGTATAAATTTGAAACAAAAGAAGGAAAGGCACATTCCAAAACATTAATATTGACAGATCAGATAGATTATTTTAAATTACAAGTGTTTGTTTAAAATTAAGATAAGTAATTTAAAATCTGCACTACATATTTTGGGCAAAACAAGAAAATAAATAAATATTTATCCTATAATTTTATGCATGTACCCAATTTAAGTTACAAGGACACTATTTGGTAGTTTCCAACAGAAATTTGTTTACTGCAATAGTACTATGAGGTTGATACCCACATGAACACTACACATTGGAACAGCAAAGACGCTAGGGGTCAGGTCTGGGGCACTGTCAGCTGAGTGAAGGATTTGCATAATGCCCACCAGATATAAGGTTCTTGATAATGCTAACAATATTAACCACACTAATGGTAAAGATCACTGCTCAAAAATTATATTCAACAAAATTATTATATAATTTTAAAGCGTTGGAATAGGTTTTTCCTTCATTAAACTGAGTTTAAGTTTTAGGTGTAATGGAATTTATTTTGGAGTGAGAAATTCTTACTAAGAGAAAGATGATCTCTACAGATGTGTTTTATCAGCAAGTCAATCTGGATTTACCCATTAGAAAATATAAGTACAACTCAACCCTCCTTAACTGATAAAGTGCATTTTTAAGTACTGTAACACTCAGATTAATGTAATTCAATGTGCTTTATGAGCCTTCCAGTGAGACTGCACTTCTAACAATTTAACAACAGGACCCCCCCAGAGCCAGAAGGCTAAATACCATCAACATTTCCAGTATTGCAGTATACTTCACTTAATTGAGACATGCCTAATTGGAACAGTCACTTTACTGGAATCTCTTTCAGAATACCAATTTACTTTAACAACTGCCATTCATTAGGACCACCACTTAATTTAGACAGCATTAGCAAAAATTCTCCTTAGTAGGGACACATTTTTTTCACTACCTAACAACAAAATATTAGTTAAACCAGTAGGAGGATGGACAGCAGGTGCAATGGGACTAATAAAGTGCTTAAAATTACTCATATGCTTAAACATTTGCAGGACCAGAACCTCTGTCTTTTGAATTTCTTAACTTTTAACTCCATTTCCCCAATGTTCAATTACAACTGATATTTTGCATTTAATTATAATTTATTTTTAGTTCAATTAAAAGATATGTCATTATCTGCCTTGTTCACTTTTAAACTGCAAACATTACCTGTATTTGATAACTTTTTATAGTTACTGACATTTGGGGAGATGACAGCTTCCTATTCTATACAGAAAAGTTTGCTTTGTATATTGATATTTTAACATTACAATAAGAGGGTTTACATACCTGGATTGGGAATATTTTGACAGCAACATATTCATTTAGTAACTGAGCTTTCCATACACAACCAAATCTCCCCCTAGCTTTGACCTCTAACAATTGCAGAGGCTTCAGACCCATCAAGGGTGAAGGTGGTGGTGGGCCAGGATCCTGAAAACAGACAAAAGTGTATAATTGAAAACTAGCTATTCTGTATGAGATCTAGGACAACAGTATTAGGAACAAAAAGACAATTAACACTGAAAGACATTTGGTGGCAAATCGTGCCGAAACCCCCCCATTATTTAACCCTTCTTTACAGAAAGGAAACAGGACTCCGTCAGACACAGAGAACTAATACAGAAATAGAAACCTAACATATTTCTTTCTATTAGGATAGGTCTACACTGCCCTTCGGATCGGCGGGCAGCAATTGATCCAGTGGGGAGGGGGGATTTATAGCGTATAGTCTAGAGGTGCAGGCAGTGTCGACGGGGAGCGGCAGCAGTCAATTCACCGCAGTGAAGACACTGAGATATGTAGATTAAAGTATGTCGACTTCAGCTACGTTATTCACATAGCTGGAGTTGTGTAACTTAGATCGATACTGCCTTTCCCACAGTGTAGAACAAGGCAGAGAGGCACTAAAAAGAATGAAAATCAAACTAATTATAATAGAATTTCAAGTATTTTTACAGTAGCAGAGCAGAGAATATTCTGCACGTTCACATTTCTGCCACTAACTAGATGATGACTGAAGATTCAATATGCCTGCTCACTGTGTTGTACTTTACATAGCCATAAAGTAGACCTAGGTTCGACTACCCTTCCATTTCTCTTTCTCCTGAAATTACCAAAAAGTGTTGCAGAATGTTTAATGTTTAGAGAATAGGCAATGTCTCATGTAACAAAATAGTATGTTCTCTAACTGAAGGAGTAGTGCTGGCGAGCTAAAAAAAACAATACTTTTGAAGGAATTTAATTAATGAATATCAATTAATTGCAGTTAACTCAAGCGATTAACATTAACTACCGTGTTTCCCCGAAAATAAGACAGTGTCTTATATTAATTTTTGCTCCCAAAATTACATTACATTATATTACAGCGAGAGGCAAAACTGGAAGTATGTCTTATTTTCGGGGGATGTCTTACTTTCGGGGAAACAGGGTAGATTAAAACAATATTTACAATTAATCAGTTTGAATCACACTTTATTTAATTTAAATTGGTATTCTGTTTTATTTTTGAATGTTTTTCTACATTTTCAAATGTATCAATTTCAATTAGAGATTCAAAGTGTACATGCTCACTTTATATTATTTTTGATTATCTTTTTCGAGTGCAAATATTTGTGAACAAAAGAAATAGTATTTTTCAACTCACCTCACACAAGTACTGTCGCATCTCTATCATGAAAATGCAACTTACAGATTTTTTTAAAAAATATAACTACACTCAAAAACAAAATATAAAACTTTAGAGTCTACAAGTCTACTCAGTCATAATTCTAGTTCAGCCAATCGCTAAAACAAATACATCTGTTTACATTTGCAGGAAATAATGCTGCCTAGTACTTGTCCGAGGTGAACTGAAAAATACTATTTCTTTTATCTCTTTTACAGTGCAGATATTTGTTATAAAAATATAAAGTGAGCACTGTACACTTTGTATTCTATGTTGTAATTGAAATCAATATATTGAAAATGTTGGAAAAGAGCCAAAAATATTTATAATAAATTTAAATTGGTATTCCTGTTTAACAGTGAAATTAAAAGCACAATTAATGAACAAAACTAACTTAAACAATGTTGATGAGAGAAATAAAATGGTAAATACAAAAACAGCACCAAGATTAGGCGTTATTTTCTATGTGACATTCAAAATGAAAAAATTGTGTCTCTGATGAATTCCCTAACACAATGAAGTATAATTTCACTCCTATATTGGCTTCCATACAATTCAAATTCCTTTACAAAACAGCTTTGAATGGGTTATCTGAATTTTGCTGAAATTATTTGCAAATTTAAATCTTCGCATCAATTTAGGCGTATCACAAGTGTTCAGCACATACAGTAGTTCCCATGAATGATTAAATACCGTGTTTCCCCGAAAATAAGACCGTTTCATATTAATTTTTGCTCCCAAAATTACATTACATTATATTACAGCGAGAGGCAAAACTGGAAGTACGTCTTATTTTCGGGGGATGTCTTACTTTCGGGGAAACAGGGTATGGACTTACAAGTTTAACTTTAGGCACCCATTTTTGAAGTCTTGGCCTTAATCAGTTGCCCAAATCAACAAAGCAGCTCTGTGACAAAGTGAGCAATAGCACACAGATCTAGCTTTGTTTGTTCAGACATTAGAACAAAGTTACTCTCCCAAATCTAGGAGTATCTAAGACATTCTGAATTCTCTCTTTACCATATAGCAAGTGAATGTTCAAAACTTCCCATTTATTAAAAAGAATTCCACTGCAATACTTGACTTCCTAACCACTAAATGCTATATACTTCTTAAAAACTCCAGAAAACACAGACAGGAGAATGTATTATCACAGTATACAGAGCATATTTCTTCCACGACAACAAATAAACTAACTTCTAATTAAATGTTTTCTTGGTTTCACAGTGGCACATACACAACAATATTCTGAAAAAAAAAGGTAGTTTTTAGTTGAAATGTTTTGTTTTGACAAAACTGAAAAGTTTTGTTGCAATTTAGAATTTTATTTGGGTATTAAAACACAAATTAAAAAACAAATTTCAACCAAAAAATCCAAACACTCAATTTCATTTTTCCTGAAGCAAAATTTCAACAAAATCTACGTTTCCATGAAGTGTTTAACTTTTTGAAAAATCAATCTTTTCCAACAGACAAATGTTCCACTGGAAGAGTCCAAACTAATTCTACTTTTTGCAAACTATTTAGGTGCCAAAGGCATAATGATTTCTAAATAATCTTTTCAAAAGATCTTTGTAGCCTTAATAGGCTTTTCAGAAAATTTAGAGCCGAGTGACTGGTTAACCTAGTCAGTAGAAGAAAAGTTGATTAACTGACTAGGAGGCAGAAAGCTCATGCAATTAAGCTCCATTTTTCCCATAAGTCATAAAGCTAATAAAAGCGAATAGCGTAGCTGAAGTTGATGCATTTTAGGTCGACTTACCCGGACGCCCTCACGGTGGCAAGTCAACCACTGCCACTCCCACGTTGACTCCGCTTCCGCCTCTTGAGGCGGTGGAGTTCTGGAGTCAACGGGGAGAGCACTCGGGGATTGATTTATCGCGTCTACAGGAGATGCGATAAAATAGATTCCCGATAGATTCGGCGGGTAGTGTAGATGTACTCCTAGTGAACAGCAACACTAGAGAAGTAAACAGACAGAAGGTTGGTGAGACAACACCCCTGGTTGGAGTACCAGTATTGAAAGATATAGCTTGTATAGGTATGGGGAAAAAGGAGGAATATTGTGTTGTACGTCAAGAATGTTTACACTTGTGATGAGGTCCAAGAGGAAGAGAACAGCAGAACCACCAAGGGTCACCGGGTGAGGATAAAAAGGGAAAAGAATAGTAGGGATCTTATGGTGGGGGAGGGGTTTATTAAGAGGAAGTAGATGAGGCATTCTATAACCAGGTAACAAGATTAGCTAACACATATGAGCTAATATTAATGGGGGATGTTAACTTTCCTGATAGCTGTTGGAAGACTATTTGAGCAAAACACAGTATGTCCGGCAAGTTCTTAACATGTAGAGGGGACAACTCTCTGAATCAGAATGTTGAGGAAACAAGTACAGGGTCATCCATTTTGGATCTGGTACTGACCAACAGGAATGAATTATTTGTAAAAATAAAGGTGGCTGGGAATTTGTGAATTGTGGGTTTTTATTTGTAGAAGAGAAAAGGTTTTATTATTATTAAGTTTTTATATAGGGCTTTTATCCAAAGTGCTTTACAACTGTACAAACAACATTTGGGAAGTTCTTTTCTGCCAAGACCCTCAGTAATTTTCAAGTGGTCCGTGAAAAAAAAGTTTGAGAACCACCGGTCTACACTACAGAGTTACATCAGTGCCTACAAAAGTATGCTGCTTTAGCTGAAGTAAGTGGCCTATTACACCAACATAACTCCCCCCCCCTCCCCCCAGAGGCATAGCTTGGTGTACTTGGGGCAACAAAGTGCTCAGGTAGATGCTATATTACTTCAGCTGTTGGCTATAATTCTGTCAGTTACCTGGAGTCTTGAGCCATTTAATTGATAAGAATGTCAATTTCATCACTGGTGGGCTCCAGTGCTGTGAAATTAAGTCTGCTCTGGGCTCACTGCTGGGGCTGTCACCTCGATCCAGGTAGAAGGGCTCCAGTTGTCAGCCCCACATGGCCGTCAGTGCTCCCATAATACTGCTGAAACTGCTCTCCACCAGTAGAAGGAGTGTAGCATAGACACCAATAGCTGACTGAATTACTGCAGTGGCTGTAGGTTGACCTAAATTAAGTGGACCTAATTTTGTAGTGTAGACAAGCTCAGCCTTCTTACAAAAAAAAAAAAAAGAAAGAAAGAAAAAAAGTGAACAGATGACTAATCAAGTTACGCTAGAGAATAAAGGCGAAGAGATGTAGATCAAGATAAGTGAAGAACATACAGGCACTTCTTACCAATTTGAATAAACTGAAGACAGCAGAACCTGATGCTATTCACCCTAGGGTACTGAAGGAATTAGCTGAAGAAATCTTGGAACCACTGGCAGGAATATTTGCAAACTCATGGATAACAGGAGAGGAGGACTGGACAAGGGCTAACATAGTACCATCTTTCGAAAGAGGGAAAAGGAGGAGCAGGGGATTTGTGGTGTATCACAATCCCAACATGAGTCCACAATGTGATATAAAAATATATACAAATGCAGTTTTAGGTTGAATTAACAGAGGCATAGCATGCAAGTTACAGGAGGTGATAGTTCCGCCATACTCGGTGCTTGTTAGGCCTCAGCTGGAGTACTGTCTACAATTTATAGAAAGGATATAGACAAACTGGAAAAGATCCATAGAAGAATGACAAAGATGATCAAAGGGATGGAATGAACGTCATAGGAGTATAGAATGGAGGAACTGGCTATGTTTAGTTTGGAAAAGCTGAGATGGGGGAAGGGAAAGAAGAGATAGGATCGCAAACTTCAAATACTTGAAGATTGCCATAAAAAAGATGGATAGTTGTTCTCTCTTGCCATAGAAAGAAGCAATGAGTTCAAACAGTACAGCAGATTTAGATTAAATCCCAGGAAAAAACTTTTAAGAACAGTAGGACAATGGAACAGACTGTCTAGGGAGGTAGCGGATGCTCCTTCACTGGAGGTTTGCAAAAGGAGGCTGGATAGCCATCTGTCTCGGTGGCTTAGACACAACAAATCCTGCATCTTGGCAAAGGTGCAATAAAGATTAGCAAATATCTGTAAATGCTGAAAAAACATTATGCATGGTAAATAGTAATAAGTTTCCTATTTTAGTTTCTTCTGAACCTGAAGAGTTTCATTTGAAGCTGATCAGTGGTGTAAGCAGAAGGAGGTCTCAACCAAATTTTTACAAATTTAAAATTTTCAGGAAAGCTATTTAAAACAGCAAAAAGCAATGTGCCATTTTTTCTAAATCATGTTTCAATAAGCTTGTACGATGAATTAGCAAGACCACTTAAAAGGAGAGCGAAGTTCAGTATCCACAACAATTTAGAACTTGGCTCTCTGACAACTGACAACAGGGAACTGCCAATTGTCAATGAAGTTTTATGTGCAGACATTTTAAAGTGATTCATTTATTTAATATAAGCCTCTGAAGTCTCAAATGCCGAATTCAAACCAGTGATCGAAAGGTGGTATATTCCATTATCAATCTCCATAGACATTCAACACTATTGCATAAGAAATTCTAGCAATTTTAAGAGAACAAGTTTACATTTTGACCCAGCATGCTTACTGAGCACTACTACAAAATATTGCAAATAACTTAATTTATATCAAAGCAACAAGAAATAGAACGTCTTACATGACCATAAAGTTCCACAAACACGAGAAACATCAATACAGCTTACCTCAATCATTATATGAAAGGCGTGCTTGTAAAAAAAACAAAAAAACACAAAACAGGCAAAGGAAGTTACTAATTATATCAAGAACAAGGTGAAAAGCATCTTGTATGAAAAATGACAGAAGATTAATTAGTATAAAACCATTTGTTACAAAGAATATCTAAGGGGATATGAATTTTTGCTTGGATAATTAACTGATTTAGAATAATAAATCTGTCACAGATAATGTCATGTTAGTGAACAGGTAAAAGAATAATTTTAATACAGGATGTTAGTAGAAATGACCTTATGATTAAAACACAGAATTGCTCTTTTAAAGTATCTGAAGAATCAGTTTGAGAAAAAATGTTTTTTTCTATTTTATAAACAGTAATGAAATAGAAAACTTACAGAACATACAGTCCACCATCCACTTTTTTCATATGCTACTGATTTCACAACTCTTACGCATCTGTTCAACAGCTCATTATTCCACATATTTACACAGCATTATGTTAATAAGTCTATTTGCCACTTCTCAATTTGAAAGATTTATACTACTAGAAAAACATTCAGATTCCTGCTAAAACCTATTTTCTACTCTGGTCACAAGAGTACACCAGATGGCAGTGTTGCATTTTCTAAAATTAAGAAGCTATATTGTAACTAAAAACCATGTGGATGAAATGAAACAACCTTTCTTTAATAGCACATCATATGGTAGATCTGTACTACTAATTTTAGAAGATTTGGACACCTACTTCTGGGGGTACAATTTAAATAACTAATCCCAGAAATGCAATATTTGACAGATGTAAAACATTTGAAAATACTTACAGGTTCTTTCAATAAGTTCAAATATTTATTTATGGATTTTTCACTGAAAAGCTTTGTAATAAAGGAGGAACAGAGAACTCAATCACTGGAATTTAGAAAATGGTTCAAATTAATGTTGATTGGTCAGGTTAATTCCCCAACACACACACACACACCTTCTTGATCCAAATGGCATGTCACTTGCAGTTAACTATTACTACACTCATTAAGCATTAATTTTGAGACTGTGTTAACTTACTTTTTAATTGCCTTAAATGACTTGGTTCTTAATTCGTCCTTCAATCTAGATATCAGCATCATCAATCATATCATCAGATAAGTGAGTGCTATTGCACAAAATTTAAATACTTGGGGTATTCATTCTTACTGGCAACTATCCCTATCCACCACCCTTTGTCCGTCTTTATCTTCGGAGATTATACACATTATAGAGCCAAGGACCAGGTCTTCCACTGTGCTTGAAAATTGCCTGGCACATGCTGAGTCTATGTAACAAGCTAGATAAAGTATTTATTAAAGGCTAGATTAGCTGAGTCAGACTTATGAATCCTGAAGTAGAGTTATTTCTATTGAAAGGATGACTATGTTCCAACTGATTGACTGATGATCCCTTTGCTAAGAAAAAAGGAACGATGGGTTGTCTCCTTTCTTGCTCCCAAAGTCTGCAAGCAAAGTCGAAATGCCCATTGTGAAACCCTGGCTACCCCTTAATGTCATTGCTTATGAAACCATATATAGGGCAACTTAACAGCAACAAGGAGCCATTCAACAGGCTGAGCAAGTGCAAAATGACGGTGGAGTGTGCTTTTAGCCATTTTAAGGCCTTCTGGCTCTGCACATATGGGAATCTGGACCTGGCTGATGACAATATTCCTATTCTTATAATCGCTTGCTATACACTCCATAATATTTGTGAAGGGATGAGTGAAAGCTTATGGCTACACTTGCAGATGTAGAGCACTTCAAGTTAAACCAGCCTTCGGAGAGTGTACTAGGGAAAGTGCTCCAGTCTGTCCACACAGAGCTGAAAGCGCACTGGCATGGCCACATTTGCAGCTCTTCAAGCTGTATTGGGAGTGGTCCATTATGGACAGCTAGCCCAGCATTCAAGTGGCCAAAACGTGCTTTTCAAATTGGGAGGGAGTGGAGTGTGACAGGAAGCGTTGGGGGGGGGGGGGGGGAGAGTGAAATAATGTTAAGCGAATCCAATTTTCCCATAAGAATTAATGTAAGGGGGGGGGGGGGGGTTAAGTTCCAGGGAAAAATTTTTTTTAACCAAACAAAAAGACTATTTTATTTATACATACACACACATATATACAGTAAACCCTCGATTTAACGGACCTCGATTTAATGGACTTCGGATGCAACGGACAAAATTTCTGAGCAAGTCTGATGCATTCCTGATCCATTTCTGGCGGGCGGGCTGGCTGCCGGCTCCCGGCTGCCGCCCGGGTCACGGCAGCGGGCGGACTGGCTGCTGGCTCCCAGCTGCCGCCCGGGTCCCGGCAGCGGGCGGGCTGCGGAGCTGCCGCCCCGACCCTCTGGCGGGCGGGCTGCTGCTCCGACAGCTCTTTTTTTTTTTTAATTATTAAATAACGGACTTTTTGATTTAACAGACACCCCCTCGCCCGAATTAGTCCATTAAATGGAGGTTTTACTGTACACACAGTATAAGTGTTAAACAATTTAATAGTGGTACACAGCAATGATTCTGAAGCTTGGTTGAGGTGGTGAAGTCAGAGGGTGGGGTATTTCCCAGGGATTGCCTTACTGCTAAATGGTGAACTAGCAATTGGCTGAGCACTCAAGGGTTAACTCGTTCTTAATGTAGCCTCACACTCTACAAGGGAGCATGAATGGAGGGAGGAGAGACAGCATGACAGACCAAAACAGAGACACACCATGTGTGTGAGAGATGGGCAGTGCTCCTTTAAGTACGCTGACCAAACTCTTAAGTACACCGCCTTTTTAAGTAGAGCAGCTCCTGCCATCCTGAGCCCTTTCGTACGTCTCCCCTACTCTATGGAAGATGGAGTAAGCGGGGTGCAGGAGGAGAGGGGAGGGTTACACCCTGTCATTAGCCCTCACCCTCTGAGGCTCCAAGGAAGAAACCAGGAGCAGCACATGGCAGTGGTGGGAGGGACAGCTGAACTGCCGACAATTGGTAGCCTGCTGGGCAGCTGCCGCACAGGGAACTTAGGGGAACGGGGAGCTGATGGGGGGCTGCCGATCCACCCTGGTTCCAAGCCCCCACCAGCTAGCTACAATGGACTACTCTTCCTGAAAGTACTGGATAAAGTAGATGGCTGCAAAACAATGTTACAAAGGAGCATTGCCCCCACTTTAAATGAGTGTGTGCTCTAATAGATTAGCCACGTAATAACGAAACAATGTTAACTGGGACGAATAAGTGAGGCGTTACTGTATGAGTGGACCCTGCTCATGTCCGCTAAATCTGTTAAAGAGCTTTGATTTAGTCCAGATTCAGAGGACTAGATCAAAACATTAACAAATAGTTAATAAGAGTCAGAGTCCACATGGACAGTTAGCCTATGGCAGGTTAAACTCATATCCCAGGTTACAGTGAACTAAATGTTCATATAGACAAGCACCAAGGTCTCGTCTAATAATTTAGACTAAGGGCTGGTCTTCACTGGGGGGGGGGGGGGGGGGAGAAGAGAGGGAAATCGACTGAAGATACACAACTTCAGCTACGTTAATAATGTAGCTGAGGTCGGCGTATCTTCGACTGACTTACCTGCCGTCCTCATGGCGGCGGCGCACTCCCCCGTTGACTCCAGCTTGCACCTTGCGACAAGCTGGAGTTACAGGAGTCAACGGGGGTGCCGCAAGCGATCAATTTCTCACGTGTTATTGAGCTAAAAGAGCGATCGCTACCCGATCCGGCAGGTAGTGAAGACCTACCTTAAGTCCTTCAACAAAAGTACCAAGAACAGTTATAAATATATACTTCTTAAATTAGGGAATCTTACTGTACAAACTTGAAGGGGAATTCACCTCTTAACTACTTCCTTCCTGTAGTCAGAACTTTCTCCCTACTGCTCTGACTTGTCACTACTGCATATGGGTGCAGTTATCCAAGCATCTGGACCCTTTTAACTCTTAAATGGCTATACTTTAAGATGATGTCCTCTGACAAAGTTAAACGTGAAATAAATATTCTGGACATAACTAAAAAAAAATTCTATATTTACTTTCCAGAGCTGCTGTAAAGGTATGAGATTGTCCTAGTTAAAAGTCTGGATTAGTTATAAATAAATGGAGAAACTTGTTTTACATTATTGCAGAAAGTTTATTTTTTTTACATTTTATTCAGCTGTAAAATGTTCAGATCTATTAGATAAGATACTAGTCACACCACAGCCACAACTGGTATGATTTGAAATATTTGATAGTCTCAACTGAATGAGTATGGAGACTGAAGTATTTGGTTATCTATAGAGTTGATTCTCCCCAGAACACAGGGATTAGCAGGGTAATGGAAAGAAGCTTGGATAACAGCACTTTTTTCTACACCTTGTTCTGTGGAAAGAAGACTTCACTCTCCAAAGCTATACCTCCGGCAATTTTCACCAGCACTAAACACACTAAAAATGAAACATTTTACATGAACAATTTTTAAACTGACACCAATTTAAAGTGTTAAATTAAATTCTTGTTCAATGTAATAAAGCACTTGTATAAATATGCATTTTCAGTATGACAACTGTCAAATAGAAAAAAACCACACACCACATCGGCCCTTTCTAGGTGTTTGGGTTTTTTTAAATGTAGCAAAAGTTACATTATGTGGTACTTAGATAATGTTAAAGGCACAGCAGTTACAAAAATCAGAAAGTTAAAAACTGAAGAAGCTTTAACATGGTCACACTGCAGACACACATTATGGCATGAAGTTAACAATATAAACAATAGACCCAGATGATGAAATATTAAACAGTTTGTATATGGGGATCTCTCCAAGAATAAATTAGTTTTATATGGGACTAAAATGTAATGAAAAATCTAAAGAATTAGTAGCTCAAACATGGGCAAGAAGTGTTATACTAGGTATACTACCTATCCTTTCCTTCCCACAAACACATTACTTTTAATTATAAGATACTAATACCAATAAAAAAATAAATACCAAAAGCAAAAAGCTAAAAGCTTTAACCCATTTGCAAAATTGAATCCTTCAATTGAAATTTGTACAACATTTCTAATTTTAACTGAAGTGAGATTTGTCTGGTACTGTTATGGTGTCAATCAAGTTGTAAATACTTAAGGAAACTACAAATGAACATGCAGCATGTTTATTTCAGTAGGTAAGAGCATGTCTACTTTGACAACAGAATGACAAGAGAAAGAGGCTTACAATAACTAATCCAGTTTCCCAATTTACCACATCTGTGCACAGCAACAGAAAACAAGACAAAATAATGGTTAAACCTGAGTTAAAGTTCAGAATTTAAGTATTGCAATCTTAATCTCTGTCATTACAAAAATTACAACCTTAACCTATGTCATTACAATTTTCTTCTGTTTGTTACATTTTCATTATATTTATTTATATACCTATGCACCTTTCCGAAACAGAGTTAAGGTAATTGACACAACCTTAATTCTAGCCACCCCCACAGTTCATTAACATGGTCATACCAGTTAAGACACAGGCCTATCAGTCAAGATGACAAAATTCTTCAAAAGCATGCCACATTAAGAAGAGTCAGATATCGTTTATTGTGAAACAAAGTTTCAATATATTTTTAAATAAGGTTTGCTGCCTTTTTCTGTTTTTCTCGTCCTTTTCTTATTATGTCTTCCAAAATTGTTTTCTGTGTTTGTTTACTTTTTTCACTTTCATATACAATCCTTAGTTACTTCTGTTTTTCCCTATATTGTTTTTCCTACCTCTTCCTATAGTTTCACCCTCCTTTTTCCACTTCTTCACTCTCAGTCCCCAATTTTGTATGTCTTTGTTCTTCCAGATCCAGATTGGAAGTGGTAAGAAATACAACATTCCGATAAGTTTTATTTTCATGCGTTTGCTATCTAAATTTTGCAGACACAAGCACTTTAGATAGGCGACCAACACTCCAATTTCTTATCTAAATCATAAACCAATCCTTAATGTCAATATTGAGCACTGACAGGTTGCTCAACCAATTTAAAATATTCAAGTTTTACATGCAAATAGTCATCATCTAGAATTGCTGTGTTCAGTGCTGTACAAAACAGACAATCTATGACACAAAAGTGTACTCTTCTTGAGAGCCTGAGCCATAACATTAGTCAGGGCATACTTATTAATTACCACAGATTCTCTTGGGCATTGTGGAAGAAAAGTGTGTCTTTAGGGAGGATATAACTGAAGAGAAGGCATTGGCTTGGTAGACTTGAAAAGGAAGCAAATGTTTAAAATGTTAAGGTGTGTGTCTTAATGCCTTAGTAATTTTTGCAGAGACCAAATTTAAAAACCCAACAGGTACTCTATTTAGTAAGTTAGTGTACCTTGAAGAGGCAAATTAAATTGATGCATTCTCATTTTGCTGAAACTTGACTTTACTCTTCAAAACGTTTCATTGAGGACTCATCAAATTTTCTAGACATCATGCATGAAAATAACATGATACTGTGTACAAATTTCCATTATATCTCATTGTTTTCTTGCAATGATTTTGAGAATCATCATTAAGCACATTATCAGCTCTGCCTTGAGCCTATGTTGAGATATGCTAAGAGTGGACCTTTAAACTTGTGTGGAGTCTGTTGAGAACAATGAGATTCTGTGTGGGTGGAAAGATACATGCTAGCAGATCCCAATGACACAACCTGCCCAAGTATCAGTAGGTATTATCCTGAGGTGGTTGCAATACTCTCTGAAGTACAAAAATGAACATTCTTATTTTAGAATTAGAAGATGACCCCTCCTAATTTCTCATTTGACAAATACAGGATTTCCCCCTTATCTATTACTAATGAAACAAAACTAACATCTCATTTTGTGTATGAACCACTAACATCTGTAGGAATATGCAGAGATAGCAATTCTAGTACCACTGAAAGTGTTGCCAGCAGAGCACAAGCATATGTAAAGTTTTGATTAGGTCTGACCAAAAAGTAGTGCATTTTACAATGTTACTCTGAGGCAATGTATTCTAGCTCAGGGGTTCTCAAACTTAATTGCTCTGCGACCCCCTTCTGACAACAGAAATATAATTAACGACCCCAGAAAGGGGGATCAAATCTTAAGCTCGCCCAAGCCCCTGAGCCCCACCACTCAGGGCTGAAGCTCTTGGGCTTTGGCTTCAGCCCTGGGGTGTAGGCCTTGGGCACGGACTTCAGCCCCAGGTCCCAGCAAGTCTAATGCCAGCCCTGGTGACCCCACTAGAATAAGGTCGCAAACCATTTCGGGGTCTTGCCACACAATTTGAAAACCACTATTCTAGCAGATAGGGCATTTCACTGGGAGTCAGGAAACACTAGTTCTATTCCCAGCTCTGCAAAGAGATCCAGTGTTTGATCTTGGACAAGTCACTTCACCTATCTATCTGTTTTCCCTGTCACTCTGTCTTTTAAGATGCAAGCTCGCTGGAAGAGATGGTTTTACTGTTTTTATAATACCCAATAAGGTGCTGATCTCAAGAGGCACCTTTGTGGCCAGAATATTTAACTTACACACACTAAATTAAAATAAAGTTAATATTAATATTACAATGGTAACTAAAGTGTTGCTCAGGTATTGGGGCCCCATCATGCTAGGACTATACAAAGGGTTTTTTGCCTCCTTCCCTGCATAACTTACAGCCCAAGATCACATTCCTCAAACACTTCCCATTTAAAGCACACACGAAAGTGTTAAAACAAGACACAAAATGCTTGTTTAACAAAAGGAGAGAAAAGGGGAGTAAGGTTAATCAAGTTGTGCAGTAGCCAAGCTAACTAGTACATAATCCAATGAGAGCACTTCAATTATTTACTTTTAAAAACTGCTGTCCAAGCCATTCTTCATTTTTTTTACATAACCTCTGCTGTGTTAGTTACCATTTTTTATTCTCCTTTCTTACTTTTAAGCCACCTACACCGTACCCTATCCTACAGGAGTAAATCATGAGCACCTTATTCCCCCCTCTGATGAGTAGGTAGCCCATTCACATCAAGGCAACAATTTGAACATGACTTCCCACAATTTCCCCATAATATTGAGTCTTTACTGTTTAAAGTAGATATATGGACATGTTTTACTTTGTTTGTTTGTTAAAAGCATACACTGGTTTTTAAAAATGTTAAAGGTGAACTGAATCTTGACTAGGTTCTGATAATTTGAGAGACTAACCTACCAATACTTGATTTTGATAAGTTTCCTGATTTGGTATGCAAAGGAAGTTAGATTTCGGTCACATCACTTAAAAACATCTTCTTTTTCCCTTATATAGTTTTAAAAATAGGGATTCTAAAACATTAAGATTACAATATAGCAACTTACTTGGGTTGGTACAAGTACTGGAGGATATGCTAGTTTATGATGTCTGTACATCCAAAATGAGAACAATACGATCACCGCGATTCCCATTATAGGCACCAACGAGTAAAGCAGGGTATTGAACAAGGGTGGTTTAGGTGTAACAGGATTGGAAGTGGCTGAAGAACAAAAGTTACAATTAATTTATCTTCTGTGATTACAGATTTTAACAAGCTCATCCAATGCCTAAACTTGATTAAGTTTTAAAAGAAACGAACACATTCATTAAGTAGCAGAACACAATGGCGGAACCTAATTCAACACGGAGTTTTATAACGAGACAGATTTTAAAGATTTATCAGAGATTTTCAAAGGCAAGTAAATTCAATTTCAATTGAAAGGACTTGTGTGCCTAAATTCGTTGGTTGCTTTTGAAAATCTTCCTCTTATCCATCATAAACTGTTTAATATTCATGCAATCTCTAAAATAAATCCTCAAACCTGCCATTCCAAGAAAAATAAATTCACACAGCAGATGCGCAAACTTTGGGAACTATAATCACATATAAGGCATCATTTTACAAGATTTATTTAAATCACCAATTTTAAAATCACGAGATAGATCAGCAAATAGGAAATGTTAATTTAAATCAATTGTATTCTTCTTTTGCATTTGTACTTTTTAGTTATTTTCCTAAAGAAAAGTAGATTCTCATTGGTTACTAACCATTAAGAAACACATTGACCTGAATTAAATAAAACCTTTACACTGTGATGCTTCTCTTTGCTAATCAAAAAGTTAAATAAACATATATAGATATAATGTAAGTAATTATGTAGCTTAAGATGCACACCTTCAGATTCTTAGTTTTTCATTTTTTGAACCTTAGAAAAAGGTGACATTTATTTATCAAATGATTAACTTGTGATTTGTTTCAAGCTCTATTTGCATGGAAATTAATTAAAAATGCACAAAACCAGCATTTTAAAAAAATTAAATAGAATTACCTTAAATATGCTTTATGTTTAAGAAAAAAGTTGAACATGTTTTGCATTTATAAGCAAACTACTTTATTATACAAAGGAATCACCTGTAATAAGTGAATTTTTCTGGTCACTGAAAAGTTGTACATCCTAGCACTTCCTTTGGTGTAATTTAAGTAACTAAGGGGTGTGGGAAAGCAAGTGGACTTCCACAAGTTCGATGGTTTGGACTTTCTTTAAAAATTCTCAGCAAAATATGTATTGGTTAATATTTTATTATTTAATTTGCATTATCTTTTTTTAAAAAGTATTAATTGCTTTTAATACAGGAAGAAAATAAAAAGGTATTATAAATGTGCAATTACCTTCTGTAACACGCATAGTGTTAACATGCATTTCCAAAAAAGCATTTAAATCAACCTTTAAGTATAAAACCAAAGAAATCAATACTTTCAAACTCATGGGGAAGAACAATGCAAACTAGATAGGGCCAGGCAGCATGGAAGCAGAGGCAAAAAGGAGGCTTGGACAGGCTGTCAGGCCTTCAGATGTTCCCTAGTTAAATATTTTAATAGAGCAAAGATTTCCTCAACTTCACATCACTGATCCAGGTCCCAGAAAGTGACCCTTTCTTTAGCCGGTAGGTCTGAATACCGTTGTCCCAATGAGCACATTCATTTACTTTGTAATCATGACTTCTCCTAAGTACCACAAATGTTGTACCAATGAGACCAAAATTTGCAGCAAAATATTCGAATATGCAGTTCTCAAACTATGTTTGATTGCTTAATTTGAAAATATTTTTTAATTCTAATGTCAACCTATTTCTACAAAAAGGAGACATCTCCATAGCCTTCACAGAAATGCACCCCTATCTACCATAGTGCCAGCATGTATCCAAAGGGAAAAATAATCTTCTGCAGTTTTTGCCATACCCAATTCATTCTAAATATTTTTTTTCTTGAATTAAACACAAGTGTAAATCTAAAGCAGCACATTTTGCATTGTGTAGTAAAATGAACCACTTTAAACTATGCTCTTTCTCTCTTTATCCCAGGATTTACAAGCAACTTCAAGATGAAGTTTTGTGTTTTCAAAAAGGCACACATGAATGACCTGGGTCTGGGGAGTTTGTAGAGCATCTCTACTATATTTTGTACTTAGGAGACCGGGGGAGAGTGCAGTGAGTCCCTAGTGTCAGTACCAAAGTGATAGTCAATTTTTTTTGTCTGTATATCCTGCTAAATTGCTGTGGCCAGATCGTACTGTTTTAAGATCTGGAATGGAACTAACCCTCCTCTCCCACCCGCCAAAAGAAACCACACATTCCAACCACCAATTGAGAGAGGAATAATTTAAATGAATAGATATTAAGTTTAGTCTTTAACATCATCGTCATAATTTCAAACTTAATTTAAAATATTTAAAAGAATAAAACAATGTATTTACATTTTAAATAATTCCTTATCCACCTACTCACTCTATGGATAACCCAAAAAGCACCACTAGTGTTTGCCTAGATGAAAGCAGATCATCTCACTCTTTTAATGGATGCTTTTGCAGGGTATGTATGATGGGGATGGGGGTGGTTGTTGCGTGTTTTCTTAAAAAAATTATATACATTTTATCATACTTTTCAAATTGATATTAGTCGTTTAAACAGGTTAGGCGCCTTAGTTGGAAGACAGAAAAAAAGCCTGGCAAATTTTTAGTTATTACGTAAAAACATCATGCACTAATTTTTTTTTTGCTAATCAGATTTCCAGACAGTTTTCTTAGTAGCTTTGTGTGTTCTTTTCAGCAGACTTTCAGATTTTTTTTTTTTTAAATTAAGTGTGTGCCCAGCAATGACAATGAGTGCATTTCATAAGCTACAACATTAAACAGACCATTTTGCAAGAAGGTAAATACCTACTCCAGAGCATGCATCTGTAAGGCACAGGTTGCGTGTGCTATGTTGTTCTGGCCAATTCAAACACAACCCATTGCATTTACTTACACCTAAGATGAGATTTAAAATAATGGATTTTTGTTTAGATTTTTAAAAGAATATGAATTAATCCTATTTAGCCTTCCTGATCAGATTTTTCTGATCAGGTTGCCACGGATAAATGCCCTCTACTAGCTTAGAATTGCTTTATCAATTTGAATGTTTTATTCCAAAATAACATGGACCTTTCATTTCAAGCTGAATAAAGTTAGCAGTCGATTGCCCAGATCAAATTATTTAAACTAATACAACCAACTCTGAACCACGATAGTTGCCAAAAAACCCTCTTCCACATGTATGTTTGGAAAAGTGGAAACTAACAGAAGCTATCCAGAATATTTTGGAAAAGGTCTTCTCCCCTAAACATAAAGACACTGATTTGTAACTAATACTGCAGAACCATTTCTTTAGAATGTTAAACCAACTTACGCTGTGTTACTTCCATCTCTGGAAAATAGAAAAAACGTTCATTACACATGTTGCCTTCACAGCAACAGAAGAACACATCAGGGCTGTCTTTCTTTTCTATACAATCAGTCCTGTAAGAGAACACCAGAAAAGTCATTTTTGTTCATTTTAAACCAACTTCCTTTGTATAAGAGCAAATAATTGCGTATATTGATACAAATTTAACCTTGGAAATGAACTTTTGAAAATTGTGATCCACCAGACTAAAATGGCACACTCAGAATACAATGCTAAATTGAGGAGAAAATATATTTCGATACAGGTCTATTTCCATTTGCAGAAATATAGCATTGATGAATCTTGATGCTAGCATCCCAAGAAAGCCACCAGCAAGCAAGGTTTAAATTCCTCGGAGGGGGTGGGGAGAGAGCAGTGGAATAGAAGGAGGTTTTAACAATCCATAAGCCCAATTTAATGTGGCATAATAGAATACTTTGAATGACTCAAGTTTATCCACAAAACCCCCAATGTGAAGCTGATAGGGGAAACACCCTTTAAAAGAAGAATACAGAAATTTTCAAACATTAACTTTGCCGAGAGCTTATTGCAGTAACAATCTAGAACAGGGGTTGGCAACCTGCGGCACGCAAGTGGATTTTCAGTGGCACTCACACTGCCCGGGTCCTGGCCACAGAACTGTTGAGGTCTGCATTTTAATTTAATTTAAAATGAAGCTTCTTAAACATTTCATTTACTTTACATACAACAATAGTTTAGTTATATATTATAGACTTATAGACAAAGACCTTCTAAACACATTAAAATGTATTACTGGCACACAAAAGCTTACATTAAATTAGAGTGAATAAATGAAAACTCAGCACATCACTTCTGAAAGGTTGCCAACCTCTGATCTAGAACTATGACACTTCAAAAGATGTGCCATAAATTGGTGAGGAAAACCCTTAGAACTCAGGAGAGGGAAGGTAAGACAATGAAAGTGGGTCTCTATCCTAGAGAAGAAAAAATAGTGAAGAATTTAGAAAGAGTTTGAATCTGTTGGAGAAATCGGTGAAGGCTACAGTTTTATATACAAATTGAAGACTTGGTTATTATAAATTGAAATTTGCTGTTTCTGCTATAAAGCAGTCTTGCTTGATATTGCCTGGCACTATTTGGTGTTTGATATACCAGAAGCTTAGAAGTTTAGTGAACTTCCACAGTCCTTCAACTAACAAAGTTATATACAACCAATATTATAATGTTCCCAATTAGATACTATTCAGAAATCTTTTATTCAGATAATAAGTGATGTCCTGCCACGAAGACAAGAACGAACTGTTTACTGAAATGCACTAGATGATATTCATCTATTACCATAAGCAATTGTTATTTAACAACCAGAGTGAAGTTTTCTAAAGTTTTACTATCTCAATGTTTTTGCTCACTAAACGCTGTGCTACAAAGAAAAGATTAGCATTTTCTCCTACTTCTTCACCCTTTTTTCCTGTGTTTATTATATCTAGACACTTCCTTAGTTCCCTTTATTTCTCTAGAATAGTTAGGGCTTATCAACATACTGGAATTGCACCAGTTCACTTAGGGCTTATCTACACTTGAAAATTAATCTGAATAAAGGTAGAGTGTGAATTTCAAGTGCACAGCTATTCCTGAACTCCTCCATGTTTAGGTAAGCCTTTAAGATTGACTCATCTGTTGAAAAAAGATTAACTGGTACAAAAACTGTGAACATTCACATTGGGTAATTTAAACCTGTCTTAAAAGAAAAAGCCACTCTTAGGGCTTGGCTACACTTGAAATTTCAAAGTGCTACCGCAGGAACGCTCCCAGAGCAGCGCTTTGAAGTGCGAGTGTGGCCAAGCACGAGAACTGGGAAAGAGCTCTCCCAGTGCTCCTGGTAATACTCGTCAATGAGGGGATTAGCTCCGAGCGCTCGGAGTACAGCTCCCAGCGCTCTGAGCCTGTCCACACTAACGCCTTAAAGTGCTCAGACTTGCTGTGCTCAGGGGGGTGATTTTTCATCCTCCTGAGCCAGCAAGTTAGAGCGCTATAAAGCGCCAGTGTAGCCAAGCCCTTACACTGAGATGAGATTATCCACCCAGGGTTTCACCAGTTTAACTATGCTAGTGCAATTCTGTCTACTTATAAAGTCTTACTCCTCCTTTTCAGCTTTTCACTGCTACCATGCCCTTTGACTTCTTCCAATTTTTTTTCCATCTTCATAGGAAGCTTTGAGTGAGGCACTTCCAAAGACACTTGAAAACGTCTAGCTCTGCTCTCATTTGTAAGCAGTGCCAAAATTCTCATGGATTTCCAGTGAGAATTAGGCCAATAAGCACTGTAGAAAATCCTTCCTTAAAGTTTTAAAATCTGATAGTAACAACATTAAATCTCCAGTTGTAAATATACTCCTCCACACACCTACCCTTCCTCCCTTCCCCCACACTCCCGAAAAAGCAGTCTAACTACCTCCCCACAATGGCTGAGACACAGTTCTACAATACTGTACATAGCAGTTGACAAGATTTCATAAAAATTGCCTTTTTTCCCTTCAGCACAGCAACACTTCAGTTAGAGCGAGGAACCTATTGTACAGATGCTTTGCTACCTACCTCTTGAGGAACTGGCAAATCAGAATTACAACTTTTCCTTATACTGCATTTTACTGATAAATTTAAAGCTATAAAAACCTCATTATACAGTAAAGAGAACTATAATGAATATCACTTTCTTCCACTGATACAAGGAAAGTTGAACAAGAAAAAAAAAGGAGAAAAAAAAAAAAGATAAGATTTGTAAGTAAGTTGTTTTTTTTTCAAAAGTTTTGTTCAAGCTTTTCGCAAACATTGTAAGTAATGCCAAGACAATACTATAAATTAAATGCATTCTTTTCTTCCTTCTCCTCCCACTCCCAACACTGATATAAAGACAATTTTCTGGTTTCAAAATGGGTCCGACAGGCTCCCTACCCGACTCCCCGGAAGCGGTGACACGCCATTGCTGCTTCTAGCTTGAGGAATGGCCACAAGGGTTTCGCAGAGTGGGAGGAGGTGTGGGACACGGGCTCTAGAAGGAAGTTTGAGTGCAGGAGGGGACTCGGGGCAGAGGCACGGGAGAAGGGGGGGTGCCAGATCCAGGTGGCGCTCACCTCGGGAGGCTCTCCTCAAGTAGTGACCTGTCTCTGCTGCTTCTAGACAGAGGCGCAGCTAGGTGGTTGTATGTGCTGCCCCAGAGGCGTTGCCTGTAGGCAGAGGCACAGCTAGGTACAAATTCCTGGAACCAGTGCTCAGGGCAGGAGTGGGGACAGCAGAGAGCCACCTAGCCACACCTCTGCCTAGGAACAGCAGGGACAAGTCACCACTTGTAGGGAACCACTCCAGGTGAGTGCTGCCCGGATCCTGCATCCCGCACTCCCTCTCATGCCTGAGCCTCCTCCCTCACCCAAATTCCCTCCCAGAGGCCATACCCTGAGCCCCCTCCCAAACTCCCTCCCTCTTAGTTAACCAGAATTTTTTAAACTTACTGGCACCCTCCATTCTTTGAACATTCCAGATAAAGTATTTAACTACAGTAAAAGCTTTGATAACAAATTTAAGTGGGAACTGTAGGCACCTAAAATTAAAAAATATGGCTTATAATATAATGATGAACAATGTATTGTTTGGTATCCTGTAATGTGTCTTCTAATTAGCCCCTTTTTTGGTAAACTTGGTTTAAACCATTATTATACATAAAATAATTAAAATTTTCTCACCTATCGTAACAGTTGATATCATCCAGCCAACAGCCTTGTTTTACAATATCAATTGATCCAGAAATATTCTTCCATGTAGCGAAGCAGTGTCGTCTTTTATCTTTATCACCATAACAGGGTTCAATGCCACTGCGATTTGTTTTATCCTTTTCCCAATTAGCATTATAATAGATGCATTCCTGTGTTTCCGATCTGCCGAGTATGGCACCTATTTGGAATTAAAAATAATGGAATGTTAAACCACTGGGTTCTGAAGGCCCATCTCAACACTAAAAATCAGGCTGCATATAAGTTCCTTATATGGATACCATTATTAATATTCAAGTTCTCCTCTCATTACTTGTTTTTACATTTAAAGTTAGCATACATTCTAAACAGGTGCTGAAACATAAAACAATAGTAGCTAAAATAAAGGTATTCTGTTAAATTTCATTACATGGCCTCAACACCACATAGTTTGTCAAGATTTGTAGAAAGGCTGGAAAATATTTCTTACCAAGTAAGGGACAAATTTAGGCCAAGCTTCTGATTACATGGCTGTAACCAAAGATTTTATTGGCTAAAGGATAGCGCTTTATCAGTATTAGTTAAATAATGGTGGTCTTAAATTCCAAAGCAGCATAAGTTAGCAGAATTTACCCAGTTTTCAAAGGCTGCCTCACTTTCTTCTTTTATGTTGTGTTGTGTCCACATGTAAAGAAAACGAGGGCAATACATTTCATCTTAAAATTATTCAAATGAAGCTAAGACCAAATGGCTATTCAGTTTCCCACACCCTCTCTCTGAGGCAGTCAACTTTAACACTGACCACTAAATGCAGACAGACACTTCACAATGAGCACCCTTTACATCATCCTGCTTTGTCAAGTAGATTAAAGGCATTAAAGTAGAGGTACTGTAGACCTCACCCCCTTCATCCCCTAGCCCAGGGGTGGGCAAACTACAGCCTGCAGGACCATCCTGCCTGGCCCCTGGCCCCTCCCCTATTGTCCCCCCTCTTCTGGAGCCATACCACCACACAGGCAGCACTCTGGGGGCAGACCTATGCGCTCCAGTGGGAGAGCGGGGCAGCGTGTCTGGCTCCGGCCACAGTCAGGGCTGTGCATACAGGTCAGGGCAGTCAGGGCACAGGGAGGGTTGGCGTCCCGGGGGAACAGTTCGGGTGGGGGTGGGGAAGTTTCGGGAGGGAGTGGTCTGGGGACAAGAAGCAGGGGAGGTTGGATGGGTCGATGGTTCTGACAGTGGCAGTCAGAGGGCAGGAAGTGGGTATGGGTCAGATGGGAGCAGGGCCAGGCTGTTTGGGGAGGCACAGCCTTTCCTACCCAGCCCTCCGTACAATTTTGCAACCCTGATGTGGCCCTCGGGCCAGAAAGTTTGCCCACGCCTGTCCTAGGGTCACGATTGCTTCGTTAGCTCAGCTCTTAAAAGTTTTTAACCCCTGCACTTGTGAGGAAAAGCTTGAAAAAAAAAATGTATAGCATAGTGTTCACCTACATTTGAGCTAAGAGGTATCCTTCCTAGCTCATGTGGATGTGCCCATGCTAGTTCTGCTCAAGCAAGCACACTAAAAATAGCAGTATAGCTATGATAGCAAAGGCAGCAGGCTCAGGCTAGCTGTCCAAGTATGTTCCCAGGGGATCCAGGCTGATGTTTAAATTTTCAAGATACTGTTAAACTTTTAGACAGAAACCTCACGTGGTTTGAATGTGGACAGGATACCCACCTGTTTGTCCATCTATGGGAAATTAAATACCAGACATGGAGGGGGAAGAGGGTTGGCTGTAGGGGCAAAGTCAAAGAAGATGCATAGGAAATAGTTTTCAGTGTTACCCAGACAAAACAAAGAAGTTTCACAGAGGTCAAACTTCCCAATACCTTAAAAAATCCCAACCAACAGTTTTCACCCCTGATGTGAAGCTGTGCATGCCTCGTGTGAATCAAAAGGCACTATTCTCCATATGTGGAGAACCTGTCTTGCTCCTTCAAAATAATGTCTTGTTATATGGTAAGACAAAAAAAAAAAAAAAAAAAAGGTGAAATGCTTATATATTAAATCAAAAAATGCATGACTTGGTCTTCTAAGTTTATAGGAACTATAAAGGATTTGTTTGCTTTCCTTCCCAGATGATTGTCACATTCTAGAAACATGGATTACATAACAGTGGTTCTCAAAGTGGGGGTCGTGGGGCCATTCCTGAAACGCCTGGGACTGTGTCAGATTACCAAAAAGGGGTCATAGTTAGGAAAAGTTTGAGAACTGCTGATACCACATGGGGGAAAGACTATTTAAAGATACAAGCATCTAGACTGGGATATAATTTTGTAATATTAAAAAAAATTGCTTAAAAAATGGGGGAAATTCCAATTAATAGTCCGGGTAATAAAGAAAAATACAGTCCTTGAAATGAAAAAGAATCCTCCAACTAAGAATAAAGTACAAGAAATCTGTTATATACTGATGCCATCTACTGGATATCAGGGGAAGAAGCAGAGAAACAGAGCTGAAAGTCAAGAGCTATTTAGCAACCATTCACTAAAAATGAGAGCATCCCCTCCCTTTCAGTGAAACGTGAAATCATGATATTGAACATGGTCCATGCTGTGGACCCTGGAGTTGCTAAACCCACCAAAGCTGCAAAAACAGAAGCCTTACCAGACACTTGGACCAGCTGTGCAGATAGACTCACCCCATTCCTAGGATTACCACAACTGAGAAGTGACAAGATTTCATTTCAGAAATTTTGTGTGTTTAATGTGAATAACTGAAACACTCTTTCTAGCAAGACTTCAAGTAACCATTGGATTCTGGAACCATTAACATTCTGGATTTTAACTAAGTAAGCCACATTTCTCACTTTTAGTTCAAGTATGTTACCATAAAATTTCTTCAAAAGTACTTTAAGCAATTGCTTGAGATGTTTGAAACTAGTCTCTATCAAACCAAACGAGAAATAGCAGGAGCCACATTTATAAACAGTGCCTTAAGATAAGTGCATCTTTACACCTTTAGAGAATTATTTGAAGGATGATAAATGCATTGGAGATGAAAAAATAACTGATGGTAAGCAATTAAATAAAAAAACCTGATTTGTTTTTGTTCCTTCATATAGCTGGTGAGCTCTAACACTGGTCTAGGCCATGGGTGGGCAAACTTTTTGGCCTGAGGGCCACATCGAGGTTGCAAAATTGTACGGAGGGCTGGGTAAGGAAGGCTGTGCCTCCACAAACAGCCTGGCCCCGCTCCCCTCACCCTTCCCGCCCCCCTCCCACTTCCCATCCCCGACTGTCCCCCTCAGAACTCCCAACTCATCCAACCCCCCTGCTCTTTGTCCTGACCCCCACTCCAGAAACCCTCCTCCCCCTAACTGCCCCCCACCAAAACCTCCCTAGGACCCCTCCACCTCCCTGTCCCAATTGCCCCAATCCCTATCTATGCCCCCGCCCCAACAGACTCCTGGGACTCCCACGCCCCATCCAACCCTCCCTGCTCCCTGACCGCCCCCTCCAGAGACCCCCGCTCCTAACCACCACTCCGGGACCTCACCCCATCCAACCCCACCCTGCTCCCTGTCCTTGACTGCCCCGTGGGAGCCCTTGCCCCTTATTCAACCCTCTGGCCCCCTTCCCATGCTGCTCAGAGCAGCGGCTGGAGCCACACGTGCTGTCACATAGCCCTGCCGCCTAAAGTACTACCCACGTGGCAACGTGGCTCCGGGGCAGAGGGGAGCGTGTCTGGCTCGGTGCAGAGCCAAACATGCTGCCCCGTGGGAGTGCGCAGGCCCTCCTCCCCCAGAGCACTGCCTGCTCGGTGGCATGGTCCGGGGGGGGGGGGGTAAATGTGACACATTTCAAACTCCCTCCCCTGAAAAAACATACCCCAAGCAGAGTTCTGACCCCAAAAAAGAGGACATGCCAGAGGTTCCATAAAGTCCACCATGGAATTTGCTATTGATTTTACATGGAAGGCACTCAAATACTATAGTGATTGGTGGCAGTATAAAACATCAGATGATAATGTTTCAGAGCAAAATGATGAATGATGGTAACAGAACCCAGATTTTTTTACACCAAATTCCATGCTCTGTTTACTTTCATACATTGTATAAAATGGGAACTAGAATCTTTTACATTCTCCTGAAATAGAATAAACTGAGCTTCATAAACTAATTATTATCAAATGATCTGACTATTAAGTGGACAAACAAGCATGAGGAGAGCAAAAACTCCAAAAATATTAAAAGCAATAACTCTCTGGATATAATCTTCCTGAAGCAGAATAAAAAAAGCTAGTCTACCTAAGAGACCAGAAAGTAACTGATTGATTAGGTTTTTTGCTACGTTCTCGGGGACTTCCTAGTACTGGTTGGTAGCTGCTGTTTTAGTATTCTGTGTTTATGAACTGTACACAAGTATTTAAACTCGCAACTCTGAAACAGGTAGTTCCTGAGCATTACGCAGGTATTTGGGGTATATTTTGTAGAGAAGACCTTCATAGTTTAAAAAAATTCTTTTAACTGAAGTCATTTCCCAGGCTTCAGATTAAATGAATAAAGAAGAAAGAATTAGAGTAAAAACCTTTCACATAAAAGTACTCTAGAATAGAGGACCTTATCAACTCCTTTTCCATGCAAAACACGTGCTGCCATGTGTGAAAATATCCCAAATTCTTTCAGCCTTCGATAGTACCTACTTCTTGAAACAAGTTCCTTTTTACCACCTTTTGCAATTATGTTAAACAAAACCATTACCGTACATTTCTCCGGTTTCATCATCAGGTCAATTTGTACACAAGTTCCAACATAAATCACTAACAGATATTTCTCATGTTCAGTGTTAAAAAAAAAAAAAAAGAGAGAGAGAGAGAGAGAGAATGTGATTCACTTCCCTACACATACAAACAACAATATGAAACAGACAAGTGATGGACACTCATCACTCTCTCGTCAGTCAGTCTCTGGAGAAGAAACTTGCACCTGGGTGAACATTGCAGAATTTCATCGTCTCTCCCCACCTACCAACAGAAGGCGAACAGTAGTTTTTTACAGCCCAATTTCTACAATGGAAACAGAGTAGAAAGAGGTGAGGAGCCAACATTCTCCTCTCCAATTAGACTGGATACTTCAGTGAGACTCTTACAGACACAGAAGATGAAAAATGAAGACATTATAAATTGATCTGGAGTGCATAGCACATGCTTCAGAAAAAATTAGCCAGCAATACAATAAGTATACACTATAGAATAAATGCTAAAATTGATTATTAATGAATCAACACAATATTTCTCTTTGCAAGACTGTATATGGGAACAATTGTTTTAAAAAACATCACCTCTGACCTCTCTTGAAAGAGTTCAGAACTCAGATTTTGTTTTAAATAAAAAACTATAAATATGCAGAAACTATATCTTTAATGTTAAAACACCACAAACATATAATTAACCAAAAAGTCTCTTCCAATATAAAACCCTGATTCAGGAAAACCTTACTTCGGACAGCACTTTTGGCACATGCTTAAGGTCCACTGAAGTCAATAAGACTGATCATGCACGTAGGTGCCGTCTTGAATTGGGATGGTCTTAAAACATATTCTAAACTCATTTCCTGATTTGGAGTCTTAAACTTATGCAGATAAATTCAGGATTATATGGTTTTGCTCATTCTGGAACCATATAAACGGTTAGAGAAACAGTAGCTCAACACTTCACAGAACACTCACTTCATATTAAACCTCTCAGTCCTTGTCCTCAGCATAAACCTGCACAACACTTTCAAAAGAGGAGGCTGAGAACTTAAATTCATAACGCTACTAGACACTAAAAACATGGACTTCACATAGGGGTTTTCTGGCTCATTGCAGCAACTTGCAACAAACCCTGCCACCAACTAACCCTCCATCTTCTTAGGCTGTAGAGGTGGTAACTTCTACATCATTTTAAGGGCTCTCCTATAAACATGTGAGCCCCTGATGTTTAATCTGTCCCAGTATGTATTTACCTTGGACACTCATTTCCTTCTTCATACCTGGGGCGGGGGGAGGGGGGAGAGGAGCTTGAAAGCTTCTTTCTGGTCCAATAAAAGATATTACTTCACCTACCTGGTCTCTCTATTAGACAGTCATGACAAACTGTGCTTAGCTACATATCTAGTTAGGATTATAATATCCCATACAACCCCATTACATACAACAAGGATTAGCTTTACAGAGTGCAACTCAAGTATGAATTTGGCCTACCTGAAGAAAAAAGTTATTTTATTCAACTACTAGGCTGGCTTTGTTTACCTAACCTTACAGGAGAGTCCTAAAATACAAGTACCATTTTAAAAAAATATACGCTTTTATGCTCTAATTTCAATGTGTTTATACCAGAAAAAAAATATTTTACCATGATTCTATTAAAACAAAAGCTTACCGGGAAACTCAGATATGTGTGGACAAAAAAAAAAAAAAAAAAAAAAAAAAAAAAAGTCCACCTCATTCTCTGCCTCAAAAAAAAATAAAAAATTACAACATCAAAATTTGACTAATTATCTTATTACACGGAGGTCTAATTTTATCATTTTTCTGGGCTGACCAACCAGGCAAGTTATTTATTTCTCCTCTAATAAGGAACACTTACACAAAAGTCCCTGACTATACAATGTTCCTCTACAAATAAAAAGTTTGGGAATTGAACTGTCTACTCAAATCAGAGAAATACCAGCTTCCTGATTATTGAGAAAAAGTATCAAGCTCTATCATATTACCCATCCCCACACAAACTTCCATTTCATACTCATGGGGGAATTCTGCATCATTATCCATGTGCAGAATTCATGTGTCCCACAGAATTTTATTTTTTTCCTCAGAAAATACATTCTGCTCCAGAAGTGCTACAGTTCTGCCATTCACCCACCATAGACCACTGCAATGCCAAAACAGCCAATGGCGTGAATGCAGCAGTCTGCTCGGATGCCAGAGCAGCTTCTGGTGGGCAAAAAGGCAAAACTACAGCATTTCTGGGGCAGAATGTATTTTCTGAGGGAAAAAAAATTCTGTGCACATGCAGTGGCACAGAATTCCACTCAGAAGTAGATGCAGGGGCAGAGACAGATGTGCCTGACTGAATGGGAGAGGGGCTTGTGATCAGCCAGATTCTGCATGGGGGAGGCTCCCTAACTATCCTGTCCCTTCCCCACCAAAAAACCCTGTTCCATACATCTTTCCCGCCTGCACCCCCACGTTCAGTACCTTTCCAGGTTCACTCCAGGCTCCTTTCCTCTCCCTCAGCACCTCCATTACCCCTGAAAGTCCCAAGCCTTTGCGCTGCTTCTGACCGGTGCAAGAAATACAGTTCTCAGTTGTAATTCAAATGAATTACTCTAAGTTCTTTATTAATATGCCAAGTAAGGAATCTATTTGTTAAAAAAAAAAAAATTTAAAAAGAATTAATGATACAGACCAAAAGAGGTCTGGTACATACATACTTGCTGACAGATATTTTGAAATAAATTTCCACAATACAGTAAAACCTTGATTTAACGGACCTCGATTTAACGGACTTCGGATGCAACGGAGAAAATTTCTGATCATATCAGACCGTCACCCCTTCCTGCTGCGGCCCCGGTCCCCTTCGCTGCCGGCTCCCGCCCGCAGGCGGGCAGGCTGCCGGCTCCCGCCCAGGTCCCGCCTGGGTCCCAGCAGCCAGGACCCGGGCGAGCTGGCTGCCAGCTCCCGGCTGCTGCCCGGCTCCCAGCAGCCGGGACCCGGGCGGGCTGGCTGCCAGCTCCCGGCTGCTGCCCGGCTCCCAGCAGCCGGGACCCGGGCGGGCTGGCTGCCAGCTCCCGGCTGCTGCCCGGCTCCCAGCAGCCGGGACCCGGGCGGGCTGGCTGCCAGCTCCCGGCTGCTGCCCGGCTCCCAGCAGCCGGGACCCGGGCGGGCTGGCTGCCAGCTCCCGGCTGCTGCCCGGCTCCCAGCAGCCGGGACCCGGGCGGGCTGGCTGCCAGCTCCCGGCTGCTGCCCGGCTCCCAGCAGCCGGGACCCGGGTGGGCTGGCTGCCAGCTCCCGGCTGCTGCCCGGCTCCCAGCAGCCGGGACCCGGGTGGGCTGGCTGCCAGCTCCCGCCCGGGTCCCAACAGCCAGGACCCGGGCAGGTTGGCTGCCGGCTCCCGGCTGCCACCCGGGTCCCACCAGCGGGCGGGCTGCGGAGCTGCCGCCCCGCCCCTGTGGCGGGCTGGCTGCTGGTCCGACTGCTCGGTTTTTTGTTTTTTTTAATTAAATAACGGACTTTTTGATTTAACGAATTAGTCCGTTAAATCGAGGTTTTACTGTAATTGAAACTGGCATGATTATATTTTGTCAAATAAAAAGAAGAATTTTTCAGAGTTTTAAAATATTGCAGATAGAATTTTTCATTTTTTGTTGGAGAATTCCCCCCCAGTAGTAAAAATTTCCCTAGAGATGTACAACAGAACCTCAAGACATCAACCTTGCATCCTGATGTCCCACTGTTCAAAGCCCCCTCTCCACAGACAAAACCTAACTCTCTTCAGAGAGAGCTTTGGTAAAAAAACAACCTTTTTCTTTTCCTTTTTGGTTTATGTAGAGGGGCTGTGATATAACAAAACCAATTAAGAGAGCTACTTATATCACAGTTCAGGTGTGGCAATCCAACAAGGCCAAAACCTAGTTTTTCTATATTTGCCCTACATGTGTGTTAAGAGGTTCAGTCAGACCCAGTGACAGGGTGCAAAGTGGTGGCACTAATGCATCACAACCCCAATACAGAGGCAAGCTTTCCTGCCATTTCAGCTTAGAGCCTTGAAGAAACTGCTCCTAAGTTAACTTTTCCACTCAAACTAGGGCTCAAGGTAAGCCAATCCTATATAATAAAAGACTAGAGAAGTGTGTGTGAAGCCGTCATGCGCAGTAGAGACGGCCCAGACGAACGGCATGCTGGGAGGTGTAGTTCGGCAGCACAACATGGCCGCCGCGCGTGCACCGCCGAGAGGGAAGCAGGGTCTGGATCAGGGGCTCGGGCAGGAGGGTGGCTGGGCGCAGGAGGCGCGGGCAGGGGGCTCTGGCCAGGCGGGGCGCGGGCAGGGGGCGCTGGGCCGGCGGCACCCGGGCACGGCACGGCCAGCTGTGCCCAGAGAGCCGAGCAAGGGGGAGGAGGGGGAGGAGGCAGAGAGCCAGGAAGGGCAGAGAGGCAGAGAGCTGAGCGAGTGGGGGGGGGGGGGGAGAGAGAGAAGAGAGCTGAGCGAGTGGGAGGGGGGAGGGAGAGAGAAGAGAGCTGAGCGAGTGGGGGGGGAGGGAGAGAGAAGAGAGCTGAGCGAGTGGGGGGGGGAGGGAGAGAGAAGAGAGCTGAGCGAGTGGGGGGGGAGGGAGAGAGAAGAGAGCTGAGCGAGTGGGGGGGGGAGGGAGAGAGAAGAGAGCTGAGCGAGTGGGGGGGGGGAGGGAGAGAGAAGAGAGCTGAGCGAGTGGGGGGGGGGAGGGAGAGAGAAGAGAGCTGAGCGAGTGGGGGGGGGGAGGGAGAGAGAAGAGAGCTGAGCGAGTGGGAGGGGGGAGGGAGAGAGAAGAGAGCTGAGCGAGTGGGAGGGGGAGAGAGAAGAGAGCTGAGCGAGTGGGAGGGGGAGAGAGAAGAGAGCCGTTACTGTTGGCCCGTGTACACGGGCTTTTACACTAGTATATTATGTTTTGATACTTCTCTGGTGACCCTAGACTTTTCAGAGAGACTAGAAATAAGTGTAAATTCAAGCTCTTAAATTGTTCCATGTATGAACAGATACAGTTCTCTCTTCCTAAATCTACACGGAACAGTGTCAGCCACATTTACTTCATTGAGATGAACAATACAAAAACTTAATGCCAGCATTACTATAATTTTCTTGTTTGATCACTGAAGTAAAAATAGCCAGTTAAGTCTTTCTAGCATAGTTAGATATATAAGTGAAGATGCAGACTCGTACTCTGCCCATTCACACACCAGGTCTGGTTGTTGTTTTTGAATGCCAAAATAGTATACAGACTTCAACATTATATGTAATAAATCTAAATTAAAATTTTAATTCAGTATTAATATTGCATGGTTCAACACTGAAGACAGGCAGTACCAAAGTTCAGCATGAATGTGCAACCTTAACTCTCCTCCCTTGTCTGAATGCATTTACAATAGCCTGATCTACATTACATAATCATTTATTTGTCTTAGTCATCTGTTGCATCTTGCCCTACAAATAGATTGTAAGCACTCTGGGGGCAAGGATGGTCTTTTTCATTGTGTTTTTATAGCATCTGTCACAATGGGACCCTGATCACCGATGTCGATGCTACTACACAATAAACAGAGGTCTATAGCAATTTAATCCTATAAACTTTATACATGTTGCACCTTGATATATATTTTTATTACTTTTATACACACATTTTCACTGTTACAATAGTCTTGTATTACAGTTTGACAATTATAAATGTGAAGTTTTAATTTCACATCACTACTCAATGTCAATGTTCAAATACTAATAGAGTACTAAATGTTCCTTCTTAAAATTGAGAATTTGCATGCTACTGATTTGAAAGTTAAAATGTATTTCTAAATAAGCAACTAACCAAAAAAATAATTTTTTTTCATAAGGTGACAATCTACATTTTCAATAGTAGTGCATTTATGGAAGCATCACCAAGAAAGAGCTTATACAGAAGGGTAGAATAAAATTGTTTTGTTCTGCTAGTTGAAGGACAAGGACTCCATTTTCAGCCCAGGTCTCTTGCTCCCCAAAGAGGTGGGATATGAATTCTACAGAAGAAGAACATCAAGTTGCAATTCAGAAAGGTAATCGGATGTTAAGAATTGTATTTGTTTAGGTTCTTGCGCCATGTGGAGTGCTGCAGTATAACTCCTTTACCCTATTAAAGCCTGAAGGCAGTGCTGTTCAGTCATACTCAACTACAAGAATAGGGGCTACAAATAGCCTTGGAAGAACTGACAGGCAAGTGGGCCAATGGTATCAGAGCTCTGACCAAAAAAACCCAAAAAACCCAAGGATGGATGACCAAAACGAGGAGGAGAAACCAAAGCATCAGAGACTGAACCAGAAGTCAAATATCTTTAGGCATACTACCAGTACAAGAGAAACAAAAAATAATAATGGCAACATCTGAACTAATCTTTTTTTGTGAATTTAAGTCACAGTTTATTACAGTAAAGTTACTCTTAAAGTATCTAAACAGAGCTAAATGTTCAACTCAAGGCTTTTGTTTTGGGATGCAGAAAGCTATTTTTTGCTACTTGCTGAAGATGTGAAACATAAAAGCTCTCCTAAACAGCAGTTTTTACTAGGACAATTGCCCTCACACATACATAAATATATATAAAAACAGAGTTAAGAATTTTCTGAGGTTAAAAACAGAACATGATAAATGTAGTACAACTGTTTTAATTAGGGATCAAAGCTGTAACAGAATGCAGACAGACAGTCTAGACGGTCTACTTCAGAAAGCCTCTGAAGCATATAAAACAACATCTGCAAAGAACATTAATCACATTTTAGTCCACAATCTTATCACCTCCTAAATCAAGAGAAAACTTTTACTTAAAACATCATATGCACATATGACAAGCCATTTTTTTAAATTAAAAGGTATTCTTAAGTTAATCAATGACCAGTAATTATCTATGCAGACTCAAAAAAAGCTAAAATAGATTTTAAATATGCTTAATGGAAAATTTAAATCAGGAAAATGTAGTTCCCTTTGGAGATTGGGGGGATGGAGCAAGAGATCCACTGAAAGCTACTACAAAACCATTATTGCACTGGTCCTATAGTACAAGAATTGTTTAAACATCATAAAAAACAGATTTACTCTAGTGAACGTAGAACATTCATATAAAGCAGTATGCAGCAATAGCATGGGAAAAATGCATGGATACAATTGCTACTTTTTCCAGGAAAATCCTCTATTAAAGAGACCTCAGAATCCAGATAGCTTACCTTTAGACAAGATGGATTGATTTTAATCGTGTTTTCCGTTCATACTTTTTAGTCATTTTCCTAAAGAAATAGTGATTCTCATTCATTGGTAACCGTTAAAACACAATTTGCAACTAAACATAGTCTTTACATTAAATATGCTTCTTTTTGCAAGCCACAAGGGCTACCTCTATTTAGCAATTATATAACAGAACTCAAAGAAAAGTAAAGAATCTGAATAAACGTATGATGTTAGAAATGGTGACTGATTTGTTTCTTATTTACCAGATTAATTTTTAAACTCATAATTTGGGTAAAGTTCTATTTGTAGGGAATTGAAAATCCATTGGAAATGCATAAAGACAGCATTTTAAAAATTACTTAAGGCTACCTTAACTGCAGATACACAAGAAATCAAAACATTTTGAATTTAAAGCCACCTAATTTATTTAAAAAAGGAAGTATTATCTGTAGCTGGTAAACTGAATGATTAAAAAAAAGTCCTGCAAGATTTAAGAATGAGCCTCAAGTACATAACAGTTCTGGACCAGTAACAGGTGCAAGGGCCAATACTGAACCCAATAGGACTAGAAACTGAACATCTTACCGATGCTTGCCTGAAAATTCCTTTTATTAATTAGAAAGGCCCCCAAATCAATCATGTAAAACTTCAGTCTGTTTGCAGCACAGAGGGACAGAATCACATCTGTCCACTATTAGCATGGTGGGGAGTAACGTCCCCACTGCAGAACCCCTCAGATTGACTAATTCCATAGCTGCTGCCACAAGTATAGATTCATAGTTTAAGGCCAGAAAGAACCATTACAATAATCTAATGTGGCCTCCTATACAATACAGTCCAAAGAACTTTACCCATCAATTTTCATACCAAGCCTACAACTTCTGTTGGAGCTATACTCTATCTTTTATAACTATATGCAGTCTTAACACTGCAGGTAATGGAGAACGGCCACATATTTAAGTAAGTTGTTCAAATGATTAATTACCTCTCAGTGTTAAAAATATGCATATTATTTCTAGTCTAATTTTGTCTAGCTTTGGCTTCCAGTTGTTGGGTCTTGTTTGCTTTTTTCTTCAAGATAAGCAAACCATACACTATTATATACAGGTACTTGTAGAAGTTTTCAAGTCAACTCTTGACCTTCTCTTAGGCAAAGTGAAATAGAGACTAAAGAAGTTCAAGACATGTTACAAAAGGGTTTCTCAAACTGGGGGTCGCGAGCTCCTGCCTCCGCAACTCGTGGCGGGGACTGGGGCGCAGCCGGCAGGCAGCCCGCCCGCGGCGGGGACTGGGGGGGGGGGGGAAAGGGGGGAGGACATGCCACACCGACGGAGCTGGAAAAGGGGTCGCGGTCTCAAGACGTTTGAGAATTGCTGTGTTACAAGAATTATTTGACATTTGTAAAAAACTTTTCTAAACCCTTTATCATTTGTCAGCATCCTTTTTGCAGCGTAGATATTGAAACTGGAAACCCTATTTTAGTAGCGATCATACTAGTACCCTACACAGAGATTCTACCAACTCCCTACTCCTAGTTAATATTCCGATTTATATATCCATCCTTTGAGCTAAATATAACCGCAAAAGGAACCAGGAGTACTTGTGGCACCTTAGAGGCTAACAAATTTATTTGGGCATAAACTTTCCAGGGCTAAAACCACATTATCATTACAAAAATATTTTTTTTCTCCTAATGATAATAGCTCATTAATTAATGAGCCTCTTAGAGTTAGTATGGCAACCCCCATCTTTCATGTTCTCTTTATACCTTCCTACTGTATGTTCCACATCTGATTAAGTGGGTTTTAGTCCACGAAAGCTTTTGCTCAAATAAATTTGTTAGTCTCTAAGGTACCACAAGTACTCCTCATTCTTTTTGAGGATACAGACTAACATGGCTACCACTCTGAAAATATCACAGCAGGAGATCATGTTCAACTGATTACATCTAGTCACTTTTTTCAGATGAAAACCCCTAATTTTACTAGTCTGCCCTAGGTTGTTTGTTCACATTATATAAACAAACAAACAGCCTTGCATTTGGCTGTATTAAAACTCATGTTTAAATAAGCCACTTTACAAAGTGATCCATGTTGATTTCTGTAGTTGGCCTGTCCACATCATTATTTACTACTCCACCCATTTGTATCCTTTTTATATTTTCTTCCCTATCACTGATTAAGACGTTAAAAAGCACTGGGCCAAGAACGGATTTCTATGGGACCTCACTGAAAATACCCTCTTTAGATAAAAATTCCCTATTTTACAAATAACTTATTTTCATCTTTGGAAAAAATAGTCCTTATACATATACACATGCTTTAATCACTGAGAATATACTCTGTCTGCACACAGCAAGTGAAATTAGATTTTTATTATTTGCAGTTTGGCAGCACTCAATTTCTCTTTATCAATAAGAGGTCTAGCAGAATAATTAACAAACAAACAAGGTAGTTCAGCCTGATTGAACTAACCTTGTTATCTCTAACCTGGTTCTTGCCTTATTTATACTTGCCTCTGGATACTCCCACGGCATGCATCCGACAAAGTGGGTACTAGCTCACGAAAGCTTATGCTTCAATACTTCTGTTAGTCTTTAAGGTGCCGCAGGATTCTTTGTCACTTCTGCAAACCCAGACTAACACAGCTACCTCTCATTCTTAACACAAAGTTACATCTATCTATACTTTAGATTAAAATATCCTTGGAGTTTCTAGGCATTAAAACCTTTTTTTTAAAAAAAAAAAAAAAAAAGGATTTAGTTTCGTTCCTTTAAAGAACAATTAAACAAGATAGCATACACTCTCCAACAGAGCTATCAATCTTTGTCTCACTTCTTAAAATGTTGCCCCAGGAAAGAGCAGGGGCAGAAGGGACAGATGTGGATTTTCCTAATGGAATTTTTCAGGTAAGCATGAGAAATTCATTTTTTGTGTGTGCAGGAAAGTACACATACCCACAATGGCATTTTAAGAACCACATGTAGGCAAGAACAATTAGATACCAATATTATATGGGCAGCTACCAGATTCCCATATATTTAGGCTACTTAACATTTTCATTTATAAAAAAAATTCTTATTACTTTTTTTCAGAAGCTCTAACTTCTAATTGTCTTGAAGTAGACCCATTTAATATTTTATATTTTATTAATATAAAACAAACATACCTAGCTCTTATATCAGGGGTGGGGAACCTTTTTCCTACCAAGGGCCATTTTGACATTTATAATGTCATTCCCGGGCCGCTCCTGCTCCTCCACCCCCCACAAGCCCAGGCTGGCAAGGGGAGCTGAGACCCCAGCTGGCAAGGGGCCAGCGGGGGAAACCCCAAAGCAGTGGCAGGTGGAGTGCTTAGCCCTGCACTGCTTTGGGGTTTCCCCCACTGGCCCCTTGCCAGCCAGGGTCCTGCCGCCTGCCTGACCCACCCAGCCCAGCCTCCTCCCCACCAAACCTCCTTCCCTCCAGCACCCACGCCTCACCTGACCCACCCAGCCCGGTCTCTACCCCCCCCTCCCCCAACCATCAGCTCCCCGCGGCTCCTCGTTTCGCCGCCCGGCTGATGGTGGCCGTGCGGCGCTTCCCAGCCTCTGTGCGGAGCCGCCCCCAGCCGGCGATGGCGGCCTGCGCAGCACTTCCCGGCCCCTGCGCGGAGCTGCCCCTGGCCGGCGATGGCGGCCCGTGCGGCACTTCCCGGCCCCAGCGTGGAGCTGCCCCCGGCTGGCGGCGGCGGCAGCCCGCGCGGCGCTTCCTGGCCCCTTCAGGGAGCCGTCCCTGGCCGGTGGCCGCGGGCCGGACAAAATGCTTTGGCGGGCCGTATAAGGCCCGCGGGCCAGAGGTTCCCCACCCCTGTCTTATATAGTGCTTTTCACCTATAGCTAGATTTTGGGATAACCCAAAGAAAGATGACAAATTTAAGCCTTAATACAAGTTCATAGGGAGAAGATCCAATGGATTTATAACTGTTCACTTTTAGAGGATAAAACTTTTTCACAAGTGTTACTGATACGCACAGGATGTTGCAATCTGCAGAGCAAAGTTATTTCACTGTGTACAAGAAGAAACTAGAAAAAGTATAAATTTAGATATTTTTCTAAATCGATTTGGAATCTAAAATAGCAATACAATTCAATCAACACATAACCTCTCTCATCAATTTCAGTAACTATAAAAATGTTAATCATCAATGTAGTGTTAGTCATGCTGAAATCTTTATACATTGTGGAACATGGATAGGCTGACCATATTTCCTTGAGACAAAAACGGGACATTGGGATGGCAAAAACGGGACGGGGTTGGGGGGGTCTCACCAGATGAAGTCAGTGCAGTGGCTGCAGAATGTGGGCTGAGGGGCGCACGAGGGGTGGTCTCACCAGATGAAGTCGGTGCAGTGGCTGCAGAACGTGGGCTGCTTGAAGAAGCGCGCCGTGAATTTGTGGCTCTTGACCTCGTGGATCATCTTCTGGCGCAGCGCCCCCTTGTGGCAGAACAGCGGCTTGGCCAGGCACTCCAGCTCGGTGGGCGAGGTGACCAGCGCCATGGCCCCACCTGGTCCCCCAGCACCGGGCAGGGGGGAGGTAGAGGGAGGACTGGGGGGGGGGGGGGGATGGAGGAATAAACAGAACAGAGATGGAGGAGAGAGAGATGGGGGATGAAGAAGATGGAGGGAGAGAGGGGGGGGATGAGGGATGAAGAGGACGGAGGGAGAGAAGGCACGAAGGTGAGAAGGGAGAGGATGGATGGATGAGAGAAGAGATGGGGTAGGGAGCAGGGGGGATGGAGGAGGCAAGGGACAGAGAGAAGGAGGGATGGAGGGAAGGGAGATAGAGAGAAGGAAGAGCGGGATTGAGAGATAGAGAAGGCAGGAAGGAAGGGATGGAGGGATGGAGAAGGGGGATAGAGAGAAGGGATGGAGGGAGCGAGAGAAGAGGAGGCAGCGGACGGAAGGAGAGAGAAGGGAGGAAGGGAGGGATGGAGAGAAGAGGAGGCAGCGGGAGGCGGGCTGAAGCCTACGGCGGAGCGGAGCTGTCTGGAGCCGCAGCTGGGGGCCGAGGTGGGGACGGGCGTGCTGGCGGGGGAGCTACCGGCCGGAAGTTATTAAAAATAAAATAGTTCTCTGGCATCTTTTCCATCACCCATCCAGCGGTGGGACACTGGTGCTGGGCTGGCGAGATGCAGTTTGCTCATCGGCGATTTTGATCTCTTTGCCTTTCTCCCTCTCTCTGCTGCCTGCACCTTGCCTGCGTTTTCAGGCACTTCTGCTGAGCTCCAATACCGGGGGGAGGTGCAACCCCTTGTGTCCTCTGCAAAGACAGACCCTCTGCAGATGCATTTTTGAGCCCCGGAGCACGGGGTGGCCGCGTGGGGCCAGATCTCGGCTTTTGCTCCACAGGCTGCTGGCTCAAGAGCTACCGAACAGGGAGGGAGGGTAGTGTCCACAGAGCGGCCCCAGTCTGGTTAGTTCAAGGGCCCTGCTCCCACTGAAGTGTTGCTACTGATCGCAGTGAGGGCAGGATGGGTCCCTACGCATTTGTCTCTGGAAAGAATAAAGGCGAGTAAAGCCGCGTTCCGTTTTTTTACAAAAAATGGGACAAAATTGATATTTGTATTACAGAGACGGGACGGTCCGAAAATATGTAAAAAAATGGGACGTATGGTCAGCCTAAACATGGATTGGTAATTAAAAGATGAACTAACTGATTTTAGCAGGTTAGCTCAATGTATATGAAAACCCAAGTTCTAATACTAGATCAATCATATTTTATAAAGCAAATGGCAAGAGTCTAGAAAGGTTAAAGATGTGCGGACTGTGCAATGTGGAATGAGTTCTTATAAGAACCAAGGACCATCACCAGCCTCACCTTACCTTCTCTAGCACACATACACACACATGCTGTTATAAAAAAAACTCCAAGACAACATCCACTGCACATACTTCTTCCCCGGAGGAGAGGATGAGAGAACAGACAACTTCATGTTGCTTAATACACTGCTGGAAAGCCTTCAAAATCTTAGTGATAAGTGTGGTATATACCTATAGAGCAGGGGTCTCCAAACTACGGCCCGCGGGCCAGATGCGGCCCGCGAGGCCCTCTCATCCGGCCCGCGGCAGGGGTCGGGAACCAGCCGCGGGGCCGGGACGCGCCGCGCGCTCCGCTGCCGCCGCCAGCCACGGGGCCGGGACGCGCCGCGTGCTCCGCTGCCGCCGCCAGCCACGGGGCCGGGACGCGCCGCGTGCTCCGCTGCCGCCGCCAGCCACGGGGCCGGGACGCGCCGCGTGCTCCGCTGCCGCCGCCGGCCAGGGACGGCTCAGAGCTGGGGCCAGGACGCACTGCACCGCCACGCAGTTACAGGCGGCGAAACAAGGAGCCACCCACTGCCAGGCGGCGAAACGGTCTGTGGGGAGAGACCGGGTTGAGCGGGTCAACGGGGGGGGGGGGGGGAAAGAGACCGGGTTGAGCGGGTCAGTGGGGGGGGGGGTTGGAGGAAAGGAGGTTTTGGGGGGGGAGAGACCAGGCTGGGTGGGTCAGTTGGGGGTTGGAGGAAAGGAGGTTTGGGGGGGAGAGACCTGGCTGGGTGGGTCAGTTGGGGGTTGGAGGAAAGGAGGTTTTGGGGGGAGAGACCTGGGTGGGTGGGTCAGTTGGGGGGGGGGGTTGGAGGAAAGGAGGTTTGGGGGGGAGAGACCTGGCTGGGTGGGTCAGTTGGGGGTTGGAGGAAAGGAGGTTTTGGGGGGAGAGACCTGGCTGGGTGGGTCAGTTGGGGGTTGGAGGAAAGGAGATTTTGGGGGGAGAGACCTGGCTGGGTGGGTCAGTTGGGGGGGGGGGGGTTGGAGGAAAGGAGGTTTTGGAGGGAGAGACCTGGCTGGGTGGGTCATTTGGGGGGGGGGGGTTGGAGGAAAGGAGGTTTTGGGGGGAGAGACCTGGCTGGGTGGGTCAGTTGGGGAGGGGGGGTTGGAGGAAAGGAGGTTTTGGGGGGAGAGACCTGGCTGGGTGGGTCAGTTGGGGGGTTGATGTGTAGTGTTCATGTGTAGTGAACAGGTGTTCAGGTGTAGTGTTCATGTGTAGTGAACAGGTGTTCAGGTGTAGTGTTCAGGTGTAGTGTTCAGGTGTAGTGTATCAATGTGTTATTAAATAATAACTGAATAAAATAATATTAAATAAATAATTAAAAACAACATCCATGTTTTGATTCTTTTTTATTTGGACCTCGAGTGTGTTGTCGGCCCCCGAACTGCTATTTGATAGTTAATGCGGCCCTCGGGCTGAAAAGTTTGGAGACCCCTGCTATAGAGTAGTGGCATTCAACCTGTCATCCATGGACCCCTGAGGGCCTTCAGACTGTCTAAGATTTCCAAAAGGATACACACCTTTGTTCAACATTTTAAGGGGTCTGCAAATAATAAAAAAAAAAGTTTGAAAATACTGCTAGATTAGAAGCAGAAGAAGAGGGCACTGGAAAAGAAAAAATTTCAAAAAGTTTTAGACCACTATAGCCATAGGCTGATATGAAAGGTAAGACCCCCAAGCAGGGTCCCAGCATCCCACCTTTCCTCAGTAGCTTGAAAAAGTAGATGGATGGAGTCTCAAAAGGCCATTTCCCCTGAACCTCCCTCATAAGAGCTTCTCACTGGTTTTGTAAATACCTCAAGCTAAGAAAGAGCAAAATATTTTAAATCATGGGTTACACATAGTTAACAAAGTTCATTTGTCTAGTTATAACAAGACTGCTGTAGGCATAAGTTTACAGATGATAATCTAACAGGAAAGTGTGTACAACACCTGATTTTTCCCTTCTACTCCTGACTACACATTACAATCAAAGATCAAGAGCATAACTATCTGGTTAGCTACCCTGTAATATGAATTGTTTCAATCAGGATAGTTCTGCCATCAGTAGTTCTTTGCATACTTAACTTCCATATTATCATTTTTTTAAGTTATGGTATTGTCAATCTGAACAGAGAACGCATTTATCCATAGCTCTGCAAAAGAGGTTTATTAGAGGCCAACTTCCTAGCCAGTTAAGGTGCCCATCCAATCGTTCATAACCTGGTCTTTGACTAGTAGCCGGCATAGGAGCCACCCCACATTTCCATGGAGACTTCTCAGTAGCCAGCAAAGGTGGAATCTACACCTGTGGAATGTGAGTCAAACAAGTTAATTCTTAAAAAAACCACCACACACACACACACACTTCTCTGGCTCCCAGATGCACCAGACAGATGGGATCTGTATATCATTCCCCATGCACTTTGTGAGGGGTACAAATAGGTGGTAGAGCTTCAAAGACAACATAGAAAGACCTTTCCCCAACCCCATTATTAAGCTGTAATAACCAGGTTAGAAGAAACCACTGGGGCCTCAAACCAAGGTAGAGACTACCAGCTTCAAAAAAGAAGAATATATTATTGTACAGAAATAGTCTACAGATATAGTATTCAGTGGCTGAGAGTCTGCAGAAGTTATGCAAGGAACACTAAGCAACAGACATACAAAGTTTCCCTATTGTAACCTCACCTTTATTAGCCCAGAAGGCTGCAGTAACTTGAAAAATAATAATGAGGACTGGATGGCACAGATAATCAAAAAGTTTTCCACGTCTGACAGGCAAGGAAGATGGATTCCTTCTATGACAAATATAGAAGCCTAAAAGGTAAAAGAAAAGTCTTCTAAGAGAACAAAATGGGATTCAACACACCTGAAACAATAGCTTTTTTCTAAATACAACCTGAAAGCCTCATGCACATCTGCCAAAACTTCTATTTATTTGCTTTAGGATTGGGGCAAAGCCAAGCTCTATTAGGAGAGCAGAGAAACACTTTTCCTATGACCAGGCTATCCTCTAAACTGATTTCAGCGTTTCCTTGAACCTCCTCCAAAACATCTGGTACTGTCCATGATTAGTAACAGGATGACTAGTTGGATCACTGGTCTAATCCAGAATGATCATTCCTATATTCCTTAAGGCAATCCTCTGTTTTCTTTCTCTGACACATGCAGAGTCTAGATCAATTTTACCTCTGATTGAAGTTGAGAGTTTCTCTTAGCTTGTAAAGTTCTCTAAAGGCCTTGGACAGATAGTGCAAAATGTTTTTCTGTACGCAATTACTAACTACTATGGATTTCCTATAGTTCCAGCAGCCAGAAATCTCCATAATAAAAGACAGATGCTCAATGCTTAATATTGCTATAAAAAGTAGTGAGACAAGCTGGTGAGGTAATATATCTTTCAACGGACCAACTTCTGCTGGTAAAAGAGACAAGCTTTAAAACTCACACTAGAAAATTAAGTCAACCTAATTTTTGTCAGCATAAACCTGCTACAGTAATTACATCACTTGTGTGTGACTACACTTTGGTCCTTGTGTTAATAGTACGCATCCTGACCAGGAGTGCTTGTATCAATTGTACTGTCAATGTGGAGGGGCTCCTGAAAGCCAGTAACAGTTGATGTAAGCAATGCAGTACAGTACTACCCTGACACTACGTCAACCTAACTACACTGACCTCGACCCTCTGTCGCTCATGGGGTGGAGTAAAGTCGGAGTAGCTGAGCAGTTAGGTCAGCAGGAACCATATTTAAGTATGGACACTTCTATAGTTAGGTTGACATAAGCTGCCTTGTGCCAACTTAAGTCTGTAGCGTAGACCAGACCTTGAGGTCTAAGAAAAGACCCAGCTAAATACCAGGTGGAACAAATTGTTTAGCACAAGGAGTTATGTTGCAAGAGACAATTCAAAGTGAAGTGTGCAGTTAACACCTCTGCAGTCCTAGGACAAAGGCAGGTTAGTGAGCTACAGATTGTTATGAGACAAATCTAGTGCATCTTACCAAGGTGGGTGAACTACAGCCTGTAGGACCGTCCTGCCTGGCCCCTGAGCTCCCAGCTGGGGAGGATAGCCCCCTGACCCCTCCCCCGCTGTCCCCCCATAGCCACACTGCCATGCAGGCAGCGCAGCTGCAAACTCCTGCAGAGCAGTGCATCTGGCTCCGTCCAGGTGGCGAAGTTGCCATATATGCTGCTCTCAGCACCACGGTAAGGGGGCTGGGTGGTTGGATAAGTGGCAGGGAGTCCCGGGGAGCAGTCAGAGGACAGAGAGCAGGAGACTGTTGGATGGGGCAGAGGTTGGGGCAGTGGGGAGGTGTTGTCTGGGAACAGGGGCAGTTGGATATGCATGGGAGTCCAAGGGGGCCTGTCAGGGGGTAAGAGTGTGGATGGGGGTGGGAGTGTGGATAGGGTTTAGGGCAGTCAGGGGACAGGGCGGTCTCGGAAGGGGCAGTCAGGGGACAAGGATCCGGGGTGGGTGTGTGTTTGGATGGGCCAGAGCTTCTGAGGGGGACAGTCAGGGGGCAGGAAGTGGGGGGGGGGGTAAGAGGGAGCAAGGACTAGACTGTTTGGGGAGGCACAGCCTTCCCTACTCAGCCCTTCATACAGTTTTAAAACCCTGATGTGGCCTTCAGACCAAAACGTTTGCCCACACCTAGTTTATTGATGATTTTTAGTGTCTAACAAAGACCTGAATTTAAGATCCCAGGCCTAAATTAGTACCAGGCATGAGCTAAAGAATATTTCTATTACAGTAGGGCCCAGGTGCACTATTCAGGAACCGGGTCCCAGGATGATAGGACTAGTAAACACATGAATAAAGACAGTCTCTACCTCAAACAATTCTTCAAGTATAGGGGGCTATGAGCCTCTCAATAGCTCAGAAGAAACTGTCCAAGCAGTGGCGGGGCCCCACAATGGGGCTTTGAGCCACCTCTGTGCCTCAAATTCTTAGCCACTTTGATGGGCCCAAAAGAAATCAGGGCTGTTCCAGTCTCCTCACGGCCACTTTTGATTGATCTACAGCCAAGAAGAACTTAGAACTTTAGCCCTGACCTCAGCATGCCCCTGTGCTACAGGCAAAGTGGGGCTATAATGTGAAGTATTTGAAGGCTCTGGAATATGGCTCATAGAATCCCAGAAGAGGGTTAGGTCTTCAAAAAAAGCACTATTATGAGTGCACAGAGCACAGAAATTTTAGAGTCCATTACTAAGATCTCAAAAATCCATCTGAGGGAACACAGCTTTCTACAAATCACATCAATGAGAGTGGCCACAGAACCAGAAAGAATCACTGTTTTAGAAATCTTGTGTTGATGTACAGATACAATACAGAATACTACAAGGGATAAGAGAACTCTGGGCTCCATTTCCAAAATGCATTGTTCTGGGGAAAGGCAACCATGCTACTGTCCTCTGTTACTCTTCCAAAAATATCCATGTTAGATTCTGCATGGGGAGGAGGATTGGTAAATATAAGCTGGTTCAGATAAGAATTCCCTTTCATGAAAGTTACTGCTTGGATGCTGGCAGGATAGTTCTCCCAGATTATCAAATACTCAGGATCACGTTTCCCTGACAAGCTAGAAAGCAGGTCCTAGTGCTGAAGGAGCAGGGTGGTTACATTCTTGCTTAAGCAAGCAACAAGGAGGACAATTACTTACAAAGAATTCGGAAGTGTGTGACAAATGGAGCAAGAATTCTAATTGGACTGGGTTTTTCTTGAAGGCTGTTTGCAGCCATTTAAAACGACACCAGAAAAGTAGTAAGGAGGCCCTGAGCTATCTTAACAGTGTTACAGAAAGACAGACCTAACAGACATAGCTGAAAAGGGAGTGTGGAGGCAAGTCATGGGAATACACCAGAGGGCCTTCTACTGTAAAGGAGGGAACAGAGTAGAGAAAGACAAAATAATTAGTTTTCTTTCCAACACTGAAAAGTTGAGGGGGAAAAAAATACGACAATGACTGACTTGAGCAGTAATACAAGGAATAAATGAATACCAAAGTGCAAAACTTCTACCCTGGCAGTACTTCTGCCTTTCTGGAGTTGCCACAGCCAAAATAAATAGGAGTTTGGATTGCTAGTGTTAGAAGAAAATGTGATACCTGAGATACTTTTGTTAAGGTTGGGAAGAAGAGAATACAGAGGGTCAGTCAGTCATACAGAAGTTACGGATAAGGTTTATCACCTTGTTGACTATTCCTCAAATTCATGTTGTAGGATATAGTTCATATTCTTCAGATCCAAGAGCTGTACTGTGGAGACTACATCAAGAGTATCAATTCTAATACACATTTAACATTAGCAGCCATGTTAGTCTGTATCCGTAAATAAGATGAGGAAGACTTTGTAGCACCTTCGAGACAAACCAGTTTATTTCAGGTGCATTTTCTCCTCAACAGTATCCAACCCAAATTTTGAAATTTACTAAAAACACAATACCACCTGTGTAGCAGCAAGTTTCAGATGGACACAAATTACATGTAATAAATATTTCCTTTTATCCTGTTAGATTAGCAAGAAGGGTGACAAGATCTCTTTCACTGCTATCTTTTAATGTAAACTGATTTGGTAAAGAAAGGTCCACAAGGTTAATATCTAGAAGCAAATAAACTCTGAAATTAGCTAATCCGTTCCAGAACAAGAATCTAAAAATGATCAAGAGGATGCTGCAGTGAACCCACATGGCATTATAGAAAATATCCAAGGCATTAACCCAACGGACCTTATCTTATAGTCAGATTACTACTCTGAAATAACAGAACACAGGAACATCACAATATAAAACTACTTCTTTGAGACAAATCATTAAGTCCAATTACAGGAATCTCAATCTTTCTTTCCTGGAAATAGTGTAGTAACAGATGTGTTTACTCCTGAAGTCATTAGTGTTATCTCAGTTTCAGGATATACAAAGCACTTCTAAAAGTAGTGTCTTCCCTTTTGGATGTAAATAAATCACACTGCCTTAAGTACAGCCACAGCTACCAATTAAAATGGTACAGTAGAACCTCAAATATATGAACGGCGTTACAGACTGACAAGACAACCGGACACCATGCAAAAACCAGCAGCAGAGACATTCCCCCCCCCCCTTCCCCTTTAGAGCATCACGAGCAGTCTAAGTGTATATGAAAGGACAACGCTTTTTATTTTTCTATTTATTTAAAGAGATACTTTGCATGATACTTTGCATTCATGCGCATGCAGTACAAACACTTGTAAAACTAAGCACAATAACATCAATGCCTCCATAAAAGATAGGAAGTTTAGTTGCCTTAAATTCAGACCTAATTCAGTACTGTCAATTAATGAACTGAGGTTTTTTTGCTTGCTAGTTTAATACAAAATAAATCCTCATAAGAAGTGGGTGGAGTTCCTTTATTTTCACCAGTGTCTACTTTTCCCCTAATGCACAACTTTCTATAAAGTTACGTTTCATAAGAATTAAGAAACTGATCAATCAGGTCTTTGCTCCTCCCCTGCTACTAAGTTACATTTTGTATGCATACATTCTGTAATCTTGAGTTGTTCCAAGATACATTTTCTAGTTCTGCAGACTTCATCCTTATTTAGGGCTGGTCTCCACGGGGGGGGGGGGGGGAGGGGGGAGAGAGAAGAGGAGAGGAAATCGACTGTAGATACGCAAATAGACGTCTCTACAGCCGAATTACCTCCCGTCCTCACGGCGGCAGCGGTCGGCGGCACAGTCCCCCGTCGACTCCAGATTGCGCCTCTTGATGAGCTGGACTTCCGGAGTCGACGGGGGAGCCGCTGACTATCGATTTATCGTGTCTTAACGAGACACGATAAATCGATCGCCAAAAACAAAATATCGATGCATCCCTGCCGTAGTGAGGACAAGCCCCAAGCGTGGAGTGACAACTGAAATATACAACTCTGATTTCTATTATAACAAGACTGTTTCAAGTAAAAACTCGAAAAAACCAGTACCCCTAAATGAGATATGTATTAGTCTAAATCTATTGTATATGTATACAGTATATGTATACAGTATATGTATTAGTCTAAATCTAAATAGTCAATGTCAAATACAAAGCATCTTTTCAGACAGGAGATAAACAAATCAAGGGAGAACATCTCATTAGGAAATCCATGTATTACACTTTAAAGTTGGCAACAGACTAAAATATTGCAGATTGTGATATTACGTGAAGTTTTGATATATCATTGTTGTGTTACATAATATTAAAATGGGACATTTTTAAGTAAAAAAACCAACTAATCCTTAACACGGTTAGACTGATGGAGAAATGATTTCGTATTTACTATAAGAGCTAGGTATTATTAGAATTACTTATAAAGCTGCTCTGTAGCTACAGTTAAACATTACTCCTTCAAGATGGAACAACTTCAACGAGGCTAATCAACAAAAATATGTGTTAAAACAATCAAATCAGAAAAAAATGCCTTCATAAAAAGAAGAAAAGATTGGAGAAGGGAAGGAAGAAGTAGTATTTTCATCCTTCTACAAGGGTATTACAAAACAATGCCACATTAAAGCCATCTTAATATATTAATGCAATGTCAGTTCATTTCCAATTGCAACAGTTTAATGTTTCACTTGGCAAATGCATTTATAAATATTTCAATACTCTAATTCAGAATTGACAGTCATGAGTTTGTAATTCAGCTCATCAAGCATCAACAAAACTAACTGCAAGTCCTTTGGTCACCCCACCAACTGGTACTCTAAAGAACTGTAATCTCTAATATGCACTTGTTAAAAATGGTCTTAAAATTTGACCTTTAAGCTTCCAAACATTTTAACTACAGAATAAAGAGAACAAGTTTCCTGTTAAGAAAATATGAATAATTCTTCCCATAACAACGCCCAAAAGCTTCTCTTTTGGGATCATACTGAAGATACAGAAACAATTACCAGCTGGTTATTCTCTGTTCTGCAATTTAACTGATGGGATTCAAATACCGATCTCCATATATAAACTATAAAGTGTGCTGGGTACTAAGAGCACTTAGTCTTTGAAAAATGCTACTGCTGGTATATTCTGTAGTGTGAAAGTTTATTCCACAATTCACACACTGTACTGAATTGGCTAGGACAGTGTGATTATAGCAATGAAACGTCTATTTTTCTGGCTCAAAAATAGTGTGTGATATGGCAGCCATAAAAAGGAGGTTCTGTGGTACCTGACAGGACAGTTGACGATAGAGAGACAGCAATGAAATGAAGGCAGATGCTCTTGGGTGACTGCTTGGTGTGACTTAGCTGATTTCCTTGAGTTGCCTGCATGTAATTGAAATCTATCTTGGTTTAAAAATACACTCATGTATATAAAATACAGATAAGATACAAAGTGTAAACCAGTTACAATATACCCAACTCCATGACAAGCCAATGGAAACCGACTTGGTACAATAACCAACAAAGAGACTACGGCCCAGCCAAGGAGCAGCATGTTTCTGGTTGAGTCATTAATTGTTTTGTTTATCTACAGGGTAGCAAACTGGAGTTTTTAAGGTTTTTTGTTTTTGTTTGTTTGTTTTTTTAAAGTATAAATTGCCAAGTCATCAGATCTTACATGGACTGTCCTCCCTCCAAAGTGTTTTTGAGGCTGTGTCGGTAATTAAAAGGTTTTGCTGGTATAGATATATATTGGAAGCCTCCAGTGGAAATGCAGCTTATTTTAGCAAAGGAACTCTTGTCGGTATAGCTTAAAACTACTTCCCAGAGAGAAAAAGTTATACTGGCAAAAGGACTTTTTTTTGGGGGGGGGGGGGAAGAGGGGGCTGGTACATATGCATTTACACTAGGGATCTTGACAGCACAAATTTGTTGGCTAAGAATGAAGTTACATAGGTGAAAAAAGCCTGTAGCTCTCAACAGAGACAAGGTCCGGTCTACACTATAAACTTAGAAAAACAGTACAATTACATTGCTCAGGGGTATAAAACATCCACACACCCAAGTGACGCAGTGATACTGACCTGGTCTAGATAGTGCTATGTTGATGAGCAGGATTGTCCTCTACATAGTTAACACCTCTTTTGGAGGTGAATTTACTATGCCAACAGGAGAAGCTCTTCTGTTGGTGTAGTAGCATCTTCACTGAAGCGTTAGAGCAGCATTTTAAATGTAGACCTGCTCTAACGTTCCTCGCTCTCTGTACTCTAAGAGATCATTCACCCTTTAGTTTATAACCCAGGTGGGGAGATGAATATTGGAACTGGAAAAAATTTTAAAGTTGTGCCTCTGCACTAGGAGAAATAGGAGACATCTGGCATGTATTAAGACCCAAAGAACTACTATGAGTCCTTGACAAGCTAGCACTTAAGAAGCTTCTTCAGAGAAATTCAATCTTTCCTTTAATTTTTGTGAATCAATGTGGATAAGGAGAAGCTCTATTCATTTACTGTAACTATTTATCCCCATTTTTTTATTGTAAATAAATAAAACATGAAGTGATACGAAAACAGCTATGGCAAGAAGTAACACTCAAAAAAGTTACAGAACATTCAAAAAAGATTGCAGTGGTTTGAATACGTTAAAAACGGACCTAGAAAGGATGCCACGTGGCAATACAAAGAATGAAAGCAACTAGAAAACAGGAAAATGGAGGATGAGTTGGATAAACAGAGTGAAGAATGACATACAACAGAAACATATAAAGATGTATTAACTTCATGACTTCATCCACGTCAGAACGTGGTGGAGAGAGATCATTTGACCTCATCGCTGCTGAGCTAATAAACAGGGATCAAAGAAGAAAAATTCTCCTTGTGTTCGATTTCCTAGATCAGCATGTGTAGATTCCTCACAATTCCAAGTTGTCAAAGAACAGGCTCATCACTGAAGATATTGCTACCAGATGAAAGGCAGGTCTGATTAGCCACTCTCTGAGGGCTTGTTTACACGAGGACACATACTACAATAGTAAAATATACTGCTACATAATTCCCTGCATAAGCACTCTTATTCCACAATAAGAGTGCTTTTTTCTGGTTCAGTTTCTCATATTCAAAAGTCTCCAAACAGGCTTCATAGTGGTTGTAGGCACTCTTATCTTTTCACTAATTATATATTAGTGGGGGGGGGGGGGAGGGATAGCTCAGTGGTTTGAGCATTGGCCTGCTAAACCCAGGGTTGTGAGTTAAATCCTTGAGGGGGCCATTTAGGGATCTGGGGCAAAAAATCTGTCAGGGGACAGTACTCAATCCTGCTAGTGTAGGTAGGGGACTGGACTTGATGACCTTCAAGGTCTTTCCAGTTCTAGGAGATTGGTATATCTCCATTTATTTATTTATTTATTAGTATTATCCTTATAAGACAAAGATAACTGAAAACATAAGCCAAGCATAAATCAGTGCAAACCCAACTAAATCTTCAGACAGCTTAAAATAGCTCTAAACGGTCGAATTCATCTCAAATAAATGCCTTATGGCTTCTGCCATTCTGCTGCTGTGGAATTTGACATTTTTCCATGATGCCATGGAATACAGCATTATTTGCCATTTTACCACAGTCAAGTGTGCTCAACCTTTTGTTTTGTCTCCCTTCCTTGTCCTTGAAATTTGTCCGCAACTGTCTCTTGTGCCCCTGCTAATTGGATTGCATGTTCCCTGCACAAGCAGGTAGCAAGACAGTCCTAAGCACCTTCTTTTTTGCAACTGCTGGTTGCTGCCTGACTCTCCTCTCTGGGGGGCTCAGGACCAGAATGCACATCAGCTACCACAGTATTTCAAAGAAGTTTTCAGTTACTGTGAAAAGATTCTGAGGCATGCATATTCCCACTAAAAGGGGCTAACTTGAGACAAACACATCTCTCCATAAAAATAACCTACTGAATTCAAGAAGAGCTTATATATTTACAAATTCAGAAGACTGTTTTAATCACGGCAGTACTATAACACAAAAGCCTTCTGAGCATCATACTTGGTGTCACTATAAAAGCAAAAACTGTCAAACCTCTCAACTGGGGAAACACAAATTGTGCCATGTGTTTCAGATGCTATTTAATGTTCTGTTAGGATCTACTATTGCCATTCAAGCCAAGTTAATTACCCTGTCCAGTTACGCAATCATTAGATAAAGTCATGATATAACTGCAGACATCCAGGAACAACTTTTCAGAAGAGCCAGTACAACTAGACAAACTACAGATGTTCCCTTAAGATTTGTCCTCATTTATCCTCCCTCAAATAGGACTCCCTGTTGTGCTGTCCACTGATAGGTGTGCTAAACAAGAAAAGAAATATTTGAAGAAATGGGCATTTGATATTAGTAACTCCTTTTACACACTGAAGTTCATTGATTTTCATGTGGCAAAGTTCTGAGCACATAGTTTGAATTAAGACAGCATGCAAAACATTTTCCTTGGTAAATGTGGCTTTGCCCTTAATCAATCACTGATTAGCATTGTCTTGCTCTGAAAGCTTCTTTTCAGATGCAAAAATAGGACACAGGTTCTCATATGGAGGTCATGAACCAGTATCAGTGTTATACTGCTAAATGAATGGGGTTCCCAATCTGGTTCAAAAATGGAAGAAAGTTGAGAAACATGATTTATAACATTGATGAGACCCTCATCTACTATGGGTAGCAAACAGTATAACGTTTATTTTTAACTATCAAAACAAAAGCAGTAGCAAAAGACCTCAAGAAATTCTAGCTTTCTCCCCCTTAAAACTACCCAATAGATTTGAGTGGGGAAAGTCCAAACTCCCATCGCCAATAACAGTTTTCCCACTAAGCCCCACTCTTTCAAATCTGGGGAAGAAATTAAATAAAAATTACATCATATTCCCTGAAGTCCGTAACCTTGGTCTGCTTCAGACCAAGAATTGAGCTTGCTTCCTTGTATTCATTCCCATCTTTGGCATTCTATCACCACCTGTCAATTCTGTAAATAGCATTCAAACTGTTGAGCATCTAGATGGAAAAACATAGTATTGGCTGAGTGAATCAAAAGGTAGTACTGATTTAGCAGGACACCCCAGAAAATGTGTAGGTTGGTTTCCTTGAGACAACTCAAGATGAAAAAATTCTCTGGAACGCAAGGCAGGATCACCATTTTACAGACTTTATCTTGAAGTGCCTCCAGTACACATATTGGTTCAGTGATCTGCAATTCCAGGGGCATTCAACTACTGGTGTCCTTCAAGGGTTGCTTGGGCAGAAAACCAACTTCTGCCAACATACAAAAAAGAGGAAAGGAGAAGAGATGCATCCCCTCTCTCCAGGGTCAGAAGCCTCAGCTCTCTTAATTTTGAATTGTTTGCCTATACCATCTGGGTACTTCAAGTCCAAGCAAACCCATTATCAGCTATCAATACCGTAGGTTTCTCCCAGTAAAATCTGTAATGCAATTGTTTTATCAACATACAATTCTGACACTGAAAAAATTAGCATGTCAACATAAAACTGAACAGCATTCCACAATGCGTTTTGAGTAATGTACTAACTGCATTGTTTACACTTTAAGGCAAAACTTTAAAATTTGAAATCTTGTGTGGAAAAATCTGTGTACCACACAATCAAGTATCACTATGCCACACAGATGAGGGCCTAGCTGAAGAATTTAGGCCCAGTTTCTCTGAGTACAGAAAGACCTTGTTTATATAGTGAACAGCATCGAAGATAAAGAGAAGTGCTGTTTCATTTACCACTAACGACAGAGTTTTCTTATACAGCTAGACTATGGGCAAGTCTACACTACGGGGTTAAGTCAACCCAAGTTACACAACTCTAGCTATATGAATAACATAGCTGGAGTTGATGTGCCTTAGAAAGACTTATTGCTGTATCTACACTGCACTAAATCAATGGGAGAAACCCTCCTATTGACTTACCTTATGCTTTTCATTCTGGTGGAGTACTGATGTAGACAGAAGAATGATCGGTAGTCGATTTAGCAGGTCTTCACTAGATAGTCACTAAATCGACTGCCGCAGAGTCAATCCACAGTAAGTAAGTGGAGACAAGCCCTATGTATTCGATCATGGCTAAAACTTTCAAAAGGGGCCTGAGCAATCTAAATACCCAAATCCCAGTAAAGGTAAAATGGGTACTCGGAACATAACTCCTTCGCGCTCATTTGTAAATCCCAGTTGAAAAATATTATGGGTGTCATTTTGGAAAAAAATTAATGTGGTAGAACATCAAGTATCCTAATATTCTAAGTGATACAGTTTGCAAGCTGAGAAGTAGTAGTAACATTTGTTTGACAACAAATTAACAGAATCAATATACCTCTTGGCTTTTTAATGGAACTGGAAGCAAGTTAATCCATGGTTTAAAATGTTCTTCATTCATACATGGTTTATAATTAAAAAGGTCCTACTTCATTTGCTATATTGCGAAAGTTGTTGATTCTGCACTATTAGGCTTCCACCACAATTTTTGTTTTAAATCAGTCTACTTGGCATAGTCCAGAATTTTCCATACATTTTGAGGTTTCCACCCTACACTCCTCTACCCTCTTCTCCCCCACCCCGCCAGTATATGAAATGACCTTGGAGAGTTTTGGATGGAGACATAACCAGGGTACAAGGCCTGGGGATAAGGGAGAGGAATGAGATTTAAAAAAAAAGTGGGGGGGGGGGGGGGGAAAAGTCTTGCAGCAGGCAGGATATTGCCACCCTTACTCACTTCTGCTGGCGGCAGCACTGCCTTCAGAGTTGGGCAGACAGAGTGGCAGCTGCTGGCCAAGCCTCCAGCTCTGAAGGAAGTACTGTCACCAGCAGCACAGAAATAAGGGCAGCAATACCATACATGCTGCAGAGCTCTAACCCCTACCTTTTCCCCAACCCCCATTTTTCTGCTCTTCCCCTGACTTTAAACCATGGGTGGCTGTCCCACTCTGGTTACAGCCCTCTAGCTGCACCAAATTGGTTATCAAAACAATTTTGCAGGCATAACATAATAGTGAGTGTTTAAGAAAAATTTGCTAGAACAGTATAAACAAATAGGTCTGTAGTGGCTTTTCTAAGTTACCACAATCGGGGTAATTTTGCCAGAATTTCATTTTAGAACAAGACTACTGGGGCATGAGGTCTGGAGCTTGCCCTGCTCCGGCGCTCCAGATGAAGAGCAGGGTCAGGACCGTACCACATAGCTCTCAGAAGCCACGGCGTGGCCCCCCTAGAGCTCCCACTCACTCCCAATGGCCCCACTACAATGACAGCTACAAGGGCAATGCCTGCAGACAGCGCAGCAGATCTCTTTCTGATGCTGAAGTCAATACAGTGGTACAATGCCTTCAAAGTGCTAGAGGCAGCAGGGGCGGAGGAGATTCACCTGGAGATGTTGAAAGCACTGGACAATATTGGGATGTCATGGTTAACACGCTTCTTCAATGTTGCATGGAAGGCAGGTGCAGTTCCTCTGGACTGACAAACTTATGTGGTGGTCCCAATCTTTAAGAAAGGAAACCACAGGGTGTGTAACAACTATAGGGGAAAAATCACATTCCTCCCTCTCTCTGGTAAAGCCTAAGCCAGGGTGCTGGAGAGGAGGTTACACCCATCAACTGAACCTCTGATTCAGGAGGAACAATGTGGATTCTGTTCTGGCTGTGGAACAACGGATGAACTCTGCTGTCTTGCAAATACTTGAGGCATTATGGGAATTTTCTCATCTAGTCTACCTTTGTTTTGAAGACCTGGAGAAGAGAAGGCATATGACAGCATTCCCCAGGATGTCTTGTGGGAAGTGCTGTGGGCGTATGATGTGTCGGTGCCACTTGTGTGTGTTATCTGGTCTCTCTAGTCGGAGAGAGTGAGTTGTGTTTGTATTCTTGACATTAAGTAGAGTTCATTCAAGATGGGTGTCTTACTCCGCCAAGGGGTGTGTTAGCACATCTATTCAGGATTTTCATGGACAGGATATCCAGGTGCAGCTGAGCTGTGGAATGCATCCAGTACAGGGATTTGGAGGTAGCATCTCTGCTTTGCAAATGAAGTCCTTCTTCCTTCTTCAGAATGCAACCTCTGACATGCACTCAAATGTTTCACCGCTAAGCGTGAACCAGTCAGGATGAGAATCAGCACCTCCAAATCAGAGCTCATGGTCCTCTCCTGGGAGAAAGTGGACTGCATTCTCGGTAAGGGAAGTAGCTGCCCTTAGCGGATGAGTTTAAGTAACTATGGGCCCCATTCACAAGTGATGGCAAGCAGGAGCGAGAGATTAACCAGCAGATTAGTGTGGTAGTGGTAGTAGTGATGCATTGTATTGATCCACAGTGGTGAAGTGGGAGCAGAGTTTTCATACGAAGCTCTCTGTTTGCTGGTCACTAAGTCCCATTCTCACCTATGATCATGAAGTTTGGGTAATGACCAAAAGGATGAGATCACAGGTACAAGCGACAGAAATGAGGTTTCTCTCCAGGTGACTGGGCTTACTCTCCAAATATGGTGAAAGAACTCAGCTATTCAGGAGGGCCTCAGAGTAGAGCAGTCATTCCTCCAGATCAAGAGAAGCCAGTTGACCTGATCCAGGCATCTGATAAGGATGCCTTCTGGGAGGCTTCCATTGGAACTCTACCAGGCACGTTCAACTGTGTGGAAGCCACATTGGAGAGATATTTCCCAGCTGGCCTGGGAACGCTGGGGAATCCCACAGGAGAAGCGGGAACCTGTTGCAAAGAAAAAGGAGATCTGAGTCTCCTTTCTCTTCATTCTGCCAACTGTCACCAGGAAAAGCAGCATAAAGGAAAAAAGAATGAACAGAACCAGTCCCATACTATCTCAGTTTAAACTATCTCCACAGGAAAAAGCAGAAAAGATAGTATTGGCTAAATTACATAGCAGATAATTTCTGCTCCATTTCAGATTTGTCAATTCTCTTTAAAGTTCTGTAATTTTGTGAATGGGCTTATGCTTTCCAACTGTGATACAAAACCACACAAATAAAATCCTTCAGACATTAAAAATGGATATCAACGTAAATGATATCAGTATTAAGTATTTAGTGTTACCAATTAACACCCAAGATTACTACAACTAAGATATTTCTGCACCAATTTTAAGTCTGATTATGTTATGCATTTGAGGACAGTGATTCTAGTCAGTCAAACCATTCCGTTTGTGTGTTTCTTTCCCACAGCTATAGCAGTGGGAAAACCTTTTATTTAAAAAAAAAAAAAAAAAAACCTAACAAAGTGATTGCAAAACCACGAGGTCTGGTCACAAAACATGATCATGCGCACACAATATCTAAATTGTCACTCTTCAAGCGTGGACTAGATTTCATGTTTGCAGGGATGCTTTAGCAAACACATGTCTGCAATATTTTAAAATACACAGACAAACCACGACAATGACTCGGGCAGCCTTTAAAACTCAAGATTAGCGATAACCAAACCAAAAAAAAAAAATGCCATATGAATAAATTTGTGTTTTTGAGATTCAGGTGCCTCAGTCGGGAGTAACTATTTCCAATGGCATGGGATGGGTCCAATCATTATGTAGTTTCTTAATCAAAAATTTGCAAAAGAAAATTTGATTGAAAAATAAAGAAAAAGATAATTTTTTAGCTTGGTTTCACATGTGATCAGTAGATTAGGACATAACTGGTGTAGCTCCAAGCTGACAGGAATGAATAGAATCAGCCAAATGAGGGCCATCACAAAAGCTAGGAGGTGAACGAGGTCTACTGTTTTAGTGTTTATTTCAGAAAGGAAGTTATCCTTCCAATTCAAAGCTGTTATTCTGAAATGACCAACTTAAAACAACAAAATGATGGACTGGGAGTCAGGTTCCTGAACAGAGGTAAATTTTGCAACTAAAGAGGACATCATCAGAAGCCTATGCGGTGTTTTATGTAATAGACAATAGAAGACTATAGGACTTCTTCCCATTTCTGTAATCCCAAGGCTGCAGATTTTTTGGTAAATAAAAGGAGAGGCCATGGCTAATAGCAATGAGTACAAATTCTCCCTAAACATGGTGTTCATCCATTTAGCAATCATGGGTGACAGCTTTCTTTTATGTGTTCCTGCTCAAAATTAGCTTCTGGTGTTCCTTATATTTAGCCTCTCCTGCATAAAAGAAAGCTACTGCCTTTTAGGAGAAGAATAAAAGCTACAAAATCCATCCTCTTAGTGTGTTTTGGGAAGAGGCAAGGGGGCACTCACCTGGTCTAAAAATGACAGACAACTCAAATAACCATCAGTAACTCATAACTAATCACTTTAGGGTTGGGGGTGGGGGTAAGAGAGGTACAGAAATTGATGAAGGGAAAGTGTGGGAAGCACAGAACATTCTACTTAATCTTAATGAGGTTAAGAGAGGAACTTCTTAACTTCAGAGAACAAAAAAACAAAAACCATCTCACCCACTTGACAGTGATGAGTGGAAAACAAGACAGACCTTAGCCATAACTTTCAGTAGAATCTTTAATTTTAATGAGTGTCTAGCCTTTAGCATTCCTAAAAGTAACCTTACAAACCCATGAAGCATTAGCTTCCTGAATCTGCATAAAGTTTTAAGTATCTGCTGCTGCTAATTCCACTCTCCTGATGTGTATAAAGTCAACAGGACTCCAGGTTACACTGCTGCTATTCAGAAGTCTACAGACAACAATAAAATTGCAAATATGCCATGACCATGCTGCTGCATGGAAAAGTTTAAAAGAAGGAAGCTGTGCTGTCACTGATGGAAAGGACTAGCCTGAAAATAACTAACACACAAACAAGGATGCAGGGGACTTAGAATGGATGAGAACCATCCTGCCCCAGCTTTCCAGAGCCCTACATGTGCAGTGAGGTAGAGCTTTCACAAGACTTCAAGGTAGGGAGGAAAAAGAAGATTGAGCTGAAAGAAAAAAACAGAAATCTCCTTCCTCCTGGCTAATAGAAAAAGATCTTCAAAATTTATCTGACACCAACTAGAAGTGGATACAAAAGGTAAAGCCTTTTCTCTTCAAAAGGCAGGATCAACAAACTGCAACAAGCACCATCTCAGCAGCTGACAGAAGGCAGAGGGGGAGAAATGAGCATCTCACTAGAATATTGCCTTCTCCCATCATCTCCAGTTGTTTCATATAGGACTCAAGATTTAGACTTCCAGTAGTATACAAACTGTCTTTTTTTTTTTAGACACACTTAAATGTGTTTCCTGTTACTGCTCTAAATAAGCAATTTATAGAACCCTGTTCTGTGAAAATTCCATGTTTTTCTCATTGTAGCCAACTAGTATTCTACTGTACTGTTAAACTATTTCAGAGTGGTATCTTTGCAACAACTAGTGCAGGTATACGCCATGGAACATTTTCAGGAATTCAAAAGTATTTGGCTTAACTAACATATGTCCTCCATTTCTAGCTATAGGGGTCTGGGATTTGAGCAATGTGGTGGTAAGCCTACATTTTCTGTGGGATAGCATCTATCTTGCCAAGCGGTTGTACAGCACTTCCAGAGATTAAAATAAATAAATAAATAAAATAATTTTTAGAAATGGTAGGTTTGTTCAGCACACTAGAGGAAGAAAGTACTTAAGAATTAGGTCCTACAGTACCAGTTTGAATCCACCCTAGGTTTCCACAGGGGAAGAGGAGGGAAAAGTGCCTTGTAAGGAAACCTGTGCACAATCTAAAGGCGTTATTGAAGTATCCCATAATAAACACAAACGATGCACCTGGAATCTGTCATTCTCAAGAACACTTTCTGGATGCTAGACCAACTTCTTCGCTTTTTTTTTTTTTTTAGCTGCTTCCCCATGGTCTAACAACTTAATCAATCAACTTATCATTCAGAAGCACTAACAGAAAGCAGATTTAAAGAGTGGAGGAGAAGTGTATCCTGCAGAATCCTCAATCATCCCAGTTTATTACTGCCTTTCTCTGCACCATGTTAGTTAGCTCAACCCTTCTTTCAGGTCTGGACATTGCTACCTTGAAAACATTAAACTAATTCCAAATCAAATAGCTCTCCAAATGGCTAAACTTGACTATTTCTTCCCAATAAATTTGCCTCCCATCTCTTCAGTGTAAAATAAAAGATTTTGATGCTACTGTAGGACTTCATGGACTCAGAACGAGAAGTGTGAAGTTATTCCAGAAAGAACACCTAGTTCAGAGTGAAATAAGTTGCAAAGAATGAGAACCAGGTCATATTGTTTACATGCCAGAATTTAAAATGCAAGTGAGGGCCTTTTCATGTGAGATGTAAGAAACAATCAATTTAGAAGACTCCCATACTAACTGCTGCCAACCTCAAAAGTTAGAAGAGTCAGATATGCTAGGAAAGGTTAAACAAGTTGCTTTTCTGTTATTTGTACGCAAGCTGAGATGAAGTCTTGAGGAATTTTTGGAATTTTTTGGCATAAAGAGTAGGAACGCCACTTAGATGTTGAAGCAACCTATTGAAAACAACTGAAAGCTATTAAGACCTATATACCAGGACTGCAATAGTCATCCTTTTGCAGCTGCAACATACCGTAGTATGGCAATGCCTTAGCCTCAAATAGAGAAGCTTCCACAGCACTGGGCATATGTAACAATAATTCTTAAGCAGCTCTTACTAAAAGATGTCTGTAGCAGATATACAGCAATAGAATTCTGCTAGCTAAAATAGTTTTCATTAAACAGTTGCCAAGCACAGTTTCTCCCAGAACAATACTGATTTTTTTCAAACACAGCTGTTAACACAATAGTAATATTGCTTCCATGTCCCATATTGACAGTATTTTTTTTAATATTGGAGAGATCTCCCTCAAACTCAATTGTACTGTTTCTGAGCATAGCTATAACATTAATGTAAGGCCAAAATAGAATTGTAACCTAATTTATAGTCACACCTGTCTGGCTGTAGCCATGTTTGAAAACTATCATAAAAGGCTACTGTCAACAGTGCTGCAGAGACTGTGTTAAGAGCATCTGCCACTAATGGTGAACTGAAAAGCCAAAATTGTGCTGCTACTGTTCTTTTATGTACAAATAGGAACTTGGTACTACTTTTTAAAAGTGTGCACAGTACATCTTCAAAAGTGTTTTTAATCTCTTTTTTACAGATAAAGTGCTTAGGGGGTTCAACCACTAAGCACAGATTGATTACTGGGAGTACACCATTGGAATCAAATTCATAAATGATGCTCCTGAACTGTTGGCGGTGTTATACAGAAAACTACACAGGATCTTTTCAGGGGATAAGACAAGAATGTCACGTTTATTATAATACAATAATCAATAGCTAATTTGATACCTATGTGTACACAACACACACACACACACACCCCAGATGTTCTGCAGCTGCTATATAGTTACCCGTCCTGAACGTAGCTTGAGTCCGTGGCTTGAGTTCGCAGCTTGGGTTCGTAGCTTGTGTCGGCTAACTGGCCAAGAGAGCCTGACACAAGGAGGGGTTGGGTCTCTGTCGGGCGCGCACCGATACCCCTTGGTGTTGGCAGCAGAACGTTACCTAAAGTCTGCTAGCTCACCCATCCTTTTTATAGGGTTTCAGTTTGAATTTTGAATCTGTAGGTCTTGCTGTGTCATGCTGCCTCTGGGATCTGTTGATTGATTATCCGTCAATTGCAGACATGACTTTCAGCCTTGGACCTGGCTTTGATGCTTCTTCAATTTGGACTTTTGTTCTTTTTCTTTATGGTAGACTCCTTTTGCTTTGTTCTTCAATGGTTGGTGTTCACACTTTTTCATCAGGAGGAGCTGGAGGTTAATTCCATCATCCATGCATACCTCATTCACACATCTAAACTAATTAGGTTACATCCGGGTTTTATAGACAAAGTGGAGTGAGCATTTTAAAAGGGAGTTTAAGACAGGAGTAAAAAAAAAATGGAGTCTGAGTTACAATATGGAAACAAACACAATATGAAACATGAACAATTTACAAACAATTTAATACTTCTCAGTTCTACAGCGGGATTCTTAAGTACTGCCATGGTTACTTAGGGGTGGGGTGGTCTGAAAAATTCTATTCACTAGTTAAATAAAGAACCCATCTCTCATTTTCTTCTGGTCTTCGAGAATAGCTAACATTGTGCCTCTAAACCTTTAAGATTATTAGTAATTATTTCTCTATCTAAAAAATGTATTTGAACTTTTATTAAGGGGAGGAAAAAAAGAAAGAGCATAGAAAATAGTTTTACTACGGAACAATTTTGGATCTATCATTTTCTTTGAAACACAAGAGCCTCTCCAAAAATGGAGTAAATTGACAGTGAACTGCAAGTAAGTGAAAAATTGGACTAGGACCCTTTTGTTTGCTTGCTTCTTTTGCATGTGTAAGGCAGTCTTGGGGGGGGGGGGGAGCATTTGCAACTGAAGTCTTTTTTTTTATTATTTAAATAAAATACAAGACTCAAAGCTGGAGAATTATTGAAATGACAACCTCAAGTATCAAGACAATAAAAGCTAAGCCACCAGTGAGGAAAGTTTCTTTTTTAGTTTAAGTACTTGGGGGAGCGGGGGGATCGCCTTTTTGTTAACACTGTCAATGACTGCACACTCCCTTTTAATTAAAAAGGTGAGGGAGAAGGCACCACAATACATGTTTCCAGATGTACCAGAAAACCAAGGAAGACCAGTCCTGGCATTCCTGATGTCCATTAATACTGAGATGCATAGCAAGTGTATCCATGAGCCACAGGGCCGTTTTACTTTGTTTTCCTTTAAAAAACAAACAAACCAAAAGAGTACTTGCTGAATTTAAGTATTCATATATTTATACATTTAGCATGTTAAAGGTTCACAGAGAACTTTGATTAGGTAGCCTATTTAGATTCCATCTTATTCTCTGTGGTTTGTACTGATGCATACATTCCCACATGTGATTATCTCTTGGGGTAGTCACTGTGATTTAGTAATGAGCACTAAAGGGGAAGGTGGCATGCGGAAGAGGCATTAACCCTTTACCATACTCGTATTAAAGATACTTTGGTTTCTTCCATAAAAAGGTCTGGATTTTGATTGGATTTAGAAGTGAAGAAACCCAAATAAATCTGAAATCAGTATTTAGTAAAGTAAAATGTCCCAAAATTAAAAACTCCACCCCCAGCTCTTGCAAGAAGAAATGTGCCCTTTTCATTTTAATAAGGGCAGATGATTATGATGAACTGGTGTGCACATAACTTTAGCAACTGATTGTAGACTAAAATGTTGAGTGAACACCAATTAAGAGAAGCTGGAGACCTGCAACCACAATGAAGAAATACCAAATAGCAACCTTAGAATTAAGTTGTAAAAGTCTCTTCACATTGGCCAACATACTTAATAAAGGCTGAGGCAGAAACCCAGAATAGTGAGGAAAATAATTTTATTCTAATTTAAGAGCTTAAAAAAAATATTTATAATTTTGCCATGCTAGATTTCATGCTACATAAAACAAGATCAGCAGAAACACTACATCTGCTTCTGTGTTCATGTTCTTTCAGATTAAAAAGCCTAAGTAGTCTCAGAAACTCTGAACTGTAAAAATAGTCACATTTCCTACTGGATGTATTATTAACTATTTATACAGCTAGATCAGGAATACTTTATAAATTCTGAAACAAATATTCAGTTACACAGAAATATTTGCTATGACACTTCAGAATAACTGAAAGACATTAATATTTTACAATGGCTATGCAATGCATTCCATAACAACCAGCTTCCTGTTGGCCTAGTACAAGTTATTTCCATTGTCATGGACAAAATTAACATTTAGATTCTGGTCCACTGTTGCCAAGAATTATAGAGGCTAGAAGTACTCTAGGGAGGTTCACCCTGTGTGGGTGAAGAATGCTTCTGATTGATTAGCAAGTAGGATAGGTAGGTTCCTAGGAAAGGACTGCACTGTGCTATTCTGCCTTCTAATCAGCCCTAGGGAGGGGAATGGGGAGCGAGAAGAGGTGATGATGAAAGTAAGAGGCACTTTAAAATGCAACAAGACTAAAGAGTCCCCTATAGAAAATGTTCCTGAACTCAAGAGCAATTCACTTAACAAAAAAAAGGTAGCCTTATTAAAATTGAAGATCATACTTTCACAGAGAGGCTCTCAAGAAGAGTTTTAACAACTTCAACACAAGACAATTTTGTTAAAAAACTGGTATCATTTTTATGATATTAAGAAGTGTCATGCTGTCTTTAACATGTTCTTCTGCTTAAACAGATGCCACTCTTTTCGTTAATCTCTGGCAGTGATCGCCATTTCACAGCACATTCAGCCCACACAGAACTGATCAATAACACTACAGACACAAGACTAGACTGCATCCATTTAATAACCACAAGGAAATGTATCATTCAGCAAAATTCTATATATTACAGGGTTCTAGTTTTTTTAAAAAGCTTTGCTGCTACAGAAAACTAGCCACCCAGCTATGGTAAACAAAATGAAAATGTGAACAGATAAAATCAGTCATCAAATCACAATTATAAGAACACTAAATAATTTTACTTTTGCACACAACACTACATAAGCAAAGAGAAAGAAGCATATATAAAAAAGTCAGTATAGAACATGTTGTAAAACTAAACAAAATGAAAATCAGTTACAAGACCAGGATCAGTGGATCATAGTAGCTGAGAGGATAGTTTCAAATAAATGCAATTGTATTAACAATTTCCAAACACTGGTTGCTACCATGAAAAATGCTTCTACAAATCTAAACAATTCTTAGACCACATTATTTCATGACTAAAAATAGTAAATTTAAAACCTGACTTTTGTATCTAACAGTTATAAGACTGCACCATGTATTAGGTAGCTAAGAAAAAGTTAAGTTTTGCAAAATATCTAGATAGGTATTTTAAGTTTACCTCATTCTCTTAGTAGTGTGCATATACATAAACGCCCAACTCCCTCTCCATATAGCACTAGTTCATGCTTTCAGAATAGTAACTATTTTTAAACACACTAATGGAGGCGGAAGCTCACCACTGAGTACCCCAAAATAAGATCTAAATGAAGTTAGAGACGTGTCTTGGTTATATTTTCCTGACCATTTTAAACATGACAACACTCAATCAAATTACAGTATTAGTCAAAATGCTTAGCTTTAAAGTTACTCCATTAATCAACCCTACAGTGGACTAATTTAAAACTAATTTTAAGTTTACAGACTGCATAAACCAGAAGTGCTGAACTCTGGTATTTTAAGATGAACAAAATAGCTGCTATCACCAAAAGTTGTCATCTACTACCACCTTATCACTTTAAATAATTAATCATCATCAGCGAGAAACTATATTCCAAGTCAAATATACTCAAAAAGGAAAAGTTAATCCAAGTTTGCAAATCGTAGCTAACCCCACAAGCTTTAGCACCACAATGATAATTTGGTCAGTTTAAAGGCAAGTTTACTTACCTGAAGAACAAGAGATCAGAAAGACAGCAAACGCCAGCTTGGTAGCAGCTCCCATTTTCAAAATACAGTTAGAACAGACAGGTGGTGTTTCTATTATCGAGTTTCCTGGTTCTTCCAAATAGAAAAATCCACCTTTAAATTTAACCGTTATAAAGCAATCTAAAGCAACATATTTGGAGCTTAGAGTGTTCAGAAAACAAAATCAGATTTATTTAGATATTGACGACCCCTCCAGCGCCTTCTAGTGAGATCCCCGATACAGGGGTGTATATATTTGGAGAAGCATTTCAAAATACAGGTGTCATTTGGCTTCTGTACAAATGGTGGAAAAATGCAATTATGAAAAAATACCGCACATTAAGAATCCATGAAGTCAACAGCAGAAACCGTCTTTTAGGAAAAGAACCAAGTCTCAGAGCACAGTTCAGCTTTTTTCCACGTCAAGCTCTGTAAAGTATCCCTCCTCGTGTTGGACTGTGCAAGTTGTACTGAAATTAGTAAACAATATATTTTCGGCTTCACTCCCGTTATACATGTAGTGTTTGAGCAAGTAGTTCCATTTCCGTTTCAAACGTCAAAAACAAGTCATTGATAGAGAGAATAGTAAACTTGTCAATTTCTTTATAAAATTGTCTAAAAAGTCAGTTACCAGCAACACGTGGACAACATTGACGTTTACTTTAATAATGCTGGGGGAATGTAGAGGGAAGAGAGAAAAGGACGGGGAGAGAAACAACAGCTTTATAACAAACAAGCCTTTACAGTTCCACAAAGGTAAATCTCTAAGTTTCCCTTCACCAGCCAATAAAAGCCGCACGTTTCCCCTTCTCTCCCCAACCTCCCTCCTTTCGCGAGCCTCTCCTTGTCCGTTCAACACAGGCTGTGCATTTCAGACATTCTTGCCTCTACACAGAATTCCAAACTCCTTTAAAAAATAGAGACTATATTTGGTGTTTAAAAAGTGAAGAGTGACTGGAAAAAAGGCAGTCTCCAGCCGCTGGGGAGGAGGGTGATCTATGGGCTCGTGGCAAGTCTCTTCTTCCTTGATTGCTGATCTTCTAGAATTCCGCTTCTCTGGAGGTGGAGAGGGCACCAGTATTATATGCACATGATTGGATGTGACCAGTATCTCCGAGTTTGCTGGGCTGGTGACAGCTTCCTTTCTCCTGCGTGCAGGATTTGTGGGCTCTTCTGTTTGATGCACACCCCTCTCCCAACGCCTCACGGATACATTTTTCCTCCCTGCCCCCAACGTGGATAGAAGAGAGAAACCTGGATAATTTCCCACTCAGTCCAACTTTTGCTTTCTTAGGAAGAAACACTCCCCAGTGGGTGGGGGTTGAAAGCCTGGTGAACTCTTACTGCCTTATTCTTATGCCTCCCACACCACGAACCAGGCAAGCCCTGGGCAGAGGGTTGGAAAGGGGGGAGGGGAGTCCCCTCTTCTCCCCCTCCCCTAGCTCTGTCCCCAGCTCACTCCTTGCTCTGAAGAAACTGCTGCGGGTTCCAACCTTCTCGTCCCCCGGGCGGCGCGGCGCACACCAACTTTGCCCCTCCAGGAGCGGAGTTTAGGGATCGGCGAAAACGAAAGGCCAAGCCCGGTGCTTTTCTCTGGGCGGCGGCGCACGACGGAGCCGGCTCTATTATCCCCAGCGTCCGGCTGGCAGCTCCGAACGGCCCTCCGTACCGTGCTGCTGTTGCTGCTCGCCTGTGGTAATTTCATATCTACCCATTCACCGTGTAGTGTGCAGAACGAACCCAAGATGGCGGCGCCCGGGCGATTGTTTTTGTTTCCTCTCCTGGCTCCCCTCCCCCCCTTCTCCCAATCACGGCTGCCTGTCGCGCGACTCAGTACGTGCGCAAGTCGTCCCCAATTGACAGCCCTCAGAACCACTCAGGGCGGAGCACAAGGCCTCGCCTTGCCGGTTGGGGCGGGGCTCTGGTGGCCCTATGCGTGAGGAGGAAAGCTCCCGCGCCTGGTACCTGCGCGCGACCCCTTGCTTGGTGAGTGAGTGCGCGCCTGTTCTTAACCGCCTCTCTTCGCTTCTTCGTGCCCCTGGACTGCAGGGGCTGGGGTGTGGCGTCCCGCCCCGACTTTACTTGCTCCTCTCCCCCCCGCTCAGTGTATCTCTCCTCTTCTCCCGTTCGTCGTTTCAAGTGCACCCAGAGGAAAGGCACCCCCTGAAAGAGACCCGAGGAGGTCACCTCGTCCAACCCCCTGCTCAAAACAGGACCAACCCCACCTAAATCATGACCTCCCTCCGCCCTTTTATCACGGTTGTCAACTTGTCTGGTGCCAGAGCTCTGCCGAGACTCTTCAGCCTCGGTGCGCTGTCCCGGGGATCCGGAGGTTACCCCACTTTTGCATTTTTATTTTTAATAGTTTTGGCAGATGATCATGCTTATTTTTGAGCTTTTTGAAATCCATTTAAATGTTTACAGGTGCTGATGAGGGGGTCAGAGAATAGTTTTTTAATGACAGTAGATATTGAGATACAAAAAGTTAACATTTGTAGCTGTTAAAACACAAGTGGTCAATGTCACATCAAAATATACAAAGTCAATAGCCTTACAGTCAAACTAATCTCAAGCAGGCAGCAGCATTCTTCTTACTTTGAGGTTTTCCCCTCTCTAAATTTCTATTATTATCCATGAATATATTTTCTTTTGCAGAGGAGTGTTTGTATGTGTATGGTAAAATTGATGTTTATCAACATTTACTGGTAAAAATCAAATCCTAAACCTATCTGGGTTTTACCAGTGCCGTTTTTGTTTTGAAAGGGAGGAGAGCAGCTTGGTTTGCTCCTTCCTCCTCCCCCCACTCCCTTATTTTGTTTGTTTGATTCATTTTAGTTTTTCCTCTCATCAAAAAAGGCCATGGCAGGCCCCAACCATTTTCCTTGGAGACCTTACACCTGAGCAGTTGTGAGGAACAATAATCAGTCCTCAGTCACCCACCTACTGTCTCTATCCTGCCTCACCTCCCCAAGAACCTTAGAAAGCTGCTAGAGCCACAAAATCAAAATCCTCATATTCACATAAAAATCATGGATTTTTAGAAAATAAGTGTTGTTTTTATTCTTCTTGAGCCTTTTAGGTTTCACGTTTTCAAGCTTTCTCTGTAATCACAGAGCTAAAAATTTCTATTTTTAAAATAAATGTTCACCTCACATTGCACTAATAACATGACTCCAAGAACTGAGGGTTCAAAGAAAACAGCAAATATATCAAGAAGTGGGATAAAATTGTGAGAATTAGTTACTCTAACTTTACTAGGGGATGTCTTAACTGAAGAAAAAAGGGGTGTTTTCTGATTAATTTGGATTAGCTAACTTTGTTCAAGTACCTGTCAAAACACAGCAACTTGATTTTTAACTCAGGTTAACAGCATCAGTTAAATTCTATAAGGGAACTTGCATCAGACTCAAGCTGCTGACCCAAGTTAAAAATCAAGTTGCCTTCTCTTCAGTATTGTTTTACCCCAAGATCTTTAACTTGAATTAGTTATCTTGGGTTACATTAAGAACACACCTTTTTTGCAATGAAGATGTACTCTGTGAAGCCTGGCATACACTGTTTCTCCAATTCAGCCTTCCTGGTCCTCCTTTGTACAGTACCTTCAGGAAACTGGTGACTCTAACCTTTTGGCTTGAAGGACCCAGGCCTTCACCAGGTATTATTATTATTATTTGCATTGTGATGGGGCCTCAAAGACCAGGACCCCATTGTGCTAGGTACAAACACAGAACAAAAAGACAGTTCTTGTCCCTAAGAGCTTGCAATCTAAGGGCTTGTGGATAAGTAGACCTAAGTTATGCTACTCCAGCTATGTGAATAACATATCTGGAGTTGAAGTAGCTTAACTGAACTGTATCAATGGGAGATGCTCTCCAGTCAACTTCCATTACTCTCCCAGGAGAGCTGGAGTACTGGGGTCAACCGGAGAGCACTCAGCAATTTAGCAGGTCTTCACTAGACCCACTAAATGGATCCCTGCTGCATCAATTGCAGCAGCATCGATCTCCCAGTAGTGAAGACCAGTCCACAGTGTAAGATAAGAGGCAACAGGAGGATACAGGCAGGCAGACACATAGGGGGGACAAAAAGACAATCACCAGTATTTTCCTAGTGCCAGGTATCCATCTGCCTGATGGCAACCGTCAAATAGTTCTGTGAGGTGCCTTTCTAGAGGACCCTGTACGGAGTCCACTACTCCTGAGACCAATGTGTACATAAACAACAAGGACCAGCTGGCGCTCCTGTTCACTCTGGCCAAACTCTGAAAAAACACCTATCTGATGCCCTGTAATGAGTCCCTAAGTATAGACAGGCTGACTGTGAAGTTCTGCCATGTGTTCTGGGATGTCTTCAGTCCAGCTTTTCTGATAGTGTAGACCAAGGCTCTGGGTCACATGAGCAGCAAGGTTTGAAAGAACATGATCATGAAGGCCTACCCTTTCGCTTACAAAAGTGATATCTCCAGGTCAGAGTTGAGTAACGTAGTCCATCAATCTGGAGAAAAAGTGAACTAACACTGCCTGAGTTGTATCCATTTAATGGATAATCAGGATTTAAATTGACAGAGCTGGCAAACCATTATTTAAATTAACAAGGACACAAGCACACAAATTTAAAAAAATGAAAAATTATTTATTTGTACTGTGGTATCTCCTAGGGACCCCAATCAAGGACTAATATCCCATTGTGCTCAATACTGTATAAATACTTATTAAAGAGATATTCCTTGCCCCAAACAGCTCACATGATGACATTTTGTTTGGAGGCCCTCAAAAGTAAAACTGAATATGAGATCATGCAACTCTGGAAATATTAGAACATGTGGCAACACCTTGTATGCTGCTTTTTATTCAAGAACTTCAGAATGATTTGCAAACATTAATTAATTAAGTCTTGCAACACTTCTATTTAATCTGTAGTTTTTATAGTCTCCTATAACACAATAGTCAAACTCAACTTGTTCTGCAAGTTGTATTTTCACCTCGCTCAGCTTCTTCTAAATGTTAATCACATTGCCACATGAGCTGAAAATTATAGCAGCGAGCTATCGATATCACCTTATTTTAAAGATTGTTTTTTGGCAAATTATAGCTCATTTTTAGGAATAAAAATGGGCTTTCTGCTAATGTTTTTAAATTGTTTTCCTTGAATTGTATGGAAACATGGTCTCTTCTAAGGATATGCTCACAATAAGTGTGGGAGATTATTTGGGATCCTCAAACAGGCGTCAGCACTGCAGAAATAATAATTAGGTATTTTCTATATATACTGTATAAAAATGTATTTCAAATATTTGCTTCAGCGAGGTTATTTTGTTGCTCTAAAAACAGAAGACTTCAGATTTTAGAGAGCTGCAAGTAGGTTAATATCTTCAACAAATGTTTACTGACAGTATTCAGAGATTTCTGTTTAGACCAACATTTTTAAATATAAAGAAGATCAATAACTCCTGATTAAATCTATATATATGAAAGTCAAATGGTGTATGCGTGTATGTATGTATGAACGCTTACTCGTTCCACAACACCATTTGAGCTAGAGACTTGAAATTTGGTACAGTTAGAGGTCTTAGGGTCCTAATCAGGGTAAGTGTCGAAAATTTTTCAAATCTCACTTCTGACGCCCCCCAGGGGTGAAATTCTTTAAAGGCCAATCACATCAGCTGGGCAGCTGCTGTTCTCTGTGACATAGTTATGATGTCATAATACCCCCTCCAACAGACCGCACTCACTCAGCTCTCTGCCCCCTCCCCCCTCCAACGGACCCCGGAATCCCTCAGCTCTCTGCCCCCTCCCCACCTGCGACGGACCCGAGTTGGGTTTGGTCGGACGGTAAGTGAGGTAGGGGTGTCGGGTTTGGTCGGGGGGGTAAGTGAGCGGGGGGGGTCGGGTTTGGTCTGGGGGTGTTGGGGTTGATGGGGGGGGTAAGGTGGGGGGGTTGGGTTTGGTTGGAGGGGTCAAGAGGGGGGTAGGGGTTGGTCGAGGGGTAAGTGAGGTGTGGGTGTCGGGTTTGTTTGTGGTGGTAGGTAGGGGTGTCGGGTTTGGTTGGGGGGGGGGAAAGTGAGGTGGGTGTGTCAGGTTTGGTCTACGGGGGGTGAGGTGTGGGTGTTGGTCAGGGGGTGTTGGTAGGGGGGTGACGGGGGGTGTTGGGTTTGGGTGGGGGGGTGAAAATGTGAGTCGGGGTTGGTCGAGGGGTAAGTGAGGTGGGGGTGTCGGGGTTGGTCGGGGGGGTGAGGTGGTGGTTTCAGGTTTGCTCTCTGCCCCCTCCCCCCTCCAACGGACCCCGCACTCGCTCAGCTCTCTGCCCCCTCCCCACCTCTGATGGACCCGAGCTACTCCGGGTATTTTTGCTAGTATTATTATAATTTATACAACGCCATGTACATGTCATATTACAAACTTAAAAGAAGGTTGTGTTCCTGCTTCTTGGGGTTTACAATCCTAAAGTCTGATTCATCATTGCTCTAAGGCTTATTTGAACAGTCACAGCTGCTGAGGGGTAGCTGGAATGTTGTTGGAGGAGTCCTCCTGGAAGGGAGGAAAGCCAATGGTGATACGGCTGGAGGGTTATGCCAAAAAGCAGATACCAGCATGCAGGCATTTATATTAGCATACCTTGTTTGCTTTGAAAAAATTACAAAATTATATCCATCTAATATACCCTTTGATATAAAACTAGCTTAGCTAAATCAGTGCAATCTCCAGTGTGGATGCAGTTATATTGATAATACAGGTATATCAGTATAAATGCATCTGCTCTAGAATGTTGTAATGATTTCCATAGGTTGGTCTTCTACCAAATAAGTTAAATCCATGCAAAAACTGAATGAGGAGCAGCCCTCAAAAGTGATCACTGCTGACCTTTGAAAAATGTTTGCAAATTGCTTCGGGGGTTGAGTTTTGTTTCTGCAGGGCTGTAGCCATTACGGTGGGGTTGCCAAATGCTGGATTCTGTCTCAAGTAGACGTGAAGAACATCAATGCAATGTCAGTCTCCTACCCTTGCTTGTTTGCACCTCTTTCCACTGCCATTTTATGTTGTTGTTGTTGTTGCCCCTCCTCTTATTTTTTCCCTCCTGGCTTTTCCCTTCCATTCTCCTCCTCCTGTACATTTCTGGTTCTTTTCCCTCTTCCAGGATCAATCAATTTGATAAGTATTTTAATGGATCTTTCTCTGTGATATGTGAGCATACAAGATATAGTTCCTAGGACCTGTGCTTCTACACAGTTTACCCTCCTATGTAGGAGCAGCAGCAGCATGAAATATGTGATCATACCTAGTTTTGTTCTTCTGTTCCTGCTGCCGAGCACTTTTTCTGGAGATAAGTGTGGATATAACTTTCCATTCCTTCTGAGGAAATAAGGAGAACAATGGAAAAAACAACTGTGTCTCCTTTTTCCTCAACAGAGCACTCCTAATGGGAGCACAGAAGATTTCATCTGTGCCTCTGATGCTTCTACACTTATCACTGAACAAGCATTATGTACTCAGGAGCAGCAGCATAGACAGGATCCTATGCTGCAAAATGAATCTACAGTCTCTGCGGAGGTATTTCTAAGATGTGGTGGGAAACATGGGGTTCCTCTGATTTTTGTATTGCATTTCAATTCAATTAATTTTTTTATCGGATTAATCCAATAATTCAGAGGATTATATCTTTCTCATTGTGTGAAATTCTTAACGTTTTGTTTCTGAAGAAATGAGAAACAAATTTGAGTCAGTGACTTTTGGTGAAAAAAGATAAATGGTCCAAACAGCAGGAATTAATCCCACTTCCAAGTCATTCCCATCACAACAGCCAAGCACGAGACTATTTAGCCTCTTGTGATGCTGAAATAGAAATACAAGAGGCCTGGTTTATATTTATCTTTTTTTAAAGTAACATAAAATTTTCCTAATTTGACCTAGGATTCATGAATTATAAATGATTTGTGTGAACAGTTGTATTTTGTCCAAAATCTCCATCATGTGTATGTTAATGGGTAAATAAAATGATACTGTTGACCAAATGTGTAACTATATTACATTTTGGAAGCATCATATAAATAACCCAGCATCTGAAAAAGTTTTTGTCCAAGACAGTTTTTTTTCTCCTGTTATTTCTAAAATCAAACTTATAAATGTCAAGTGCTGCTATCAGGCCTAGCAATGTATTGTCTTGCTGAAATCCACAAAGATAAAATAAAAACAAAAATAGGCTGAAATGCTAGTTTCGATTTGTGCTAGAGTGTTTTGGCTAAATCCTGCTTGTTTTACTCGTGTGAGTAACTACATTAATTTCAAGTGAACACTTCTAGAGAGCCATGCAATCCTTGGAGATAATTGAGTAAATTAAGGGCAAAGTTTAAACTTTAAAGCTAAATTTCCATGTATCAAATCCCTCCATAGTGTTATTTCACTAAGTTTACTGGAGTTATACCAAGATGAATTTGTTTCTTCTCCTCTTTCTTAAAAATTAGCATGTATCACAATCTTGTCTGAATATTTAAATAGTAGCAAATCATTTTAATCAAAATGTGAAAGATTACCTTCAAAACCAAAAAATATCTCTCAGTTAAAGGATAAGATAGAGTACAAGTTAGTGTCTGCCATAGTCTACCAAATCATATTAAGGAATAGGACAGGGGTAGGCAATCTATGGCACGGGTGCCAAAGGCGGCACATGAGCTGATTTTCAGTGGCACTCACACTGCCCGGGTCCTGGCCACCAGTCTGGGGGGCTCTGCATTTTAATTTAATTTTAAATGAAGCTTCTTAAACATATTAAAAACCTTATTTACAACAATAGTTTAGTTGTATATTATAGACTTATAGAAAGAAACCTTCTAAAAATGTTAAAATGTATTACTGGCACGTGGAATCTTAAATTAGAGTGAATAAATGAAGACTTGACACACCACTTCTGAAAGGTTGCCGACCCCTGGAATAGGATGACCAGCTCCCGAAGCACCTATCTATAATGTAAAGGCAAAAAAGTTGCATGATTAGGGGGACTTCAGTCTGCTTGACATATGCCAGAGGTCTCAGTTAGCCACTGTGAAAAGATCCTTGGGATTTCTAAATGTTACATATAACAGCTTTCTGATTCAAGAAGTGTTGCATCTAGCACAGAGAGATTCTATATTAGACCTTGTCTTGATAGATAAAGAAGAATTGATCACAGAACTAAAAAATAGTGGTGGTTTAGGTGCAAGTGAGCATGGTTTGGTATATGCAAACAGAATAAAGTCCGAATATAATTACTTTGTGCTTCAAAAGGGCCAAGTTCACAAGGTTAGAAACATTTATGAGCCAGATCAATGGGGAGAAAGACTTTACACAGAAAAATTGAATAATTGGGGATTTGTTTAAGAACATTTTTATTAGAAGCTCTAAAAGCCACAGTCACACAATCAAGAAAGAAGAATGCACTGGTTTAAAAAACAAATGTAGCTCAGAGAAAAAAAAGTGAAGGTAGCTATAAAAATTAAAAACATACAGTATATTAACAACTGGAAAAGGCAATGTTGATAGAAATGAATATAAATTAGAAGCTAGAGATGGTAGAAAATTGATAAGGGAACAAAAAGGACACAAGGAGAAATCTCTGGCCAGCAGCGTTAAGGACCATAAAAAGGTGGATTTTTTGTTTAAAAGGATACTAGGAACAAAAAGATTACTGACAAGGGTATTGGTCCATTACCAGATGGAAATGGTAAATCGTCAATAAGAAGGTAGAAGTGTTCAATAAATATTTTTGTCCTTCACTTGGGCGGGGCGGGAGCCAGATGCGGTACAAATATCATGTGATGGTGAAACAGTCTTAATTCTAATAGTAATTTAGGAAAATGTTAAACAGCAGCTATTAAAGTAAAACATTTTCAGATCAGCAGGTCTGTTTACTTGCATCCATTAAAGATTTGTCAGAGGAGCTTGCTAGACCATTGATGTTGATTTTTTTTCACTAACTCTTGGAAAACTGGGGAAGTTCCAGATGACTGGAAGAACACTATTGTGCCAATATTACAAAGGATAAGTGGCTCTCCAGTCTAGCACACAAAGGTGTAACAACATCCAGTGGCTGGAAGATGAATCCAGACAAATTCATATTGGAAATAAGGTTCAAATTTTTAACAATGAAGGTAATTAACCATTGGAAAAATCTACCAAGGGTTGTGGTAGATTCTCTATTACTGGTAATTTTACATAATGTTTTTCTAGAAGAGAGGCACTCCTTCAAACAGGCATTATTTCAGAGAAGTCCTATGACCTGTGTTCTACAGGAGGTCAGACTAGATGATCTTATGATCTCCTCTAGCCTTATAATCTGTGAATTGTTGATACAATACACGGGAGTTGTTATTGTTAAGATTTTTCTGGAGCTTCAACAATAACCAACCAAATTTGTTAAAGGCAAAGTGATGTTTTCTTTTTAGGACTTATGTTGTCTTACCAGAAAAGATCATGCAGTTAGGGGTTTTCTTTGCTTTCAGACACTGTATTGTATGATGCAGTCAAAGTTCATTATGGATCATAGCCATGTTATGAAACAAAAATTTTAGTAGTGTGACATTTGCCATGTATAATGTAGCAGAATTAAATTTTACAAAATACTGTACTGTATTTTGGCATTTATATCCTAGAATTCTTTTTAAAAGGTCTCTGATATGTCTATTATACATTTTAATGCTTAATCCCTATTGTGATAAGGAAATTGAAATGAACAGTGTTGTGGGTTTTTTCTTCACAAACCAATACATGTAATTTATTTATATTTCTTCTTAAATAAAAACTGTTAATCATTAATTTGAAATAGAAAATTAAAAGCACCCTTCATAATAAGAAATAGTACAACATTTCCATTTCATTTTTCCTTTTCAGCTCTGCTAAATGTATTAAATTGGTAGAAACTGTTTTAGATTGACAGGCCACTGCTGGAAAACAATCTTATAGATATGCCTTGGAATGCATGTAACTATACTGGACTTATAATAATGGGTATGTGCATGCTTATTATTATTCTGTAGTTGTATATGTTTAAAATAAGCTTTGAAGTGTAAATAGTTATACATTTTAGATTGATAATTAGAATTGATAATTAGATACACCGGACCCACACTATAGCCCACGTTGCTATTGTGCGGGTTCGCGTACAGCACAGTCATTGCCATGTATCCCAAATTTAAATATTTAAATTAGGATCCAGGGCAACACGTCCTCCGCGTTAGCACAGGACCGTGCATGGATCCCGAACTCCGGGATATAGTGAGGGTTTGTTGTAATTAGATAAAGATCAGAAATATGAGAAGGAGAGAAATATGTATTTGAGTGGGGATTGTTAAGCATGTGCTATGTTAAATAATGTATCCTTCAAAAATAATAAATTAAGACTAGAATTCTACCTTTTGGTGACATGAAGAAAATACTTCCATTTTATTCAAGTACAGTAAAAGCTTTGTTGACTGGCATGTTGGGAAATGGGGTTCCTATAACTCAAAATGCTGGTTAACTAAGATGGAGGGAATTGGGTGCAGGAGGAGGCAAGGATTTGTAGCACGGGAGGGGCTTCGGAGTGCCGGATCTAGGTGGCACTCATTTTGGGCAGCTCCCCAGAAGCGGTAACACATCCTGGCTGCTCCTAGGCTGAGACGTGGCCAAGCAACTCTGCATGTCACCTCTGTTCCCGCCCTGAGCACTGGTTCCACAGCTCTTATTGGCCGGGAACTGCAGCCAATGGAAGCTGGGTGAGTGGCACCTGTGGGCGGAGGCAACAGGCAGAGCCGCCTGGCCACGCTTCTGCCTAGGAGCACCCGGGATGTGTTGCCGCTTCCGGGGAGTCATCCGAGGTGAGCACTGCTCACACCCGGCACTCTGAAATGCCTCCCATGCTAGAACTCCTTGCCCCCTCCTGCACCCAAACTCCCTCCCAAAGCCCCTACTGTACATGTATTTATGAAGTTACAGGAAATGAAATTGCAGCCTTTTATGCATTTTTGTGCATGAGGAAGAGCAGGACAGACTACGTTACCAACTGCAGGTCTTGAACTCTGGTCCACAGGGCTCTTTGGATTTAGTAAGTTCCAGTATACTACCCACTGACCTTCTCAATGTTGTCAGAAGAGAATCTGAACAGTGAAAGAGAACCCCAGTCCTGGGACTTAATTGGAAAAATGCTGGGCATCTTGACTGGTTCACAACTCCTCTTTAAGCTCAGCAGAGGAGCAGAAGTTGTTTATGTAACTGGGTTCATGCTGCTTTGGACTGTTTTCCCGGCAATACCTGCTCCTACTGCCTGCTGCTGATTTCCTGATAACCAGACCCTGCCTGTCTCCTGACTCTTGGTTTGCCCTCTGGCATATCTTGGACTCTGATCTCTTGGTATTCTGCCTCTGGACACCTGACTCTTGGTTTTGCCCTCTGGCCTAGTTTTGCCCTCTGGCCTGCCTCATACTCTGACATCCTAGTAGCTGACCCAGCCTTACTCCTGCTATGACCATTAGACTAGACTACCCATGTCACAGTAATGATAGTGTGCTAACCTCAAAAGCTTTGGTATGTATTTTTGGCTTCAGGGTTTAGCCACAAAGAATGATAATTGTATTGCAATGCCAGCCTAACAGAAACTGCACTTCAGAGTCTACGACTTGTCCACACAACCCCACATTTCAGACTACAGAGATGTGAATAGCAATGTGAATGAAAGGGCAACGCTGTAACTCCCTTATGTGAGCACTGGGCATGACTTAAACGGTTCCTAGTTTATATTAATGTAATCCCTTCAAACAACATTACATTAATGCAAACTAGACACCTTATAGGTCATACCCTAACACCTCTATGTGGATGCTGTGAGCATGTCTACACTTCAGTTAGACACCTGTGTCTGGCCCAAACCAGCTGCCTCAGGCTCGTGGGGCTTGGGCTAAGGGGCTGTTTAATTGTGATGTAGATGCCAAACATCTACACCTCTGTTAATCAGCCCCTTAGCCCAAGCCCCGCAGGCCTAGGCTGACCATATTTCCTTGAGACAAAAACGGGACATTGGGATGGCAAAAACGGGACGGGGTTGGGGGGGTCTCACCAGATGAAGTCGGTGCAGTGGCTGCAGAACGTGGGCTGAGGGGCGCACGAGGGGTGGTCTCACCAGATGAAGTCGGTGCAGTGGCTGCAGAACGTGGGCTGCTTGAAGAAGCGCGCCATGAATTTGTGGCTCTTGACCTCGTGGATCATCTTCTGGCGAAGCGCCCCCTTGTGGCAGAACAGCGGCTTGGCCAGGCACTCCAGCTCGGTGGGCGAGGTGACCAGCGCCATGGCCCCACCTGGCCCCCCAGCACCGGGCAGGAGGGAGGTAGAGGTGGATCTGGGGGGGGGGATGGAGGAATAAACAGAACAGAGATGGGGGATGAAGAGGATGGAGGGAGAGAAGACACGAAGGTGAGAAGGGAGAGGATGGATGGATGGATGAGAGAAGAGATGGGGTAGGGAGCAGAGGGGATGGAGGAGGCAAGGGACAGAGAGAAGGAGGGATGGAGGGAAGGGAGATAGAGAGAAGGAAGAGAGGGATGGAGGGATAGAGAGAAGGGATGGAGGGATGGAGATAGGAGGCAGCGGACGGAAGGCGAGAGAGAAGGGAGGAAGGAAGGGATGGAAAAGGGGGATAGAGAGAAGGGATGGAGGGAGCGAGAGAAGAAGAGGCAGCGGACGGAGGGAGAGAGAAGGGAGGGATGGAGAAGGGATGGAGAGAAGGAGGGATAGAGAGAAGAGGAGGCAGCGGGCGGCAGGATGAAGCCGACGGCGGAACAGAGCTGTCCGGAGCCGCAGCCGGGGGCTGAGGTGGGGACGGGCGTGCTGGCCGGGGAGCTGCCAGCCGGAAGTTATTAAAAATAAATAGTTCTCGGGCATCTTTTCCATCACCCGTCCAGCGGTGGGACACTGGTGCTGGGCTGGCGAGATGCAGTTTGCTCATCGGCGATTTTGATCTCTTTGCCTTTCTCCCTCTCTCTGCTGCCTGCATCTTGCCTGCGTTTTCAGGCACTTCTGCTGAGCTCCAATACCGGGGGGAGGTGCAACCCCTTGTGTCATCTGCAAAGACAGACCCTCTGCAGATGCATTTTTGAGCCCCGGAGCACGGGGTGGCCGCGTGGGGCCAGATCTCGGCTTTTGCTCTGCAGGCTGCTGGCTCAAGAGCTACCAAACAGGGAGGGAGGGTAGTGTCCACAGAGCAGCCTCAGTCTGGTAAGTTCAAGGGCCCTGCTCCCACTGAAGTGTTGCTACTGGTCACAGTGAGGGCAGGATGGGTCCCTACGCATTTGTCTCTGGAAAGAATAAAGGCGAGTAAAGCCGCGTTCCGTTTTTTACAAAAAATGGGACAAAATTGATATTTGTATTAAAAAGACGGGACGGTCCGAAAATATGTAAAAAACGGGACTGTCCCGTTCAAAACGGGACGTATGGTCAGCCTACGCAGGCCCGAATCAGCTGGCACTGGCCAGCTAAGGGCTTTTACTTGCAGTGCAGACATACCCTTACAATGCAGTATTCCTGTGCATACAGCTGTTCACACTTCCAAAGATAGAACTGCAGGGCAGTGTACACATAACTCTAGTTTCTGCCTAGGAACTATTACAATAACTCAGTCTCATAGGCCAGGTTTACACTACAGACCTATCTATATATATAAAAGTCAAATGGTGTATGCGTGTATGTATGTGCACTTACTCCTTCCACACAGTTTGAGCTAGAGACTTGAAATTTGGTACAGTTATAGGTCTTAGGGTCCTAATCAGGGTAAGAGTTGAAAATTTTTCAAATCTCACCTCTGACGCCCCCCAGGGGTGAAATTATTTAAAGGCCAATCACATCAGCTGGGCAGCTGCTGTTCTCTGTGACATAGTTATGATGTCATAATACCCCCTCCAACGGACCCTGCATTCGCTCAGCTCTCTGCCCCCTCACCCCTCCAACGGACCCCGCACTCGCTCAGCTCTCTGCCCCCTCCCCACCTGCGACGGACCCGAGTTGGGTTTGGTCGGAGGGTAAGTGAGGTAGGGGTGTCGGGTTTGGTCGGGGGGTGAGGTGGGGGTGTCGGGGTTGGTCGGGGAGTAAGTGAGCCGGGAGTTTCGGGTTTGGTCTGGGGGGTGTGGGAAGGTCTCTGGATGGGTGAGGTGTGGGTGCTGGGGTTGGTCAGGGGTGTTGGGTTTGGTGGGGGGATAAGGTGGAGGGGTTGGGTTTGGTTGGGGGGGTGAGGAGGGGGGTTGGGGTTGGTCGAGGGATAAGTGAGGTGTGGGTGTCGGGTTTGTTTGTGGTGGTAGGTAGGGGTGTCGGGTTTGGTTGGGGGGGAAGTGAGGTAGGTGTGTCAGGTTTGGTCTATGGGGGGTGAGGTGTGGGTGTTGGTCGGGGGTGTTGGTAGGGGGGTGACGTGGGGGTGTTGGGTTTTGGTGGGGGGGTGAAAATGTGAGTCGGGGTTGGTCGAGGCGTAAGTGAGGTGGGGGTGTCGGGTTTGGTCGGGGGGTGAGGTGGGGGTGTCAGGTTTGCTCTTTGCCCCCTCCCCCCTCCAACGGACCCCGCACTCGCTCAGCTCTCTGCCCCCTCCCCACCTCCGACGGACCCGAGCAACGCCGGGTATTTTCGCTAGTATTAAATATAACTTTGTCACTTGGGGTGTGAAAAATCCATACCCCTGAGCGATGTAATTATGCCAACCTAAATCCCAGGTAAACAGCACTATGCTGATGGGAGACATTCTCCTGTCAACATAGTTGCCACCTCTCAGGCTTTTAACTATACTGAGTGGAGAAGCTCTCCTGTCAGCATAGTAGCATCTTCACTAAAGCACTATAGCAACGTAGCTGGACTGGTGCAGCTTGTTGCTGTAGCACTGTACATGAAGAAAAACCTTTTGTCTGACCTCCTTAGTCAGTTACCAGGTGAGAGCACTTCCAGCTTCCTCCAAAAGCCAACACTTAATCTCACAACTCTGTCTTTTGTTCTCAAGTTGGGGGTCTTTGCTCAGTCTCCCAGCTGAGAAATAGGGGGTTTGCATGAAACATTGGAGCTTGCATTTTGTCTCTGACCCCCATCTTGATCTGGGTTGGTTTTAACCAGTTCTTTAATGACTCTTCATTTCACCCGGACAGGGACAGAAAACCACAAGTAGCTTTTCTAAATGTGTCCTGGATTTTGGTTGTGGGAAAGGCTCTGCTGTGGTTCACTTCAGAATCAGAACGTAGCCAGTAATATAGCCATCTTAGGGTCTTAACAGCTGCCCTTCATTCAGTCTGGGTGATGCTTCCACACTTCTGTTTCTTTACTATCAGCTGGCTGCTGGTTTGTTTCTGATCCTGCATCGTGAGCTGCCACACAGGACCAGAGAAGTGTGTTGGTGAGAAGGAACACACTTGGTTTAAAGCTTGAAAATGTGAGGGAGGAGACACCCACCTATATATCTTAGTTTGCCCTTAGTTTGCCCAGGGAGCAAATTTAATTCATTTTCCCCCACTGGGTAATAGTGTAATGTATGTGGGGAAACTGAGGCACACATATGTTTAATAAAATATTACAAAACTTTCCACTTCATCACAACCTCTCCATCACAATCTCTCCTTTCACTGGCCTACATCAGATGTTTGAGAACTTTTTAAGCAGTACCCATGAAATTGGGTGAGGATCGTCCTCTGATATTTCTGGCAAATGAAGCATTCAACAAGGCATGCATGTCTAGCCAAAAGAGGTCTTCAAACGGGTGAAGCACAACCCAGGAGGTCACCATAAAAGTTTCCAGAAGAGAAACCCTGATCTTTCAACCCAAATTACAATCAAGCAACTGCTCTGGTGGACTGAGCCCTTAAAACCATGGGAATCTCTTTCCTGAGAGCTATTTAAGCTTCCATAATACTCTTTAATCCACCTTGATATTGAAATGCTAGACACTCTGGCACCCAGCTTCTGACTTCCATATAAGACGAATAGCTGTTTCATATGTCTGAATGCCTGTGTTCTCTCAAGGTAAATTGTTAGAGGCTGTAGGACATGACTGCGTGATGTTTTCTTTTTACGTGTCTATTGGGGAGTTCAAGGAACATCTAACTGAAAATAAGAATGTCCTTTGAGGTGGGAAGGAGGGAAGAGGTTGGGCCACCAGAAATCCTTGTTCACGGTGAAACATCTAGAGCGCATTTATACAGGAAAAAATGGCACTGTAATCTAGGGGATTAAGCATTCACAATTTCTTGTCCTAAATCTGCCATTAGCCACAAGATTAACCATCCTCTCTTAGTTCACTGTGCAGCCATGAAGAAGTCAGGGGTTGTCGTCTTGTGCATGTACATTACTTAACACAAAAGGGCCCTGTTCTCAGTTGGACCTTTAGGAATTATTGTGACACCAACAACATTGTGAAATAGGGGGATTAGGTAATTCCTCTGATTCAGAAAAATGAGATATCGTCCATTGGCAGATCTCTCCCACAGAGTGACAGATATTTCAGAGCACATCTGTACTTACTAGTACTGAAGACTTTCCTAACAGGTGATTTGAAAATAAAGCATGATGATTTGTTCCAAATAGTTCATAAAGTGTGATATCAATTTTTTCCAACAGCTGAAAGAACATAACTTCAAATACCAAAACATGGACAGACACATCGGGGGAAGGGAGGGACTCAAGTTTAAAAGGGACACCAACTTGGACATCAGAGAATTGTGGAAGATGATGGTGATCTGGTTGGGCAAGAAGCAGTGTGAATTGGTCAGATTATTAGATGTCGTTTCCAAGTTGATGGTGTCCCCTTTAAACTTGATCTACCCGTCCCCCCTCCCCTTGATGTGTCTGTCTTGAGTTTTGATATTTGAAGTTATGCTTTTGTATCAGCTGCTGAAAAAATAGTTCTGTGGAGAGCCTTCCAAAGTTTTTTATTTCCATCATTCCCCAAAACAGTGTTGGTTCTAGAAATTTCCCTCAGCTTTATTTCAAACATTGATGATGGAAGAATGACAGGTGGTTGTAATAAATTTTCTCTAAAACCTTCCCTTAAACTGTTCCTGTGAGGTACTAAACACCTACAACATGCAACTATCATGTAGAGATCATGTGACATATTGCCACGGTTGTGGTTAGCAGAGGCACCTGAGCTTGAGTCCTATCGGTATAAGAGGGAAGAGACAGCTAGCAGGACATTCTTTGTTAGGACACTGAACCTTTAAAATGTGTTTCCCCTTAAACTGGCTGTTCCTCATCTATTAGCCTTCTCAGTGTGCTACAAGGCTAATCTTTTCCCCTTAGAGTGAGGCAAAGTGCTGAGCAGTGAGTGTAAGGGACACTGGTGAATTTTGTGAGGAGGGTAATTAATTGTTATATTTATATTGCTGTAAAGTCATTTGATTTGATCTTGGGATAACTGATGAATGTTTATTTGCATACTTTTCAAAGATTATTAAGGGCACCCAGATCCTTGGAAGGGCACTTTTATCCTGGAGTAATAAAAACACCAAAAAAATACATAGGAAGGATGGTCCAGGGGTTAGGACACTGGCTTAGGATATGGTAGATCTGAACTCCAATTTCTACTCCACAATGGGAGTCCTGTGTGACTTTGGACAAGACACTTAGGTTCTCTGTGCCTCAACTCTCCATTTGTCAAATGGAGATAATAATGCTTCCCTGTTTCACAAGGATGTTGTGAGAACAAACTTGTGAAGAGAGATCACTTCACTTATATGGTGTAAGTCAGGAGTAACTCTACTGTAGTTAGTAAATAAACTTGTGTGTCTAATTCTTCTCTCATTTACAATACATTTTTGTGGTCTAATTCGAAGATCAAATTTAAAATAATGTCTTCTTTTAAAAGGGCATACAAAATTAATTTAAACTAAAAGCAAATTTTATACACACATACACACTTTTGGGCTGCAAAAATGCTCCAGTACAGGCTTTTCCCCTCAGCACAGTTAATCCATCTCCCCAAGAGGTGGTAGCTATGTTGATAAGAGACTGTCTCCCATCAGCATGGTGCTGTCTACATGGGGTTTAGGTTGGCATAACTATGTTGCTCGGGGGTGTGGATTTTTCACACCCCTGAACGACAAAGTTATATCAATATAGGTCTGTAATGCAGACCTGGCCTAAGAGAGAGAGGGATGGAGCCTGAAAATGGAGTTCCATTACATCATGAATGGGGCCCTAGGCTGACCACAATGGGCTAAGCTTTAATCTTCATTTCTCTGTGCTAACCTAAAGACTTCCCATGAGGGGTTCCAGAAGCCAACACTTAATCTCCCACCTAATGACTGTCAGGTTTTTTGTTCACAAGCTGGGGTGTTTGCCCAACCTCCCTGCTGAGAAGTAGGGAAATTGCATGAGTTATTGGAGCTTGCATTGTCTCTCTGTCCCCCATGTCAATCAGTTGATTAATAACCCTTATTGTTTTGAAAATGCTATTTGAGTGTCACTGTAAATATTTGGTGAGTTGATTAAAGCTTAAGAATATACAAGTCTTTGCCACAAGTCTCACTTCAACTTGTTGAACAGTGCTCATGGGGTGAAGCAGAATTGCTGAAGCCTCAGAGGTTCAGTTTCAGGAGTTGGTGAAGCCTCATGGTTTACTCTGAAGAAAGAGTGGGACCCCTGGAGGTCTGGCACATTAAAGGGGTTCCTTCGAACAACTGTTCCAAAGATAGCACCGATCCTATGAATCTGTGACAGGGGCACATTTATTTTCAGATTGTTTGCTCTCTCCTTTTCTATGCCAGTCTAGATGTCCTTACCTGTTTTGGCTTAAACTTTTTTGTCATGATTATGTTAGAATGGAGAAGAGGATATCACTGCAGTTGTTTGGTTTTTGTTTGTTTGTTAATGGAGATATACCTATCTCATAGAACTGGAAAGACCTTGAAAGGTCATCAAGTCCGGTCCCCTGCCTACACTAGCAGGACCAAGTACTGTCCCCTGACAGATTTTTTTTTTGGCCTAGATCCCTAAATGGCCCCCTCACAGATTGAACTCAACCCTGGGTTTAGCAGGCCAATGCTCAAACCACTGAGCTATCACTCCCCCTCAATGTTGCCTTCTCCACTTGGTAGCTTGTAGGAGTTAGACAAAATCATCTTCCTTGATATAACAGAGTTAGAAATAATCAAATTAGTAGTCAAGAAAAACACACCCATCCACTCTCCCTTTTCAGATTGTAAAATAATCCAAGTATTTAGTTAACCCATCCCAGTGAATGTGGATTAATACAACTAAAATGCCTAAAGGTGCAATAACCTTGATGTTAAACTATGACACACATTTTCACTCACTAACATACTTTCATGATATGGCACTTGGTTGTCATTTGCTATTCACTGTTTCCAGTTGCACAATATAAATAATCCATGTGTATTTTTGAATCTTGCAAATTGGTACCCTACTTCCAACTCTCTTTCAGATCATCTCCATTGGACCACCATCTTCTAGTACCTGCTTTATCATAATTTTAAGCAGGATAATGTTCATAGACATACAAAATCTGCTGTCTGAAATTAAAGTGCTGACTGGTGTGGACTCATCTCCAAACAGCCAACCTTTGAAGCATGAAAGAATGATAACTTAAAAAAACAAACAAACCAAACATACTGCTACTCCCTTTGAAGTGTTGTTAACTAATCCTCAATTAAGAAAAAATGCAGTTAAATCCTCCTAAAAGCTGTTATTGCTTATATTTCATTTTGGATTTACACCAGAGAGAAAGATGCATTCACTTTTTTGTGAGAATACATTATACAATATTTAGCTAAAATATAATTGCAATTTCTGTCAGACTTATTTTTAAATTCATAGTTACGTCTTTGATCATCTTGATCAGTCATTCAGTCCTTGTATAGATGTGCCAATCGCAACACATCATCCATTCTTCTCATATCCTGGCCTTTCTTTACCAGGTGCGGCCATGCCTTTTCATGATAAAATCTTCCCAAGTTTTTGGAGGTCGGCCGAGTGGTTGTTTCAGTTCCCGTGGGTACCACTTGGCGACACCTGCAGACCATTGATTGTCAGTGAGCCTTGCTATATGCCCATCCCATCCCATTCTACTATGCCTGCTCTCAACAGTGACATCCTGCAGTCCATTCTACTGTCTGATCACTTCATTGGGGACTTGGTCGCGGACTGACATTCCCAGAATTCTTCTTTCCATCACCCTCTCCCTGACAGACAGTTGCTGCTCCTCTGTCTTTGTCAGAGTCCATTTTTTGCTGGCAGTAATGTTGAGTTGAAGAGGCTGGTGTGTGTTGCCTTGTTGATTTTTCTTGGTGTAACAGTCCTAACTGCTGAACTATCGACACCAGGAAGGCCAAGTTCTCAGTGAATGATCTGGATTGTAGCGAAACTCCTCTGTATGAACAGGCCACCACACAAGCTAGATCACCAGTTCCTTGGACTCTTCTGAATTTTTTAGCGAATCAAACCCTCACCTTCAAATTGCATCTCCCTTAAGATACATCCTATTTTACATGTATCCCTCCTGAAGCCTTACACAGAGGACACCCTTCTTGATCAGTCCTAACAGCTGCCCCTGGCTCGGTCCAGGTCCCAGGGCATGAGGAATATCCATTCCACGTGTTCCTCTACTCTAAACTTCAGAGGGAGAGTCTGCACTATTTAATTTATTTGGAGGGCTATAGTCTTGAAGAGCACTCCTGGGGACCAGCTGACCAGGTAAAGTTTCATCGTGACTACCTGGATAATCCAAACCCAGTGTCCAGCTAGAGGAAAGGCACCCTGGAAGAGTAGGCTCTGTAAGGATCTGTGAACATGGACTAGAATTTGGGCCTGGGATGGCTGCAGAATACCTGGTGGTATTGAAAGGACCCACTTACATATTAGTGTACACAGAGACACAGCTCACAAGATCATTGACAAACAGTGTAATAATACATGTACAGCAAGCAACATAAAATGAACAGGTACATTGTCAGTGCTATATTCATAGATGTGCACTAAGCACCACAGAATTCCTAACAGGTCCCCAGGTTGCAGGGCCAGGTGGAGCACAGTCCACCACAGTGCATTACTGTGTCTGACTGTTAAAGTGCTCTTTCAATGCCTTCCTGAACTGTGTAGCTCCACATTGAGATCTTCTGATAGCCCTTGTGTCTGGCTGCTCAAATTCAGTAGCGAGCCATTCCACCTCTGTTGTCCATCCAGGCGGCAATTTCCCCCCCATTGCATCACAGATATTATGCAAGACAAAGCAGGCAGCTACAACTGTTTGGATTTCTGAGAAAAAAATCCCATCTGGTGAGCGAAGGGGCACTGGTGGTGTTGAATGTGCTTTTGGTAGATTAAACTGTCATTCTGCACCTGCTGAGCCAATAGTTGAATCTTTCCTTGGTGCTGTCATGGTGACTGGTGTATGACTTCATGAGCCCGGGGAGTTATGGGGAGCCTGCATCCCCCAAGATCACTATTGGCATTTCAACATTGCCAGTGATAATCTGCCAGTTGATCAAGAAAATCTTTACTTCTAGCTTTCTGAACAGTCATCTGTCCTTAAAGATGCAAGCGTCATCCACTTTCCTTGATCAGCCAACACTGATGTTGGTGAAGCATCCCCAGTGATCTACTAGTACTTGCATAACCATAGAGAAATAGCCTTTTCTGTTGATGATGTATTCTGTGGCAAGGTAGTCTGGCACTAAAACAGGGATTTGTGTGCTGTTTGTTGTTCCACCGCAGTTCAGGAATGCCATTGTCGAGAGTCACAGTTCTGCATAGCAGGAGATGGTTAATGGCCCTACATTGCATGACAATGGCCACCCACAGTGGATTTTCCAACTCCAAAATTATTTCCCACTCAGTGGTAGCAATATGATTATGCAAGTTTGCACAGTGCAATCACCACTCACTCCTCCACTGTCAGTGCTTCTCTTATTCTAGTGTCCTTGCCCTGGAGAACTGGGGTGAGGTTAGCACACAGATCTGGGAATGTGGCCTTGTGCATATAAAAGTTCTGCAGCTTGTGGTCCCAAGCCTGCAATACAATGTGATCCCACCAGTTAGTACTCATTTTTAGGACCAGAACCAGTGCTCTGCCATTTGCAGCTGGTCTGTGAATGCCACCAACAATCTTGAATTGGTTCACACAATGTCCCATAGGAAAGCATCATGTTCCCTGGGACTCTTCTTGCAGCTCTGCAAATATTGGAAGATTGTGTGTTGCAACACTCATGACAATAATGCAAGTTCCAGGCTTCTGTCAAATGTGGCAAACAGCAACAAGTCCCACACAGGTTTCTGAGATTTTCAAAAAAGGTACAAAAATTATTTGGATGGAGATGGCATTATGGGATGGAAAAAGTTGCATGATAGGAACTTGACCTTGCAGTCTCAGTCACCCCCTATGACTAGTTTGTGCTGCACCATGCATTGTCAAAACTTCCCAAAAGACTGTGTGATGGATGGTGGTGAGTTGCACACTGGAATAACTACCCATGGTGCACCACACCGTGCATCAAAACAAGCACTCCTAGTGAGTACGTGTAACACCAAAGCAAAGAGCCAAGTATGAATGCACACAAGTGATATACTAACTGTTCCAGCTTTATGTCGACACAACTTACATCCACAAAAGTTTGTAGTGTAGATATGCCCTAAGTGAGAGGAGAGTCAAACCCTTAGATTTCCCATGAAAGTTGGTCCTTCATTTTGAACAGTTACACTCTAATATAAATTGGTTCAACCTGAATCATAGTGAGTACGTATGGACTAAATCATGTATAATATAAACACATGTATCATACTCTGTAATGAGCACCACAATTTTAGCTTATGGGATACCATGTAACGTAATGCTTTGTTTTTAAAAGTATTATTTTAAATTTAAATTAGTTTTCTTAACTCTTTCTTTAATCCAAATAGTGTCATATTGAATTATTTTTTAACATTAGGGGTAGGCTTTTTAAAACAAATCTGATATAAATTAAAAATACGGAAATTAAGTTGATGGTAAAATTCATATGATCAAAAAAGATATTGCCTTCATACAAATATCCAGCAAACGGTGCCATCGATGTTTCCAGAATGCAGTGAGCAAAGATTTTCTCAATATATGCAGCACCACAGTCTCTTTAGTGGGTTAGTTTCTAATTAGTATTCAGGTGGTGCCTAGAAGAAATACATGAAAATAAATGCTAATGCTGTTTCATTAATATCTTATGACTATTATTGTGATTTAACATGTAGTCTATCACAAGAATGGCTGTCCCTACATGTCCTATTGCTATATTTATGCTATATGTCAGGGGAGGGAAAACTTTTTGGCCTGAGGGCCGCATTGGTTTCCGAAATTTATGGAGGGCCGGTTAAGGGAGGCTGTACCTCCCCAAACAGCTAGGCGTGGCATGGCCCCTCCCCCTATCTACTCTCCCACTTCTCTCCCCATATGGCCCTCCCAGGACTCCTGCCGCATCCAAGCCCCCCTCCCCTTCCTGATGGCCCCCCTGGAATCCCTGCCCCATCTACTCCCCCACACACTCTCTGTCCCCTGACTGCCCCCGAATCCCCATTGACGACTTTCCCCCCCCGCCACCCCATCCAAACCCCCTCCCCTTCCTGACTGACCCCTCTGGAATTCCTGCCCATCCGACCACCCCTTCTCCCTGTCTTCTGACCGCCCTGATCACTCTCTGAACTCCCCCGACCTCTATTCAACCCTCTCTGTTCCCTGCCCCTTACTGCATTGTCTGGAGCACTGGTGGCTGGCGGTGTGGCTGCACCAGGACAGGCAGCTGTGCCACGTGGCTGGAGCCAGCCACACATCGTGCAGCACAAAGCACTGGGTCAGGCCGCAGCTCTGCAGCTGCGCTGCCCCAGGAGCTTGCAGCCCCGACGCCCAGAGCACTGTTCTGGGGGCGCAGTGAGATGAGGCTGCAGGAAAGGGGGACCAACAGGGGAGGGGCAGAGTTCAGTGGCCGGGCAGGAGGGTCCCACGGGCCAGATGTGGCTTGCAGTTCGTAGTTTCCTACCTCTGCTATGGGTTCATATGTTTTATACCATAGGTATACTTTTTTGGTCTGTAGTTCAGTAGCTTCAATCTTTCAATGGTAGGACATGAGTCACTGTTTTTACTTTGCTTTACCAGAATATTCTGTCACTGCTGTCTCCTGTGCTGATATCCTGTCTTGGTGGTTCTATAGAAATTAATGTCTCAAAATGTGCCTAAATCTGATACTAGAAAGACAGAATTTTTGAGTGAGACCCATGGCAATAGAGATATAGCAGGCCTGTCCATGATTTAAGTGCTCTGTTTTTATATGGTTTGGTTTTATTAATATGCAATATTCCAAAGTACCACAGCATGAAAAACACTTTGCAAGTGCAATTATTGCATATTGTTGTGTCTGTGAACCTTCTCCTTTTTTAATGTTAAATTTGCCAAAGTTAATGTTACGAAGTAACAAGCTACCAAGTTAGTTAGCTGTCTCTTCTCTGAAGAAAATTACTATAATGGTTACTTTTGCTAAAATGCAATTACTGTCACTGTAACAGTCAATCATATTTTCTTGTATAAGGAACTTTTAGCTACTTCTGAATGCATTAAGGAACCTAAGATCAAGTTGCTCAGTGTAAAATTAGATGCAGAAATCACATACTTTTTAGTGAAATCTAGTGAACGTTGTATAAAAACAGTTGTCTTTGAGGTCATTTAAAAATTAAAAAACTCTGAGATTTTAAAGTCCTTTGAAATATAGCTTTAATGACTTGTAAAAGAGAAAACAGCTTCAAAATACTGTTACTGTTGTACATGGCACAACCTTAACTGACTATATCCTACATTCCATTTACCAGTTCAGTGAAAGGAACTAAAAGATCTAATAAGCAATTTGGACTCCCTATGCTTTTAGCCTCTGCTGTCTGGCTGTTTGTCCCATCTTCCTGCTGTTCTCTCTTGCAGTCCTTCTGCTGCCTGCCTTGCTAGTCCTGCCACCCAAGTTCCCCTCCTTCCTCTCTTTACCTATCCCTAATTTCCTTCCCCATTGTGTCTCTTCTGAATTTCTTGACCTTTAACTCCTTTATTTCTGCCACCTCACTCCACTCCTGTCCCCAATTTAAAAGAAACCTTTAGCTTAGAGAAAAGATCACCAGGGAAAAAATGTACTGCTGATGCTACTGCACCTACTACTACTACTAATAAAAAAGTGATACATTTGAGTATCTTTTGCCAGTAGATCAGTTCCAGAGCTAGTGTTTGAGGGATGAAGAAATATCAGAGTTAATCTCAGTTCCATGCACCCTCATCCTATGCATCCATGAAAGGGACAGGGACAGGCCCTTACACAGGGGCAGGAGGAATTATTTCAGAGGCCCATGCAAAAAGAAGACTGCTTTGAACTATTTGCAGGACAGCTGACAGACAGTGCCTTGGCCTAAGGAAGGTTTCTTCCCTCTAATATTTCCTGATAACATATGAGGAGCAATGCTAGAGAATGATTTCCATACAGGTAGCTGTATACACATTTATCTTCCATTACAAACTGGCCAAGAATATAAATTAGCATTTCCTATAAGATACCTTATAACAGCCAAAACCACAAGGTTTCTATTTACTAATAATTAAAGCTGAACAACTGGTTTCTAAGGTAATTTCTTTCTAAGTTTTGAAGAAAGGACACTGGGATACAGCATTGCTTTGCTAACTGTAATAAGCTGTATTTTGTTTGTAAAGCAATCATGTGACTATTCTTTTCTCCTACTTCTGCTCCTCCTGTTTCTGGCTAGAGCTGATGTTCTATGTTTGTACTACGAAGTCATGGTATCTATATATATATAAACGTCAAATGGTGTGTGCATGTATGTATGTTCTCTTACTCCTTCCACACTGTTTGAGCTAGAGACTTGAAATTTGGTACAGTTATAGGCTTTAGGGTCCTAAGCAGGGTAAGAATCGAAAAATTTTCAAATTTCACCTCTTACACCCCCTAGGGGTGAAATTCTTTAAAGCCCATTAACATCAGCTGGGCAGCAGGTTAACACCTGCTGTTCTCTGTGACATAGTTATAATGTAATAATACTCCCCTCCAACAGACACCGCACTCGCTCAGCTCTCTTCCCCCTCCACCCTCCAACGGCCCCCGCACTCGCTCAGCTCTCTCCCACCTCCCCCCCACATCTAAATCCAAGAGAATGAAATTAATTAAACAAAATGAGTTTTCTGAACAAAATTTGTATTAATAAAAAACATTGTAGTCTTTTTACATCCCAGTTTCCAATTACAAATACCGCGAGCAATGCCGGGTATTTTTGCTAGTATAGAATAATAGAAAGTTTTTAACTTCCCCTTCTGCAGAGAAGACCCAGGTTTAAATTTTCAAAAATTACAAATCATCTTAAGACACCTTAAAGAGACCTTATTTGCAGACAGAGCTGACCATCACCTTCTGAAAATAAGTCTCCTTTTACAGTATCTCAGTTTGGGCACCCAAATATTGAGGCACCCAAAGTCAATAATAACTTTTGAAAATATTGACCATGATAGTCAGGACTTCTGCAAATCTGCACTCAGGTGGTGGAAGTTCCAGAAAGTCTGGTAACCTGATGTTTTATTTAAACCACGGTAACTCCACAGATAACTTGGTTAAGTATGGAATTGTGTAATCATTTTTTAAAAAGACATAATTTTGCTTTCTTCATTCTTTTATATATCATATTTGAGTGGAATAAACATATACAACTTATAAGAGGTATAGTCAGGTCACCATTTGTTTAAAAATATAGATACATTTTCATTTTCCTGCATACAATTAAGCAAATTATTATTGTAACTGTATTTTAATAGTTCCTTCACCCTAGCAGAAGAAGTGTTGTTTATCAGCAATCATGTAACTAATGGACATCAAAGCATTACTAACAATATCCATTGTTTTGTTGGCAATATATTTTTTTAATACTTTGTGAGTTAGTGTTTAATTAAAAATCTATAAACACAATTATACTTTTAAAAATGTATTGTAATTTATTTTAAAAAGTTCCCCGGTGTAAAACTTGAGGTTCCTTAGACATATTTTAGAGAGATCATTAACCAACCGTTGTCTAATAGCTACCATTCCCTCGACAAAAGTCAGCCCCTAACTAAACTCTCCACTTCCCCACTAATCTTAGTATTATGGAAGTATGGAATCTATATATATAAAAGTCAAATGGTTTATGCGTGCGTGTATGTATGCATGCGTGTATGTATGTATGTATGTGCGCTTAGGCCTTCCACACCGTTTGAGATAGAGACTTGAAATTTGGTACAGTTATAGGTCTTAGGGTCCTAATCAGGGTAAGAGTAGAAAATTTTTCAAATCTCACCTCTGACGCCCCCCAGGGGTGAAATTATTTAAAGGCCAATCACATCAGCTGGGCAGCTGCTGTTCTCTGTGACATAGTTATGATGTCATAATACCCCCTCCAACGGACCCCGCATTCGCTCAGCTCTCTGCCCCCTCCAATGGACCCCGCACTCGCTCCGCTCTCTGCCACCTCCCCACCTCCGACGGACCCGAGTTGGGTTTGGTCGGAGGGTAAGTGAGGTAGGGGTGTCGGGTTTGGTCGGGGGGTGAGGTGGGGGTGTCGGGTTTGGTCGGGGGGGGGTGAGGTGGGGGTGTCGGGTTTGGTCGGGGGGTAAGTGAGCCGGGGGTGTTGGGTTTGGTCTGGGGGGGGTGGGAAGGTGTCGGGGTGGGTGAGGGGTGAGGTGTGGGTGTTGGGGTTGGTCAGGGGGTGTTGGGTTTGGTGGGGGGGTAAGGTGGGGGTGTTGGGTTTGTTTGGGGGGGGTGAGGAGGAGGGTCGGGTTGGTTGAGGGGTAAGTGAGGTGTGGGTGTCGGGTTTGTTTGTGGTGGTAAGTAGGGGTGTCGGGTTTGGTTGGGGGGAAAAGTGAGGTGGGTGTGTCAGGTTTGGTCTACGGGGGGTGAGGTGTGGATGTTGGTCAGGGGGTGTTGGGTTTGGGTGGGGGGGTGAAAATGTGCGTCGGGGTTGGTCGAGGGGTAAGTGAGGTGGGGGTGTCGGGTTTGCTCTCTGCCCCCTCCCCCCTCCAACGGACCCACACTCGCTCAGCTCTCTGCCCCCTCCCCACCTCCGACAGACCCGAGCAACGCCGAGTATTTTCGCTAGTGCATAATACTATGGAATGCCATGGAATGTGGCTGAATGCTATACTGACCTATTCTGTACCAAATTATTCCCCAAATTATTGGGTAACCAACCACTACACTACTAAATTATTAACCCATATACTACATTAGGTGGAGAAATTTGGAGAAACACTCCTTGAGTAGGACTGAGTGAGAGGTTATAGTAGAGTAAGCATTTGAAACCTCAATTGGCCATGGAATAACCAAAGAGAACACAGCACAAAAGTGACCTGTGTAATGCTCTGGCAGAAAGTGGAATTAGCAATATATGTAATGTGACATATATAAGCATAACTATAATAATACAGGTTGTACACTTAATTTAACAGGTTAGGAACTTGCTTAATGCACATAATGCATCTAATTAACAATTAACTCGATTTTTTTTCCTTTAGGGAATGTTTCTGAAAGTAGATAGGTTAATACTAACTTACTTATATTTACAGCATGCACTTAACATAAAACCTTTATTCTACTTGCAGCCTACACGCTGATACTGTGTGTGTGTGTGTGTGTGTGTGTGTGTAAAATTGTGCCTTGTTAACAATGTGACATTTGATGTCTTTCCTACTGGGATAAAAGTAGAAAGAAGACTATCCTGCTCACTCTGCATATAGAGTAGAAAAGGCTTAAACCTTAACACGTGTACAGATATGAGCACATAAACTAGATAATCTGGTTCCTACCAACAATGAGCACATAAAGAGAAGTAAGTCAACACACTTGCTACTATAGAAAATCAGAGCCTGGAACAAATATTTGCTTTACAAAGCTTTAGTAGACATAACCAAGAAACCTGTTTTCCTTGAAGAACTGATTATGATGAAGATGGTAAAGCTAGAGTCAGCCAAATGCACTAGTAATTCCTTATTTAGCTAAAGGATTTCTCACTAGATTACAAAGTATATGCACTCTTGTTTATCAAATTCCTCTCCCTTACTTGGTATGAATGGCTATCTTTTTTTAGCATATCTATTTTTGAACTATTAAATGAATATATATTGTCCTGGAAGAATTGTCTGTTAATAACTTTCTACAGCCTATCCAATCATTTCTAAATTTTTACTGTTCCTATCTTGCAATATACTTATAAAATAGTGAGTTATTTTGCCGATATGATCAGAAAAATAATAGCATTCTCTGTGTAATCAAAAAAGGGAGGCCTTATAAAATTGACATTGTAATTAGAATTCATAAAATTCATTGACACAGTTGATTTGCTGGCTCTCAGCCTAATCTTGTTATGTTGTTTTTAACTCTGAAGAGAGTGGTTTAAAGATCTCCGGAAGTGAAAATAAGATGAGGGAGCAGTAAAGAGCTTGGAGGCAGAAAAGTATGACTCCTTCAAAACAAATTATGTTGTGTATGTGATATTTTAAAAACATTCTCTAAACATTTTTTTAAAAACAGGGATTGTTTCCAAAAGCCACTCAAATGACTGGTGTCATTTAAAACTTTTGGAAAGCATTGTTGTTATGTGGCTAAGTATATGGCTAGCTAGTTAGATAATAGCTTAATGGATTCAGTTTAACAATTGTCAATTATCTTGCATTTTTGGGCTTGCTACTGACCCCATGCTGCATCCCTCACTCCTCCTACACCCCAACTCCCTGCCCTGAACCCCCTGCCACATCCTGCACACCTCCTTCACTTCAACTCCCTGCCCTGAGCCCCCACCACACACTGCACCCATCCTGCCCCCCCTAGGGGCAGGGAGGGGGCAGAGTTGGGGTGGGAGTTTCGGGGAAGGGGTTGGAATGGGGTAATGGAAGCGGTGGGAAGAGATGGGGTAAGGGCGGGGCCTCATGGAAAAGGAGGGGTAAGGGCAGAGCCAGGGGCAGCGTGAAGGAGTGTCAGTGATGCGGCCCTCGGGCTAATGTACTAGTCCTCGTGTGGCCCTCGTGGTCATTTGAGTTTGAGACCCCTGTACTAAATGCATAAGCACACAACTAAGTCTGACTTTGCTAATAGGGGGAGGTGGGGAAACGAGAAATTGTATATATTTTTGGTCTTTGGAAAGTCCATGGAACTGACTTAAGTCTTCCTTTTATTGAAATACACAGTTTTATAATCTACTTTGCTCTTTTTAACCTGACAGCATTCATCTGTTTTATCTCTTTATCTTAGAGTTTTATACTGCTGCTTATCACTGTCTTTTCTGACCACCTTCTACATAAATTAGATTGACAATAGTAAAGCCCCTAGTATACCTAATGGAGTCTTTGGCTCCACTCCCTTGTTGGGTTATGGAAACTCTGGAGCAGGGTTTCTTGTGTGTGTGTGTGTGTGTGTGTGTGTATGTATATAGATAGATTTATGGGGGGAGGGTATATGTAGATAATGGTGTTAGTGTTGTGAAAGTTATTCTTATTCTGGCTATGATGGACTTAATTTTTCTAAAATGAAGTTTGATATACTAATATATATGATGCAATAAGACCATTTGGGTTGTCAATTCTGGTTGTACGTATTCCTGGAGATTTAATCACATGACATAACCTTTAATTAAAGATTAATCTTTAATTCCTGGAGACTCCAGGCCAATCCTGGAGCGTTGGCAACCCTAAAGACCATGTTCCTAAACATCCATTTTACCAGCCCTGCTTCAGGCCCAGTTGTTTCTCTAGGATTAGAGTGGCTGCATTTTTTTTTGTCTCTCCTAATATTTTAGGAGTATAATAATCATAGAACTATGAAATTTACAAAGGAGTAACTTTCAATAGGTGGATGTGGTTGAAAAGTGGAAACATTTTTTGTAAAAAGTTTGCCCCACTTTTTGAAAAAAATCTGAAATTTTAATTTTTTGACCAGCTATGTGAATAGTCATTGATCGTTGTAGAGTGCATACACTCACTGAGTATTAACACTCAAAAAATTTCAGATTTAAAAAAAAAATCATTATACAAATGAAATTTAAGTTGAGTCGGAAAGGGATAAAGAATATTATACCATATAAGTGTTGGGGTGGTTCTAGTTTTGATTTTACTCCGGAGATTGAATTCCTTAGCCATTATCTCATATTATACACTACTGTGTAATAAGTGGCATAAATGCTTTTCCTATGTTACTGCACAGATATTTTCTAAGTGACTTCTTGTACCGGATGTTGCGCACATGGACTTTATTCTCTAGCTTATTGCTTTTCTACATAAACAGCATGTTACATTGATGACACTCATTTTATCTAAAGGAAAGCAATGCACACAGAAGCTGATTTGTCTTTTCATTCTCTTTTGTAAAGGTACACAAGCAAGGCACATACATCTTCCTCTTACCAAAGGAAGATCTTTTCTCCATCCTTTCTTTCTCAAACTTGTAAGATTTATTTTAAAAGTTGGTTTATGCTGAGCCTCTGCTTTCTTTATCAGTATCACGTTGTTGTCCCCATCTGATCCTGCAGATGATTTGTTGGCACTAGAATCCAGGCAGAACTGAGAACTTCATTTTCTACCTATTCTCTTTTCCTCTAGGGAGTATAATAGAGTGGGAGGGAGAAGCCTCATATTAACACTTTTTATTTTAAATATATCTACTCTCTCCATGCTCCCACATATTGTGCTGCCTATAGATAGTGAAATAAATCCTTAATCCCCGGCCACAAAATCCCAGGTTGCTTACTTTTTATTTTATACTATTGCCACTAATATAACCTAGGACACACTTATAATTATTGCTTCTCTTTGCTTTACTGATCTTTGTGGTATTATTTAAGAATGAATATTATCATTGTCTTAGAGGTAAAAATATAATCCCCATCCCAAGAAATGACATAGAGGAATAGTGGGATAAATGTGATCATGCCACAGATGTAGAATATGTTGTCAGCTAATCCCACAATAAAATATCATGCAGGGGAAAACAAACATCCCCATGAACTAGTACAGATTGAGATAATATGGGGGAGGCTGGTGTGTTATTACATCATTCCCCTTCAGGGAATGTAGCATACTCCCTCCTCTGCAGCCAGGCAGGTCTGCTAACTGGTGTGTGGGGAACCTCAGATCTACATGTTCTGCCCCTCTCCACCCTTTTGGGATGTCTTGTTCTCCTGGGAGCAAAAGGATAGCAACAGTGCTTTAGAATCGTAGGGGTAGAAGGGACCAGAAGGGGAGAGCTTCTCTCCCCTCCCCACTTTTGTGTACACAAGGATTAGTAGAACACAACTTGACGTTTAGCAGTAACTTTTAGTGAATATGCTCATCGTAAAGTCCCAAACTCTCCCCCAAACCTCCCCAAGTGCTTGAGACCCCAAAGGTAATGTAAAGACTTTCAGAAGCAATGATGTAATGGTACACCAGCCTCCCCCATGTTTCTCTGAATCTATAGCAGTGTATGGGATTGTTTGTCTTGCTATAAGCTTCTGTTTTTCAACAAACTATCCTTATGACTTCTTCTCTTATGACAATTCCCTTTGCTAATTATTTTTGGCTACTCAAATTTCACTGTATATTTTGATTCTTTTGATAACACTCCAAGACTCCACATTTCCATGATGTAAAATCTCTCAGGTGTCTCAATAGTTATCTGAAATCAACACCTGGATGAAGTACAGGTGTCTGGGGACTGATCAGCCATTATGTTACAAATGTACACTGGAAAAGTACAAATGTCTAATTTGTATGTTTGCATTAGATGATTCAATTATGCATTAGAAGATTTAATTATTCATTGTGGGCCAGATTCTGATAGATTGACCTGTAGTGAGTAGCACCTTACTCCTCAGTAAAACTGGTTGAAAAATGGGGAAACATTTTCAGGGAGGAAAAAAGATCATCCCCATGGTCCTACTTTTTTTTAAAAATTTTTTTTTTGACATTGTTCTACTGCAGAGGTGTGTTCCTTGATGTCAGCGGGACTTCTGGTAAAGTAAGACTCAACATGAGGTAAGGCTATCCGAATCTGGCAGTATTTCACTGAATGATTGAGCAAGGAAGTGAGGTCATTTGCAATCAGGGATCAAGCAGATGTTTCAGTATCACAGATGTGTTTATATAGGCAACTGATAGTAATTTGAAGAAATAAAGGGTTTCCTAAATAGATTAAAGAAGTAAATTTTAATCAAGAACAACAGTATGAAGATGAGATTGGTTACCACGAAAATTTAAGGCATTCACATTAGAATTGTACAGAGTTCTGAATTTTGTTATGTCAGATGGCTCTCCGTTTAGTTTCTGTGTAAGCTTTGCAGCATTTTTCTTGTCAGATGAAATGACATGTTGAAAGTATGTTACATGATTAGCTCCTAACCATACAGAAAAACAGGAGGTAGTGTCAGTCCAGTTTCATTCGTTTATTTTTTTCTAAGCTTACATTGTTTAAATCCAGTTGTTTATATTGCACAAAGTAATTACTTGTGGGTGATGAACATATGAACTGCAAGTCTGCAGACCAAGGGGAAGTATAGACCTGAAAAGATAATCAGGGACATGTGACCTAGAAAACATTGCTATTTATTATATTTAAACAGTAATTTGTAAGAAAAGATAACTCAAAGTAAAATTATATTAGGGCTCATCATAGAGGTGATGTGAGATGACAGGAGGGGTGTACCAAGTAAAATAAGAAGAGATTTCTCTGTTAAGGCATATATGATGGTACATAAGAACATAAACATTATAAATACCTGTTTTTTCTCCCATTTCCCCCTTCTATTTAAAGATGGATTGCTTGACCTCTGATGGTAAAATTGTCAGATTGAAATATATAGTACTCAATGTCATTCTGTCTTTATTTGCTTGGACTCTACCCAGTTTTAGAATTGTGGGAGTGTTCCAGGTGAGGACTGAGGTGCTTTGACAGAGCTGTATGTGGAAAATTTGCTCAGTCTAGTCTCTCTTTACCTTGATTTGGTATTCCCAGTTTCCTGGATGCACTAAAACACATTGCATTTCAAAAACTGGAGTAGGGAAGATGTAGATATTGACCACTAGCTTAATTGTAATCATCAGTAAGTAAAATGCTTACTTTTTATAACCAATGTCAGTACTTCACAAGAAATAGCCACTTGTTACCTAAGTCAAATATAAAATTCTTAAGATCACTGTTGACCAACAGATATTGGGCCAAATTCTGCTCTTTTGCCCCATTTGTAAATCCAGAATGACTCACTGGGCACAAGTTATGCTTTAATCAAACACAAGTTATTGGGCTCAATACAGGGGTAACTGTATAAGTGTAATAAAATATTAATTCAGTGGCATCTTTGCCCTTGAGGTTGTTTAGCCTTGTTGCTGTTTGGAGAGAGAGACCAGTATGGTGTAATTTTTATGGATTTTTAAACGAGAATTAAAAGGCAAATATAAACAAAACAAACATCGTTATGGCTAAATTACTATAATTTCCCAAAATGAATTGAGACTGGAGCAGTACAATGATCAAATCAAGGCTATAGTTGGGGTTGAATTAATAAATCAGTGAATTAACAACAACAGGAAATAGGATCAACAGTTGATCAATCAACACAATCAAATCACGAGATCGATGTAATACCAATGAACCTTACACATACTAACCCCAGACACTCAAGAAGGCATAATTTCTTTCTCAGCCCTTGAAATATTACTATACCCCTTCAAAGCACTATTTATTAATTGATTAATTCTTCCCTCCCAGCTAACGTCTCTGTTTCAATACAGGAACTTGGGACTCCTCTGGCATGAAGAGTCATATAACACTAACACTTTTAAGAACCTAGGTTACACCCTATTTGGTTGGACATGTTTATAATTTGGATTTGCTACTAATTTGCTACTATTTACATTCTCTCACTATTACTTTGGAAATAATCAGAACTATTAATTGAGGGTGCCCCAGCAACTATATTAAAGTAAAAAAAAAAGTTTCTTAAAGAGATCTGCTCTTCAGCTTGCTTGTTTGTAGAGTTGTTGCAATTTGGGGACCAGGCTGATGTCTTCTGGCTGGTATCTTACATTGCACAGCAGGCTTCATCAGGGTAACTGACTGGGCAGGCAGACATGGCCTGTGATGGTCTGGGCCCCACTTTCCTTAGGACTGATTCAGGAAAAAGTAAGGCTATGAGCCATCCTTCGTGGTGTTGTGGTGGCCTCACAGAGAACTTCTTCTGCATTTATCTTTACCTTTTAAGGTTGCAGTTTGACCTTGTTGCACCTCATGCTACCTCTCAGGATATCTTCCCAGTGGATCAGAAGGTCACATGTCTTGCATGTCTAATCATGGTCTAATTCTAGTAATTTGAGATCAGTCTTAATTTTGATCTGTTTTGGAGTCTCCCCTTCCTGCCAGCAGTTCTTTCACTATAACTGTCCTAGAACATAAGCATGTGCTTTGTTTCAAAAATATAAAAGCATGGGTTCTATAGGAGCTAATTCCAGAGAAGATGCTGTCATAAGTAGAAAGTAGCCTAGAGTTGCTTTTTACCTGTAAAGGGTTAACCTGAAACAGGAGAGGGGATGACGTAATGGAGCTGCTAATCAACCTGGCAGACAAAGAGTTTAGTTTCGGTTTTATCTCTCTCTCTCTCAGGGTGGAGTTGTTTGCCGGCTATGGGAAGGACCCACACCTATTTCTCTACTCTATCTACCTAATAATTTTCTAACGAAATCAAGTCCTGTAGTAAGTGATTTGTAAGCTTGAACTGTATCACTTGATAATTGATCCACAGTGTCCCTTGCTGTTAAGCTGTAGCAGAGGGAAAAATTCCAAGGGAGGGGGTCAGGAGGTTGAGTGATGTTAAGGGTTTTTTCTGTTGATTTCTGTACAAAGAGTTTATGCTTTTCTCTTTTTCTTTAATTAAATTCTTGCTTTTAAGACTCTGACTGTTTGTTTCCATTGGAGTGATCCTGATTTGGATCGGGCACGTCTCACAGAAAGTGAAGGTTTGTGGTCTTTGTTCTCGAATCTCTCCCAGGTAAAGGGAGGAGATTTGGGGGGTGTTACAAGGGGGTTCCAATTTACCCTAACCCATGGTTTTGGGGGCTTAAATTAGTGGTGGCAGCATTTTCCAAGCCCAGACATAGGGGAAATTTATGTTCTCGGAGAAAGTTTTAACCTAAGCTGGTAAAATAAGCTTGGGGGGTGATTTCTTCTTTCATGCGGGGTCCCCACTTCTTTACCCTAGAGTTCAGAGTTGGGAGACACATCCTGACAGATGCTTTAAACCCTTCTGCTGGGTTAATGATTAAGAGGTGCAGCTTACTTCCTATCCACTTCCATGGATGTGATTTATGACCTATGAAAACTATCATTGCTTCTAGCTCATTCACACCTCTTGCTTGCTCAGAACTTCTTAAAATACCCTTTAAGGCTTTTTTATCACAGCAGAAATCTTAGGAAGCAGAGTTTGTGGCTTAACTAAATAAAAGATTGCTTTTAACGTGACCCTACCTATCAACAGAGCTGTTTTTAAGAAACTTAATCAAAATCCCATTTAAAATAAAGCAAACTGAAGTTTATAAACAGTAGGCAATGCTACTACAGGCCCATACAGCTAACAACTCAGTGAATTGTAATGACCTGTGATATACGTGAGGTCAGACTAATTTGAGATCAGATGATTTCTTCTGGCCTTAAATTCTATGACTCTATGAATAATATTGTTTTATCAGACATTAATGTACCATCTAGATGCAGATTAATGAAAAAAATGGCAACTTAGCTTCTTGAAAGTAAAACAGTGCCAAGGCAGAAAATCCATATGGAGTAATGATTAAAAGAGAAACTTTGCACCCAAAGAAAGTCTGATCCAATGGAAGTTTTAATTTAATAAAGAACTGAGTTTGGCCCTTGTGTGATAGGCATTTTCATTATGAAATGGGAGCAGAGAAAAACATCTCATTAATACTGAAAATTACATTGTTAAATCCCAGTGTTTCAGTATGAAGCCCTGAGTATCTTGGCTATTTTTACTGTAAGCAACTGTCTGTCTCTCTGGTTTTGGGAACTTCTATTTCTGTCTCTCACTCCATGTTCTGAATTTTTTTGTTATATATTTTTAAAAGCTAAAAATAATCTGCTATTTTGCTCTTTATTTTTTCATATAGAAAGAAACTATATGTTGTTCTCACTACATGGCAAGCCATCTCCACAATTTTATGGACATTCTCTAGAAAAGGAACTTATCAAGGTTTTGTGCAAATCTAATCAGATGTTTGTTTTTCAAAAATTTCAGAAGAATAAGCATGAATAAGCACAGGGAAAGAATCAAATAGACAAAATAAATATGGACTGACTTACAACTTCTTTTTGTTCACTTTAGTGGAACAACTCCTGTAAGTAAGAGTTTGCATGCATGATTGGCCTTAAATATTTAATGTCCCAGTTCTGCTTCTGTCAAAGCTCCACCCTGAATTTCCAGAGAATGAAATAGGCAGTGGTGCTGGAACAATTTTTATAGTCGGGATGCTGAAGGTGGAAACTATGTATTTGGGTTGTTGTTACTATTTCAAGTCAGGGGTGCAGCAGTACCTCAGCACCCCTAGTTCCAGCAGTAGGCCAAATATTGGCTATACTCAGTGAAGCATTCTACTGGAAAGTGATTCTGCCTGAGCTCTTCAGTCTCCTTGTTCTATAATAGAGGATTATATTAGGTAGATTACTGAATTGCCTGTTTCCCTGTTTTTTCTTATAAAAATAATTTGGTTTCCCAAACTGTTCTTTTAAATCTGATTCAACAGCAAAACCAAGTATACCTCACTCCCTCCGCCAGCTAAGTTTAACTAGTTTCAGTATTAAATGTGACTGTAGACTGCTCTATCAAAAGCCTTACTGAAGTCAAGATACCACATCTACTGCTTCCCCCCAATCCACAAGGTTTGCTACCCTGTCAAAGAAAGCTATTATGTTGGTTTGACAAGATTTTGTTCTTGACAAATCCATGCTGACTATTACTTATCACCTTATGATCTTCTAGGTGTTTGCAAATTGATTGCTTATTTGCTCCATTATCTTTCAGGATACCGAAGCTAATTTGACTAGTCTGAAATTCTGTGAGTTGTCCTTATTCCCTCTTCGGTAGATTGGCAGTATATTTGCCCTCTCTCAGTCCTCGAGAATCTACCATCTTCCATGAATTTTCAAAGATAATCGCCAATTCCTGTTTCATCCTATGGTATGGAAAGAGCTTTCCCAGTCGTTCGTATTTATCCTCTAAAAATCACAGGGGGACTAATCCCAGAGCAGGATCAGGTTCAAAGGAGTATAAAGGTGATGTTTAAGCCATTTTTGTGTACACATTATAACCTGTGTTCTGTGTAGTTTAGCAGAATCTGTCCCATTTTTTCAGTTCAACAGCTATTACACTATATCCTGTGAGATATCCAATGTTCATATTTTCTTCAGTTTCACACTTAACAGTGGTTTCAATGGTTTAAAAGTTAGAAGAGCCTGTTTGATGGAACTTGCCAGCAGGAATGGTTTGCTGTAGCTCTAGTGAAATATACACTTTAAACTGGACTCTTAAGTCTCTGTTGCCAAAAATAACAAAACCAACAGGTGTCTGTAAATCTAGGATGTATAGCCAAACATTTGACAGTTGTGCTTTGTCTTTTTGTTAAGCAGGAATGTTTTCATTCATGTAGCCAATTTCAGTTTCAGAAAGCAAGTGATACTATGAATGACACATATTACCTTTCATCCTAGGAGCTCTTCAAATTGTACAAACTATCTGTAAGACTGACTTTACACATCATTGAATTGCAGCCAGTTCAGGCATGGGGAGCGGCAGCTGTTTAACAGTGTATAGCAACAATCCACAACAGTTCAGCATAGAAAGTGAAGAATACTGTATGTACTTTAATTGAAATTATAAGGAAACATTTTTCTAAACCGAAATGCAGTCTTACTGTCGAGGCATAGACTCAGTAGAAGTTTTTCCTGCTGAAACATTAACACTCCTTTCTGCAGTATCAGGCTTTTCCCATCTACACACTGTGGACAGGCCTGTCATTGATTAGCTTATGAGATTTGACATCTTGACAGTCCGAAGGAAGGTTGTGGAGTATTGTACACATTTTATTATGCATAAGCATCAAACATATTCACTCTATGAATTTTTGTTGTGAAATTTTAAAAGTGTCAACATTTCAGTCAATGTTCCACAAACATTTCTATTGATGGGAGATGGTGTGATGGGAAAACATAATTTTGGCAATTGATCTTTGACTATGGTAATAGAGGGGCTTGGTGGTATATGATGGAAAGTTGGAGGGGATGGGATCTAAGTTACTACAGAGAATTCTTTCCTGGGAGTCTGGCTGATGAGTCTTGTCTACATGCTCAGGGTTTCAGTTGATCGCCATATTTGGGGTCAGGAAGGAATTTTCCTTTAGGGCAGATTGGCAGAGGCCTAGAGGTTTTTCGCCTTCCTCTGCAGCAAGGGGCATGGGTCACTTGCTGGAGAATTCTCTGTACCTTAAAGTCCTTAAACCAAGATTTGAGGACTTCAATAGCTCAGATATAGGTAAGAAGTATATTGCAGGAATGGGTGGGTAAAATTTTGTGGCCTGCATTGTGCAGGAGGTCAGACTAGATGATCATAATGGTCCCTTCTGACCTTAGACTCATAGACTTTATCTCAGACTAAATCCGGTTTAAATTAGTGGTAGTGGTAGAAAGGATTTTAGAAAGCTCCTTTGCATGCTTTAATATGCCCTTCAGCTATCATCTTACATCTTATATGTCTGTGCAACTGAGTGGCCTTGGTGGTCTAGAGTTTGTGGTTGAGCAAACTCCTGGTTTGCACAGACATTACTATTATAAGGTCAATTTAATCAACCATACGTGTTTAGTTTTTACAAGGCTCCTCAATTTTTTATTTTATTACAAAATGTTTTTACTGAAACTCCTTTATGTCAAAGGAGACATCATGCATCATAAGCAAAAAATTGAGTTTCTTTTAATTGAGTTTTTGATGCATCTTTAATGGTACAATACAGCTTTCCCAATGCTTTGATTTTCTGCTAAATATAAATGATTGAATGAGCTGTTGGATTTTGGCGCGGTTGTATGAAATTACTCAAAAGTACAAATGTCCTTTCTTTACTTCTAAAAAGAAAGGAATTTTATTTTTTGAAAGTACCAGCAAGGATCCCAGTCCTGAAGTATAGCTGGTACCCTATGCCTGTGCAGTGTCCAAATGAAGTCAGTGAAGCGCCACATGGAATAGGGGTCCCGCCATGTAGATTTTCAAGATCAGATCTAAAAAACATGATTTCAAACAGATTATTTGTATACTAGTCCTACTTACCTATTGATAATTCATTGACTACCTAGTTTAACTAGTTAGTGTGGCTCAGCTGATGGGCCTGGCACTGGAAATGGGAGATCTGAATTTTAGTTCTAGCTCTGCCACTAACCTGCTGGGTGACCTTTAACAAGTCACTTGACCTCTCTGTGCCTCTCGTCTCATGCTTTGACTGTCTTTTCTATATAATTGCAAGCTCCTTGGTGTTTCTCACCATGTGTATGTGTAACACCCATTCATCGATGGGTTACGTAGGTGTAGTGGGGCTGATATTGGCTTGGGTCTCTAGGCACTATATTACTAATCGTGTAATAACTGAAGAATCATAGAACTAAAGGTCATCTAGTCCAGTCCCCTGCATTCATGGCAGGACTAAGTATTATCTAGACCATTCCTGACAAGTGTTTGTCTAACCTGCTCTTAAAAATCTCCAATGACGGATATTCTACAACCTCCCTAGGTAATTTTATTGCAGTGCTTAATTACTCTGACAGTTGGGAAGTGTTTCCTAATATCCAACATAAACGTCCCTTGCTGTAATTTAAGGCCATTGCTTCTTGTCCTATCCTTAGAGGTTAAGAAGAACAATTCTTCTCCCTGCTCCTTGTAACAACCTTTTATACACTTGAAAATGGTTATCATGCCCCCTCACAGTCTTCTCTTTTCCAGATAGGCAATCAGACAAGTTTTCAATTAAAATTTTAGTCTAAATTCTGTGAGCTAGAAAGAGATAATACTCTTTTCACTATGTGGAAAGTTCTAGTGCAATGTAAAATCTCAAAACTAAGAAAACTCTATAAGAGTACTTTGCAAAATTGAGGCAGATCTTTCCAAAGTCTAAACTTTTATCTTCTGAGGAATTTAGAACACAATTAAAATCACTTCCCAGTAGATATGACCTAGGAATCTGTATGGTAAAAGATAAAATAAATTTCATTATTTTTAATACTCATAATTGTCATATCAGTAATAGTAATTATTGATGACCAAAGGTATTTCATAAAGAGGGTCTTGAGAATTTAACATGAAGTCAAGTATGTTTTGCGGAATATTTTATTTCTCCTCTGTTCTAGTTGTAAATATGAGGAACTCTTTACTTGACAACTATAATTATTCCTTGCCAGTTTGACAGCTAAATTTGCTTTCTGTAGTGATATTATACCTGATACCACTGTGACCACATAGCGAAAACTTTTCTCTGTTTGATGAGATTATTCATTTTGATGCTGTTGACATTCCATAACAATATTCTAACTCTTTTTACATTATTCATTAATCCATTGTATTCTGTGATGCTGCTGTAGTAATGTGCAACTTCAAGCAACATGCAGAGGTCCATCAGTGCTGAGATCAAGTGACAGCATGTGAAATTAATAGCTCTGTACTATGTGGAAGTTCTCGTCTAGAAATTTTTACTATTTATAGTTCAGTAGTGTTTTGAGTGCTAGGTGTTGCAGATCTGGGCCCTGAACTAGTGTGGTTGCTCAGTGCTTTGAGTTCTCATTGTGGTCAAATAGCTTGTAGGATTCTGCCCTTGGACACACACACTTGGTTTTTTTGTTTGTTTTGGTAAATAAAACAATAGATCAAGGGTCTGGCCATACATATTCTATTCAGAATCAGGGCCTACTTTTGAGATTTGGTGGGTGTTTGTGTGTTGGGCAAAGGGGACCCTCAATCTTATGTGACCAGGCACAGGATCCTACCAGTTATGTTGTGTGGTCCCTTTTACATCTACAGATTGTCTCATTATAGGACTACAGTCATACCCTTACCCTCTTGAGTGGTACCTTACTCTAAAGATAGTCCTATTTATTTAAATGGGACTACTCATGGTATAAGTTACTATAATCATGTTGTATAGGTATTACATCTCGACCTATATTGTTATACAATAAAGACCACATTTATTTTTTCTGCGTGGGAATTGGTGTTACTGCATGATCTTTTTTTATCCCTAACAACTATGACTATTGGTCAAATCCCTTAAGGTGCTGAGTCTCTTTTCAGATTTGGGCTCTAATAGATTAGTCTCATGCCTTGAATTTTAGCTTTAAGTAAAAGCTTCCCCACAAAACTACAAATTACAGGTGTCCTTTGCTCTCTCTTGCAGATGGAGTGTATCCAGAGTGTGCTACTTGGTCATGCCTCTGGCTTATGCTGATAATAAATTAGTTTCATTTAATAATCCTTCAAAAACCTTCACATTAAGAACTAAACATTAAATATCTACTAACCATCTGTTCATTTACATACATGTAACTAGTTACATGTTGTATGCAAGAATCATCATTCTTGTTATGGCAGCAGAGCACTAGAATGCAAAGCTTAATAACTCCTAATATTACATGTATTCCCAAACTATTATGCTATTTACTAATTGTGATTGTAGACTCTACTGAAACAATCAGGACTGAGACTACTTTGTGGTGAGGATGCACAAACACATAGCAAGATCTGGTCCAAGGTCTGAAGAGTTTACAATTTAATGTAATTAAAAGTAGAGTGGAATGGGAGTGGAAGGATGTGGATAATAGTGTGAAGAAGAACTGATAAGCTAAGTATACAACCTGTTGATTCCAAGGCTAAATTCTTTAAATATACATCTGTATAATAATATTCCAGGATTGTCACCTGTCTGTGTGTCACTCTGAAGCCTTAAATGTCTGCTGAGTCAGTGTGTGAAGTGATAGAAACAGCTACAAACATGATGGGGGGGGGAGGGGTTTGTTCAGAAAATGACCATATTCAATCATCGTGATTCAAAATCTGTTACTGTCTAATTTTTAAATTCTCAGCCATTTTGACTTTGTGAATTACACCCATGCATGTTCAGCTACAGTAAGCATGTATCTATGCCATGCGAAGTATCCTAGACCATTGAGAGATCAGAGCTAACTCAACCAATCACTACTTTACTGTGCAACTCATTTGCATGCAATTATTTTATTGGTAGTACAAGGGAGATTGCCAGGTGGTGGATTACTTGGTCCAACTGCCACACCCATGTGACAGCATGGGCTTTCAGCTACTAGTAAGATTGGCAATCTTGGTTTGATTGGTGTGAAATTATCAGATTAGATTTTTTTTATTTTTTACTGTGTTAATATTCTAGATAATATGTGCATTGTAATGTCAAATATCTGAAACTTGGATCCTGAATGAGTACTGTTGCTTGCATATCACGATATGGTTTCACTTCAAAAGCAGTATCGTCATTTGTAAAGGAACTATATTTCTTTGTAGACAGCTAGCTAATCATCCATGCAGAGTTGTAGCCAAAATAGTCCTAATATTCTTTTTACTGCTACTACAGTATCTCTCAAAATGAACCATGAGATCATAGTAGCATTTAGGTTATTAGTTCAGTTTTCTATTTTTTTCTAGATCTTTTAAAGCTAATACTGTCCTTACAGAATGACCTCCTATTTTACTGTGTGTAAACATGTGACCAGCTGTTTACTGTGTTTCACTGTGTCCTAGTTTGAGTCCTTTTGATAACCTAACAGGACATTTTTAGCTGTACAGTTTTATGGGAGGTTTCCACAGGGGTGTGTTATTTATTTCACAAACATATTTCAGAATCCCATGAAAGTGACACTGATAAGAAGCAGTCCAACTAAACAATATTATAATTTAAGATGAGATTTGATCATTAACTACTAGGCTATTGTTAATAGAGTGTCATTATCTATTATGTCCTTTACAGTTCTGTTGAAAAATAAAATGTCCAATTTTCCTTACTGTGGTGTCTACTTTGTTCTAGGATGTGTGGTTGAGTCACTCATTTTACTTTGGATCTACAAAGATGCTCCACTGTGCTATGCAAGTAATAAAATTTAATTTATTTTCCTAGATAATAAATGTTTATTCTGTAACAGAAATATTGGGGTATTTTGAAGTGTCCAGTATTTACATCATGGATTTGTTACAAGTCCATCTGCCTAAAGAAAACCTCTAAATGAAAGCTACTGAAAGGAGTAAGCCCCATTCTGAAAACATTAATAGAGAGGGTTGCTCTTACTGATCTGAGTAGTCCTAGTGATGTTAATAAATTTCTTATTTAAATTAATCCACTGTGCTTAGTAGTATATATTTGAAGGATTGGGTCTTTAGCATCCAACTTTATTAATAAACTTGTATAGATATAGATAGATATAGAGATATCAATATAGATATATATTACTTGATACATCTCATATAATAAGAATATGCATATCAAGAACTTCCTTGAAGAGAAGATGTATTTTATTATATTTACAGGAGAGAGAGAGAAATCCTCCTCAATTTTCATTTTCTTGAGCTGCAAAATGTTTCATAAAGCTGCTCTAAATGTCAGAGGTTCTGTTAAAAATTGTGTTTAAAAATATAAAACATACTTTTTCTATGCCAAATTTTCTTTTGCGAGGCTATTTTTGTATCCAGGGCCCAATAGGAACAAGAATATTATTGCATTGAGAATTATTTTAAAGTGATTGGAAATTGTGTCTATATTTTTTCAGGGTACAGATGAATAAAATCTTTGTTAGAAAACATTGTCCATTTGTTTATTGCAATGTGGCCGCCCATTTATCTGTTCCTAATTTTTAAAAAAGTGTCATCTGAAAGAAAAAATATTTATACTGTTTGAGTCAGAGTCTAATCTAAGATGTGCAGCACATATCCCCATTTACATATAAAAAACCAATAACACTATGACTATGCACATGTGTACATTAGGAAGGTCAGTAGTCTCTCTTCTTGTAATGTAATTAAAAAGGAGGGTCCCTGAAATTTAAAAGCTGTGATCTGTATATTTTAGCTGTACATAGAAGCTGAATCAGACCATTAATGTAACGGAATTGTTTAGAAAATAAAATTGTGACTACTTTTAATGAATCTGAAATGATTCATCTACATTTCCAGTGTGTTGAATTGGCTTAATAAAAATATGCCAGAAAAGTATTTTCTATAGATGATGGGAAGTTAGATTGCACAGATCATGTGACTATCCACTTTTAATATTGGAGACTAAATAACACCAATTTTTCCAATTTATGAATGTGCAGTCATTTTCGCTAACACAGGATGCATGCTACATATTTTAGATTAGAATATGCTTCAAACAGTACACATCACTTATTTTCTGTTCTGACACTTTTTGAAAAATTATCACAAATGAAAGTGCTGACCTATAGCAAAAATCATAAGTGGCCAATGTTTCCCAACATGATTTTATGCATGGGAACAGTGCACTATTTTTTAAAATCATGATAAACACTCTGTTTACATCTACTAGGTGAAGTCAACCCATGAAGACATTAAGTGTATGTAGTGTAATTCATTTAACATAGGTATATCCTTCAAAACAAATAGAATAATCATTTTTAAGTGCTATTTTTGCAGTTCGATTTTGTGGGTTATACTATTGCATGGTATATGCATATAACAAACAGTGCTGAACATAAAGCATTATTTTAAGCAATGGAAAGTTTTCTTATGAGTCATGAGATTCAATATGTACTATAGTTTTTTTAAAACTTATAATAGTGTAATTAGTTTCACCCCTCATATGTAGCTGGAATTAATTACTTGTATCATAGCAAGTGAAATAGGCTATGCAGTTACCCTACATTTGAAATCTACAGAAGAAAACATATGGTAGGTTGCACTTATGAAACTCAGCTTTTAAAACAGCAGAGTGTGTGGTTAATATATAACATTTTTTGTTACCAAACTGTATCTAATCAGATACTGACAAAGCAATGCCATGCATTCAATGCATGTCCCATAATTCTCTTTGGAGACAGTGCACAGCTGCTCCAGTTAGTATTAGCTGCTTCTTATGGCCTGGTATCTTCTTTCAATAAAAATCACAGATGGTGGGGTGTCTTTCACACTCGGATAGTAAATATGAGCATAGGTCAGGTGAAGGGGTGATGTAAGTACATGTAATTCTGCTTTACCTATAAAAATCCTCCATCAAGCCCAAGTACTATCTAGTTTTAATTTAGTACCCTAAAATGTCCAACCCTTTTCCAGTGATAGTGGTGATGTAAAGCTCCAGGAAAAAAGAAAAATATTACTGTGTTTGCAGTGGAAAACTACTATCATTTAGATGTCAAAATAATTAAAGGGAAAGGTAGCAGTTTCCTACTTGTTAACTGAGCTCTGTATATATAGCAGATATGTAACTATTAACATTTTGCTCCAGGTACCTCTACGTGTATATTCCCCTTTCTTATAAGTGCTACCTGGCACCTTGCTGAAGTTCAGCGCACCGTATGCAATTGCTTCTGTAGATGACTTTTCCCCCCTCCAATACTCACATACATGGGGCACATTTTTTTTGGAGGGTGGGGGGAAGATCTGGATGATTTATGCACAAGCAACATTTATTTTGTTGTTTGTTGCTGGTTATCATGGTTGATAGTTTTATGGGGAATGGGACAACAATGCTAAATGTCTCATGCTAACACGAGCAAATTTCCATTTTGCTCATTCACTGAAAAATACCACTAAAACCCTACAATCTTGTAGAAGTCTGCTGCAGAGCTAACAAGCATTAAAATTTTTGACCAGGTTGTACCATTTGTTGCTGTCTAAGACCAGCTCAAACAATCTACATCCGAGTTAAGTGGGAGGATATAGAAACAGAATCTGATGGTGACTCAGAGTCAGGGAATATACAGTAGAGACTGACTCAAGCGAAGAGCCTATTAAGGACTAGGATTATTATTAGAATTAGTGCGGGTAGACATGAATCTCTCTCTCCCTCCCTCCAAACTATCTGTTGACCTCTTTAATTCTCGTACAATATTAGTGAAGACATAATCATCAAACCATAGAAATTAGATATGACAGACAATTAATTAACCTGGTATATTCAGTTACCAACACAGGATTGGTCCTGGGAATTACTGGCTAGTGCATTTTCCAGTCACATTTTAGATACCCTAGATGGTGGAGCTTCCACTACTTCTTTTGAGAGTCTGTTCCAGTCCAGTATATCCTACTCTTAGCAAGCTTTCAAATATGCTGTCAAAAGTTGCTTTTCTAAATCTTATCCCATTGCTTCTTATTCCCTCCCTATGCCATAAAAATAACTTCTCTCCTCTCTTAAAATTAAATCTTGGCCCCATTGAAGTTAACAGCAAAACTCCCATTAACTTCACTGGGGCCAGGATTTTACCCGTAGTTTTTTCACCATTCAAATATTTGTAGACATTCTTTATATTCCCAGTTTGGTCACAATGTAGCTAAAGATTATAATCTTATAGAAGTCTGTTGCATTGTGTGTGTGTGTGTGTGTGTGTGTGTATATATATATATATATATAGATTTAACTATATATATACACACACATTATATACACACACATACACACACACACACACACACACACACACACACACATATATATATATATGTGTGTGTGTGTGTGTGTGTATATATATATATATATATATAATGTGTGTGTGTGTATATACAGTATCATTTAGATCTGAGATTTTTCAAAGACACTTAGGGTACTTAGGTGCCCAAATTCTGTTGAAAGTCCATGGGAGTAGCCTGATTGCCTTAGGCTACTTTTGAAAATCCCAGAGTAGATTTTTACTATGTACTTCGCAGTATTCTGACCTGAGGTATGCAGGTACCTGTTACCATGTACCTTGCAAAAACCAGGTTGCACATTAGCAGGTTTAAGTATATAGAGCATGATTCTCATTTCTCTTAGATTAGTTTAACTCCATTAACTTTGATGCAATTACTTCTTATTTTCAGGTGTTATTTACACCTGTTAGAGATCATGCCTAACATGTTGTACATCTACTTTCAGAATGAACCCACCCTAGGTTAGATAAACTTCTCATGAACAGAATCTATAGCCTAAACTATAATTGGAGAAAATATCTTTATTATAACTTGCTTTAATGTTGAAAGCAATTTTAGCATAAAATTTGTCACTGTAAACCAATTTAACAATGAAAATTTTCATACTCTGCCTGTCACCTACTTTACAATGTATTTAACTTCTTTCTTGATTTATCTAGACAAATGCAAAATGACACTTATAGGAAGAGCTGCTATTACGAGCACTCAGAATTTAAGGCAGTGACCAGGTATGCCCAATATGACCTTAGCAATATCAGATTAGTAGTTCAGTGCATCTTTCTGTTCAGCTTTATTTTATTTTGGATATAGTTGTTGCATTCACACACCTTTCAATCTGCGAAGTTAAAATTAAACAGTTTGCCAACCTGTCTAGCAGTGAGAAACTGAAAATCGCACCTTCTATGTGCATCAGACAGTGTTTTGTGTTGGTGTATATTTTTGATGAAGAAATTTTTAGTAGAAGAGAGAAAGAGTGAGACCCGTGAGAAGACAAACAAATGTAAGGAACTTCAAACTTATACTTTTTGAAAAGAGTTCACTATAAATGCCAAAGCAATATTTAGAAAACAGGATATGATACACATTACTTCAATACATCAACACAAACATTTCCAAAACTATGACTTCAAATGCTCCTGTGCCTCATAAAGTCATAATGGGACATGTGGAACAATCTAATGAATAAGACTCTTTCCAGTAATAAGTACAGCAACTTCCTTTTTAGGCCAGTACTACAACTAAACTAATAGTTATCTCCTGCCAACATCTTAAAAAGCTGCCTAACTAATCTGCTTCTCTGCATTCTGCATCAAAGATTAAATCTATCTTGCTGTCTGGAGGAGTTTTTATGTTTGTCAAAGCATGTTGACTGCTGGCATTTCCTGCTGCAAAAGTTCCCTAGCTGAAAACTTCTCACCATGTTGCATTGTCACATCAATTAGGCTGGAAGACTGAAGTGTTCAAACTGCTGACCAGAGATGGGCATTGTGGGACACTTCCTGGAGGCCAATTAACACAGTGAAATCAAGAGTGGTGTCTACACTGGCACTTTGTCGAGAAAAATGTAGAGGAAAAAGACAAGTCTCTCATTCGGGTTGATGTATTTAGTCACCAAAACCAGCTTTCCTGACAAAAGTCGCATTGCAGTAGGCATGACACATGTTTGGTTGACAAAAGGCAGACACAACTTGCTAGTGTAGACAAGGCCTTAGCTTCACTCCCCAATTTGCAACATCTATGTTGTGTGACCTAGGCCAATTCTGCTTATGCCTCAGGTACCTATTTGTAATACAGTAAAACCTCCATTTAACGGACTAATACGGGCAGGGGGGGTGTCCGTTAAATCAAAAAGTCCGTTATTTAATAAATAAAAAAAACCGAGCTGTCAGAGCAGCAGCCCGCCCGCCACAGGGTCGGGGCAGCAGCTCCGCAGCCTGCCTGCTGCCGGGACCCGGGCGGCAGCTGGGATCTGGCAGCCAGCCCGCCTGCTGCTGGGACCCGGGCGGCAGCCGGGAGCTGGCAGCCAGACCGCCCGCTGCCGGGATCGGGGCGGGAGCCGGCAGCCAGCCCGCCATCGGCTGGGATCGATAGTTAGGATAAATATATTAGTGTTTATGAGTGAAGCCTTGTGAATAATGGATTTTTTGGTTTGCAGGCAATTTAAAAAAATCAGAAAGAAAACTCTTTCAGTATTGAACCAAAACCAAAATTTTTGGCAAATCAAAAAACCAAAACTATGCCAGATAACAAACAGATCACGGAGATCACCATAATAATCTATTTTGCATGCTGTAATTCTAATTAAAACAAGGCCATACATATTAATTAAATGTTGCGGGGGTTTATACCTACCTATGGCCTGTGTCATCAGCCTCCTTTGAACCTAGTTTAAAGCCCTTTTCACTATGATGGCAAATTGGTGTCCAGAGATGTTCTTTGCTTTCCTAGTCAGATGGACTCCATCTCTTCCGAGCAGTCCTCCTTCCTCAATAATGACACCATGCTTGAAAAAAACTAAAGTCCTTCCATCGGCACCATCTGCACAGTCATGCATTCATTTCCAGGATGCACATGTTCCTGCCTGGTCCTGTACCTTCAACCAGATTGCCTCTAGGTTTGTCAGTTCAGACAGTTTGTGCAGGATCTTTTCCCTTCTTCCAGTGAAGGATTTTAACCCATAGTTTCCCCTGTTGGGTGTGGAGTTTGCATACCCCATCACATACCTATCTTTATTAATAATATGCATTTATTCAATTGACTAACTTTTCTTGACAGTCATATTATGAGCAGCAGTAAAAATTTTCAAGGCAGCAGCCCTTTTGTTAAAAGCCTTAATCAGATTAGGTGTTATTAAGGACAATGATTATCTCTGGAATGTTAGATCGTTTATTCTTGGGAAATTTATGTTAGGTTTTGGGGCAGTTCAGATTTATCCTAAACTGTTTAGATTCAAAAGTAAGTGAAAAGGCCAGGGATTAAAAATGAGTGTTATTTAATTATTATTACTTGACTATACATGATTATTATTACTCCAGATATTAACACTAATAATTAAAAGAGAGGCATTAACAGCTGGGCAACTTAATGCCATTCTTATTCATAATTCAACACTGCAATGTGCAGCACAAATCTTCATAGTAAATAAGGATACTTTTTATTAGACATTTCATAATGCTAAAAATAATGTAATATCTTGAGGTTGTTTTTGTTCCCCGATCAGCCAGCCACTCCATCTGTGTTCACTTTGGGTGAGCTAGTTCTCATTAACTGTTCAGGATCACCTGACATTGTGTTCTCAGTTGTCAGATCCATAAATGCATGATGTAGAACCTCCCCCCATTCAATTTTAATATTTTTATATATACCTTCATTACAAAGTCATGCTGTCTGCTTTTGAAGATAACCTGAATACAAATTGATGCATTGCAATCTCTTACTGCTTTGTGCATACATGCTGAAATAATAGTACCACAACAAATGAGCTGACCCTATTCATCTCAATAGGGTGTTATCTCTTCAGCTAAATTATGGCAATTTAAACATCAACAGAATAATTTTACTACTGATCATTTCAGTAAAAGCATCCAGTTAATGTGCTTATCCCGTGTGACTGGATGTCCCATTTATCCGAAAAGGCATTCCCCAGGAATAAGGCTGCAAGTTTTAAATTGGGATGGATTAGTAATCTAAGTATCAGGTTAGATTTCCTAGACTAATATCTAGACTCTCTGGAACCACTGTTTCAAATCCTGGCAGGCAATCCTGCCAAGTGTCATACTTTTCACTTGATGCTCATTTGCTTCTCAGTATTTCACTCCCTCAGAGCTCTGCTGACCTCTCCCATGTCCATCAAGGAGTGAATAAGGTTTTGTCTGTAATTCTTCCCCTGGACACTAGAATACACAATGATGGCTGTTGTGTAGGCATCTGGAGCAGTCTCTTCTCCTACCTTTTCTCTGCTCCTGCACTCTCACTCCTACATCAGAGGCAAAGCAGAGTGCAGGCAGATGGAAGAGGCCAGAGTTGGTTCTCACTTGCCTGCCTCATGCCCTCAGCAGTGACCACATCAACCTTCTCTGCAAGAGGAAAGAGGGCAGAGTCATGCCAGTGGTAGAGGAGAGATGATAGGGATAGGTTAATAGTAGGGATTATGAAGGGTGCAAAATAGATTATGGGGGAAAGAAGCTGAAAAAGGAAAGGGGGCAATTGATCTAGGGAAGTAAATTCTTAATGGGAAGGTACACAAGAAAAATGAAAGAGAGAACCTGAGGGGTAAATAAAAAGAGTATGGAGAAAGGGAGGATAAGAGATGGGTAGTGAGAGGAGAAAAACCATTGAAGGTAAAAATCTGAAAGGGAATCAAGAAAAAATATTATTTGAAGGGGAAGGTTGAGAGGGAAAAAAGAACTCATTCAAGAAAGGATGAAATGTCAAGGAAAATTACAGTGAGAGAAAACAGAGACAGTTGTTACCTCAGAACTGGATGCCTCAGGGTTTGGAACTGGAATACTGAGGTTTTCACTCAGTTACCAACTCAAATCCAGTCCAGTCATTAACCTCAGACAGTTGTTTGTTCATCTAAATAAGATTAGTTGGTGGTCTTGGTCTAGATCCTAAAGGCTAGGTTTCCACATCAGAAAAAACATCATCATAATTGGCACCCTTTTTGGCGATTTTAGCAAAAAGGATGAAGCGTGAATAGACACATAGAGTGAACTAGTCTATCATCTCCAGAGGTGGTCCCTTTTGAGCAGGGATGAGGTGTCTTGGCATAAAACTGTTGTAGTATCCTGTTTAGTGAAAAGAGAGGACTTCCTGGGCTGTTACAATGCCACATTTTATATGCAGTAAACTTCATTATTAGTCTGTTTTATTTTGTATGTTAAAAAAGTAAATTTAGTGCTCTAATTAATGTAACCTTGTGTGAAGAAGCATAAGGATAGTATTGGTCTGCACACTAGTATGAAAGCATATGAAAGCTAACAGTATTTCGAGACTTGACAGTATTTAGAGGATAGCAATGTATGTTTGGGTCTGCTTTTTTACCACTCCCACTCAATTGAAAGGTCACATTCAATACATTGAATTGCATATTCATTGCATATACTTGTGGGTACTGAGTTTGAGTACTGAACAGACAGATTCCATATATACATTTTCATATATTAGATAGGTTAAATTACTCACTTTCAGTTGACATTTTGTTGGGATGTGAAAAGTGTGGATATTTTGACTTTTCCCCACCTCTAGTACTTTTAATTGTAAAAATACTATTTGATTAAGAAGTGAGATAAAAGAAAACTTCAGAATTGTGACTTGCTGTCATTCTATTGAAAATAATGAAAATTAAATTTAGATATAACAATCCTATTTTGTAATAATATTTCATATTTACACAGCCGCTGTGCATCCCAAAGGTGTCCAGAATGCCTCACAAACTATGTATGTACTGAAGTGCTGAAATGCAGCCACCTCTTAGTTCAAGTGCGGCACAAAACATGCTGTGTAATGATGAGGGGAGGAAGGCCAAAGACACCAGAGCACATTCTTATACAAAGTGCTGTGGGATCTTTAACATTCTCACAATATGGACAGGAATTTGTTGCTTAATTATACTCCAGAAAATGTTAAAGATGTCTCATTTTAAGACCAGTGGTTTTGGTTCCTTTGCATATGACTTGGTGCCCAGTTCAATGCCCCCATACTCACATGATCTATAGTCAATTAAGTGCCCCCAACTGATTTTTATTTTAAGTTTCATGAGGGGGGGTGATTGAAAGGCCCAGGATGAAAAACCTGGCCCACACACCCAGATACCCTTGAAATCATTTACTATATGGATGTTAATCTCTAAGGAGCAACTTGTGAAGAAGGGCTAGTGTGAGGCAGGATGATGGTCCTGTCCCCTTGTGCAGACCTATGGAACAGGGCTAACAAAATGTAGGAGCAAATTGCGAACCCCTTGTCTTCATGGAACAGCTCTGAGGCAGATTGTACTCTGCCCCATGTCCTACACAAGCTAGCCCACAGTGTTCAATCTACTCTACTACCTCAACTGCGGCTCCAAAACACTCTACTGTGCCAGCTAAGAAACTTTGTCCGACAGGCGGTGGTTGAGTGGTGTAGAATTAGCAAATGCATCCAGAACTAGAGTGTGTGAAGGAAGATGGGATAATAGTGAATGGAAGTTTTCTGTTGAACAGTAGGCAGAGGATTTTTGCAGTAAATGGGGGAGACATACTAGTTCCCAAAGAGTGCCCATGTTGTTGTTCCTATAAAGCTGTAGCAGCACAAAGCCACTTGCTCATAAGCTACAGGGTGCAAGACTGGAAAATGAGCATAGACTGAGCTACCCTGTCTCCCTGTGCATCATAGAATAATCCTCCCTATGCAGCTGTAGGTTTGTCCCCATTGTCTAAACTGGCCCTTCCTGGGTCCTTTGAAGACTGGAAGGAACTATGTCCATGTTTAAAATAAAGGGTTTTTTGCTTGTTTGTTTTTCTGTGTGGGAGAGTTTATTGTGAACTAAAACCCTGTTTAGTGGTTCCTTTTCCTGAGATGAATAGCTGTTTTCAGTGCTACACCAGGTGGGTACTCACATGCAGTTCTGTGCTTTAGTTTTTGCATGTGCTGTTAAACTTTGAAAAGTTTGTTGTTTTATTAAGACATCATATATTTCCAGACAGAGCTAGTTACCTGAAGTTGAATAGATTCATTTCTTTGTACATGGTTTGGCACAAAATCATTGCTTACAAAAAAGCAATTGTATCTTGTTATTAATATGGTAACATAAGACTTTTAATTTGTTATTCTTTTTAAACTTTACTACAGAGAAAATTCAGCTTCATCCTTTCTTGAGTCAGTTGGCATGAAAATAAAAATCTAAAGAGAAAAAATGAAAACTATTAAGAGATGTAAGAACATAAGGAACAATATATTTTAGAAGAGATTAAAGTATGTGACAAGCATTAGTATTTCAAGGTGCTAGTAGTGATCTACTCATGGATTGATGTGGCTAAAAATGAGATGAGGCACATTAAAAGCTGAGATCATTCAAGCCTGTAAGAAACTGAATATGAGCAATTATGAAATAGCTAAGCTTTAAATAAAATGGATAATTTTGTGAACTTGGAGTATATAAGACACCTTTTGTGTGACCAAGTGCTCAATCACTACGCCTTCCTCTTGAAATATAAACATTAGGAAATAGTGTTTAGTGTGAAAACTAGGATGTTAAAAACAAAACAGTACCTATTTTGTGCAGCAGTCTATCACTTCATTTGGTGAGAAACATTACTCATTGTGAATAAAACATTACATTCAAGTGTTTAACTTTAGCATTTTTGTTAGCAGTAGCCATTGGAAAGTAACATTGTTGGCATATACAATATAGCAGCTGTAGGATAAGACTGTAAAGTAGCCTCTGTCATGCTTATATAATTCTAAATACTTGTATCTGCAGACTCCACAGGAGGCTATTTCTGTGCTAAAGAGCCTGATTCCTTCTTGTTAAAGCTATTAAAGCAGAGTCCTCCTAGGACCCATCCAAAGAGTTTGCCTAAACTAGGATACCATATTGGGCAGCCTAGCATCCCAGTTTAGTGGTTGTACCAATTAAGAAAAAAAGGTCCTTCCAGAAAAAACAACACCACTTTCAATGGTCTTTTAAAATGAAATATTGAATAGAAATTATAAAAGGAGAGAACAATGTCTCATCCTTATTTATAACTTCCAGAATAAATACAGAAAACACCTAAAGTGTTATGAAGGACCTGATGATCTCTTACCAGTCTAATGATTCTGCTTTGACTGAACTCAATAGAAATTTTGCCATTGAGTTGAGCAGGGGCAGGCCTCAATACCATAAAAACCTATGTCCCCATTAAAAAGAGACAAATCCACATGTGAAATGAAATGTTAGAAAAGGTACCCCAGGCCATTAAAACTTCTATTATTTCAGCACCGTAACATCCAATGGCCAACTATAGTGAATAAAATATTTTCACAATCACTAAAATTATATGCTTACTAATTCAGAATGTCAAAATCCAAAACTATAGCTTCAGGTTATGTTTTTATTGCACAACCTCTATCTTGATGTAAAATCCTAGAGGATATAAGGCGGTCATTTTTACCTCAAAGTAGCTAGTTAAGGTGAACCACAAGTGTGTGGGAATATGTATTTTACCTTGACTAGTTAGTTACATAGAGGTAAAAGCTACCTGTATCTCTACTGGGATTTTGCATTTGGGTAGCTATCTTGATGAAAAAAAAAAAAGGACTACAAAAACAATGTTTATGTGGTATACTCCACTTAATCACAGTTGTCATGGCACTGGGATGTGTAAGAGAACAGGAGTACTTTTTGCAGTGAACAGAAATCCTCAATCTCCATATCCACAAGAGAGAAATTACTTCTTCAAACTCTCTCGACTTCAGTGGTGATCTGCATAGGCTTTTTGTGCCCCTACATCTTTCTAAACCACTTTTTAAAACCTAATTTTTATGAGGTGTAAAGGACCATGTCCTCAGCTGAAATAAATCAGCATAGCTACACAGAAGTCAATAGAACTGATTTATATCAGCTGAGGTCCTACCACAATGTTTTCAGTAGATCTAGATTCAAAAAATGTTTGATTTTTATGGGCTACATGGCACCATGATAAAGAAGTTTAGTTTCAGTTTTTATAGTTTTGACTTTGAAGACCAAAGAGAATATCTTATTTTAATTTTAAGTGGTAACTTCTGCATTAAAAGTCCTGAAGTAAGTATCTTATACCTTGTTAAGCATCACATAACCCATTGACCTGGTAAAATGTATCCCCATTAAGTGGAATGTGTGCTGATTCTGTACAGTCATTCCACTCACCTACATTAGTTAACTCCAGTTTTCTTTCACATCCCAGTGCCATGACAACTGTGATTAAGTGGAGTATACATTGTTTCTCTAGTCCATTTTTTTAACATGCCCTAAATATAGTGGTAACTAGTTTCATCTGAGTTTCTCGCACTGAAACTTTATCTTAATCTTTCAGGGTTGACAAGGTTATTTGACTGCTCACTTTAGCATCTTGTGAGTGAATCTAGCCAAGGTTTGGCCCCCTCTCTCCATATTCATTTTTGTTAGTTCATTATGTTTATCAGATTTAAAATAGACCATAATATTTAGTTCCATTAATAAGTATGATTTAAATTTGTTGTTAACAGATATGTAATTAGAATGCTAACACAAGTTGTGGCCATCAAACCAAAACTCTGGGTATGTAATCAGGGTAATGGAATTAACTCTGAGTCACCTGTAGACTTGCGATCAGTTGCCTTAGATGTTTGTTCTTGTTGCAAGTTGTAGAACTGCTGATCTGTACAACTTACATCCTATATGTATATACTTACACCATTTACCCTACAAATCACAGTACTTGGTCAGTTGAATTCATTGTTTTCAGATTGCTGTTTGTGTTGCTCATACCAATCTTATGTCCCTTGTGGTTCATGCATGACACAATGTTTCCTGTTCTTACTTATTTTAAGTAATATATAGTTCAGTGGTTTACTTTATTAGATTCCAAATCCTCATGCAAAGCATGATTTCTTGCTGCAGAAGAAGGAAAGTCCTATTTTGAGATATTACTGGTATTTCTTCCACTGATGGTCCTACAACATTCTTGTCATGTTGTGTACTTAATCTCATTTCAGGCCCTCAAAACTATACTCCCTGTAGCAGGGTGCTGACTACAGCCTGCTGAGTCAGCCCTGCTCCCTCCTAGCCAGCAACAGGCAGAAGCCTCTGCAAGCCTGGCCTGCTAGGAAAGGCTAATCAGCCACCTGGCTGTAGCCCTGGGCTGCAGAGGGCTTAATGTGCTCCATCTGGCTGCCTCCACAGGATATAAAGCCTGCCAGGGAGGAAGCCAGGGGGAAGATGGGGAAGAGAGGTGAGAGAGGTGAGAGAGAGAGAGAGAGAGAAACGTAGAAACGTAGAAATGTAGAAACGTAGAAACGTAAGCAGGAGGGGAAAAAGCTAGCTGAGGCTGAAAGCCTGCAGGAGCTAGCTAATCCTGAGGCCAGCCAGACTGAGGGCTAAGTCTAAGCTAAACTTGTAAATAAGCTGTATATAGGTGGTGGGGGTTTTGCACTGTGTGAAAGAATAAAAGACACCGGTGACGCCAAAAAGCAGTCTCCTGCCTGTATTTTGAAGAGGGCAGCCAGAGGCCCGCTTACACTCCCCTTGCAATTGCAGGCCTTCAGTCACAGGTTGACTTGAGCATATTGAGGGCTGGGATAGAGATAATATCTGCTACTACATATGCAGATATTTTTTTAAAATAAAGCCTACTGTTGGCTAACTAAATAGCCTAGGGGATTGGAAATAGGATACAGAGCCTTTCATCTCTAGATCATCCATTCAGATGCATCACACACTGACAGTGTCTGAAAGTCATTATTATCTGATGACTGTTTATGGTTTTAATCCATTTCAAAGTGTCCACACACAACCACCATCATCGATATTGGGAGTCTTAGCAAAGAGGCCCATAGGTGAACATAGGTGAAGATTAAGATACCCCTCATCAGTAGATAGAGTCCTCTGTCATGGTTGGAGTACTTTGATGGAACAGTATAGGGGAGCTTTTACTACTGTGGCCAGATCTGAACCTGCTCTGGACACAGGACTTCAGACTCTAGGGTTGCTATTTTGACAATTTTTATGAATACCAAATGTATATAGAGTTATATTAAACATCACCAAAGCCCATTGCTGAATGAATATGTACCAACTCTTCAGTTTCTAATGGTGAGATC